>CM020982.1:23607565-24819494 GCA_010134655.1 Fragaria nilgerrensis
GTTCGTCTAGGTCCTCCCTCAATAGAGTCCCAGACATAGTTAATGAAGAACAGATAGAGTATCAATCAAATGATAACATAGATATGAATGACTGGAATATTCTCAGAGTTCCTAGTCATGAAATTTATAAGAAAAAATGGAGTCTAGCTTCATTCAAAAGTGAACACCATATTAAATCAGTAGAACAAGTCTATGCCCTTAGTAAACAACATGAAACTTGCCAACTTTTTAGTCCAGAATCAATTAAGAAACACAAAAAAGATGGTCATAATTTCCTCCATATTGGATTAGTTCAAATCGGTGTCAAGCCTTTAACTAGAAAAAGGTCTTAATGCCTCTATTCTTCTATGTTTACGAGATGCAAGATTTACAGATTTTAATGACAGTACCCTTGGTTTAATTGAGTCAAGCCTGTTTAATGGTCCAGTTCATTTTAATTGTTACCCAGACTTCACCATTAGCCTTAGTGACCCTCATATCCTAAAAGCCTTAACTCTCAATATTAAAACTTCAGGTTACCATGTTCTTAAAGGAACCCAACATTTAGCCTTGATTTATAGAATCCATTACAAAGTCACTGGTACAAATATGAATTTCCAAGTCATTAGCAAAAGTCCCAAAAACCATACTCTCTTAATTCAAAGTAGCCAACAGAACGCCAACATTAGTGTCCCTCACACAATCCGATGGTCAGATGTCCATCTTCCTTCTGAATGGTCTCTCACTAGTGAGAATCAACCATCTAATGCACAACATAGTCTTTCTGATTTAGACTGTATTCAACAATTTAATGATGGCACAGTAAGAATTAATTTTCAAAATTCTAGGATAAGCCAAAACCCAAGAATTCAAGAGGTAGGAAACTCCTCTAGACATTCTTTTGCTACAGCTAGACATTCATTTGCTGGTTCCACCACAGCTGAAACAATGTCTAGACGAGATTCTGATCTAGATAAAAAAATTAAAAATATTAGGATTAGAGAATTAGAAGAAGAATTGCAAAAGCTCAAAATTAAAAACATCAGAACTACTTCCCAAGTCAGTTACCCAAATTACATGGAAAATGAGCCTCAAAATATATCAACCACAGATGAAGATCAAACTTCTCCTACTGCTTCTGATTTTCTAGTTACTCCCCCACTAAATCCTCAATTAAGTACACTTACCCAACCTTTTGTAATCAACTATTCTAGATTAGATAAACACCTTGAATTAGAAGAAAACATCCTTAAAAAAAATCTTTATAGAATGAAGTTCCCTTTCATAGATCAAAGAAAGCAATTATTTCGTGATTGGCAAGCGTTTATGCTTGAAACAAAATCTGAAATATTCTTTCTTGATTTCATAGATCAATTAAAAAACCAAAAAATACAAACTTTAACAAAAGCAAGATGGAAAACCTCCACTAACTCAGTCCTTTCCAGTCATCCTCCTGTTGAAACAATAATAATTGATCACCTTAACAGTCCAATCATAGCCTCACCCTTCAAAATTGCTATAGAAGATCCAGAATCTAGGAAAATTAACCCAGAAACTAAAAAAATTATTGAACAGAATAATTACACAAACCAAAGTCTAGTAACCATAGAAGCCCAATAGATAAAATAGAAACAAAAGTTGACAACATATCTTCCAAAGTTAACATTCTACCACAACCTAAGACAGAAACTCCTTTAGTTCATTTTAGTGAATTAAATAAACCTTCCATAAAACCTACTTCATCAATTCAAAAGATAGAACAAATGTTAGAAAAACAGCAGAACCTAGTAGAATTGCAGTAATCCATACCCAACAACACTCTTCATCCATTTCTTCTGACAGCGATTCTAGTAATACTAGTCAAATTCCAGAATTAGACCAAATGTTTCAAACTTTAAAACTAGACAGAATAATTCATCCAAAGAAAAGACCTTTTAAAACTTGGACAGAACGTCCTCTCCCCTTATATATACAACCTACCAATCATCTTAACAATCAATTTTCCGTTTCTTCAGACAAAACTTATGAATGGAACATTGATAATCTATCAGAACAAGAAATCCTAAATAAATTAGATCACATGTCTATGGCAGCCAATAGTTATGTCACTAATCATAATTTCAGCCAGCCTGAAATTATTGACATACTCTCCACAGAATTTACAGGAATGCTTCATTCCTGGTGGGAAAAACATCTCACTTCTGACTCTAGATCATCTATTAAACATGCAATCAAACGTGATGAAGATGGAACGCCCATCTTTGACGATCGCACAGGAATGGGAGTTTCTGATGCCGTTAATACCTTATTCTACACAATCATCCAACATTTCATAGGAACTCCTAGTCATATTACATCCAGAATTCATGACCAACTCAGTAACCTTAGGTGTCCTACCTTAAGTGATTTCAAATGGTACAAAGATGTTTTTATTTCCCGAGTCATGCTTAGAGACGATAGTAACCAACCTTTTTGGAAAGAAAAATTCATAAATGGTCTTCCAAAATTATTTGCTCATAAAATTAGACAAGTTCTTAGTAACGAAACATGTCATATTAACTACGATTCCTTAACCTATGGAAATATAATTACAGTTATTCAAAAAGAAGGATTAAAAATGTGTATAGATATGAAACTAAATACCCAAATGAAATCAGATAAGAAAACAGCTAAATATGAATTAGGAAATTTTTGTGAACAATATAGCTTACCCCCTTTACCTCCTTCAAGGAGAAAAAATGCAAGTAATAAATTTATTCCTTATCATTCAAAAAGAAAATTTACACCGCATAAAAATAACTTTGAACCAAACAAATTTTATTCAAAAAATAAATTTAGAAAAAATTGGTCCAAAAAACCAAATCACCAACAAAAGAGTAAACCTTTTGATAAAAGTAAAACTAAATGTTTTAAATGTCATAAAACTGGTCATTTTGCAAATAACTGTCCAGTTAAAAGTACTATTAATCAACTAAAAATCAGTGAGGAAGAAAAAGAAAAACTCATACAAACTTTAGAATTACGCAATACTGATTCAGAAGATGAAGTAAGTGAAGATAACATCTCATTGATGGAATCTTCTTCCTCTGAATCCAATGAACATTCTTCCCCAGACATTACTTTTGGGTGTAAGGATGCATGCAATTGTAAAACAATAAATGTCCTTTCCAAACAAGAAGAACTATTAATTGATTTAATAAGTAAAATAGACAACCCTGAACTTAAAGCAGAATACCTCAAAAAATAAAAAAAACTAATTACCCAAGAAAATATCATTAATCCTCCCTCACAAAAAATTAGTCTTACTACAACTTTCGACAAATTTTCTACTAGTAAAAAGGAAATAACAATCCAAGATCTACAACATGAAGTAAAAACAATCAAGAGTCAAATACATGCTTTACAACAAACACATTCAGAACTTATGAATGACAATAAAGAAATTAAACAAGAATTAAACTTACTAAAAATAAATAATCAATTTCTTAAATTACAGGATCCCCCTGAAAATCCTTTTCCAAATCCTTTTCAGGAAAATACTGAAGCTGAAACCTCTGAAAACAATACTATTAGTACCATACGCCAAATCCAACTTAAAAAATGGTACACTACCATCCAACTCAAAATAAAAGATTTCCAAATAACAATAACAACACTTATTGATTCCGGAGCAGACCTTAACTGCATCCAAGAAGGCTTAATACCTTCAAATACTTTGAAAAAACAAAAGAATCTTTACGATCAGCCAACGGAACAAAAATGGATATTAAATACGAAATCCCTAAAGCCCATATCTGCCAAAACAATGTCTGTTTCAAAACTTCATTTGTCTTGATTAATAATTTAACTGATAAAGTAATTTTAGGACTACCTTTCATTACTTTAATTTACCCCTTTAAAACTGAATATGATGATATTATTACCTACCCTTTTGATGAACCAGTAAAATTTACTTTTCTTTCAAACCCCGAAATCCATACCCTAAAAGCTTTTCAAGAAAATAATATTTCAAAAACTCTCAGTTGCATTCAAGCAAAAAATAAGCAGATAATCTTTCTCCAAGAAAAAATTAATTTCAAAAGAATAGAAAATCAACTTCAAAACCCTTCCCTTCAACAAAAAATCAAAACTTTTGAAGCAAAAATAATCACAGAAATATGTTCTGATATTCCTACAGCCTTTTGGCACAGGAAAAAACATATTGTTTCACTCCCTTACATCAAAGAATTCGATGAGAAAAATATCCCTACTAAAGCTCGCCCAATCCAAATGAGTCATGGGATTATGGATTTTTGTAAAAACGAAATTAATGATTTACTCCATAAAGATATTATTCGCCCTAGTAAATCCCCTTGGTCTTGCCCAGCTTTCTATGTTCAAAAAAATGCTGAACTCGAAAGAGGGACTCCCCGCCTAGTCATTAATTATAAACCTCTTAACACAGTCTTAGAATGGATCAGGTATCCTATTCCCAACAAACGAGACCTTATTAACAGATTAAACAAATCTGCTATCTTTAGTAAATTTGATATGAAGTCAGGATTTTGGCAAATTCAAATCAGTGAAACTGACAAATACAAAACTGCATTTGTCACACCATTCGGTCATTATGAATGGAATGTTATGCCATTCGGATTAAAAAATGCCCCTAGCGAATTCCAAAACATAATGAACGACATATTCAATCCATATAGTCACTTCTCCATTGTCTACATTGATGATGTTTTGATCTTTTCTCAATCAATTGATCAACACTGGAAACATCTTCACCAATTCTTTTCCATAATAAAGAATAATGGTCTAGTTGTTTTTGCCTCAAAAATCAAATTATTCCAAACTAATATTCGTTTTCTTGGATTTAACATTCACCAACTCCAAATTAAACCCATTGATAGAGCGATACAATTCGCTGACAAATTCCCGGATGTCATTTTAGATAAAAATCAATTACAAAGGTTCCTAGGATCTTTAAACTATGTAGCAGAATTTTACAAAAACCTCAGAAAACACTGTAAACCCTTATTTGATAGATTACAAAAAAATCCTCCCCTTGGACATCAGTACATACATCTTTAGTCAAAGAAATTAAGAGTCATGTCAAAACATTACCATGTCTAGAATCTCTCTTCCCGATTCCTATAAAATAGTAGAAACTGATGCCTCTGACATAGGTTATGGAGGTATTCTCAAACAACAGCTTTCTCCCAATCATCCAGAACAAATTGTTCGTTTCCATTCTGGAATTTGGAACCCAGCTCAGTCAAATTACAGTACTATTAAAAAAGAAATTTTATCAATTGTTTTATGTATCAGTAAATTTCAAGATGATTTATTAAATCAAAAATTTTTAGTTCGTGTCGATTGTAAAAGTGCTAAAGATGTTTTAGAAAAGGATGTTCAAAACATTGCCAGTAAACAAATCTTTGCCCGTTGGCAAGCAATTTTAAGTATCTTTGATTTCGAAATTGCATTCATTAAAGGCAGTGACAATCATATCCCCGATTTCCTAACTCGTGAATTTCTACAGGGTACCAAACCATGAAGCCCAGCTCATCCAAAGGGAGAAATCCCGGAAAATCAATTAAAACATCATCCTCTCCAGTTAAGCCAGAATCACCCGAGTCAAAATCAAACATAGTTCCTTATACAGATCATTCTCCTATTGATTTAGTTAACCACTATAGTGCTCTTGGTAGCACCCCCTCGCTCCGTATACTTCTCTCGGAAGCACCCTCAGTCAAATAAAACCCAATTATCAGTCAGCCCTAGTAAACCAATATGACCCTTACAAAATAGAACCATCATCAAAACCTTCAGTCAATTATAAAAAATCATCCCCTTATTTTGACAGGGATGAGCATTTCCTATTTCATGTAGAACCTTCCATGAGTCATATAAAAAATCCAATTTCCTTAGTCAAATATTACTTCGGTCCAAATTCTCATTACCTCTCAGGAAAAACTTTAGCATTCTATAAAGATATCTTATACAAATCCGAGTCATTATCTATTAAACCAATCTATGACCCAAAAGATCCAACCAAAATATTATACCATTCCCTCTACATAATCCGTATTATTTCATTATCCCAATGGGGTGATTCCCCCTTTACTCCCCACAAATTAGACACCATCACATTCACTTATCATGATTATATTGCAGCATGGAGTAGAACTCTCCTCCACCAGTCAGAAGATTTCAGTCATTCATGGTTCCTAAATTTTGATAGGAGATTCAATCGTCAATTTCCTATGTGGTTTGGTGATTGGTGGGAAAACCATGGTTGCCCTTATGATCTTCTCCCTATTGACCTCCAAAATGCAGTCAAAAAATTAGATTCAGTCATGACTTTCTCAGAATATGAGAAAAGATTCCCAGTTACTCTCCAATTCATGGCCAAATATAAAATCCCTTGGATTTTCAAATGGCAGTATAAACTTGAAAATCACATGGTTCTAAGACAACTTTTAGTCAAATGGTGGGACAAATTCAATACTGAAAGAGTCCTTACCCAATTCAGTGAAGAATTTTCAATTACTCCTTCGAGTTCAAAAACTCCGGCTTCCATTCAGCTAGTTTCTCAGTTACCTCAGATTCCTCAATCACCATCTTCTTCTACGAAGAAAATTGAGTCACCATCTTCTTCTAAAAAGAAAAAAGCCTCCAGTCCATCATCATCCTCCAAAGCAGAAGAATTAAAAGAATTAGCCAAACAATTACTACAACAGGCAGCCAGGCTATCCACAGATGATGAAGAAGAACACTCTTCCTTAGAGTCATCATCAACTCACAGTCATCAAAGTTCCCCCAGTCAACCACCAAAAAGATAGGCCGATTATGAAGATAGTCAAGATCCATATGCAGAATATGAGTAATTCCAGTCAAACAGCCCTAGTCAGTATTTACACCAAAAACATCAGCAGTTTTTCAGTGGCAGACAAGCTCCTATTCACCAACAGTAAACCTCAGTCAGTATTTCCACCGAAAGCATCAGCAGTGTTTCAGTGGCAGACAAGCTCCTATTCACCAACAGTCAGTGGCAGACAAGCTCCTATTCACCAACAGTAAATCTGTGACCGACAAGTTACTATTCACACTATTCACTTTTTACTATTCATCACTTTGTAATTTCTATTTATAGTCGCCTCTGGCTTCAGAGTAGGCAGGCTTCATTTTTCCCTCTCTTCTTCTTTTCTCTCTTCCTCTCCACCAGTTAGTCTAAATATCAAGAGAGCTCTGCCTCTCACTCATGCATCAATTTTAATTTTGTAAGTTTGTAACTCTTTTATTACAACATGAATCAAATGTTTTATATATATATATATATATATATATATATATATATATATGAATCCCTGTGTTTTTTAACAAAAGAGAGGTTTTCTTAAAGCTAAATAAAAAAAATCTTTTCAACTAAATGAGAATTAGCTACAAGTTAATAGAACTTAAAAACAAATTGAGTATAGTATTGTTCTTATTTCCTTACAAAGAAGCTATATAGAAACATACAGTCTTTGTTCAAAATACAAACTATGCATAGTCTCAAAGAAAGATAAATATATATGGCTACAAAGTATTGTACACTTTAGTACATGCTTTCCCAAGCTACATTAGATCATTTTTTTTATTTTCAAACTTATATTTCATGGTATCTTTGAGTATTGTTGCCTCACATCTTACAAAAGTTTCTAACAAGTTTTGCTTCCTTTCATGTATTGCTTTTGGCTAAAGCCATTGGATTACACCTACAAACACACCAATCAGAAAAAAAGATAATTACACATATGATATTATTTTGTTCTACTTGCTGATTCATCTAATAGAAAGCTTATGTATTTGATACAAGGTTACACATGTTTTACACTTCTTACCCTATACCAA
Source organism: Fragaria nilgerrensis (assembly GCA_010134655.1). Classification (NCBI taxonomy): domain Eukaryota; kingdom Viridiplantae; phylum Streptophyta; class Magnoliopsida; order Rosales; family Rosaceae; genus Fragaria; species Fragaria nilgerrensis. The sequence goes on from CM020982.1 coordinate 23,615,426, forward strand.
AATGTGTAGCCACACTTTTGCTTGTGTTTTCCATATAGTTACCCTATATCAAAGTGTGCAGCCATATTTTTGTTTGTGTTTTGCATATAGTTGTTGAATGAGCAGCTTAAAACTTGGTCTCCAAGTAAAAAGTTGCTCCTGGCAGATAAAGATGAATTTCAAACTGATTTTTATAGACATATCTAACAATCACATTCACTAGTATAAATAGAGGTCTTCACATGAAGTAGTAACAAGTAGAGACATTAAGAAGTTAGAAAGAAAGTTAGGAGAGAAAATTTAGAGTAGAAAAAGACTAGTAGAGGTCTGAAGCAAGTGCTAGAATCTGGTAGTGAAGTTTTAGCTTTGGTAAAACAGGTTTGAGGTAGGGAAAGTTATAGGGAATCTCAAGTTTTGTTTTATAAACTTATTATTTTGCTTTGAGTTGTTTATATTGCTGCTGAAGGTGGTTATTATATTTAGCTTTTCATCAAGTTATTATCTGATCATATGTTAAATAAGAAATGAATGAAGTTATGGGATTGAGGCTATTACTTGAAAGGGACCAACAATGTCTGCCCTTGTATACATGTAGGGAGATAAGCCCTTTCAATGTTATATTGATAAAACGATCTTATGACAAGAAGACACTGGTGACCAAGTATAGTACAATAGTACCAGCAACTGAAACCTAAAATTATGTGCATACACTTATATTGAAATTATGTGCATGAGATTTGCTCTGGTAAAACAGGTTTGAGGTAGGGGAAGTTATAGGGAATCTCAAGTTTTATTTTATAAACTTGTTATCTTGCTTTGAGTTGTTTATATTACTGTTGAAGGTGGTTATTATGTTTAGTTTTTCATCAAGTTATTATCTGATCATATGTTAAATAAGAAATGAATGAAGTTATGGGGTTGAGGCTGTTACTTGAAAGGGACCAGCAATGTCTGCCCTGGTATACATGTAGGGAGAGAGCATTTTCAATGTTATATTGATAAAACGATCTTATGGCCAGAAGACACTGGTGACCAAATATAATACAAGAGTACCAGCAACTGAAACCTAAAATTATGTGCATACACTTATATTGAAATTATGAGCATGAGATTTGCTCTACTGAGCTTTTGGCTCACCCCTTTATGAATTTGTGTAGATCACTACCAGAAGAAAAGCTTTAGCCGACGAAAATAAAAAAACCAGGCCGACGAACTATTTTTTCGTCGGCTAAAGTCCACGTTAGCCGACGAAATTTTCATTCGTCGGTTAATTTAAATTTTCGTTGGCTATCGTCAACTTTAGCCGACGACATTTTAATTTGGTCGGCTAAATAATTTATTTCGTCGGCTAAAGTTCACAGACTATAGCCGACGAAATATTTAAAAGTTTAGCCGACGAAATTAAACTGTCGTCGGCTAAAGTGCTTTATATTTGCAGATCTGGACAGCAGCAGCTCATCTGGAAAAAAAAACGGGAGAAGAAAAAACGGGAGAAAAAGTTTGGGTGTTGTTGAAATCTGTCCATAATTAGTTTGTGGAGCTATATATAAGTACGTGTATGTATATATATGTTGATTAATTGAGTTTTATTTGAGTTGATCGATTTTGAGTATGATTGAGTTAATCGATTTTGAGTACGTTGGATGTATATATATTGTGTGTTGATCGATTTGGTTGATGATTTGATAATATATATGAAGTTGTTGTTAATAAGTAGTAGACATATATATGTTAATTAATTTATAATATTGTGTTGATATGGTATGAAGTTGTTGATGATATATATGAGTTGATGATGATTTTGTGATGATGTTGATATATAATATTGTTATGAGTTGATTGATTTTGAATATGGATGTATATATATATATATATATATATATACAGTCTATCCAGAGCGAAGCTTCGCTCTGGAATTAACGTGCGAAGGTCCTTATTTGACTAACTTTTCGGTCATATTTTTCGATCATACCCGGTCAGTATCTAGATACATATCGTATGATCATCCTTACAAAGTTTCATCCAATTTGGTGACCGTTTAAGCCTCCATGATCATGATTTACTCCAACGGTTCTACTTGGACAGATTTTGTTCTATTGATTTATTTTATCTGATTCGGTGTGCAAACGATCACCAAACTGGATGAAACTTTGTAAGGATGATCATACGATATGTATCTAGACACTGACCGGGTATGATCGAAAAATATGACCGAAAAGTGAGTCAAATAAGGACCTTCGCACGTTAATTCCAGAGCGAACCTTCGCTCTGGATAGGGACTGTATATATATATATATGTGTGTGTGTGTGTGTTGATCGATGTTACACTTAAGGGATATAACTTAATGTCTAAAAGGAATCTGAAGTGTAGGAGGAGGAGTCAACATTGTTTTGATTCATGACTATGTAATAAGGCTTATTTAATAAGCTTACTTTCATGTTTGTTGTAAGAACAAGACTTATGAAATAAAATTCTCTTTCACCAAGGCACTATGATTCTAACTTTTCCACATAGTTTCTATTTGTCAAGGGTTCTCTTATCTTTCAAAAGTCGAGACTATTCACGTCCTTACCCGGAAAGAAACATATTTTTTTTTAAATTTCCGGGTATACCAGCTGACACATTAGCATCCACTTCAACTTCTGTCACTACAACAAACTGATTTGCCACCTCAAAAGAGCCACAAGAGCTTTCTCCCATCTCCAGAGTGCGGGGAGCCCCAAAACTATGTTTCCTTGCTTTCTTGGGACCCCATATTTAACACCTAATTTCCATGGGTGCACCTCCACCACTTCTTAGACCCCAGAGGTCGTCAAACATTATTTTTTTTTCGTCAGCAAGATTTTGATTCTGCCATCTTCGAAAGCCAAGTACATTTCAGGAACAAAAGTAGGATCATAAGGGGTTGCCTCCATAGGGAGACCGTCATTGCGTGCCCTCTTACCCATCAGAATAAAGGACAAGTCTACATCTCTCTTCACTCCTATGATCGGATCAACAACTGCAGCTGGAATCTCGATCACTAGTGGAACCTCCGGTCCCTTGGGCAAGATTGAGGACTTGAACATCTCCAATTGCTTCGCCAACTCTGAAGCATAAATACCAGGGATAGACACATGTGAGACCCCGTAAAGTTATAGCTATATGTATTGCAGTCACGAATGATTTTAGTAAACGATTTTTATAGTGGACGGACATTGCTCGATTTAGTTGGGCTCGAGAGGTTTCATTTTTGGAATTGGGCCTATAGTGTAGGCTTGGAATAACCCAATTGGGTCACATGTTTGGGCCTAAGGAGGGAAACATTGTAATTTTATATACATGAGCTACAAATTGATGAGCTTTGATCAGAATGACCAGAAGCTTCTCCCGTTTTCTCTCCCTCTCTCACGAACACTCTCGATCTTGGTCACCCTCTTTCTCTCTTCCTCTCTGGTATCGTTTCTGTCATTGACAAGATGACGAGGCTACTATATAGTTCGTGGTTTGACGCCAACCGTCAGCTCAAGGCTATGGCAGTGATGGAGCACGACAAACATGCTACACACAGTAGATCCCCTACATGCAAATATCCATCTGTTCTTATTGTTCCGAGAATCGATTTGGTCTAGTCCTCGTTTGTGGGCTTTGCTGCAGAAGACCATGCCGCTTGGAGTTGTGAGGTAATCGTGAACCTATTTAGTGCTTAAGGTTTGATTATTAAAGAAACAAGTTTGATTGATAATGGGTTTTGGTTTTGTCTTTTGGTTTCTAGTGATGACGTAAACTGGAACTGATATGGATCATGAGTTCCTTGGGTTGAGTGTTTGATGAGTTTGAATTTGTTTCGGTTAAGTATTTCATTTGTTGTTAATAATTCCTAGTTTGTAGGGTATTAGATAGACTTTGACTCATTCTTGCAATCGTGTACCACACACTAGAGTAGTGCATTGCGTGGGTTGTTTTTGTTTTCTGTTACTTCTTGCAAGACTATATATATGCCTGCTTTGTTAATAATGAATACGGTGAGGTATTCTCCTAATTTGCTTGAGTTGTTTTGATTATATACCTAACAAATCTGGTATCAGAGCCCCTCAAAGGGGCCTCAGTGTGTGTAGAGTGAGACACAGGGAGAAAGAAGAGTGTGTAATCTGAGTGCTAGAGTGAAACACGGTGAGAAAAGGGTGAGTAAGAATGGCAGCATAAGGGAGTTTTGCACCGGTGTCGATTCTGATATTCGATGGGTATTATGACCATTGGTCAATGTTGATGGAGAATTTCATACGATCGAGGAAGCTTTGAAATCTTATTGAAGATGGTATTCCAACTGCAGTGCAAGTGACTCAACAAGCTACTACCTTCTTGATAGTTGTGGCAGAACAAAGGCAACAAATTGAGACACAAAGAAAGCAAGCAGAAGAATAGCGCCAAAGGATCGAGCAGATGAAAGAAGATGACCTCAAACTCAAGAATAATCTTTTCCAAGCCATCCACAAAACCATCATGGAGACGATCCTCGATAAGTCAAGTTCCAAAAGCATTTGGGACTCCATGAAGCAGAAATATCATGGTACTAACAGGGTGAAAAGGGCTCATCGACAAGCTTTGAAAAAAGAGTTCGAGGTGCTTTAAATGGGAGAAGAAGAAAAAGTGGATGAGTACATTGCTCGAACACTTTCACTAATCAACAAGTTGAAGGTCCATGGAAGAGAGACTATGTCACAAGTGGACATTGTTGAGAAAATCTTGAGGTCATTAACCTCTAGGTTTGATTATGTGGCGTGTTCTATTGAAGAGTCGAATGACTTGGATCTGATGACATTGGATGAACTGCAAAGTAGCCTTTTGGTTCATGAACAAAGGTTGAATCGACACAAAGGAGGTTCAAGAGAAGAACAAGCTTTGAAGGTTTCTCATGGGGACAGGTTTGACGGAAGCAGCAGAGGTAGGGGTTATGCAGCTCGGGGCCGAGGAAGAGGTAGAGGAAGGCAGCCTTTGAACAAAGCTACCGTGGAGTGCTTCAAGTGTCATAAATTAGGACACTTTCAATGGGAATGTCCTAGTTGGGACAAGAAAGCCAATTATGCTGAGATTGATGAAGAAGATGAGATGCTTCTCATGGCGTATGTTGAGAATAATTCAAAAAGAGAGGATGTGTGGTTCCTTGATTCGGGTTGCAGCAATCACATGTACAGCAACAAGAAGTGGTTTACTCACCTTGACGAGGAGTACAAACACTCAGTCAAGCTCGGCAATGACACAAGGATGCTAGTGATGGGGAAGGGAAATATCAAGATGAGGGTTGATGGCATAACTCAGGTGATTAGTGAAGTTTATTATGTTCCCGAGTTACGTAATAATTTACTGAGTATAGGTCAATTACAAGAGAAGAATCTGGCTATCCTTATACAAGATGGAGTGTGTAAAGTCTATCATTCAAGAAAGGGGTTAATCATGAAGACATCAATGACAGCAAACAGAATGTTTGTCATTCTTGCTAATGTTGTTGTCACGGACTCTCAAACCTGTTTTCAAGCAGACTCAGACAATCTCACACATCTTTGACACCGCCGGTACGGTCATTTGAGCTATAAAAGTCTCCAAACACTAAGCTATGGGAAGATGGTGAAAGGGCTACCCCAACTCAAAGCTTTAAAAAAAGTGTGTCATGATTGCTTGGTAGGAAAGCAAAAGCGGGATTCATTCCCGAAAAGAAGTTCATGGAGGGCATCACACAAGCTTCAATTGGTACACTCAGATCTTTTTGGACCAATCACACCTACCTCAAACAGTGGCAAGAGGTATCTTCTCAGTTTTATTGATGATCACTCTAGAAAAATGTGGGTTTATAAATGTTCAAGCGTTTCAAAAACTTGGTTGAGAAGGAAACTGGTTCCTTTATTTCATGCTTGAGAACTGACAGGGGTGGGGAATTCACATCTAATGAGTTTAATGAGTATTGTTAGACAAACAGCATCAAGAGACAACTCACTGCTGCGTACACTCCTCAACAAAACGAAGTAGTTGAACGACGAAATCAAACAATCATGAACCTTGTTCGCAACATATTGTCCGAGAAGAAAATCCCTAAGAATTTCTGGCCTGAAGGTGTTAATTGGATCACTCATGTTCTTAATAGAAGTCCAACTATAGTGGTGCAAAATGTCACTCCTGAAGAAGCATGGAGCAGAGTCAAACTGAGTGTGGATTACTTCAGAGTGTTTGGCTGTGTTGCTCATGTTCACATTCTAGATGCCAAGAGAAGAAAACTAGATGACAAAAGCCGCAAATGTGTCTTGTTTGGTGTGAGTGCTGTACAATCCCACTTCAAAGAAAATCATTGTGAGTAGAGACGTAGTCTTTGAAGAAAATGCTGCTTGGGATTGGGGGAGGAGTGTTGAAGAGTCCAAGCTTGAGGTACTGTATTAGGGAGATGACAATGAAGAAAACAAAGAGCTTGGTCATGATGATTGTGTAAATGAAGAAGACAACAACAGTGGTAGTGATGGTTCAAGTGGTAGTGGTGGTTCGAGTGACAACAACAGTGGTAGTGATGATTCAAGTGGTAGTGGTGGTTCAAGTGTTCTTGATACTCAGCCAAGAGAAGAAGAAGAAGGAAGTAGAAGGAGGCCTCCATACTTGGAAGACTACACATCAGGAGAAGGTTTGAGTGGGGAAGAAGGTGAAGAAGGCTTGAGTGGGGAAGAAGGAAAAGAAGCTCATAGTTTGTTGTACTTTCTTCTAATGAGGATCCAGTGAGCTTTGAGGAAGCGGTTGCGGATTCAAAATGGTGTGATGCAATGAGTTCTGAAATTCAAGCCATAGAGAGGAATGATACATGGAAGCTTACTGATTTGCCAAGAGGAGTGAAGGCTATTGGAGTCAAGTGGATATTTAAGACAAAATACAATGAACATGGGAAGGTGGAAAAATGCAAAGCTCGCTTGGTTGCAAAGGGGTATGCGCAAAAATTTGGTGTGGATTACACTGAGGTTTATGCTCCTGTTGCTAGGTGGGACACCATTCGAATGATCATAGCTTTGGCAGCACATAAAGACTGGAGCATTATCAATTAGACGTAAAGAGTGCCTTTCTACATGGGGAGCTAACTGAAGATGTTTATGTTGATCAACCTCAAGGGTTTGTAAAGAAGGGAGAAGAAGCAAAGATGTACAAGCTTAGAAATGCCTTGTACGGGCTTAAACAAGCACCGAAGGCGTGGTTCAGCAGGATTGAAACCTACTTCATCAAGCAAGGTTTCAAAAGGTGTGAATCTGAGCATACTTTGTTCATCAAGACTGGTGAAAGAGGTAACATTTTAATAGTGAGTTTATATGTGGATGATTTAATTTTCACTGGGAATTGTGAGAGCATGATCATTGATTTTAAGAACTCCATGAAACAAGAGTTTGACATGACCGATCTAGGCAAGATGAGATACTTTCTTGGTGTCGAAGTGTTGCAGTGCTCAGAAGGTATATATATCAGTCGGAAGAAGTTTGCAAAGGAAGTGTTGGAAAGGTTCGGTTTGGAACGGTGCAATGGAGTGAGCAATCCAATTGTTCCTGGAACTAAATTGTCAAAAGATGAGATACATGTCAAACCCAACTGAAATGCATTCCCAGGTTGTGAAGAGGACTCTTCGTTATGTGAAAGAGACATTGGATTTGGGTATCTTCTACAAAAGGAGAGGTGATGTAAAGTTGAAAGCCTACATGGATAGCGATTATGCCAGCGATGTGAATGACAGGAAGAGTACGTCTGGATATGTGTTTTGTTTGAGTGGAGCAGCAGTGGCATAGGCGTCCAAGAAGCAGCCAATCGTCACTCTGTCCACCACTGAAGCAGAGTACGTAGCTGCTATGTCTTGTGCTACTCAAGGTATGTGGATGAAGAGGGTTTTAGCTAAACTTGGTCACAATTCTCTTGGAAGCTGCATTAATATTTGGTGTGATAATAGTTCAACAATCAAGCTTTCAAAGAATCCAGTTTTACATCGTCGGAGTAAGCATATTGATGTTCGTTTCCATTTCTTACGTGATCTTACCAAGGAAGGGAAAGTAAAGCTGGTTCATTGTGATTCAAAAGACCAAATGGTTGATGTTATGACCAAACCTCTTAAGCTGGACGTGTTTGAGGAGCTAAGAGAGCTGCTAGGTGTGTGCATGGTTCCAACTGTAAACTGATTGCTTATGGCAATTAGTTTAGGGGAGGATGTTTGAGTTTGAATTTGTTTCGGTTAAGTATTTCATTTGTTGTTAATAATTCCTAGTTTGTAGGGTATTAGATAGACTTTGACTCATTCTTGCAATCGTGTACCACGCACTAGAGTAGTGCATTGCGTGGGTTATTTTTGTTTTCTGTTACTTCTTGCAAAGCTATATATATGCCTGCTTTGTTAATAATGAATACAGTGAGGTATTCTCCCAATTTGCTTGAGTTGTTTTGATTCTGTACCTAACATTGAGAAGCAAGACAAGGAACAGAAGAAGAAATATATCTTTTGATTGAATGAATGAAATTGAGAGAGAGACCATAACAATGGTAAGTCCGTATCTTTTGATTGGAATTGGTTCCAGAAGCAATTGATTCAATTGTTGATTATTTTGTTTTTAATGGAAACAGAAGAAGAAAGGTTCGAGTTCTCAATCTAGAACAAGACTACATGCTTTGATACGATAGACATCCTATTGAAAATTGAGGTGGGAGTCTTGTTGCATGTTCTTCAAATATAAAGGTTTTGTTTATATTGACTTCTGGTGGCGGTATGGTCTTGGCCATGAGTTAAAGTAAATATTGTTCTACAATTTCTTTTGGACGCAAGTGAATTATGGATGTGAGATCAGCCATATAAATGGTATATTTAGATTACAGAGTCTATTGTGAATTGATGATCACGTTATGAGGTACCAAATTGGGTTAAGTTTCCATTTGAATTTTGTAACGGATTTGGTTATGTTGTGAACCTTGAATGGTTAAGTTAATGGAAATCAATTTGGCTCATGCGAGCTTGTATAATTTTGCTAAGAGTAGTTGATAAATGGGTTTGAAGTTAAGGATAATGCCTTTACTTATAAAGGTTTACCATACTGATTGAGAATAAAGTTTATTGTGGACAAAGAAATAGATTGGGTTCAGATGATCATTTGAGCTAGAGATAAAGAACGATTTTAAGTATGCCATTATTAGTTGGCTTAGTGTGTTGAGCTAAGCTCGGTCTTCATAACTAGCTATTGTTGGCTATCACCTTATATGATCATTATGAGATACAGAACATGTGATCTTGTTAAGTTTTTGAAAAGAGTTCCTAATTGATGTTTAAGGAACTAATATTTGAAATGTAGGACATAGCTCTGGTTTTCGAGTTTTCGAGTATGGTAGTGTTTGCTGAGTGTTGTGGAATAAAGGTTTACACTCTAGGAATACTAGGTAAGAGATTCTAGACTCTTCTTGGCTAGTGGTTTTCGTATATTATATATGAAAACTGATTGCATGGCTATGATTGTTTTATTATGAAGATTTGATATTTTTATTGCCATTCCTGTTTTCAAATGTTTGTCGATATTTTGTGATGACCTGAGAGTGAGCGGGGCACAGTGACTACCTTAGGTTTCGACCCCCTAAACCTCCGGAGGGGCTGTACGGATTAGAGGACGTCTAACATGCTTTGAGGTGTGGCGTCGCTCCTAGGCGGTATGGCGTAAATGGATACTCTCGCTACACCTTGCCGGTATGGACGATATTAATTATGGTAAGGTTGTAGTTGGCATAAAGAGACTGGTCATCAGGTTTGTGTATCTGGGCCCGCATATATTTTTCGAAATGATACTTATACTTTATGATTTGATAATCATTTATATTTATATTTGTTTTCATATACTGGCCAATAAATTAAATAGTTTTCAAACCTAGTTGGTTGAGTCTTATTGAGCAGCGAGGACGAAAGCTCACCCCTACAACAGTTTTGGATGCAGGTTCTGTGCACAAGAACGAGATTAAACTGGATTGCGCTAGGTGTGCATATTTGATTAAAGTTAAATATCTTTTTTTGAATTTGCTATCATATGTAAGACTTCCATTTTGTATCCTGATTACCTGATACATTTCCTTGTGTTTTATTTGGAAACTTTGTTTGAAGTTGTTAGTATGTCAGCTACTTTATTTTATTTTCCTGTCATTGGTATCCGTAATACCAAGGAACTATATTTTTGTTAACCTTGGAGATATTTTATTGAAGTTGTTATTTCATATTAGTAATGCTTATGCTCTATAGCTTGATTTCAAAGAAGGTTAAGTTGACTTTTTATTGGGTTTTACCCCTCAATTTATTTAATGCTTCTGTCTAAAAATTTGATTTTCAGTTTATAAAAGCTTTGGTTAGTTTAATTAAAATGCCTTGCGGGTTCTTAGGGATTGAGTGATGGGCCCTAGCTTAGGTTCTAAGAGAACGCGGCACTGTAATGTGCTCGATTTGATGAGGTGCAAATCGGGGCATTACAACACATTCCCCGATTGTGTTGAAGAAGGATTGGAGATTGAGAGAGCCACATTTTGGAATGGGTTCACCAGAGCAGGGATCAAACTCGGCCGAGAGCACGAAACATCCAACCCTAAACCCTATCGAAAGCTACAGTTGGGGTTAGGGCTTATAATTTTTGGTGACCTCCCAAACCCTAGCAGCTCCCTCTCAGCCACTGTAGCTGGCACCATTCTGATCTTCTGAACCCTAGTGACGTCCGACAGACCACTGCAGCCCTAAACCCTATGCTCCAACAAACCACAGACGACAGATTTAGGATGCGGTTCTTCAAGGAAGGAAGCCGTCCGATGGCGAAGGAGGGAGCCAAGACAGTGGAGGGATATGGAGTCACGTCGAAAAGGGTTGGACTGTCCTCACGAATAGTAAGGGCAGCGGCGAACTGTTTGGAAACCTCGTCAGACATGTTGAAAGCCGAGGCTTGGGTGTTGAGCGGCGAGAGAAGGAGAAATCCCTAAGGACATCAGAAGGATCTGGATTCTCTGCTTGGATTTAAGTTGCTTGGATTTGCTTGGTTGCCTTATAACCATTAGATGGAGTAAGGATAACAAAAGGATGACATGGTGGTCTTAGATTGTACTCAATCTATTGGTTAAAAGTCATCCAAACAAATTCAACCAACATAAATCCAAGTACAGAAGCCAAATTCATATCAGAAACCGTAGCAACACTCTCTAATTCAAGATTATTCTTCTTGTAGCTCTAATAGTTAAAAAAGAAATAAAGAACAATTTTATTTTTATATGTGTGAGTTATTCCCAAAACAAGAAAAAGTTATCAAAATATTAAGGGGAGTGAAATTTACACACCTCTTTTTACAATCCACACACCTCTGCCCCACTTTTTATAAGAAAATGTCTAAATTATCCGTGTTTTAATCTCTTCAAGTTGTCTAGGATTTTAGACATTTTAGACATTTAAGTATGAGTGTGTGGATTTTAAAAAGGGGTGTGTAAATTTCAGCCCCCAATATTAATCTAGCTAGCGGTTACTTTATCAGTCAGTTACTTACTTTAAAAATTGAACACTCTGAAAGTAAGAGAATGCTTACGAGTTACGACAGACTAGCTAGTGAAGTGGCATGGAGTCTAATTTGGTTAACACATCATCGAGTTTCAAAAGTCATGTAGATCCATACAATTTAGATAGACGACCATTACTACTTGTGTGTCATTGCTCCTTAATTCACTGAACTATTTGTTATCTAGCAATTACTGTATTTAATGCTTTGAAATATTACTTGATATGTATAAGTACTAGCTTTTTGGCCCGCGCCTTGCTGTGGGGTTTTTCTTTTTGGTTAATGGAGTAGAAGAATAGGAGATTGTAGAAGAGTGAATGCAAATTGTTTTGTTGTGGCTTTTTTTTTTCTCATTTTTGTTAACTCAGTAGAAGAACTGGAGATATAAGAAGACTGAAAGAAAATTGCACAATATACGTTGGATTAACAAATACGCATATTACATCATTCATTATGCATTGTTTTAGTTGCATAATACATCGATTGGAGTTAGTGCACGTATTACCCACCAAATGACGTTGTCACGCAATAAAGTGGTTGTTATCCAACAGGCTATAGTAGCTTTCTTCTTCATGAAGTTGAACTGTAACTTGGTGATTTAAGTGTCTAAACTAATTGTACAATGTAAGATTTTGATATTTGCAGTCCAGAAGTCCCAACACTTGCCTGTAATCAATACACAAAATTATTTAGTAAAGGTTATATGCACTTACGTAGTAGAAAAGTGAACATTCCAAATAGAGTATCACAGTCAACAACAAGTGAAATTCCATGCTCATAAAACGACAATGTTTTCACAAATTTAGACAAATTTTTTGCAGAAAACAAATATATAATTTTTTTTTCACAGTATATAAAAGTTTGTTCCTGACACTGACAAATCTACCTCTCCTGCTCTCTATTAAATATATCATACTCAATGAAAGGCATTTTGGCTGACCTTCAAATGTTGCTTAATTGAAGGAACAATAACAGCAGAAGATCAAATGAGTGCCTTCGTATAAGACATGCAGACAATAATAATAAACACACAAAACTTTAGCAACTGATCATAGCAAGGAAAAAAAAAATACAAATCATAAGAATTCACCTGCAGAAAATACATTTGCCGTCACTTTTGGCCTCATAAGCATTCACCTGCAGAAAATGAAATAGTTACACATTGGACATGAAGTGGTTATAGAAGGCTAAAAAATCAACCAAGCTGCATATACCCTTTTCTATAACAATTATCAGTAACCTCTTCTCTGTTCTCTTTGTCAGGGAAAATTTTGATGAACAATCTTGAGTTTTTTAGAAGATCAATTCATGTACACACAAAAGGAGTCATGCTAACTGAATGGTACTAACTATCAGTTGAAAAAAAAAATGAAAATAATTTTCCTATGAAGGTCATGGTTGTGTTCATTAACAATCAAGTTGAAATACACAACATGTTTCAATAAGGGCTAAACTCAAAAGACATAGATTCAGCAATACTTTTTGAACAACAAATGAAAATATAAAGTAGCAAAGAAGAACCTTCATCAACGCTCTCTACCTATAGTTTCCCACTCTCAAATTCACACTTCTTTTTCTTTTTCACCTCCAGCCATGGCCTCATATCAGCGAGGAAAAACACCTGTAAATCCAATCACATCCAATCCAAAGAAACAAAAGGAGAAGAAGAAGTACAAAGCCAATCATTTAGATCGGCTTCTTTTTTTCTTTTTCTTTTTTAACGAAAAATTTAAACAGTAGTATGTCTAACCTGTCGGGAAAATTTTGAGAAGTTATCACATGTGAGAATATCTCTAGCCAGGTTGTTATGAGACACATTTCTGCAAGAAATCAATTTCATATTAGGAAATCTTATATCAGGCTGCAAAAATATATAATGAAATCAGAATATTCAATAACAAATACTCACAACATTGCAAGACTTAGGCAATTGATCAGCGACACCACTTCCCTTGATATATTGTTGTGCTCTTCCTCCTGCAATAATTTTCTTCGGTGACAATAATATCAAAACAAAAATGTCAAGTCTCAATATGTAAATATCATAAACTCTGGACCACAATAGACATGGGCTCTCATAGTGAGAACTGCAACTGCAGCTGACTAAGTTCTCGAGGTATCAAAAATTTCACAGTTTCGGTTAAAATCCAGCTATCCATACGGATGCAACAACATGTACATCAAACCTAAAGCTCACTTTCAAAGCTTAACTTTTCATATCTAGTCAGTGAGACAATCTAATTAATACCAACTCTTTTTATTCACAACTTTTTCAAAACAAACACCCAATTTATAACCAATGCACATTGCACACTATCAAATCAATATATAACCTGAAACCACAAAAACCCACCTAAAAATTGATGATGACATCCAAACAGGTTGCACTCTATAACAACATACAGTTCCTTGAACAATGTAATAGATCTCTCTTACTGGAACCCACAAAACTGATAATTGTTATAGAAAAAGGTATATGCAGCTTGGTTGATTTTTTAACCTTCTATAACCACTTCCTGTCCAATGTGTAACTATTTCATTTTCTGCAGGTGAATGCTTCTGAGGCCAAAAGTGACAACAAATGTATTTTCTGCAAGTGAATGCTTATGATTTGTATTTTTTTTTCTAACAACAGAGATGAAGATCTTGTTCTAGAAATTATGAGAAGACAATAATCCTTGAAAGATCTTGCTCAATGAAAAATGCATAACTTTTTTATTGGAAAGGAAGAGGTATATGCAGCGAATTGAGTGAAAGATTAAATAGGTTCTATCTACATTGTTAATCTGAGGATTGAACAGTATGCACATACATCGCAATTGTACATAGCCAACACTCCCATAAGATCTCAAAGTTTTTATTTTCATGATCGAAGTTTGTATCGCAACTGTACATAGCCAACACTCCCATAAGATCTCGAAGTTTCTATTTTCATGATCTCACATACATTCCCCTGCAATCAAATACATACAGAATTTTATTTCACAGAGAAGATTTGAGCATACTGCATGACATGTTCATTAAATTCGGTGAATCATCCAAGAACTGAACTATCAAATTGTAGGAGGAAACTGGAAAGAACGAATGGATCCAATTTTTACCGAAATACACTAAATTAAAATCAGTGAAGTTTGTTTTAGTAGAAGCAAAATTAGTTATCATGCATGTTGATCAGTAAATGAAGAATCAAAAGCCACAACATTTTCAGCTAATGGTTGGTGACTCAAAAGCTTATACTTGTTGATCAAACTAATTCAGCTAAAGGCTTATATAAAACTTTTGATTTTCAATTTTATTCTACCATTATGCAAGATACTGCTTCCATGTGAAGGCCATGATATAAAACAAACTAAAATCTCAGTTTTAAATCAATTTTATTCAAACCCGACCTACATCAAATACCTTGTAGGAAATTCACCATCTCCAACCACAAAAACATATACACATGGATTAATACTTACCTTGACCAAGATTATGAATATTATATATTCTTTACTCCAAAGTTGCTCCAACTGGGTTCACAAAGGTCCTGCAATTAAAATCAAGAGAAACTAAAGATTAGTACTTTCAGAATATAATTAATCAATCACAAAAATTAGAAAAACAAACACCAATTTTATTGAAGAATGTCTCACCGCTGCCTTTGCTACTCTGTAAGTGTGCGAAAATAGTCAGGTTCCTGCACCCCTGCTTAAATTTAAAAAAAAAAATAGCAAACAAATCGATAGAATTCATTGTAAAGAATACAACAGATTAACTGTTCTCTCCTAATCAAAACCTCAAAACACACTTAAACCAAATAAATTACCAATAGAAACAAATCTCAAATGTAGAAACACAGCAAGGCAATGAAAAGATGTATGCCCGAATAAAACAGATCCTTACCTCAGAAAAAAAAAAGTTCTCTAAACTGATATGTGCATATCCAAAACTTCCTGTCGTGAACTGAATATAATCAAAAGTAAGATTCAAACAGATGAAAGTTAAATCAATCGAATACTGTCAATATAGAAAAGAATTGCAACAATCCACTGCTTGAACTTACCGAAATGTGATATGTAGAGTTCCAAATCAGTTATGTGATGGACTGTTTCACTTTCACCAGACCTATAGAAAAAGAGGAAAATAAACTGTAAATACATAATACTAACCTGAAACCTCATATTTTCTTAGTGAGCATGATCTATGCAATCTCATAGCTTTAGGGCTTTAAGATGCAGGTAAGGTAGTTATGTTATGTCACTACCAGGAGAAGTACTTTAGCCGACGAATTATTTTCGTCGGCCTGTTACACTAACTCGTCGGCTAAACTCTAAGCCGACGAGGCTTCGTCGGCTATAGTGTCGTCGGGAAAGGGTCCTCGGCGCTGACTTTAACCGACGAACCCATAGACCGTCGTCGGCTATTGTCCATACTTTAGCCGACGAAGAATTTGGTCGTCGGCTTTTGTTCATGAATTTAAGCCGACGAAACAGACTCTATCTTTCGTCGGCTATACTCCCAGACTTTAGCCGACGACTTAAACCGTCGTCGGCTATACTCCCAGACTTAAACCGACGACACAACACGTCGTCGGCTATACTCCAAGACTTTAGCCGACGAATTATGGCATGTTTCGTCGGCTAAAGTATATAATTAAAAAATTAAAAAATAGAGCCTCTTTCGTCGGCTATAGTGAGTTTAGCCGACGAAACATGCCATAATTCGTCGGCTAAACTATATAAAAATAAAAATAAAAATACTATAGCCGACGAATTGTGGCGTATTTCGTCGGCTATAACTCCATTCTAGTATAAAAAAAATACACAAAATTTTTAAATTACCATTCCAAGCAAGCTGCAAAATACACCAAAACAATTCCATATATATAACCAACAATAAGCACATAAAACTATATAAGGTATCAACTACACAAAATCTAAATGATCTAAATCAATATCCGGATCTCGGGCCTGCTGGTGAGGAGATTCCGGCAGCTCAGGTATGTCTATAGGCGCAGGCATGGGCGGAGGTGGAAGTCCCTGAAGCTGGGCAGCTGCTAAATCCTGGAAGTACTGGTACATCTGCTTCTGCTGGGCATGCTGGGCGGCATGTAGGGCTCTAGTATAGGATCTATATTCGGCGAACTGGGCGGCATGAGCGGCAGCCTGAGCGTCAGCATGAGCAGCCTGAGTGGCTTGCTCTCTCCGTAGTCTCTGAACTTCCGACTCTAGCTGAGTCGTCCTGCTGCTGGTCGAGGCTGCCTTTCGTTGAAATCCTGGAGTGGTCTTCAAGATCCCCTGGCCCTTCTTTCCTAGACCCCGGCAGTAGAAGTTGTTTTCTCGCGGTGGGAAGGCTGTGCCCATGATCCTCGCCCCAACCCTCGGATCTGAAGTGTCGATCCGGGAAATGGCTTCGGACATCTCTTCCTCCTGCGTGTCCGGCCATGTCTCCCTCACTATAGCACTCATCACCTCGTCACTAGCCTCCCTCACCCTTGCCTAATTGGATAGGAAAAAAATTATTAATTAACATTTTAACATATATATTAGTAAAATTAAAAATTCCGTAAAAATGAAAGATTACTTACTATATCCTCCTGGGAGTCAGGATATGCCTTCTCGTACGTATAGACGTACTGGTTGACCTCTGGATGTTCCCTGGCCGCCTCGTCCATGAAGACAGCGAACGGTCTAAAACCGGCATGATGGTTCCTTGTGTTGCGTTGCCGGTTCTGAGCGTTCGCCCGGGAAACCGCCTTCAAAGAAAAAAGTAAACTATTAGTAAAATATTTTAAAACGCACGTACTTAATGATAAATTAACTAATTAATTTATTTAAATACCTGTTTACGAGGGTTGTTGAATTCTGATGTCAGAAGCCAACGCCACTCGTACTCTCTGTACTGAAACTCAGCAGGGGTAGCAGAACGTGCGTTCCCGTGCATAGTCCAATAGGTCCGCAACTCGTTCTTCCACTCCTTGTACCTACAGATACAACAAAAATATTAGACATATAATTAATATGACAGACAGTTTTGTTTTTTCATTAATTTCCCAACGTACCTTCCCCCATGCACAAAGTCCGCCCAGCTGCTCTTCAAGGGTTCGGGAACCTCAAACCACACCTACATTTAACCGTTTATTAGTTTAGTTTTTCCAGAAATCTACAATGTAATACATAATATTATTCAGGCATTTTGTAAACTCACCGACATCGCGTTATGGACCATGTCTTTAACCTCCTGCGGGACCTCGCCCCAGTCTGACCACAACATAGGGACTCTATCCCTAATGAGCGCTCCCACGCGGCCGGAATACGTCCTCGACTTTCCGCCCGATACTACGTCGCCATCCCCGTCAGTACCGATGACAATCCTCCCTGAGGTACCGACGATCTTCTCCAGAGCCTTCCCTGTGACGGGGCCTCTCTTCTTCTTTGCCGGCTTCGCTCCGACGGTGCCTATGACATGATAAACCAAATTGATTATTAAAATCAGAATCGGAGAATTATAACAAAACAAATCATTCATCTTTCATTACCTGAGGGATCGGACGCGGACGCGACGGATTCCGCCTCCGATGATGATACCCTCGCGGAAATAAGAGGCGTATCAAAAGACACGAACCGGTACGCCGCTGATGGAGCCACTGGCGGGGGCAGTGGATAAATCGGCGTCCCTGAGTCATCGACTACAGGTATGGCCGGTATCATCCGCGGAAGGAATAGGTGAGGCGGCGGCATCTGTACCCCAGATGACCCACTATCCGAAGAAGTAGGAGCTGGAGTGGGCGCCCGGTGTATCTCAGGCATACGGGGTGCAGACACCTCCATCTGAGGCTGAGCAAACAATTGCCTCGCGGAATAAAGGAAGCCCCGCTGCCTCGATGAAGGGGGCACCTCCGGCTGCCTCTGCGCCGTCTGCAGAAGGCTCGCATGTCTAGCAGTCATAGGGCCCTGAAACGACGTCTGAGGGTTGCTAGAGGTTCCCTCAGACGATACGGACCTTTGGCCCTTCGAACCCTTCGTCGATCTAATATTACCGCTCATCCTATTTAAAATATTAATTTGAATCAAGGCCACAAAATCAAAAAATGCAAACTCATTTTAAAAATGTAAAAAATATATTCACTTCCTAAATACTATTTTTCACTTCCTAAATATACACTTCAAAAATAAAAATATACACTTCCTAACAACACCACAACATTGCAATTGACCGGAAAATCAAAACAAACACAAAATACAAAACAAATATATACATTCCTAAATACTAATATACACAACAAATATACACTTATTAAATAATTAACAATATACACTTCCTAAATACAAATATACACAACAACACCACAACATTATATACACAACAACATTATATACACAACAACACCACAACATTAAAAATAACCGAAGCTCAAAAAAACGTACTCGAGGAGGAGGAGGGAGGACCGGAGCAGCAGGAGGAGGAGGCCGGAGCAGCAGGAGGAGGAGGCCGGAGCAGGAGGAGGAGGCCGGCCGGAGGAGGAGGAGGGAGGAGGAGGCCGGAGGAGGAGGAGGAGGCCGGAGAGGAGCCGAGAGGGCCGGAGAGGGAGAGGGAGCGGAGGCCGACCGGAGGGGAGAGGGAGAGGAGCGGAGGAGGCCGGAGAGGGAGAGGGAGAGGGGAGCGTAGGCCGGCCGGAGAGGAGAGGGACCGGGAGAGGGAGGCGGAGGGCGAGGGCGAGGGAGAGGGAGAGGGAGAGGAGAGGAGAGAGGAGAGCGGAGCGAAGGAGAGGGAGAGGGAGAGGCGAGCGGAGGCGGCCGGAGAGGGAGAGGGAGCGGAGGCCGGCCAGAGAGAGAGAGAGGGAGAGGAGCCGGAGAGGTCAGGGGCGAGGGAGAGGGCGAGGGAAGGGGCGGCGATCGGGGAGAGGAGCGGAGGCAGAGGAGGCGAATTTCGGAGAGGGAGAGGAAACGATGAGGCTAGGGCATACAACCAGTCGAGCTGGTTATACCGAAGACTTTAGCCGACGAAATAATAATTTCGTCGGCTAAAGGTAATAATTTCGTCGGCTAAACATTTTAAATTCGTCGGCTAAACACAAATGTTTATACATTCATCAAACTGTGACTGCGTGATGATCAAACTTGAGAACGGAAATCCTTCCGTCAGATCTGACCATCATGATAAAATACATGTATGGGAAAAAATTCAACTTGATCTGACCAGGTTAAGTGCTCGATCCGGACGGTCAATCCCGTAAGTCAAACCCCTAAATGCACGGAAAAGGTCGTTGGACCGTCTAAATTTCGTATTTTGGCCGGACCTTCAACTGAAAATATTTTCAAATTGATGAGACACAACAAGTGGTATAAAAATTTACGCAAAATAACCACCGAAGATAGGGCTACCCATAGGGAGAAAGAATTGAAAATTGGATTGACCGCAACTATCGGCACCGAGACATGACCGGAATACCTTGATTTTTCAACCGTAGACGTATTTCACCATTCTGGTCATGTCTTATTTCACGACTTTTTCACGTTTGAAGGTTCTACGTATAGTTTGTTTTTGAAACAGAACATTTACCTAACACTTAGTAAACAAGTTATACAACATTAGTAGGCATGTTCTGACTGTGATGATCAAACTTGAGAAAATAAAATCCGACGGTCAGATCTGACCACCATGATAAAATACATGTATGGGAAAAAATTCAACTTGATCTGACCAGGTTAAGTGCTCGATCCGGACGGTCAATCCCGTAAGTCAAACCCCTAAATGCACGGAAAAGGTCGTTGGACCGTCTAAATTTCGTATTTTGGCCGGACCTTCAACTGAAAATATTTTCAAATTGATGAGACACAACAAGTGGTATAAAAATTTTACGTAAAATAACCACCGAAGATAGGGCTATAGTATGTAACAGAAAAAGTTTAGGGTTTAGCCGACGAATACCCTAAATCATCGTCGGCTATACTATGTAATAAAAAAATATAAAAAATTAATAAAGCCGACGAAATATTAGGGTATTCGTCGGCTAAGATGGTTTTAGCCGACGACTTCTACTATACTTCGTCGGCTAAGATGGTTTTAGCCGACGACTTTCATTTGAATTCGTCGGCTTTAAGATCTTTAAGCCGATGAATTCCTTTTCAGTTCGTCAGCTTTAACTTCTTTTAGCCGACGACTTCCTTTTCAATTCGTCGGCTATAAGTCCTTTTAGCCGACGACTTCTAGTATTCTTCGTCGGCTAAGACGGTTTTAGCCGACGACTTTTAATTAATTCGTCGGCTAAGAGAGTTTAGGCCGACGACTTATGTTGTATTTCGTCGGCTTAAGTAAAAAAATACATACCCTAAAACAGAAGGTTTAAACCATACAATTTCCTGTTCATATATCACCAAAATTCATATAAAATAACAGAAATATGAATTCAACATATGTAAACTAGAAATGAAGGTAATACAATCTTTTTTATTACAAATTAATGTATTACATCCGAAGAAATTAAAACTAAGGCTCGTAATCGGAATCATCCGATGAGTCTTCTTCGGTGTCAGAATTAATTTCTGGTAATCTATGTATTTCCTCATCGCCAGAGTCTTCGTCTGTTTCTTGATTTGGATCAACATCAATAAGCCTTGGCTCTTCATCACGAATTCGCACCGAACGACCCGCTTTAAAATTATTAAGGCGAACGGTAGAGGAGTTAGGAATACCTATTGCGTTGGGCTCTTGATACGCAACATCTTCTTCCTGGTCTTCGGCCTCTCCAAGTGTAGCCGCCCGGTAAATGTTTCGAGGGTGCACAAGGTTGACTACTTTCCACGCGTCACCCTTAGCAAGGTCATCAAGATAAAACACTTGTTTTACCGATGTGGCAAAAACGAACGGGTCATCTTCGTAAGAACTTGTAGTAGTGTTCACCGATAATATTCCGTACTGATCGGTCTTCATGCTCTGCGGGCTAGTATCAAACCATCTACACTTGAAGAGGTGCACTGTCATGCCTTCACCGTAAACGAGTTCCACCACTGAATCAAGAACACCGTAATAGTCAACTCCATTCCGCCCACCATGCGCCATCACCCCAGAATTCTGTGTTCTCCGTCTGCTGTCTCTCTGTTCACATATAAATTGCACGCCATTCACCTTGCACATCGGATAAACTCTTGACATTATCGGCTTCATCACTAGAAGTCTTAGTTCGTGTGACCAATTTGGGTGACCATCAAATTGAATATGGTTCATCTGCAATTTACAATTTAACATTGTAAATATAGATAATTATGCACTAAACATAAATACGTACATAAATATTGAATTACGTACCCAGCCGCCAAAATAATTTGCGAACTCCCTGTTGTGGTACTCGAGATCACCTTGAATGTCTGGACAATATAGATGGATGTCTTTCCAGTATTCAACTTCTGGACAGTTAATCAATACCCACCAGTGGGTAATGACTAGCTCATGTGGTTGCAACTTGTAGGAGTCTGGCAAAATTCCATAAACTTCAACATCACTGGAGAGTATGGAAAGAGTGAACTTCGGTGGCATGGCTTCGTCTGTTTCCTTCAACGCTCCTAAATACAACTTCATGTAGGTGACGCACTCGTGCGCAATATATGCTTCAGCTATACATCCTTCAGGCGCGGATTTATTAGCCACATAATCTTTGTAGTCTCCAAGTTGCCTATAAATCAAGTTGCAAAGTGTTATGATTATTGAACATGTATATAGAAAAATTGGATTGAGGAATTCAGGTGTAAAAAACGTACCTTTCCATGGGATACATCCAAGTGTAGTGTACTGGACCGGTAAGCAACAATTGCTCGGGAAGATGGATCATCAGGTGAGGCATGATGTCAAAAAAATTTGGAGGAAATATCCTCTCAAATTTACACATGATATAAATGATGTCCTCTTGCATTTCCCGGAGGTTAGATTTTGTCACTTCCCGTGTGCATAACTTCTGGAAGAATCTTGCCAACGCTACTAACGGCTCCACCACCTGACGGGGAAGAAACGGTCGAATGAAAACAGGAAGAGACGTTGTAGCAGGATATGACAGTCATGACTCTTCAACCCGTACATCTTATTGTCCCGGAAGTTCACACACCGGGCTATATTTCCTGCATAGCCTGAAGGATACTTCACACAACTCATCCACCTGAAAATTACGTTCTTCTGGTCAGGTTTCACGGAGTTAAGGAGCTTGAGGCATTTTTTTCTTCCCTTCTTTCAACCACAGATGTCTTCTTAACTGCATTTTTTTTAGATCAATGTGTGCCTTAGGACCGTCTTTCGTCTTCCCCTCCAAGTTCAGCACTGTGCCCACCACACTGTCGCAAACATTCTTTTCTATGTGCATCACATCTAGGTAGTGCCTGATCAACAACTTACTCCAGTATGGGAGTTCCCAGAATATGCTCTTATGTGTCCAGAATTTGTACCTGTCGGGTCTTTCAGGTATTGCTGCAACAATATTTGGATGATTGCTGAGCTGCCCAAAATCGTACTCATTAAGCACTGCTAAAATTTCTTCTCCCGTCCATCTTCTGGGAGGCACACCGTGTTCTACGGTCCCATCAAATGCCTTGTCATCGAACCGCCAATCGTGATTATATGGAAGGAAAGCACGGTGACCCAATTTGCATATCTTGTTGCAATGACTGCTGCTCCCCTCATCGCTAAGGCACTCTGGACAAGCCTTGTATCCCCTAACAACGTTGCCCGACAACATCCCACGGGCAGGAAAATCACTGATGGTACCAACAACCATGACATGCATCTGGAACATCTCGTGCATGTACTTGTCATAAGTGGGATGACCAACTTCCCACAAAAACTGAAGTTCTTCAATCAAAGGTCTCAAATACACATCGAGACACTTCCCTGGATAACCGGGTCCCGGAATCAACAAACTCAACATATTGTATTCCTTCTTCATGCACATCCATGGAGGAAGGTTGTACGGTACCAAAATCACCGGCCATACACTGTATTGAAGACTCATGTTGCCAAAAGGGTTGAACCCGTCAGATGAGAGCCCGAGCCTCACATTTCGGACCTTTGACGCAAAATGAGGAAACTCCCTGTCTATATGCTTCCAAGCCTCCCCGTCAGCAGGGTGTATAAGGGTATCTTCGTCATGCATTTCCCTATCAACGTGTCATCTCATAGCTTTGGCCGTGTGTGAAGACATGTACAACCGCTCAAGCCTATCCCTCAACGGGAAATACCGAAGTACCTTCACAGGTTTCCTATTGCCTGCAGGAGTCAGCTTATACCTGTCAGTGTGACATACCGGACATGCGTCAAGCCCACCAAGGTCATTCCCTTCTGGATCTTTACCCCAGAAGAGAACGCAGTCATATCTGCATGCATGGATCTTGATGTAGGAAAGACAAGATCTTTCAGGATACATCGGACCTTACGATGAGTGGTAGGAAGACGATAACCGTGGGGCAGCATCGAAGTAGTGTACTGCAGATAATTATCACAGCCTTCACGGTCGATTTTGTCTCAACTTTAATCTTCATTACGTCCATCACACTTTCAAGAACGGTCTTCTGACAACCGGGGTACACAGGGGTCTGTTGGAAAGCAAGCAGTTTGTTGTACTTTTCAATACCAGCAGTGTTGACAGCTCTAGGGAAGGGCTGCACCGGGTCAGGCATATACTGTCCTTGAGCGCATACACCGCTCTCATAAGGAAACATGTCGTTGATGAATGCCGTTGTTGGATCGTTGGATGTACTGCCCGTCTCAGAAAATTGGCCATGATCATGCGGACCCCTGATGATGTTTCACCGTGATATAACCAACATGTGTACTTCTCCCAAACCCGTTACTCCTCAGGTGCTGCCATACTTTGTCAATGGGAATCGATGCATATCGCTGCGACACTGACATTTCGTGCACGGGCAATAGAAAATTGTATTCCCGTTAGCATTAGCCAGCGCATATTTTATAAACTCATAACTCCTGCACCGTATCTTTTGTCCCATTTTGGAAGCGAAATCCAACTCTTATCCATATCCTGAAAATATAACAAAATATATATTATAACGCTGCTAGTTAATTATTAATGATGAAATTTCATGCCATATATAAAATCTCAATTCATTTAGTATATATTCTACGTACTACTACGTACAACTAATTAATAACTAATTAATTAACACACACACATACATATAACACAATAATATATATTTAACACAACTTAATTAACAACAATATTATCAAATTAATAACAATTAATATATATTAACACAATTAATTAACAACAACTTCATACCGTACCATATCAACACAATAAATATTATAAATTAATTAAGAACATATATAATTCTTAATATTTATTAACAACAAATTAATTCATATATATTATCAATTCAAATCATCAACCAAATCGATCAACACATATTATATATATACATCCAACGTACTCAAAATTAATCAATTCAATCATATCAAAATCAATAAACTCAATCATAATCAAAATCGATAAAGTCAAATAAAACTCAATTAATCAACATATATACATATACGTACCTTATATAGCTCCACAAACTAATTATGGACAGATTTCGACAACACCCAAACGTTTTCTCCTTTTTTCTTCTTCCGTTTTTTTTCCCAGATGAGCTGCTGCTGTCCAGATCGCAGATATAAAGCACTTAGCCGACGACATATAATTTCGTCGGCTAAACTTTTAAATATTTCGTCGGCTAAAGTACAGACTATGCCGACGAAATAAATTCTTTAGCCGACGACGTTTTTTTTTCGTCGGCTAAAGTTTACCATAGCCGACGAAAATTTCAGTTAGCCGACGAAGGAAAATGTCGTCGGCTAAAGTCCACTTTAGCCGACGAAAATCTTCGTCGGCCTGGTTTTTTTTTTTTCGTCGGCTAAAGCCTTTCTTCTGGTAGGTGTTAGGATAATAGTTCTACGACTCTTTTGACAGCTTTTAGGATTTCTACGTTCTCTCGATTTCATTCAAATCAGGATTGACACTTTTGACTCTTTTAGGATTCCAACGCACAATGAACTAATCAATACCGAACTTAAATTTTTTTAAAACTTCTTTTCCAAATCAAAAAAAGGGATACCTAACCTGATCAACAAATCAAAGCAACAACACAAAACCCAACGGCAAAGAATTTTAATTTCAGGAGCTGAATTTGTTGATTTGGAACTGTAGGCGTAGAAAAGAAGTAAAATACATGAATCCAAAAGAAACAAATTTGACCCCAACCGATATTTTAGAAGGCTAAATCGTAGGGATCTCCTGCAAAACGAACAGAGAGAGAAATAAATTCTTCTGTCAGTACAATAAATAGAGCAAATCAAAACCCTAAATAATTTGCTCAGATCCAACCTTCAACAATTAACCAAATAGAAGCTTACCTGGAGTTCAAACCCTCACTATATCTGATTGCTCAACCCAAATAACAGATTAACCAAATCAGAAGCTTACCTGGAGTTCAAACCCTCACTTATATCTGATTGCTCAACCCAAATAACAGAGAGCACAAAATGAATCAGGAACAAAAGAAGAAGAAGATCGTTCGAGAAATATCAAGTGTGAGAGAAGCGGGGAGACTTCAAGAGATTGGAGAGATCGATGGAAAAAGAGATGGAGAAAAAGACGAAGAATCAGAGAACAAAAGAAGAAGAAGAGAGATCAAAACCGCTTTCGAGAGAGATTGAGAGAGAGTTCAAGAGTCCAACTCCTCTGCTGTTCTTCTCTCTCAATTTTCTAGGTGCTTCGTTGGTAAGAAGACGCGAGAAGACTCGAGCGAGAGACCAAAGAGGAAGAAAAAGCCCAAGCCCGAGCGAGAGACCAAGGAGAGAAGAAAAAGCCCAAGCCCAATTGACACTGTTCACGAGAACAGTAAGGCGGCGCGAAGCCGCATAATATCTAGTTAAATAGTTGGCGCCAATCTTAAATTGGCTTTTCCTATTTCATTTCTTACCATTTTTTTTATCAACGCCATTGAATTCAGTCTAGCATATATCATGGAGATTAATTAGTATCAGTTTTCTTTTTCTAATTCAACTAAACATGCTATCCAAAATAGCTAGAGAGTCAAGATAGAGAGTATGTGGAAGATGCTCTTAGCACTTTAGCTACTTTGGACTTTTGAGTGTTTGTTTTGCTTCTTATATATTTTAAAGCTACACCGAACTCCTAAGAGTATATTTAGCAGAATCTATTTTAGCTTCTTAGCTATTTTAGAGAGCGTACGTGTTTAGTTTTTTCTTTCAAATATTTTAGAAACTCCAGCAGACTAGCCAAAATATAGCTATTATGAGTTTTGGTTATTCGCTCTCTAAATATGGAGAGCGAGATGACTCAGATGAGACTTTCTATAATTTAATACATTTCTTTTAAAATATATTTAAACTATTTAATCTTCATTTGAAGAATAATATTAATTAATACTAGCTAAAATAAAGAGCATTGATACAAACATATGTAATTATAAATAATTAGATATATCTAGACTACTTTGTATTCATTCAATAACCAACATAAATTCAAATATGACTAAAGTTGAGAGAACGGATGTAGATACGTAACTCTAAAGTGTAGCGAGCCAAAATAATGTTTATGTTATAGGATATTCTTTATGTGTGCCTTGGTCTTATGCCAATAGGATATGTAGTTTGACTAGATCTATGTATTCATATCCTTACCATATTGGTATTGTGTAATTCCCTATATAAAGGACTCCTATCAATGAATAATACACACATCTTTCATCTATTCTCAAATTACTTTCACTTCATCACGTTATCAGCACTTGGCTCAACCCTTTGAGCTAATAGTTTTTTCCCAAACCCTAGACACCCAAAGCCGAAAACTCCCGGCCCTGCCTCGGCCGCCGCCACTGCTGCCACTGCTACTGCCGCCGTTGCCGTCGCTGCTGCCGCCGCCCCATCGCTCTCTAACCGCCGCTTCCCGACAGCTTGCTCCATTGTTTTCTTCTCGTCCGATCAAGCATCCAAGTTTTACGGTATGTTTTTTCTTTACAACCCTAAAACCCTTCCAACACTACCAGGACAAGCACTTTAGCCGACGAAAACTTTTCGTCGGCCTGTTAGCTTAATTCGTCGGCTAAGATCTTAACAGACGATACTTCGTCGGCTATAGTTTCGTCGGGAAAGGGTCGTCGGCATTGACTTTAGCCGACGAAACTATAAACCGTCGTCGGCTATTTTCTCATATATAGCCGACGACAGAAAACGTCGTCGGCTAGTCCCTCAGACTTTAGCCAACGAAGCATCTCGTCGGCTATCTCTTACCTATAGCCGACGAAACATCTCGTCGGCTAGTCTCTTAACTTAAGCCGACGAAGCAACTCGTCGGCGAGTCTCTTACCTAAAGCCGACGAAAAAACTCGTCGGCTAATCTATCAGCTTTAGCCGACGAAACGCTTAATATATTCATCGGCTATAGTATGTAATAAAAAATAAAAATAACTAAAGCCGACGAAACAGCCCGTATTTCGTCGGCTTTAGAGGGTTTAGCCAACGAAACATTCCATAATTCGTCGGCTAAACATTATTATAGCTGACGAATTATGGCTTATTTCGTCGGCTATAAGTCCATTCCAGTATATAAAAAAAACCCAAAATTTCTAAATTACCATTCCAAGCAAGCTGCAAAAAACACCAAAACAATTCCATATAACCAACAACAAGCGCATAAAACTACATAATTCATCAACTACACAAACTCTAGATCGTCTAAATTAATATCCGCTTCTAGGAGCTGCTGCGGAGCTTGTGGGGCTGTGGGGTAGCGGTATGGGCGGAGGCATGGGCGGGCCGGAAGTCCCTGGAGCTGGGCAGCTGTAAAGTCCTGCATGTAATGGAACATCTGCCGCTGTTGGGCCTGCTGGATGGCATGTACCTCGGCATAATGGGCTATCTGCACGACATTATAGGTTGCCTGCGTGGCATTATAGGCAACATGAGCAGCTTGCTGTTCCCGTAGTCTCTGAAGTCCCGACTGTAGCAGCTGAGTTGTCCTGGTGGTTGTGGTCCTGCTGCTGGTCGAGGCTGCCTTTCGTTGAAATCCTGGAGTGGTCTTCAGGACCCCCTCACCCTTCTTTCCTAGACCCTGGCAGTAGAAGTTGTTTGCTCGCGGTGGGAAGGCTGTGCCCATGATCCTCGCCCCAACCGTTGGATCTGAAGTGTCGATCCGGGACATGGCTTCGGACATCTCTTCCTCCTGCGTGTCCGGCCATGTCTCCCTCACTATAGCACTCATCACCTCGTCACTAGCCTCCCTCACCTTCGCCTAATTGGATAGGAAAAAAATTATTAATTAACATTTTGACATATATATAAGTAAAATTAAAAATTTAAAAATGTAAGATGACTTACAATATCCTCCTGGGCGTCAGGATATGCCTCTCGTACGTATAGACGTACAGGTTGACCTCTGATGTTCCCTGGCCGTCTCGTCCATGAAGACAGCGAACGGTCTAGAACCGGCATGATGGTTCCTTGTGTTGCGTTGCCGGTTCTGAGCGTTCGCCCGAGAAACCGCCTTGAAAGAAAAAACTAAACTATTAGTAAAATATTTAAAAACGCACGTACTTAATGACAAATTAACTAATTAATTTATTTAAATACCTGTTTACGAGGGTTGTTGAATTCTGATGTTAGAAGCCAACGCCACTCGTACTCTCTGTACTGGAACTCAGCAGGGGTACCAGAACGTGCGTTCCGTACGTAGTCCAATGGGTCCGCAACTCGTTCTTCCACTCCTTGTACCTACAGATACAACAAAAATATTAGAAATATTATTAATATCACATACAATTTTGTTTTTTCATTAACTTCCAACGTACCTTCTCCCATGCACAAACGTCTGCCCAGCCACTCTTCAAGGGCTCGGGAACCTCAACCACACCTGCATTTAATCGTTTATTAGTTTAGTTTTTCAAGAAATCTACAATGTAATACATAATATTATTTAGGCATTTTGAAAACTCACCGACATTGCGTTGTGGACCATGTCCTTAACCTCCTGCGGGACCTCGCCCCAGTCTGACCACAACATAAGGACTCTATCCCTAAGGAGCGCTCCCACGCGGCCGGAGTACGTCCTCGACTTCCCGCCCGATACTATGTCGCCATCCCTGTCAGTACCGATGACAATCCTCCTTGAGGTATCGACGATCTTGTCGAGAGCCTTCCCTATGACGGGGCCTCTCTTCTTTTTTGCCGGCTGCGCTCCGACGGTGCCTATCACATGATAAACCAAATTGATTATTAAAATCGGAGAATTATAAGAAAACAAATCATTCATCTTTCATTACCTAAGGGCGATGCGGCGGACGCGACGGATTCCGTCTCCGATGATGATACCCTCGCGGAAATAAGAGGCGTATCAAAAGGCACGAACCGGTACGCCGCTGATGGAGCCACTGGCGGGGGCAGTGGATAAATCGGCGTCCCTGAGTCATCGACTGCAGGTAAGGCCGATATCATCCACGGAAGGAACAGATGAGGCGGCGACATCTGTACCCCAGATGACCCACCATCAGAAGCAGTAGGACTCGGAGTGGGCGCCGGTGTATCTTAGGCATACGGGATGCAAAGACCTCCGTCTAGGTCTGAGACCACAGCTGCCTTGAGAAACGAGGGACGCCCGGCTGCCTCGATGAAGGAGGCACCTCCGGCTGCCTCTGCGCCGTCTCCAGAAGGGCTGCACGTCTGGCTGTCATGAGGCCCCGAAACGACGTCTGAGGGTTGCTAGAGGTTCCCTCAGACGATTCGGACCTTTAGCCCTTCGAACCCTTCGTCGATCTAATATTACCGCTCATCCTGTTTAAAATATTAATTTGAATCAAGGCCACAAAATAAAAAAATGTAAACCCATTCAATTAGTCAACAAAAAAAAATATATACACTTCCTAAATACAAATTTACACTTTCTAAATACAATATACACTTCCTAAATATACACTTCATAAATAAAATATACACTTCCTAAATAAAAAAAAAATACACTTCCTAAATACAAATATAACTTCCTAACAACATCACAACATTGCAATTGACCGGAAAATAAAAGCAAACACAAAATGAGCCTTGGGAAACAGAAATGTACTCGAGGAGGAGGGAGGGCTCGAGGCTGGAGCAGCAGGAGGAGGAGGGAGAGAGCCGGAGCAGGCGAGCAGCAGGAGGAGGAGGGAGGACCGGAGCAGTAGGAGGAGGAGGGAGGGCCGGAGCAGGCGAGCAACAGAGGGCGACCGGGAGAGGGCGGCGACAGCGAGAGGGAGAGGGAGCGGAGGCGGAGCCCAGGAGAGGGAGGAGGCGGAGACCGGGAGAGGGAGAGGGAGAGGACGGCGACCGAGAGAGGGAAAGGGAGCGGAGGAGGAGCCCGGGAGAGGGAGCGGAGGCGGAGACTGGGAGGGAGAGGGAGACCGGGAGAGGGAGAGGGCGGCGACCGGGATAGGGAGAGGGAGCGGAGGTGGAGACCGGGAGAGGGGAGGGGCGGAGGAGGGGAAAGAGGAGGCTAGGGCATTTCTGTTGTTGAGCGCTGGGTTATACCCGAAAACTTTAGCCGACAAAATTATTATTTTGTCGGCTAAAGATAATAATATCGTCGGCTAAGATAATAATCTCGTCGGTTAAGATAAAATTCGTCGGCTAAACATTTGAAATTCGTCGGCTAAACCTATGAATTTCGTCGGCTAAACAATAAATTCGTCGGCTAAACCTTTGAAATTCGTCGGCTTAACCTATGAAATTCGTCGGCTAAACCTTTGAAATTTGTCGGCTTTAGTACTTTTTATACATTCGGCAAATTGTGATTGTGATTGTGATTATCAAACTTGAGAAACGAAAATCCGACCGTCAGATCTGACCATCATGATAAAATACATGTATGGAAAAAATTTCAGGTTGATCCGACAAGGTTAAGGGCTCGATCCGGACGGTCAATCCGTTAAGTCAAACCCCTAAACGCACGGAAAAGGTTATTGGACTGTCTAAATTACGTATTTTGGTCGGACCTTCAACTGAAAATAGTTTCAAACCGATGAGACGCAACAATTCGTATAAAAATTTACACAAAATAACCACCGAAGATAGGGCTACTCATAGGGAGAAAGAATGAAAAATTGCATTGACCGCAACTATCGGCACCGAAACTTTACCGGATTACTGTGATTTTTCAGCCGTGGACGTATTTCACCATTCTGGTCATATCTTATTTCATGACTTTTTTATGTTTGAAGGTTTTATGTATAGTTTGTTTTTGAAACGAAACATTTACTTAACACTTGGTAAACAAGTTACACAACATTAGTAGGCATCAAGATGATTGTGATGATCAAACTTGAGAAACGGAAATCTGACCGTCAGATCTGACCATCATGACAAAATACATGTATGGGCAAAAATTCAACTTAATCCGACAAGGTTAAGTGCTCGATCCGGACGGTCAATCCCATAAGTCAAACCCCTAAATGCACGGAAAAGGTCGTTGGACCGTCTAAATTTCGTATTTTGGCCGGACCTTCAACTGAACATAGTTTCAAATCGATGAGGCGCAACAAGTCGTATAAAAATTTTACGCAAAATAACCACCGAAGATAGGGCTATAGTATGTAACAGAAAAATTTTAGGGTTTAGCTCACGAATACCCTAATATTTCGTCGGCTATAGTATGTAATAAAAAAATAAAAAAATAAATAAAGCCGACGAAATATTAGGGTATTCGTCAGCTAAACTGATCTTAACCGACGACTTATAAAATAATTCGTCGGCTAAGATGGTTTTAGCCGACGAAATATACTATAATTCGTCGGCTAAGATGGTTTAGGCCGACGAATTATGGTGTATTTCGTCGGCTAAAGTATAAAAAATACATTAAAAAACTAAAGTTAATACATGTAAACCATACTCACTTCCTGTTCATATATCACCAAAATTCATACAAAATAACAGAAATATGAATTCAACATATGTAAGCTATAAAGGTAATACATTCTTTTTTATTACAAATTAATGTATTACGTCCTCTAAATTAAAACTAAGACTCGTAATCAGAATCATCCGATGAGGATACTTCACACAACTCATCCACCTGAAAATTACGTTCTTCTGGTCAGGCTTCACGGTATAAGGAGCTTGAGGCATTTTTTTCTTCCCTTCTTTCAACCACAGATGTCTTCTTAATTGCATTTTTTTTAGATCAATGTGTGCCTTAGGACCGTCTTTCGTCTTCCCCTTCAAGTTCAACACTGTGCCCACCACACTGTCGCAAACATTCTTTTCTATGTGCATCACATCTAGGTAGTGTCCGATCAACAACTTTCTCCAGTATGGGAGTTCCCAGAATATGCTCTTATGTGTCCAGAATTTGTACCTATCGGGTCTTTCAGGTATTGCCGCCACAATATTGGAATGATTGCTGAGCTGCCCAAAATCGTACTCATTAAGCACTGCTAAAATTTCTTCTCCCGTCCATCTTCTGGGAGGCACACCGTGTCTACAGTCTCATCAAATGCCTTGTCATCGAACCGTCATTCGTGATTATATGGAAGGAAAGCACGGTGACCCAATCTGCATATCTTGTTGCAATGACTGCTGCTCCCCTCATCGCTAAGGCACTCTGGACAAGCCTTGTATCCCCTAACAACGTTGCCCGACAACATCCCACGGCCAGGAAAATCACTGATGGCCAACAACCATGACATGCATCTGGAACATCTCGTGCATGTACTTGTCATGCAATTCCCTATCAGCGTGCCATCTCATAGCTTTGGCCGTGTGAAGACATGTACAACCGCTCCAGCCTATCCCTCAACGGGAAATACCGAAGTACCTTCACAGGTATCCTATTGCCTGCAGGAGTCAGCTTATACCTGTCAGTGTGACATACCGGACATGCGTCAAGCCCACCAAGGTCATTCCCTTCTGGATCTTTACCCCAGAAGAGAACGCAGTCATATCTGCATGCATGGATCTTGATGTAGAAAAGTCCAAGATCTTTCAGGATACATCGGACCTTACGATGAGTGGTAGGAAGACGATAACCGTGGGGCAGCATCGAAGTAGTGTACTGCAGATAATTATCAACAGCCTTCACGGTCGATTTTGTCTCAACTTTAATCTTCATTACGTCCATCACACTTTCAAGAACGGTCTTCTGACAACCGGGGTACACAGGGGTCTGTTGGAAAGCAAGCAGTTTATTGTATTTTTCAATACCAGCAGTGTTGACAGCTCTAGGGAAGGGCTGCACCGGGTCAGGCATATACTGTCCTTAAGCGCATACACCGCTCTCATAAGGAAACATGTCGTTGATGAATGTCGTTGTTGGACCGTTGGATGTACTGCCCGTCTCATAGAATTGGTCATGATCATACGGACCCCCTGATGATGTTTCACCGTGATATAACCAACATGTGTACTTCTCCCAAAACCCGTTACTCCTCAGGTGCTGCCATACTTTGTCAATGGGAAATCGATACATATCGCTGCGACACTGACATTTCGTGCACGGGCAATAGAAAATTGTATTCCCGTTAGCATTAGCCAGCGCATATTCCATAAAACTCATAACTCTTGCACCATATCTTTTGTCCCATTTTGGAAGTGAAATCCAACTCTTATCCATATCTTGAAAATATAACATATATATATATATATATATATATATATATATATAACGTTAGCTAATTATTAATGAAATTCCATGTCATATATAAAATCTCAATTCATTTAGTATATACATATTCTACGTACTACAACTAATTAATAACAAATTAATTAACACACACATATATACTTAATAATTACATAACAATCTTATATATATATATATATATAGATATATAGATATATATATCTACATCATCACAAAATCATCATTGACATATATACCATCAACACAATATTATAAATTAATTAACATATATATATATATATATATATCTACTACATATGAACAACTTCATATATATTATATCAAATCATCAACCAAATCGATCAACATATATATATATATATATATACATCATCACAAAATCATCATCAACTCATATATATCATCAACAACTTCATACCATATCAACACAATATTATAAATTAACATATATATATATCTACTATTTATTAACAACAAATTAATTCATATATATTATCAATTCAAATCATCAACCAAATCGATCAACATATATATATATATATATATATATATACATCCAACATACTCAAAATCAATAAACTCAATCACACTCAAAATCGATCAACTCAATCACACTCAAAATCGATCAACTCAAATAAAACTCAACTAATCAACATATATATACATATACGTACCTATATATAGCTCCACAAACAATTATGGACAGATTTCGATAACACCCAAATTTTTTCTCCCATTTTTTCTTCTTCCGTTTTTTTTCCTAGATGAGCTGCTGCTGTCCAAATCTGCAAATATAAAGCACTTTAGCTGACGACAGTTTAATTTCGTCGGCTAAACTTTTAAATATTTCGTCGGCTATAGTCTGTGAACTTTAGCCGACGAAATAAATTTTTTAGCCGACGACGTTTTCATTTCGTCGGCTAAAGTTTACCATAGCCGACGAAAATATAAATTAGCCGACGAAGAAAAATTTCGTCGGCTAAAGTAATGATTCGTCGGCCTGGTTTTTTAATTTTCGTCAGTTAAAGCCTTTCTTCTGGTAGTGCAAGTTTAATAACCTCAAGGGAGATAAAGTGCTTTCTCCCTTTCTTCTACTCCATTCTATGCTTGAGACGGTGTCTTTGCAGGTTTAAAATCCCGGTTGTCCTCCCCGGGTCCAAAGTTATGTTTGATCAACTTTGGTTATTGCTATTTTGAAGGTGTGTTTGATCACCTTCACACAAATTTTTCAGGTCGTGTTTGATCGACTCCGGACATTTAGGGTTGTGTTTGATCAACCCTAGAGAGACAAACCAATATAAAAACATCGTATTTGAGTATCGTTTTGGGTCTCAATAGAAAACTAATACGACTTGTTCTCTCTTGTATGCAGATGGACAGAGACATTGAATTCGATGTCCTCGACGCCCATGGTACCGAGTACCATCGTTGGGTCTCGGACATAGAGCAAACCTTCATTGCTAAGGATCTAATCGAGACCATGTTCCCCGATCCAACTCAGGAACCGCCCCACAATAGAATAAAATCTCAGGCGCTCATGTTCCTTCGTAAGCATATGGATCCCACACTGCGCAGGCAGTATCAATCGAAGCATGATCCAAAAGATATGTGGGATGCACTCGCCGAACGTTTCGGCAATATCCATTCGACCTTGCTCCCATAACTAATTGCTTGCTGGGATGAAATCGGACTTTTGGATTACAAGAAGGTTGATGACTTCAACAGAGATATGCTTTGCCTACAAGCTCAACTGAGCCCATGTGGAGTCGAGAAAAGTGATGCCGACATGATTGAAAAGACTTTCTTGACCTTCCCTTCAGCTGCTAAGATCCTAATGAACTAATATCGCCTTGAGTTTACAAATAAGAGGATTATTACATTTAGTGGCTTAATGACGCAACTCCTTATGGAAGAAAAGAACAACATGATCAATGATCAGCATAATTTAAGTCTTATAGGCACCCGAAAAATTCCGGAATCTAATTACAACAGCAAACGGAGTCAGAAAGCTCCGAAACGCAAGGATCAAAATCACAATGAACCTTATGCACGTGGGAATCAACACCACCGTGCCTCTGGTTCTCGGGGACAAGGTAGTGGCTTTAGTGGCTGTACCAACACATGGCGTCGAGACACCGGTGCCGCCGGCCCTAAGGGCGACGCCGCTCCACCTTGGAAGCAGCATGTTCGCTCTTCTTCTGCCTCTAATGGTCAATGCAATAGATGTGGATCCAAAGACCACTGGTACAAAAGTTGTCGCGCTTCTGCAAATGTTGTTGCCGCATACAAGAAATACAAGGAATTGATGGAAGTCAATTCCACTGAAAACAATGGAGTTGAACATAATGTTACCTTCAAGGTCGCAGACCCTAATGGACAATGTTCTGACTTAGATGCCCCTGACTTTGACGTCACCGGCTAGATTGTTTTCCCTTTTATAAGTCATGATGTAATAAGGCATCGTCAGCATGCCATGCTTAGTTTTCTTCTCAATTTTTTTGAGACCTTTATGTACTCTTTTCAGCACATTAATGAAATTTCTTTTTGGTTCTTTTTGTCTCTACATGGTTCAAATTGATTTACATCTATCTTAGAACACATGGCATCAACGCCGTCTTCTGTCTCTCCCTTAAAGGGGTGACGTACGGCGCCGTGACTCTCAAGGAGAGTTACTAATGACACGACCCACCCCGAATTTCACCCTAAACCCGGAGTAAATCGTGCGGGGACCACCTCCAAGGAAAGATTTATCGCAAAAATCGGTATAACCTCACCTGGAAATGGACAACCCTTCCTAACGAAAACCTGCAAACACTTCTAAAGGTTCCAACTCCAACCTTATAGACTCCTAGAGCCTTCGTCCTCCCCACAAATCACAACATCTCCCAATATAGATTTACTAATCTAACAAAGATGCTATAACAAACAACCACATATTCAGAGCAACTCTATTTGAGAGGAAATGAACTAGAAATAAATAGAAAAGAGCGGAAGCTATACTATTGACTATGTCTCTTCTCCATGTACGCCCGACCTCAATTATGCAATCCTGCAGACTGGGCATTTTAAAACGAAGGGCCAGGGGAAGACATTTAGTAACGTTAGAGTGAGTGGACAAAAAATAATTTAATAACAAAATATTATGCATTCCCATTTTAATTTCATAGAAAAAATATACTGCATGCGGCAGCTCAAAAGTGCTCAACTCATAAAATGACAATTTCACGACTAGCTCCGGCTAGTCACCAACTCAAATAAAATGAAGCCTCTCAGGCTAACTATATATAATCATATATTCGTATGTATTTATACTCGTCAGACTCCTTTTATGAATCCTAGAAACAATTTAGAAAAATAGAAATTCATATAAGGCTACAACGCTGGCGTCTAATGCTCACGTTGCGCCATAATGGTATTTTTCCTCATTATGACCGAAAAGACGGTGTGTATATATATATATACGCGCATATTCCTATATAAATTATTATATTTATATAGGGCTACGACGATTGCGTCTAACGCTCACGTCGCATCATAATGGAATTTTACCTCAGTATGGTGGAAAAGCACGTATAGCTAGCTAGCATTTATTTATATACATACTATCCTCATAAACATCCAAAAATTATATCCACCGAAAATCTCATTTTCGGGATCTCTCCAAAAGAGGAAAAATTGTCAAATAGCCGAGAAATCAATAAGTCTCATAAGAAGAAATAAATGATCAATAAAATCATTCATCGCATGTTTTTCAATTAAAAACAAAGGTCCACTCACAACTTTAGGCCTAAGCCTAACGTCGATCCGAGGTCTCTCCTATTTGAGTCTCCTCACATCCTGTTCCAAATATATAATTAATTTCCCAACTAAAAATCCAATATTTATACAAAATAGGCAAAATTAACCGAGAGCCATAAACACGCTCATCATTGCCTAACTTTGATATTCTTAAATCGAAACGACCCAAACTTTAATACCATACTCGGCAGCCATAAATACAACCTTTCTCAGAAATTGACTTAAATCCTACGGCCGGATTTTACATTATTTAACCGCCAAAATACCAAACTTTGGAAATTCCCAAACCTATCCAAATCTCATCCAAAAATTTCACAATTCACTTCATTAAACTCCTCTAATTATTACACATTTAAAACCATCAAAAACTCCAAAACAGCGGCGGCGCCGGCGCCGGCCGGAGACCGATTCCGGCGACCTCCAAATCCTATGAAATTTTAACAGCATAATCCTCTCATCATGCTCTACAACTTTCCTAACTAGCACAAATCCAAAATCCAAGCCTATCTAGGTCAATCGAATCAAAACTTCCATAAATCCCTAAAACTTCAATTATACATTTCTCCATAACAAGACCGAATTAAATCGTTTCCTTTTGAGGGATCATTAACCTTGAAGAGAGCTACAAGATGAGCCAAAGATTTTGACCTATGGCGGCCGGAGGTGGGATTTCCGGCGAAAATACTTCCCGGCGTTTCCGGCGAGTTTCTCCTCTTTCGGTGGGTTATTGGCTCGGGTGCTAGGCCGGGGAGGGAGAGGAGGTGGCGGGACTCCGAACTGGGCTGGAGCGGTGGCCGGTGGCTGGTCGGACGGCGGCAGACGGCCAAGAAGAAATCCGGCAGCGGGAGAGAGAGAGAGAGGGCTCGGGAGGGAAAAGAAAAGAGAGAAGAAGAAAAGAAAAAGAGAGGAGATGGGTTTGGGCCTCACACCAACCCGGCCCAACACCACAAAAATACCCAACTCCACCAATTTAACACCCCAAAATAAAATACCTTATTAAAAATTACCTTTTACTAGCTAAAATTCACCATTTTTACCGTCAACACATTTTTCTCCTACGAATAACTCTCTGAAATAATCGTCTCTCAAAACCCATCTAGGGACCAATTAAACTATATCTCAATGTATGAGACGGTAAAAATTCTTATTATAACCAAGCTAGTAAATAAGGTAAAAATTTAAGGGTCGGGATGTGACAACTAACGTGTTTTCCGGTTCAAGTCTTTTACTTATAGCGGATTTTCCATCATCAATTGTTCAACTAGGCTCATCCAAGTTAGTATGATGTCTTAGAATTATCCGAAATTAAGGAGCTAGTGGTTCAAGTGTGCTTCGCACTACCGACCTTCCACGGACATGCCTGGTCATACTTAATTTGGAGTTATCGAAAGCTTTTGATTTTGGATTCCCATTACGCTATTACCCCGCTATTACCCCAATTGCCGTCTTGGAAAAGACGTTAAAGACTTGGCAAAACCGGATCAACATCAAACCCTCTAGGTTCTCTGGACTTGGATTTGATCATCAACACGTCTTTGCGGCTGAGCATACGCCTCCATGCCACCAGCAAGCTTCAAAAGCTTTGCTAATGCCAAATCTGCGAAAAACAGTAATCTGTCCTCCTTGGACAGTCATTTTGTTTTAGCTTTGTGAACAGTTTCGGACGAACCAGATAGTGAGCTTTATATCATTGGAAAGCTCTACGAGTCTAGTTTTCAGAACATTTTGCGGTTTGTTCATATCTATTTTAACAAAGGAGTTATGACTGTTTTAGTGCGCAAATGTCATTTCTGCGCGAGAAAATTTTCAGCACTCTCGGGATTGTTGCTACTTTTAGCTTTTTCAATCCTTCTAAATGGCTCGATATCGACCTATTTACTCATATATTTACTTTCTTTTGTAGGTATGTCTCTTAGAGAGATTGAGTGCCTCGCAGATAGTGGATCAACCCACACAATTATAAGGAATTGGCAACTATTTCTTGAGTTAGTGCCTTGTAAATCATCTGTGACGACAATGATTGGATCTTCTCCTGTGATCCTCGGGCGTGGAACCGCTCGCTTCTTTCTGCCTCATGGCACTATGGTCCACGTCACAGACACTCTTTATGCCCCAAAAGGGCACCGAACCCTGTTGAGCTTTAAGGACATTCGCGCTAATGGCTTTCACTTAGAAACTCATTATGAAGATGGAACTGAGTTCTTGTGTATCACTTCTCATGAATACTGACGTAAACGTATATTGGAGAAACTCATGAGTCAATCTAGTGGTCTTTACCTTACTACGATTCGGATTATTGAATCTCATGTAGTCGCCAAACAGGATCTTTGGGACTCTGACTCATACAAGCTTTGACATGATCGACTTGGTCATCCTGGAAGGGACATGATGATCTGAATTCTGCGTAATTCTCATGGACATCCTTTCTTCAGATCAAAACAAAAACATTTAGGAAATGATATCACTTTGAATCATGGTGGTGACGCCTCAAATGGTCACCACGGCCCAAAGGGGACTTTGACGTCTCCCGGGCTCTACACCACCTTCATGGCTGCCGCTCGACCGATCCTTCAAGCAATTGAGGCACGCCGTTCTTCCCTTGATGTGTCGTTGATTCTTTCAAATGCTCATCGTTCGTTTTGCAAAGCTTGCTCTTCAGTGAAAGTAGTATCGAGACCGTCTTACGCTAAAGATAACACCGAGAACATTCCATTTCTACATCGTATCCAAGGTAATATTTGTGGACCCACCCATCCAGAATGTGGACCATTTCGATACTTTATGGTTCTGATGGATGCTTCAACGCGTTGGACTCATGTCGCGCTCCTGTCCACAAGTAATGCTGCATTTCCAAAACTCCTAGCACATATTATTAAACTTCGGGCTCACCACCCAGATTATCCAATTAAGTCAATTTGACTGGATAACGCTGGAGAATTTACATCAAAGACTTTTGATGACTATTGCATGTCTATCGGGATTGAAGTCGAGCATCTCGTACCCCATGTTCATACGCAAAATGGTCTCGCCGAAGCTACGATTAAACGACTTCAGCTTATTTCTCGAGCGTTGGTGATGCGCACCAACTTCCCAATTGCGTCATAGGGCTATGCAATATTGCATGCAGCCTTACTTATTCGTTTCAGACCCACTGCCAAACAACCATTCAGTGTGTACCAGTTGGTCACTGGATATGAGTCTGACATCTCGCATCTACGCATTTTCGGTTGTTATGTTTATGTGTCAATTATGCCTCCACTGTGTTCTAAAATGGGTCCTCAGAGACGATTAGGTATCTACGTTGGTTATGAATCTACAACGATTATCAGATACCTCAAGCTATTAACAGGTGATCTCTTTACCGCAAGGTTTGCGGATTGTCACTTTGATGAGACATTCTTCCCGTCGTTAGGGGGAGATACGAACAAACGTGTTCATGTGAAATGATAGGAATTGTCGTGGTTTGTCCCCACTCTGTCTCATTATGATCCCCGCACTTCACAGATTAAAACTGAAGTGAAACGTATTCTCGAACTTCAGAAAGTAGCAGATACGATGCTTGACTCTTTCTCCGAGATTGTGAAAGTGACAAGATCAAATATACCAGCTGCAAATATTCCTGCTAGGCTCGAAGTCCCTAGAAAGGGCACGGCCATCCCCGGGCTCGGTACTGTCGCCACTGCCGCCGCCGCCCACGGTGGAGGGATGGAGGCCGTGGCTCCCCAAAGGAAAATGGGGAGGCCACCTGGTTCAGTTGACACGCATCTAAGAAAGAAACAGATCGACAAGGCACAAGTCAATCCTTTGATCATCGATGTTGAGAATCCTCTCACGAGATCATCTCTGATTACAGTTATGTCCACGAATTGATGTTAGAATCCATGGGGGACGTCTCAAGGTCAATGTCAACATCAGAGAACATAGAGATCTCCATGTGTTATGATAACACTTATGAATTGATGAACCGGTGATACCCATGTCGATGATATATTTGCTTATTCCGTGGCTCATGAAATCATTGAGCACGATGACATCGAACCACGCTCTATTGCAGAATGCCAAAACAGAGCAAATTGGCCTAAATGGAAAGTTGCAATCCAGGCAGAATTAGACTCTTTGACAAAGAGACAGGTCTTCGGCCCAGTAGTGCTAACTCCACCGAGTGTAAAGCCTGTTGGACATAAATGGGTCTTTGTTAGGAAGCGTAATGAGAAGAATGAGGTACTTCGGTATAAGGCCCGCCTTGTGACGCAAGGTTTCTCACAACACCCTAGGATTGATTACGAGGAGACTTACTCTCCAGTCATGGACGTCATAACTTTCCGCTACTTAGTCAGTTTGGTAGTGTCCGAAAAACTTGATATGCAGCTCATGGATGTGGTTACAGCATATCTCTATGGGGATCTAGATTCAGAGATATATATGAAAGTGTCTGATGGCATTACGTTACCTAAATCAAGTGACTCTAAACCACGGAGTGCGTATGCTATAAGGTTGCAATGCTCACTTTACGGATTAAAGCAATCCGGACGAATATGGTATACTCGTCTAAGTGACTACTTGATTAGGGAGGGATATAAGAACGATGAACTATGCCCGTGCGTGTTCATAAAGAAGACAAGTTCCGGATTTGTAATAGTGGCCGTTTATGTCGATGACATGAACATTATCGGTACTCTTGATGAAATCAAAGAGACCGCGGCTTATCTAAAATCCGAGTTTGAGATGAAAGATCTTGGGAAGACTCGTTTTTGCCTAGGTCTTGAACTAGAGCACCGAGTGTGTGGAATCCTTATCCATCAGTCGGCATATGTCCAAAAGATGCTCAGGCGATTTAATATGGACAAGATGCACCCTGTTAGCACTCTCATGGTTGGTTGAAGTCTGGATATAACTAAAGATCTATTCCGTCTGAAAGAGGATGATGAAGAGGCCTTGGGCGTAGAGGTTCCTTATCTTAGTGCAATAGGCGCATTATTGTACTTAGCTCAATGCACTCGACTAGACATTGCATTCTCAGTCAACTTGTTAGCTAGATTTAGCTCAGCGCCAACCCAACGTCATTGGACCGGAGTTAAGAACATCTTTCGATATCTTAAAGGTACCATTGACTTAGGACTGTTCTTTCCCTACACTGATTCAAGAAGGACAGAAGATGGTTCTATGGCTCATGGAAGACACAACACCGATCCACCAAGGAACCGGACCGCCGCCATGGACGCCACCGGTACGCTGCTGGACACGGGTCCAATGTTGAGCACGCCACCGCCGCCTTGTCCTATGCGGAGACACCCAACAATACGTTGGTGGGTTTCGCCGACGTCGGATATTTATCTGATCCTCATAAAGAACGTTCTCAAACTGGTTATGTGTTCACTATTGGGAATACAAAGATATCTTGGAGGTCAACTAAGCAGACTATAGTGCGACATCTTCAAATCATGCAGAGATTATAGCTTTGCATGAAGCTGTTCGAGAATGTGTTTGGTTGAGATCAATCATTAAACACATTAGAGGGACTAGTGGATTAAATTCTATAACTGATAGACATACATCCATTTATGAGGACAATGCAGCTTGTATTGAGCAAATGAAGTTAGGTTACATCAAGGGTGACAATACAAAGCACATTTCACCCAAGTTCTTCTACAACCAACAACAACAGGCGTTTCTCAACATTCAAGTGAACCAAGTTAGTTCCGAAGGAAACGCAACAGACTTATTTACTAAGTCCTTACCTAAGTCTACTTTTGAGAAACATGTGAAAAATATAGACATGCGTCGGCTATCAAATCTCTCTGAATAATGTTCACATTAGGGGGAGTATCAACTCAATGAAGTAGGGTGATGCGTTGTACTTTTTTTCTCCTACGATCAAGGTTCAGTTTTCTCCCACAGGGTTTTGTGACTTGACGAGGTTTTTGACGAGGCAACAGATCAGTACCATCGGCATATCAGCGCGCGGCATAAGGGAGAGTGTTCTAGGATATTCTTTATGTGTGCCTTGGCCTTATGCCAATATGATATGTAGTTTGACTAGATCTATGTATTCATATTCTTACCATATTGGTATTGTGTAATTCCATATATAAATGGCTCCTATCAATGAATAATAGATACATCTTTCACGATTCTCTATTCTCAAATTACTTTCACTTCATCAGTTTAGCTTTTTTGGTTAAAATAAATAGTTAGTTACTCTTAACCTAAAGCCTAAAGTTTTGTGTTTAGATTCTCATCAATAAGTACAACAACTAATTAATGATAGCATTGAATCCAAAAAAAATAAAATAATGATAGCATTTCTACTCTAACAATATATTTATTGACCTCGTGATAATGAATTATGAGTAAAAGAAAATTTTCTATTCTCTTAAGTTACTACCAATGTCGGCTGGAAGTATTTTCGTCGTTTGATGTTCTTTCCGATATCTACACATTTCACTGCTCCATTGAAAATTTTCTTTGCACCTACTGTACTCCAAATTGGTAGCTTTCGACCGTCTGTCTAGGTCTAAACCTTACAATTTGATAGCTGACTTTAAAAGTCACCTACGAACACATGCAACACAAAAAACTCTATTTTTTTGTTGTCTCAATCATATCTTGTCGACACCATGAATTATCCTACTTCAAATATTTCATGTATGTCTCAATTACATATCTTTTATTAGAAGAAAGAGAATATTTCGCTCAAACTTTAATAAACTTTGCAAGGCTTAAGCACCATATACTTAAGCACTATATTTGCTTAGTGCAACGAACAACTTGTAGCTCAAATAGTTAAAAAATCATAATCTCAAAATTCAAATCAAATCCAAATTTTGAAAGTGGATTAATATCATATTGAAATTCAGTAGTGTGACATCACATAACCGAAGCAAATATCAAAACCCGCGTGATATACATGGATGCGTTACTCAGTGTGACGTATGGTTCGAACCCGAAACTGTACTTGGCTCGTGAGCTCCCCAACTGCTTTGGTCATCAAAAATGGGAAGTGGGAAACTATTTTAGTAATTAAATC
This sequence comes from Fragaria nilgerrensis, assembly GCA_010134655.1. Taxonomy (NCBI): domain Eukaryota; kingdom Viridiplantae; phylum Streptophyta; class Magnoliopsida; order Rosales; family Rosaceae; genus Fragaria; species Fragaria nilgerrensis. The sequence continues at coordinate 23,660,416 of CM020982.1, forward strand.
TGAAACCCGGGGGCTTTCAGTTACGTTACCAAAACCAATACCAGGGTGTGCCTTTTTAAGAAGCAAAGATCAAAACGACGACAGTTCTAAAACCTCGGAGTTTTCCTTCTTTGAGAGATAGAAGACATTCATATATTCCCAACAAGTCTCTCTTTCACTTTCTATCTGATCTGCCTCTACAAATTTAGACGCCCTTCTGCTCAAAACCATAACCCTTTTTGGTCTTTGCTTCTTCTTAAGGTTAGAACTCAGAAAGCAATCTTGGGTGGATTTTGATTTGGTTCTGGGTGTTTTGGGCTCCCTTTGTTTTTCACTATGGGCAGTTGGGGAAGACAGCCACAGCTGCAGCAAGGTGATACTTATTATCGACGAGGTTCCGGGACTAAATTTCATAACAGAAAGCCTCCGCATCATCAATATGGTACATTTTTTTCTTCTTTCATCTATTTCTTATATTTAAGTTGCTGCAGGAGCACTAGTTTGTGATCCTTTGTGAACTGTGAAGATCAATGCTCTCTATTGGAGAGGGTTTTGGTGCAGGAATAAGGGTTTTTCTTTGATTCTCATATGCATGGCTGCCGCCTCTAATTCTGTTTAGAATTTTTTTTGTGTTTGCATTTTGTTCATCGGCGTTAGGTTTTTAGTCTTGTTTTGGGAATTCTGGAATTGCATGCAACCGGGTTTTCTATTTTAGGTTTGCATATTTATGGGCTTCGATTGTTTCTACAGAAAATTGTTTCATTGTAAAAGTTTTGTATTTGAGAGAATGGCTTTCCCCGAGAATGTATGGTTTTCTGAGTTTCTTGTTGCTTAAATATGGTTCATGGGTAGGATATATAATCATTGAATTGAGGAATTATAAATCAAAGAACAGAGAAACCTCACTATCTAAGTAGAGGAAAATATTTCGAGAAATATCTGTTCTTCTCTGTGCTTTTGAAGTCTTGAGTTTCTTTGTGTTCCACTGGTGAGTCTGTATCAACACATACCAATGGCCTTTTTTGCTTACTCTGAATTCTGTAAAAGCAAGAAGGTACATATGCTGGATTGCTGGAAGTGTTAAACTATGCTTTTGCTAATCTAACAAGAGGAGCAATTGTGTTTTTGTTCTCCCGACTGTTAGGCCCTTAGAGTTAGATCATGTAGGCATAATTATCTACGTAACTCTAGGTTTTAGAGTTCAGCAGCATTCCTGCTCCTGCTGAGGGTGTAAGTGTATTCTCTGTTTATGGAAGGTGACCGCATTGGTGTTTGATAGAGAAGCTATTATAAAACATTTACTTGCAAGCATGCAAGGAATTTATGGTGTTCTGTGCTTTGAGAAATAGCCTGATACTTTATAGTTGAGGATCGGTAGATTTAATTGCAAAAGATATTGTTTATCGGGTCTGGTACACTTTTTCTGCTGCAGTTAGTAAGCATGTGTGGCTGGAAGCGTAGTTTGTCGTCACTCTTTTTGTAATAGGTTCATATTCTGATACTTGTTCTTGTAAAGAGGTTATATATATTGTTGTGAGAGTTTCAATTTTGGATAATTTATATCTTTTGTTAAACTGAGTACATAATAGCATTTTAGATTTCAGAAAAGGTTCTTGATGAATCTGTTGAGCCATAAATGTATTACTTTGTACGAGTTTTGAGTTGCCCTCATCTTTCCTACAATTCTGCCTAAACTGTCTAATTTTAAATGTTCTGCCAATTATTGGATGATTACGTTTTCAATATTCTTCTTGCTTATTTGACTATCAAGTATCGTCAAACGTTTAATATGGAACCGTGTGGATGCAAATTTGGGATATGTGTGCAGGTGTCTAGAAAAGAAAAAAAGAGAAGCATCCAGATCCGCCAAAATTTTTCTTTAGCGGTTAGATTTGTGTTGTCATTTTCTACGATTCTGTTGGATTTTCCTCTACGTAAATTCATAGCGTTATGTTGCAAGGTTTTTTCGTATTTGAATGTCTGCGATCATTGTTGCATCTCTTTCTCTTGGTCGTATCAATATTTCCTTCTTTGTGGTTGTTTATTCTCTGTGGAACGTTTATCTTTCTAGATATCTGTTTTGCTGTTGACCTAATTTAGATATTCTCATGGTATACATGATGGCTGAACTAACAATTTGTTTGTTATTCTTTTCCAGATAGTTGGCAGTTTGGTGTGCCTGCCTGGGAAAAGAAATTTTGTACGTCAGTGGGCTCAGTTCCTTGGAAAAAGCTCTTAGATACAAAGAGGTGTATGTATCTTTATGAAAATATTGTTCAATGGAATGATTCTGCAGGTGAAGAGGCATTCCAAAATGCAAAAAACCGTTTTTGGGCAAGGATTAAAGGTCTTCCTTGTGATATATCATTGCCTGATCCTGATATTTATATTGATGAAATAGACTGGAACTCCAGCGTTAATCCTGAACTGATTTTGGACTTGGAAAGGGAACCCAAACCCTCCGACGAAACCAAAGGAGAGGGTGTTATTGTTGGTGATCCATTCCTTCTGAATCAGCCAATTGCATGCACCGGATGGGGGGATGCTGAGGAGGACTTCATAAAAGATGCCAGTGGAGATGCGGAACACTGGGGTCCTGGAGGGAAGGCAGATGATAAAGAAAACCCTTGGGGACTTGTCTCTGATCAGAATAAAGAAGCGATAGGAGGATGGGGCAGTAGTTGGAATGAGCCTGTCTCTGATCAGAATAGAGAAGCGATTGGAGGATGGGGCAGTAGTTGGAATGTGCCTGTCTCTGATCAGAATAGAGAAGCGATTGGAGGATGGGGCAATAGTTGGGATGAGCATGTCTCTGATCAGAATAAAGAAGCGATAGGAGGATGGGGCAGCAGCTGGAATAAGTGGGAGAACAACAATAACTTAAGTGAATGGAATACCGATGTTGATTATTCTCGTAAGAATATGGAGTGGAAAAGAGCTGATCGTGTATGTTGGGGAAACAATGATGCAAGGAACGGAGCGGATAATAGTGGTGCAAGTTGGTACAACTCAAGATATAGGACCTCCAGATTTCAGGGTGATTATCGTCAGAACGATCGAGGGTGGAGGAACGGAGGAAGAAGAAATAGGGTCAATGCTGGTTATCAAAGCAGTGGAGCTTGGAATAATTGTCAGCAAGTGTAAAAGTTCATGGAGTTGGGAGGAACCGTATCTAAGAGTGTTGGTTGTCCAAGTTTTGAGGGCATGTATGTTACTGTTTTCTGTATTCGTTTGGCTGTCCTCCAGAGGACAGAAAGTAAATAACAAGGTTCTATAGCCTTGGCAAAGTTGAATCAATTCAATTGGAATTGGTTCAGTTTGTATGTGTAGCAATGCTATGATATTCTATATGACATAAATGTTAAGCAAGACTCGCCTGAGGCCTCTAATTGTGGTAGTGTAGAAACATAACACAGTTATCACTGTTTACTAAGAACTAGTACATTCATGGACAACTAGAGTAGAAACAAAATCTGGAGGAATCAGTCCTAGAGGATTGCTGAGTATGAACTGAAGCATACTGTATGTTCTCATCTGTATGTTCTCTGATGTTGTGAAGCGTAATCTGTGTCAAAGAGTAACAAGGTTTAGAGTTGTCCAGAATTGCGTGGCCTCCGTTCTTGCTAAAGCCTCAACACATTCCTAGTTTGCCATATTCGACACGGGTTGAAAAGATCGCCAACAAAAGCAATAATTCCACTAAACCTGATGGAGCATGTCTTTATCAAATGTACCATCAAAGTTGAGCTACAAGGAGGAGGAGGAGCTTGGTGAACGGATGAAATTGGAAATCCTTTATGGCATGGCAGACTTCATGCGTGATTAAACCCTTTTGATTCTTTAGTCATGTTCACCTGATCAGTTTACTGACCAAGTGATTCATAATCAATCACCATTAGATCTACATCTAAGGGTTGAGAACAAAACAACTCTACTTAAAAATAATTCTCTCAACCATTGGATTTGTATCCAAAAGTGAATGATCATGAATCTCTTGGTCAGTAACTGATTAAGTGAACACTACTGTTGATTCTTAGTTTTTTACCTACTCATTTCCAAGCAATCCAATTCAAGAATAATAGTGTTCCTTTTCTTCACTGATACGAAGCCAACATGAGAGGATAGAGCAGTAGTGTTGGGGATCAAAACAGACCTGAGAACTCATGTGATTAACGAGGCTTTGTTTGTATGGTGGTTCTAAGGTTTTCACTTTAGCTTAGGAACCTTACACATTTCAAAATTGATCTTACTCAGATAAATTTAGAAACTAAATTGGCCATTTATGGAGATGTAATCAGATAAGTGTGATCCCTATTGGCCCTAGGCTCAAGTGTTTGTGTGTATGAACCATATAAATTATAATGTTCCTTAGATAGTTAGATTCATTTGACTACTTCAATTTTCAGGTAAAAGTCATCGATATGCGTAAATACGTTTTGTTAGACAATTTTATGATGGGTGTGTCTATTGTCACCTTACAAACCACTTTACTCACCTCACACGTTGTTGATTTATTAAAATACTAAAATACACTGATGTAAAATTATAACAAGGGACAATAAGTTGTTACAAATTACAAATTTTTTTTCTTTTTCTTTTTATCTTTTTATTTTGGATGAACACAAATTTAATAACTCTAACCCAAATTTATCATGTTCGGTTGTGAGTTTGAAGATACTAGCATTTAACATGAAGATGAGATAAACTGTTTGTATTTTTTTTTCTTTGTTGATGATTCGTATATCTCTTTATTCATTATTTCTCATGTCGACTTTGTATGTAAATTCGCATAGACAACTACTATATCGTATTTATGAACAACAGATAGATTAGTTCAAAAAATATAGAAGTATGGAAGCTGTTGCTACTATAAATACATTTACAGACATTGTGCATCTTGATATCGACTGATACCATTGAGTTGTTAAATTTGAGAGTTTTTTTTTGTTCTTTAACTTGGATTTATACTTTCATGTGAATTTTTGTTCACGTGGTGATTTTACTTACCTTGAGCAAATATGAATTTGATAAAATATATGAAGAGAATGTAGGGTAAACAAAGTAAAATTAAGAAAATGGTTTTTTGGGTATTATTAATGGGTGAACAAAGTATACTTACAATTAAAATTATATGAGTGGAAGTGTGAAGAGAATGTGAGATGAGTAAAATAATTTGTGAGGTGAGCAAAATGATTTATGAGGTGACAATAGACGCACCATTTTAGCATATTTATTAGGAAAAATGTCCTAATGCCCAAATATTTAAAAAGTAAAGCTCATTCCAATAATAATAAGATTCTTGACCCCAATTAAATGAAAAAAAGACTTATTTGTGCCCAAATACACAAATCTTTATTAAATTCATAATAAAAAAATATTTTTACGACATTTTTACTCTTGGTCCTTATATATATGCTTAGAGAGTGAAAGAGTAAGAGAGAGAGAAAATACTTTGCCGACAACTCATCGGATCTCCGGCCGCCGGACTCCGGTCACCGGACACCGGCCGTCGAACTCTGGTCGTCGGACTCGGTTTCTAACCCTTAAAAACTAACTTTCAGACCCTAGAAACCTCGTTACTACCCCCCAATGCATAAAAGCCCACCAACAAACATCATACTTCCATTTCATCTTCACCAACAACATAATATAACTACCACATAATGATTCTTCTCAGTAATACAAGAAAAAAAATGTCACAGTAACCAATACTAACCAATACATTCAACATTCAATAAGTAAAATACACAAATCCAACCAAAATTCACAATAATAGAAAAAGCAAAAACAGGAGAAAAGAGAAGAGAGAGAGAGAGAGAGAGAGAGAGAGAGATTCAAGAGAGAGAGGAGTGAGTTGGCGGCTTCTTGGCTTTGGGGGAAGGGAGGGAGCGGAGGGAGGTGGTGTTGGAGAGATCGACGCAGGCGTTCCAGAGGCGGTAACTGAGTTTCCAGATGACGAGCTTGAGAGAGTTGGGGAACGGATCGGAGCGTGGTGGCTCAGTTGAGTCAAAGGCATGATCGAAGAAGAGTTGGACCACTTGGCTTGCAGACGACGTCGTGCTATTAGGAGAGTTGAACCTGACTAACCTACTTCTCAACTAAACGGCGTCGTCGGTGGATCAGCGGTTGTATTACTAGCCGGAGGAGTCGATCGGCGGCGGGACAGCTTCATGGATCCAAGAAGATCTTTCTCCTTCTTCTCCTAGCGCAGATAGTTGAGGACCACGACGGTGGCGTAGATCCAGGCGAACTTTGTGGCCGGATCAGAGAAGAAACAGAACGACGGAGCTTGAGAGAGAGAGGGATCGGAGAAGAAGCAGAACAACGGAGGGAGAGAGAGAGAGAGAGAGAGAGAGAGAGAGAGAGAGAGAGAGAGAGAGAGAGAGAGAGAGAGAGAGAGAGATCTGATAGGTGGGTAAGAGAAGAGATGAGATGATTATTAATAGAGTTAAGGATATTTTAGTCTTTGTCTTAAGATTTGTGTAATTGGGTATAGTAAACAGATTTTCATTGGAATGAGTAATTAGCATTTTCCCTATTTATTAAAAAATCAAGTAAACTTAATTAAGAGGAAATAAAATTTGATGGTTCGAACATACTTGAAGCGAGTGTATGCGGTATTGAGTCAAGTTAAGTATAACAAAATAAAAAAGAGAAATTTTAAATACACATCCCTAATATCTTAATACACACCCCTTACTTAATACACCATTTATCAAGTTTTTCATTTCAATATTATACTTAATACACATCCCAAACTGCCTAAAATGCCCTTAATTTATGAAATATTTCGTTATTTAATATACTTAATATATATTTATTATTTGGTATCTCTTTTCACATATTAATTCGTCTAATTTTTGCTAGAAATTTTTGGTTATCATCGTTCAATTTATAATCAAATGATTATTGTTATATCCCAACTATAAATCACCAATACAAGTTTTTAAAATTCACAAGCTAGTAAAACTGTAGAAGTATAGTAGCTATTAAACATAGAGAGCTAGTTATTCGATAAAACATATCATGATAAAGATGCAGTACTTGACAATATGATCTGCAAGATCAAACCAAAGCTGATAAAGATGCAGTACTTGACAATATGATCTGTAAGATCAAACTAAAGCTGATACGGGTTAAAAAAAAAAAAAACTCAAATGAATTATGGAGAAAAATTAAGTTAGGGGAGTCCACGATTTTAGGGCAGAAGAATACTTAAAATTTCTCAATAAAAAATAAAAGAAGAAATAAAAAAGTAATGCAGGGAGCAGCGTCGTTTTGATGATATATAAAGCAGTGAAGACTGAAGAGCGCACAAGTTTCCCCCCGCGCTACTACTCTTGAGTTTTTCCCCAAAACCAAAACCAAACAAGATGACCATGGAGGAGGAGGAGGAGAAGCTTCTCTCCACCATCGCCGCTTCCGAGCCAAACGGCGAGGCCGCAGCGATGACCACCGACTCCGACTCCGATTCCGACGCCGCCGATCAGGGAGCCGTCGCCTCGGCCGGAGTCGAGTACCAGATATCCGAGGAGCAGAAGCAGTTGCAGGAGCGCCATGAGAGAGCAAAGCAGGAGCTTCTGAGGAAGCGCCGCGCTTCTGCTCTGGCCGTCCCCACCAACGACAATGCCGTCAGGGCTCGTCTCCGGCGCCTCGGCGAGCCGATGACGCTGTTCGGTGAGCGCGAGATGGAGAGGCGCGACCGCCTGAGGATGATTCTGGCTAACCTCGATCCGGCGCAACAGGAGTCGCTGGTCAAGTCTCATGAGGACGACGAGGCTGCTAATGCCGACGATTCTGACTTCGAGCAAGAGATTGAGTATCCCTTCTTCACCGAAGCGACCAGGCCTAAGGCTTTGCGTGAGGCTAGGGTTCATATTGCGCACTACTCCATGCCACGCGCCGCCTTGCGGCTTCAGCGTGCCAGGAGGAGGGAGGAGGATCCCGATGAGGATATGGATGCTGAGATTAACTGGGCTTTAGGGCAGGCCTCGAATTTGAAGCTTGATTGCAGTGAGATTGGGGATGATAGGCCTCTTTCGGGTTGTTCCTTCTCACCAGATGGGACATTGCTTGCCACCTGGTGTGTTTTCGACACTCCTCTATTGCGAAATTTAATTTATTTTATTCTAGGGTGTTTTGAATTGCATGCTCTTACTTACTGCTATTTGGTTTTTGATGATTTGTTTTACAATGTGATGTTGATGGGTCTGTGTGACTAGGAGGTGAAAGGGGCTCTTTCGTAGACAGAATGCTAACTAGGTCTGTGTAGCTTTTCGGTGCATTGTTATTGTTGTTATATGTGTGTACCATTGTGGAAGTGGTGGATTGAAATCTTGTGTTGTTTTGGTTTTGGCAGTGCTTTAAGTCTGGTTGCCAAGTTGTGGAACATGCCTCACGTAACTAAGGTTGCCACCTTGAAGGGACACACAGAGCGCTTAACCGATGTCTCATTTTCTCCTGTGCAAAACCACCTCTTGGCTACTGCCTCTGCTGACAGGACTGCGAGGTTGTGGAACAGCGAAGGAGGACACCTGTTGACATTCGGGGGACATTTGGACCGTCTTGCCCGTATTGCCTTCCATCCCTCAGGAAAGTACTTGGGAACAACTAGCTTTGACAAGACTTGGAGACTTTGGGATGTTGAGACCGGTGAAGAGTTGCTTCTTCAAGAAGGTCACAGTAGGAGTGTATATGCCATAGACTTTCACCCAGATGGCTCATTGGTTGCAACTGCTGGATTGGATGCGCTTACTCGTGTTTGGGACCTCCGTAGTGGTAGAAGTATACTTACCTTGGAAGGCCATGTCAAAAAGGTAAGTCTGTATCTTCATGTTATATTAATAATTTCGATGATCTGAGAAGATGGGAAATTATGGCTTTGCTTACTTTCCCATGATTCCCTAACTTTTTTTAATTCTACTTTTCAGGTTCTTGCGCTCAGTTTTTCACCAAATGGCTATCATCTAGCCACTGGGGGTGAAGACAACACTTGTAGGATATGGGATTTAAGGAAGAAGAAATCCATATACATTATCCCTGCGCACTCCAATCTCATATCACAGGTCAAATTTGAACCTCAGGAGGGATACTTCTTGATAACTGGCTCATATGATATGACAGCAAAGGTATGAACAACTTCTGAGCACCATTGTATCTTTAGTAACTGAATTGGAGTTGTTACAATTGTTGTTGCCATCTTATTGGTTGGTATATCTACTGAATAAAATATTTTATCATGTGTGCCTTTACTAGATATGGTCATCCCGAGATTTTAAGCCTGTCAGGACACTCTCTGGACATGAAGCAAAAGTTACTTCTTTGGATGTTTCAGGAGGTAAATTACATATTGTTTTGATTTTTCTTTTCTTTTCTTGCTTTGACCGTTTACTGATGCATGACTTTTCGTATATGACTAATAAATGGCATATGAAGCATAATAAGAAATTGAGATGACCGTTGAAATATACAGTGCTTTAGTAGCGCTACATTTTAGCGGTCCAAATTTCTCGCATATGTAGAGATACTCATTGTAACTTTCTACTGTTTGCATTGTGATGTGCTTGTCCTCACCAAGTTGGTCCTCATTTTTCTTGGTCCAACTTTAACTATCTGCTCTAAGTGGGAAACCTTAGGTAATTTTTTATTGTTTCTTTGAGGCGTGTTCATTTTTGTTATTCTTGATCGTTATCCCAACCAGTACTATTCTGCCAATCAGAAGATCTGCCTCAGTAGTGTGAAACTAGAGATATATACAGCTGTCTCCGCATTATTTAGGAAGAAAAGTCCCAGAGGATATGATGCAGCCACTTCAGTTTACCCCAGCACCACTTATCCAATGGAGACAAGTTTTTAAATCGTGACAATCATTGACTTTACAATGAGATATGAAGTCACAACTTGGACTGATGTTTAATGAACAGTGTTGATGAGTGATGACTTACCTCTGGGCTGTGGCATAAACCATGACAGAAACTCCACTAACACCGGATAATTTGTGTACATTAGAATAAACATCTTCCAATAGATCTTGTCAAGTAGTAAACAACCCAGCTTTAATTGTACATACCCAGTTTCACAACCTGTGTTCACTCCATAGCTGTCTCCTTTAGTTAGTCATCTATCATGAAGGATGATAAAGACTAGACCATTGAGATAAAAGGTTGTTTCTTCAAGTATGGTACAATCTTATCTGTCAAGGCAAATCAGATCATCTGTAATGATTTTGTACTATCTGACTGACATTTACTCCTAGAATATCTTTCTTAATGACAGAACGTTGGAATATCACGCAGAAGTTTGGCCTCATATTTGATGGAATATGTTGCTGGTGCCTGTTCCACTTTCACCACTTTTGTATGAGGACATAATGGCCTCGCTAAATAACTGATTGTCAGCATCCTATATTACCTGCATCCTTAATTCTACTGTGTGAACTATGCACAAGCATCATATATTACCTGCATACTTTAAAAAAAAAAAACATTTTGTTGTCAATTTTATTGTCTCTGTTGTGTCATCAACTTGTACAACCTTCGTGTAAGCATTACCAAACACTGTTAGAAAAATAATTGTTGGCATGTGGTGGAACTTTATAATCAAATTGTCTTCTCTTCGATTTCATTCTGTTTCTTTGTTTGAAAGCTAGTTTATGTGGTTAACATCCAATGTATTGTTGTTGATGGCAGATGGACATCACATTGCTACTGTATCACATGACCGAACCATCAAACTATGGTCAAGTGGTACCAGTGAGAAGGACCAGGAAATGGATGCTGATTAAGACAAGCTGAATTTAGAAATGAGGATCATGTCTTGGCTGATTTTGTTTTGGCGATAAGTGGATTATACAAAAAAAAAAATTTCAAGACGAGTGCCGGAGACTGACAATTAGATGATGGCTGTATTCAGAGGGAATCCTCGCTAACTGACGAATTTGTGTAGTTAGAATATATTTTCAGTTGTGGAAGCAACCAGCTGTTTACTACCTGTGGTATGTAATGCAAAAGGTTTTGAATTTGTCTCATCTTACATTGTTTCTGAATAGCTAGCTAGTACGTATCTGATTCTGGCTTGGCGTCGTGATTATTTCCTTGTGCTTTATTGTCTCAGTTTTTAAACATCATGTGTTGTTGAGTTTAGATGAGAGAAACTGGGTCATAGACAAGCTTATGATGAGATTTAAAACCCAATAGGATTGAGAGCTGAATGATATGTTGGCTTCTCATTTTCATAAAGGGAAAACCCAAAAGGATCATATCACTGGAAAGATTTGGCAAGTTCAGCTGCTTATTTCGCTAGTTTATATTCTCTTTCATCCTGTTAATTGTTTCAGGAATAACTTCATAAGAACAGCAGTTGAGATTGTTGTGGCATATGATGTTAAATTCTAGTCAATCCTTGTGCAAGATTGTGGCACAAGTGTGTTTGTAGCAAGCCACAACGTAAGGTTCTACACTTCTACTTATCATTCACAACGGTGAAATGGAAAGTCGAGAGGGGGGAGAAATAAACGGCACAAGCCCAACTGCAAGCATAGCCATCCGATCCCAAAGTTGAATGTGCAAGTATCTTCGACTCCATTCTCTGTGACAGAGACTGTGTCTTGTCTTGCAACATGTTCGTACTGGTGCGAGTGTGCCACTGTGTGCAAGAGCCTTGAAAACTCTCAACCATCAGACAAATTGGTGACATACGATTACGTGCTTGATACTGGACACTAGATCCAGTCCATGTTGCAATGCAAGCATTCAAGAGCATTCAAGTTCTGTTCATCGTAATGGACAGTATAAATACAGAAGGAATCAGAATTACAAGTGATCTGATTCAAGGATGGTACATAGTGAAATCTAGTATTAAAAAGAAAAAGCCTGGAAAAACGATGCAAAAGGATAATATCTCTGAATCTCTGATGTTGAGTGCAGTCTAAACGTTAACGATTGTTGGAAGTGTGAAATTAAATTTAGATTTTGTCATTTCCAATCTAAATTTTGAAATTGTTACCTCGAAGAAAAAAATTGCAGTTGTAAGCTCAATAATTAAAATTCCAAATGGCTATGATGAGTGTCGTTCTGATATGAGTGGAACTATGACCATTTTACTGTGAAATCAGCCTACCTTTAAAGTGTGGAAGAGGATAGTTTGGCTGGATTTTCCTTGGTCCTTGTCATGGAAGTTGCCCGTTTCTGATTTCTCCTAAATTAAAACTCCTTTTGGCCTGGTCAGGGGAATCAAATTTGTCAACCAGCAAATTTGCCAACCACCCATAACCATCCAATCAAAAGAGAGAGAGAAGAGAGAGAGAGAGTTGACCATTATCATACATGACAATTTTTGATTAGATGGTCATGGGTGATTGGCAAATTGATTTCCCGCGAGGTACTTAGTTTCTTATGTTGAAACTTTAAGTGCACGTTTGGTACCCGGTACTAGGTTAGACCTCCTTAATTCTTAAGACTGTCCTGCACTAGTGTGGACTGTCTTAAATTGTACTAATACTGGGCCACGTTTGGTGTTGCATGGGATTAGGAAAAAAAGTTCTAAATTAGAGATGTCCCATGTTTGGTGATGCATTGGACTAGACTACTCTAAACATAACAATCTTAGTCTAACAATCTAAACAATCTTGGTCATCTAACAATAACAATCTAACATCTAACAATCTTGGTCATTGAAATTTTGACATGAAATAAAAAAAAAAAAAAAAAAAGGACATTAAGTCATTAACTAACACAGACCAAGTACCTCAAATATGGTATGCCCTTAACAACTAAAAGAAACATGTGAAAGAAATATGCAGAATCCAAAAGAGAGAAAGGAAACCTGTGAAAGAAAACCTTTGTTTGCAGCAGCAGATCAGCACCTCCAAGTTCATGTCCTGATGTTTGCAGCAGCAGATCAGCACCTCCAAGTTCAAGCCAAGCAACTACTGCCAGATTCCACTGAATCCAACGATGACAAAGTAGCTTGTTCCCCATTGATGATGAGCATGCTACATAAAAAAAAGGAACTGAAATCACAATATATACTACATTTAACAAGAGTTTAAACATGAATTTAATTTATGGCACACCATTACAAAATATAAATATGTCACTACAGTCAATCACACTATTATTAGTATGTATATCAAACCTAGTTCATATGGTATAATCTGTTAATACAGTAGCGTTGAATCTGTTAATACAGCGTAGATCATATGGTATAATCTGTTCACATTTCATTGGAAGGTTTTACACACAAAAAAAAAAAACAAACAAAAAAAAATCAGTTTACCTGTTTAATCTTTTGCACCTCCAAGTTCATGTCTTGAAGGTTCAGCAGCAGATCAGCACCTCCAATTCAAATGGTACCTGAAGGTTCAGCAGCAGATTATCATAACTCAAGTAAACTTTGTTTGAGGAATTTGAGAAGAGATGAGACTCACCTGAGCTCTGATGATAGCACTTCTTTTATCCTGCTCAGCCTTTTCCTACAAAGTTAAAGTTAAAAACCATGTAATATAGAGAGGGAAAAAACATAAACAAAAATCTCACATTTAAGCTTAATATTATGTGTTCATTATACAACAACAAAAGCAAGCAACACAAAGGTTCCAAAATAGTTACAGCCTGCTCTAAACATACTTGCTCCCTTCATTAGTTCTTACATAAGAAGCCACCACAAACAAAAAAATACAAACATTTCACTGATGTTCAGTCACATGATCAAAAACTCAGTGAACCTATTGGTGGCTTTTAGAACAATCCTTGCCTATCTATTGCTCATAAGCAAGTTCTGAACATATCCCCTTCTAACATCATCATCCAATGACTTGAAGATAGAGATGTTCTGTGGTCTCTCTAGGATGATTCCTAATGCAACAATTTGATCATCAACAGATAATCCCATGTTCTTCAACTCTTTGGCAATGTCAGAGCGATCTTCATTACCCTTCAATATGGCCTCAGTTACCATTTGCATCCTCTTTCCTGATTCTTCAAATACTTTCTCCAAAGCACCAACAAGCTTATCAGTCTCATCAACTCTCTTCCTCTTCCTACTACCTTCAGTTTGGCTAGATTCTTGGTTAAGTGACACAGGACTTACATCATTAACCATTTGCTCAGAATTAATATCATTCATGCTTTGAGATTCCGCCATATCAGCAGGGGTTTCAGCTCCTCTTCCATTGGCACGATCCTTGCCAAAAATCAAAGTAAGACGATCATAAATTGGAAAACTTTTATTTCTCCAACCTTTGGCATTTTTGTTGTGCTACGAAAAAAGAGAGTACTAATATTAGAATAACATCCATGGTTAAACAAAGACAACTTGTATTAACAACTTAATGAATTTATTTACCTGAACATACATATCCCATGCATCATTGCTATCAACTTCAATGCACTTCTTGGCATCATTCCATGCAAATCCACTTGTGTTTGTCATGTCATACACAATACTGAAATTTTGTTTCCATTTCTTCAATTTTGATTCAATGTGTGGATATGCCTTGAGATTGGAGCCAGGGCACAAAAGCTCCAAAGACTTCTCCATTTGAAGCAAAGTTTCAGATTTGAAACTCCCTGTTTCACATCGCAAGCCACGAGAAACAAAGTCATCAAGGACAGACAACAATGCATCTTCCTCAAAGTTTGTCCACTTGCGCCTAGTTCCAGCTGCCTTTGCCTGCTCAGAATTCATATCCTCATTTTCCATACCTACTCACAAGTAAAAGAAGAATGAGTTAGAGAACTAAACATGAGTGAACAGTATTCCGAGAAAGAGAAATTAAAACAATAAGAGCCTGGGGAGAACAAAGGGAATAAAGGTAACATCAACACAAATATGCAAAACTTATAACAACGAACTCAAACAGTTAATCATAGCAATTACAATGGAGAAGGGATTTTTTTTGCTCATTTTGAAGTTCAGTCTCATCTTAATTTGCATGAACTGTCAAGGAGAATTTTCATCAAGTGGTTGTATAGAAAGCTAGAAGTGGTATTTGGGTGTAACTATGCTGTCATATTTACATTTGCAAGCACATTTGTCACAGATACCACAGCCCTACATGAAGCAAACCTATAATCACGAGCAACCAAGCAAGAGCTGACAAAAGCATAGAGGAAAGACCTTGTGTTGGTACATTGAACTGACAGCAGCAATAGGTATCTCAGCATACTGTGTATCAGCAGGAACTATTTGATAGGTACATTAGTTGTATATTTGTATTAAAGCCATATATTTAAGCTAAGTTGAATGTGACACAACTGTGTGGCCGTGGCTGTGTGGGGATATAAATTAAATAACAGGAAAAGTAATAACTAATGACAGTAGCCCATAACCGTAGCTATAAACAAAAGAAATGTAATACTTGATTGAGTTTTATCATATATATAGTCCAGTAAAGAAATGACAGATCAGGTTGCAAAAAAAAAAAATACTGAACAGCCTGATATACTATAGGAACCAGCCCTTTGAGCAAAAAAGTGAAACAAGCTTAGAAATGTCACCACAAATGTTGTATGCCCTGCTTAATCCATCACTGCTTTATACAAATGAAAGGTTCATCTTTAAAAAAATAAGAGAATGAAAAGATCATTAATTTTTACGAAAACTTGTGAGAAGCCTGCAGTACTGAATTTTAGTTTTACCTAGATTTACCTGCAGTAACTAGGCATTGAGCTCAATGTAATCATGCATTTAGATAGCAAATAATCTAATCATGACATCTAATGTAATCATGCATTTTCTCTCAAACCAAACAAGAACACAAGCACTGTTGAATAAACATCAAACATTTTATTCAATTTCAAATGGTACCATTGTCTATTACATTGCATAAATAAAAATTCATATATAGGAATGAAACTAATACAATCACATCTAAGCACGGCCTCTAGCACGGCCTCTAGCATCGCCCCTAGCACTGCCTCTACCACCGCCTCTATCATTCCTACGTCTTGTCCAATCATCAAACATTTGAGAGGCTTTCTCATTCCTCCATGCTGTCCATTGATCTGATGCTTCAGTAGAGTCAATCATATCAACATTTTCCATATCTGCTAACTGATCAAACTCAAATACTGCATATTCCATTGGATCAATAGGCATTTCCCTTCTAATAAAATTATGTAGAAAACAACACGCCGTAATGATACGACATTGTGTCTTGATGGGATAAAAAGACGGACTCCTTAGAATGGCCCATCTACATTTTAGCAAACCAAAACAACGCTCTATCACATTTCTTGCTTTCGCATGCTTCATATTAAAATACTCTTCCTTATTGGTAGGCATACACCCTTCTCTCCATTCCGAAAGATGATACCGTTTTCCTCTATAAGGTGCAAGAAATCCTTCACCATTAGTGTAGCCACCATCTACAAGGTAATAATAACCTAACCAAAAGAAAGAAATCCTATTAGTATATATATATATATATATATATATATATATATACACAATACATACATATGTAAGTAGTGCTGCCATAATTCACTCTTGTCCTCACCGGTGGGAACTTTCAATCCATTTGGCCTAGTTACTGCATCACGAAGTACTCTAGAGTCGGATGCAGAACCCTCCCATCCCGGTAACACGAATGTGAACTGCATGTCACGCGAACAAGCTGCCAAGACATTTGTTGCAATATCTGCCTTTCTAGTTCGGTATCTTGCCTTGTCAGTAGCAGCTACACGTACTCTAACATAAGTTCCATCTAAAGCTCCCAAGCAATTCTAAACCAAAAAAGTGAAATTTAATTATAACTATAATAATTGCATAGACTAGAACCAAAACTATATATTAGAATAATAATAACATACCTTAAACCATTTCCATCTATTATCTGTGCAATTATCAAGTACGGGGTCTGGCATCCTCAATAGATTGGCTTGTAATCGTAACACACCTTGCAATACACAGTTGAAATACCTACTAACTGTCTCTCTTGATCGGAAGAATCTACCTCTAATGGTAGGATTCTTAACATGATGAGCAAGTATGTGTAGAAACATACAAACTTGCTCCTCCACACTAACTAATCCATCATTTTTTAGCCTTCCATCAGTGCGGAGCAGTTCACATAACAACCCAAAAGTCCTCCTATCCATTCTTAACTCATTCACACACTCGGTGTCACTACTGCCTATTATACTATCTAGATAAATCAACCGAGTCTCAAATCTAACAAATGATCGATTATCTAAAGCAATTCGGTGATCTCGTCTTTGCCTCAATTTCAACATCAATAACACAAGGATTGTACAAACAGACATATTCTCTAAATGCCACAGTTCCAATAGCAAGATCAACAACAGATTTCTTCCATCCATATCTAAAAGTAGAAAAATTGAATCAACCAACAATTCACCACAAACAAATAAGTGTATGAACAGACTTGCATGCCTTAGTTAACATTGATATCAGTAACATTTAGTCAGAATCAACATATTAAGAACCAAACAGTTAGTATTCCAATGTCTGTTTTGATAAACAAGCATCAGACAGGTAACAATTCACCTCAATCAAACTGAATCAACATTAAACTGATCAATTAATTATCAAAGAGAGAAAGGAAGAAATAGATGGACATACCTATTGACGAATCCGGGAAGAAGATGGCGGCGAGCTTGGCCTTGGAGGTGTCGACGGCGCGGGTCAGAGGAGGTTGAGGACGGGAGCGGATGCGGGTCTGGGAGCCGAGGGTGTGGACGGGAGGGGATCGGATGCGGGTCTGGGAGCCGAGGGCGAGGGTCAGAGAGGAGGTTGAGGACGGGAGAGGGCGCGGGTCTGGGAGCCGAGGGCGAGGGTGGAGGAGGTTGAGGACGGGAGAGGGCGCTGGTCTGGGAGCCGAGGGCGAGGGTGGAGGAGGTTGAGGACGGGAGAGGGCGCGGGTTTGGGAGCGGAGGGCGCGGAGCAGATGCAGATTTGGGAGATGAAGGAGGAGGCGTAGAGAGGTTAGTGAGATTAGTGAGGTCTTATCTAAGGTAGGATTTTCGGAGTACCCACGATAACACCGGTTAAGGAGGAGAAATCAGAAAACCGGTCCAAGTTAAGCCCATTAATGTTAGTACCGAGAGAGACCAAACGTGGGATTAGCTTTATTTCATTCCTTATTTAAGACTGGCTTAGATAGTACCGGGTACCAAACGTATCCTAAAGGGTCAAAAGGAGACCGACTGCTGATTCCCTATGTCCTTCATGGTTCATACCATCATGAGGCTGAAACCTTGCTTAATTTGCTACGACACTGTATAGTGGCACAAGGGGTTTCAGAGTGGTATATTTCTCTGGACTCTGTCAACTAGAACTATGCATCTGCATTCTCTGTAAAAAAAAAAAAAAAAAAAAAAAAAAAAAAAAAAAAAAAAAACTATGCATCTGGAGTGGGATGTTTGGCTTTCTGCTAATGCACACTGCAGGAAAGCTTGTTACGGACCTTATGGTTGTCTTCAACAGATGTTGGTTCATATGAAGTGGAGAAAGACGATTCATTTTCCCTTCTAATATAAGCAGGATTACAATTGATGATGCTAAGGAGAGTGGAACGCTGACAACATGGTCAGACCGGTCCTGTGAACCTCTATAAGCTCAATGTGGATAATGCTATAAAATCAAAATTGTATTAATTTGTGTTGCCAATACCATGGAAACAAATCACTATTTCCTGGTAGTATTATATGGACTGTATGATATAACATGACCGACATAATTCCATCAACGGCTAAAATACAAATTGTGACTCTAATTTCAGCTACTATGAATGTTCCCTTTTTGTTAAATTAATTCATACAGATACATGTTGTAACCGTCTCAAGAATATCAAAACTTCAAAGCGACTATCTAATCTATGTGTTGCCGCTGGTATTCACTTGCTTGCAGAAAAAAAATATGTTTTTGGACGCTTACTTGTAGAAGTTAGTTCCTTTTTGCCTCATTTATACCAACCAGCAAGAAAGTATCTCAACAGGAAACAGAAGCCGCATGCTAGGGCCTGTTGCACGTAGATAAGCATTCACCAAATGAGACAGTTACACAATTATGCAGGACATGTTGCTTAGGCTACTGTGCAAAACCAAGAAAGAGATAAAAGGACAACATATTGGATTGAGTTCTAGGAAAGAAACACAATAAACTGACTTTTCTGAATATAAAGGATAAAAGATTAAAAGGTAACATATCAAGACTCTTCACCACCTATTTTTAATAAGAATTACAACAACCTAAAATCCAAGCCCTAGAATCCTTCAACACACTAAATCATGCATAGCCCTCCAAAAATATTAAAACTCTCACATGACTTCTCATGACATTTAAAAAGGACCAAGAGCATAACAAGCATTCTTAGGCAAAATACGGAGAGATCAACCAAAAATGCTGGTTTTAACTTTTAAGGCTCTACAGGTACATACATATTCAAATTATTGACATCTGCCTATTCAGACTCAAGATGACACAACTAAAATAATTCACCTGGAAAACGAGAAGATAAACACAAAGTCTCTTCTCTGTCATCCTGCCAAATTGTCTTAGGAACAAGTTTACAAGCGTCCCATCATTTGTCCCGGTCAGCAGTCCAGTGTCAGGATCAAACCTGAAAAATAAATAAATAAATATTTATAACAGAAGATGGCTTCCATAGTCCCAACAGTTACAATTAGCTACCTTGGGAGACGATGCCGTGGACATGGAATGATCCCAGCAAGCTGAAAAAGATAACAGCAGATAAGATGCCTTACATGTCATGAACTGTGATTAATCCTACCCGTCCGTAACCGTTATATGCATAGAGAGGGGAGAGAGAGTAGAGAGAACTAGATCAAACCTGGGGTAGCGACAAGAGAAAGTTCAAGACTTGAGGGATAAAGAAAATCAGGAGTGTTTCACTGAAAAACAAATTCAGAAGGAGAAGAAGAAACAAAGGTCAATAATCAGGCAGTAATAATAGAAAATAAATATATTAGGAACAACCTGATTCTACATAGGTATTAATGTTATTGCTCTATTCGAAAGAATTCACTTCTGCACTCTTACATTTCTTATGTTTAATTAGAAATCATGATCCATGACCAGATCCACATTTTTCACACTAGTTGCAGCTCAGTTTACAGCCTAAGGTTCAAACTATATAGGCTCTTTAATGTAAGATTCTAAGGGTGCTTGAGGGACCAATTATATTTTATGGCTACCGGAAACAACCAGCTTTTAAGTGAATAATGGACGATATAAAAAACAAGTTTGGGAGGGGGTGGGTTGGAATCAATTCAAACAGAATGGTTGGGAGGGGGTGGGTTGGAATCAATTCAAACAGAATGGTTCCAATAGATTCTTCTTCCTATGCAAGAATGTAAGTTCCACGTTTACATATAATTCTCCAAGTATACGAATTGTCTATGGAGGAAGCCATAGTCCATAACTAAAGATGCCAAATTGTGGTCTCACATGTGTTATCCATATTACAGTGGAAGTGAAAGATAAGAGGAATGCACCTAAAATGGCCAAGAATCCCGACCACAGCCATAGTCATCCCAGCAAAGTATGTGTAAGTATCTCCAACAAAAACTGAAGATGGATACCTAAATTAAGGCAGAAAGGAAAATATTAAGGTTGAATACTTTCAAAAGACCAAGCTATGAGCATAAGAAACTTGGTAACTAATACAGGATGAAGCATCACCAGTTATAAGAGAACAATGCCAAGGAGGTCGCCAGTAAGGGTTGGGCAAGATAAATAGAGAATGCATGTGCCTTCTTGTACTCAGAATCTGCAGATGCTCCAATTTGCATGATATTGTGTATTAAAATCTGCAGATCAGTAAGAGAGTAATGTTCAGGTATGTTATGTTTCTTGTGCCTTGTAATAAAGGTCCTTTCTTATCCCAAGAAAAAATTGCAACTGTATCATAAATCCTTATACTTACAGCACATGAAATCACAACTGTCTGCCCAACTTCAAGACCATTCAATCCAGCATGAATATTAATTGAGTTTGTACAGAAAACCGCCAAAAGTCCCATGTATAGTTTATACATCCATCCTTCACATCCAAAACAAAAAACAAAAAGAGACCCATTATTTCAACTATTTGGTATACATTCATTCAAGTCTAACTGCATCTAACTGCATCAATACTAAATATTAACAATGTTATTGCATATAACCTAGTTATCTATCGACGTCTTCAATTCATTACTACTATTTTAATGTATAACACATAGATGCAGAAGTTGCATATTTCCCAATGCCTTGCTTGTGGTTTCGTTCTAGTGACTAAAATATCCATCTCAGTGAAAGTTCTACTGCGTGTCAAGTGTCAAGGAAAAAACTAGGAGACCATGCACATCCTTTGAAAACCACGCACATCCTTTGAAAAGGCAAAACAAATAAAGTACAGCTGCTCAGATTGAGTATCAATGTTTAAGACCTTGAACCTGTTAAATTCTTTGGTTGCCAACTTGCCATACAATCTCACGTTTACTGGATAGTCAGTTTGATATGAAATATCAGATGGAAATGCAGCAAGAAATCCAGTCGATGCCAACCTTGTAATTAAGCTTAAATAATCCTAGTTAACGGTGTTATTGTAACTATAGATGTGACTACGAGTTATCTGATTCCTTGGACTTCACTACAGGAAATGTAACATGTCCACCCCATACATGGTTACCTTCAGGTACACAAATATCTGTCAGACAACTTGTGTTTATTACATCATTACATGCAAAACAAATTAAATTAAGAATTTCAATGAACAGAACTAAAAGTCTTTTATCATTTAACTTTACTCAGAGATAGGGGGAGGGGAGAGAGGGTACCTTATTACATTAAATGAGCTTATTATTTACTAAAAAATTGTACCAAGTTGTTAGGATGAGCATACCTAGATCCCACACCTCTAGGCCAACATATGGAACAAGAGGCTTCGGTATGATAATAGTTGTATGTCCAGCATAAGCCATTAGCAGAGGTAAAGCTGCAATTGATGGCAGTATTAATTTCCTGCTCCTCACAAATACAAGAAAGCATACAGGAATCAACATTAGTTTGAATAGCCATTTGCGATTACACAAAATGTAAAGCATAAAGCCAACCCAAATTGTATTTATAATCTAGATGATGACCAGATACTCACACTCTCCAAGGTACATCAAGGACATCGTCCACAAATCCCAGCAATACCATAAAGCATATGGAGGCTAATGCTGCATTGTACTCAACAAGCCACTGCATGATTGAAATATATGACAGTGAGGTGATTAAGACAAATATTCACAACTTACAGACAGGAAAGTAGAAACAAGAAGCCATGATAGGTGATGCAAAACCATAAAGGTCAAAAGTTGGTTACCACCTCAGATCTCTCATTACAGTTCTCGACTTATTCAAAGTTTCTAACTCTAAATTCAACAATATGTGTACTCGGAGTCTATCCTTTATTCATTTTAAACTCCTCAATCTCAGCATTCTCATTCCAGTAATCCTCAGCACATGGGCATCATCTTGACCATTCGATAGTGTGACGCAAAACAAGGTTCATGTGGCTATCCTACAAAATTCTAAATTAAAAATTTTGAAATTTGTTTAGTCCCAGTAGTTTGAAGTCGACATATGTTCAGTCCTTGTGGTTTCATTTTAAACTAAATGGTCCTTCAACTCACGATTTTTCTTCCAAATGGTCATTTCGTCAATTTTCTCCATTAGAATAATGACGTGGCCGTTAAAGACATAGCAATTTTTTAACAGTCACGTCAGCAGTCTAACAGAGAAAATTGACGGAATGACTATTTGGAAGAAAAATCGTGAGTTTAAGGACTATTCAGATTAAAATGAAACCAGAAAGACTGAACATATATCGACTTCAAACTACTGGGATTATACAGTATTTAACCCTAAAAAATTCAAGCATTTAATGCCCAATGAAACATTACCTTAGAAACCAGTTCTGCACAACTCTAATTCAATCCATTAACTCACACAGACCACATCATCATCAGACTCGGCCAGCTCTTCCCTAGAATATTGCCTAAATGACCTACGACTCCAGAAATGTGAAACTCCTATCTATATAATATCAATAGAGAATAACTTTCCAATTTCTCTCCTTTTATCTTTTACATCCTAAAAAGCCTCCTTGAATACTTCATGTATACAAAATTTTGAGCTGTTTCATATGCTTTTCTCTCCTATATTATCACAATATTTTTCTATCAGAATTTTCTCCTTGGAGAAAGCACACGGGCATCACCAAAAGCTACATGTTTCATCTCTTAAGAAAAATCTCTATTACAGAAGTTCCAAATATCAAGGTATAATGTATATTCCTGTAATCAGTATTAAATGAAAGAACATACTTACATTTGAATCTGCAGTGAAGTTGAAATACTGAAATAATATTGAAAAGACCAAGAAGACAACACCAACAACAACGCCCAATGACTCTGGCCTGCAAAACCAAAGTGCTAAAATTAAGTTGCAAGTACGAAAAATAGTACGAATACAAACTCACGGTAACTTCATATTGCAAATCTGTCTACATGACAACTAACAGCAATATAAATCAATACTTGTTGGTACAATATCAATCATTGTGGCTTGTTAAATTCCATATCAAAAATGTACCATTCGGCTCTTAAACATTGAGAAAAGATTCTGCATTGCAATGGACACTAAAAAGTTCATGAATTTGATTAAAAACAACTCTATACTGAAAGACTAAGTCTTGAGGTTTTTATAATCCATATCCATCATCAAACACTAAACCAAGGACATGAAAAACAATTATACAACATACCCAATTCAAGTAAGGCAGTTAAGTTGAAGAAAGACTCACACTTTGACAGTACCCTGAGGAGTGCCCTTTTTGTTAATATCGTAGCCAAACAGATTGCGCCTGAGAACGTATCTGGAAGCCACTGGGATCATTTTAACGGTGACGAAGAACGCCGCCAGGCTGAGGCCCGCATTGATCAGAATCGAGTTGCGGAGCTCTGGCTCGATCTTGTAATGGGACAACACCAGGTAAAAGTATGGGACTGAGAAGAAAAGGGCGAGCTTGAGGATTAGAGCTGACTTGGGTGCTGAAATTGGGGCCTCTGCTTCTTGGGTTTTGGGTGGTTTGGTGGTTTGAATCGACGAGGACGAGTTTGTTGAAGCTCGCTTTCGAGCTGCCATGGCTGCCTTTCTCTCTGAAGTCTGATCTGAGTGAAGTCTCTAGCTTCAAACTTGCGTTTTGACCCCTTTGCTTTACTTTTGTTCTCGTCATGATAACCAATCCCCTTTCGCCAACTCATCACTGCAAAAGGGATAGTTTTTTCACTTTTGGTGGCGACAGTAAAAGTAAGCAATCGAGATATTTCTACCGTGGTGATAAACGCTCTTCCTCAGCCATCACTTTTTTTTGGTTGAGAGTTTCCGGGTTGGACTCGTGGCAGTATCTTTGGATATGAGATTATGAGTACATGTGAAAAGAAAATAAAATTTTGGATAAAATAAGTAAATTAAAGTGAAATTCACGAAATTATAATTTAAATTCTTATTTTTTATTTGTGATAACTGAAATTTTATCTTAATTTTTGTTTTTTTATATAAATAATGACTAAAAATAAAAAATATAAATTACTGAGAAATATAAATTTCACATCCCAAATTAAAAAGATCATAATAACACAATCATGTTACGAATCAACAAAAAAAAAAAACCTCATCAAAAAAAAAAAAAAAACCCAAACCCTCTCTCTGTAAAAAAAAGTTAGGGTTTTGCCAAAAAATGGATATCCCTCCCTCGTCCGACTGCACCGCGATGCTGGTGCTGGCCTCCGGCCATAATGACGCCTGCCGATTGTGGTCGGACGGAACTTGTTGTTGGCTGGTTGTGGTCCGGGCTCGGAGGATGGGAAAGGGGAGGTTTCTCTCTACCTCTGTCAATTTAGGCGTCGCTTGCATCTGGTTTCAGGCGGCGGCCATGGAGTGGTGATTCAGGCTAGTTCTTCGCCGGGTTTTATTGGCGGATTCAGGCAGTCTACGGGTGGCCATACATGAAGGGTATGGATCGAAACAAAAGTCAGGAAAGAGGTTGGGGTCGATAGGGTTGTTTTCCGGGCTCGACACTGTCTTACGAGATCGTGATGGTGGGCGGCTCTTCGGTGTACGGCAAAATCAACCTATAGTAGCGTGGCTAGGGTGGACGCCAGTGGTTGCAACGGTGGCCATGGAGAAAGTACGGCGTTGCACCGGCGACCTTGATTGGTAGAAGTTGGTTTGAGGTCTCTTCTGATCCAGACTTTGGGTTTGTATCATGGGCTCTTTTTAGGTCTAGGTCTGGGCTTATTTTTTTTTATTTTTCTTTTTTGGTTTTTTAGTTTGGTTTTGGTGTTGGTCGTCACTCGTCGCAATTTGACCGAGGGTTTATGATATTAGTAGAGTGGTGTCGGGGTCGTCCCTCTTTTTTGAGTAAGGGTTTAGGGTTTTGGTAGGGTGGTGTCATGTCGTTGGGTATGTTATAGTCAATGTTTTAAAAGGCTAAGGCGTATGCGAGACTTTGTCGAGAGAGCTTTAAGCCTTGAGACGTTAAGACGCATAAGGGGTAAGCCTTACGATATAATTATATTTACATAATAAATATATATAAAGTTTATATTAATACATAACATTCACTAATATGTTTAACATTCAAACTCAAATACATATCAGATTGTTCTCACCAATTCAAACCCAAATCAAACTCAACTTTCATATATATTACCACTACTGAGTCTACTGTACGTTTCATTCACACACAATTTCTTTACCACCACTGCTTTCCATCTTACACAACTGAGCTTATTTCTTATATGGCAAACTAATATATCATCACATCGACGTCCACAACTCCACAAGGTAGTCCGATCCCATAGAAATCAAATGTTTGTCTGACGTCTGGTCATGCTTCGCCATCTACTCTATCCCTAAATCATACAAATGTCAATTGCACAATATTGTCTCTGTAATGTTCTGCATATTAAGTTCTTACTTTCTGTTTAATTGAACCAAGAGGCCGATCATCTCCCTCACCAGCTTTGAATCTCTCTCTCTCTCTCTCTCTGTTCTCTTTCCCTCTGTATCTGGTATGCTTCGCGAATTTCAGTTTTTTTTTTTTCTTTTTTTCCCAGGGCGTCCGCTTTTGACGCCTATGACAGCGTTTTTTACGCCTTCCGCGCCTTGATCTGCGCCTTTGGCGCCTCTACGCCTAACCAGCAAAACACAATGAATTTTTCATACGCCTCACGCCTTTTAAGCCTCAAGGCGCGCCCGAGGCGCGTTTTTTAAAACATTGGTTATAGTTATGGTGCCGTGTTTATGAACTATTTTAACGTCGGTTAGTTCTTATTGTCAATGTAATGGGGAGGTTACATGTGCATATATGTTGGTAATTTTGGCCTATAGTGTTTGAAAGAATTATTTCTTCTTGAAGTTGATGGTAAGGATGTATCGAGGCTCACTACCAGGACAATCTCTTTAGCCGACGAAAAAGTTTCGTCGGCCTGTTAGCTTAATTCGTTGGCTAAGATCTTAGCCGACGAGCCTTCGTCGGCTATGGTTTCGTCGGGAAAGGGTCGTCGGTGATTACTTTAGCCGACGACACTAGAAACCATCGTCGGCTATTGTCCCAAAATTTAGCCGACGAATATCTTAAATGTTTCGTCGACCATAGTCTGAGACTTTAGCCGACGAAACATGTAAGACATTCGTCGGCTAAAACATGTAATAAAAAATTTAAAAAATAACTATAGCCGACGAAATATAGTCTGTTTCGTTGGCTTTAGTAAGGTTTAGCCGACGAAACATGAAATAATTCGTCGGCTGAACCTTTAAAAAAAAATTAAAAATACTATAGTCGACGAATATCTTACATGTTTCGTTGGCTATAAGTCCATTCCAGTAAAAAAAAAAATACCCGAAATTTCTAAATTATCATTCCAAGCAAGCTGCAAAATACACCAAAACAATTCCATATATATAACCAACAAAAAGCACATAAAACTATATAATTGATCAACTACAAAAAATCTAGATTTTCTAAATCAATATTCGATTCTGGGGGCTGCTGCTGAGGAGGTTGCGGCGGCTGAGGTAGTGGTATAAGCGTAGGCATAGGCGGACGTGGAAGTCCCTGAAGCTGGGCAGCTGTAAACTCCTGCAAGTACTAGAACATCTGCTGCTGTTGGGCCTGCTGGGTGGCATATACCGCGGCAGCATAGGCTGTCTGGGCGGCGTGAGCGGCAGCCTGAGCAGCATGAGCGGCAGCCTAAGCAACTTGTTGTTCCCGTAGTCTCTCAACATCCGACTCTAGCTGAGTCATCCTGCTGCTGGTCGAGGCTGCCTTTCGTTGAAATCCTGGAGTGGTCTTCAGGACCCCTCGCCCTTCTTTCCTAGACCCCGGCAGTAGAAGTTGTTTTCTCGTGGTGGGAAGGCTGTGCCCATGATCCTCGCCCAAACCCTCGGATTTGAAGTGTCGATCTGGGACATGGCTTCGGACATCTCTTCCTCTTGCGTGTCCGGTCATGTCTCTCTCACTATAGCACTCATCACCTCGTCACTAGCCTTCCTCACCTTCGCCTAATTGGATAGGAAAAAAATTATTAATTAACATTTTGACATATATATAAGTAAAATTTAAAATTTAAAATTTAAAAATTTAAGATGACTTACAATATCCTCATGAGCGTCAGGATATGCCTTCTCGTACGTATAGACGTACCGGTTGACTTCTGGATGTTCCATGGCCGCCTCGTCCATGAAGACAGCGAACGGTCTAGAACCGGCATAATGGTTCCTTGTGTTGCGTTGCCGGTTCTGAGCGTTCGCCCGAGAAACGGCCTTCAAAGAAAAAAATAAACTATTAGTAAAATATCTAAAAACGCACGTACTTAATGACAAATTAACTAATTAATTTTTTTAAATACCTGTTTACGAGGGTTGTTGAATTCTGATGTCAGAAGCCAACGCCACTCGTACTCCCTGTACTGGAACTCAACAGGGGTATCAGAACGTGCGTTCCCGTGCGTAGTCCAGTGGGTCCACAACTCGTTCTTCCACTCCTTGTACCTACAGATACAACAAAAATATTAGAAATATTATTAATATCACATACAATTTTTTTTTCATTAACTTCCCAACGTACCTTCCCCCATGCACAACGTCCGCCCACCTGTTCTTCAGGTGCTCGGGAACGTCAAACCACACTTGCATTTAACCGTTTATTAGTTTAGTTTTTCGGAAATCAACAATGTAATACGTCCATCTATTATTGAGGCATTTTGTAAACTCACCGACATCGCATTGTGGACCATGTCCTTAACCTCCTACGGGACCTCGCCCCAGTCTGACCACAACATAGGGACTCTATCCCTAATGAGCGCTCCCACGCGACCGAAGTACGTCCTCGACTTCCCGCCTGATACTACGTGGCCATCCCCGTCAATATCGATGACGATCCTCCCTGAGGTATTGACGGTCTTCTCGAGAGCCTTCCCTGTGACGGGGCCTCTCTTCTTCTTTGTCGGTTTCGTTCCGACGGTGCCTAACACATGATAAACCAAATTGAATATTAAAATCGGAGACCTTTTATTATTAATTATAAGAAAACAAATCATTCATCTTTCATTACTTGAGGGCGATGCGGCGGACGCGACGGATTCCGTCTCTATCGCCGATGATGATACCTTCGCGGAAATATGAGGCGTATCAAAAGACACGAACCGGTACGCCGCTCATGGAGCCACTGGCGGGGGCAGTGGATAAATCGGCGTCCCTAAGCCATCGACTGCAGGTAAGGCCGGTATCATCCGCGGAAGGAACAGATGAGGCGGCGGCATCTGTACCCCAGATGACCCACTATCCGAAGCAGTAGGACCCGGAGTGGGCGCCCGGTGTATCTCAGGCATACGGGGTGCAGACACCTCCGTTTGGGTCTGAGGCCACAGCTGCGTCGAGGAATGAAGGACGCCCCGCTGCCTCGATGAAGGGGCACCTCTAGCTGCTTCTACGCCGTCTCCAGAAAGGTCGCACGTCTGGCTGTCATGTGGCCCCGAAACGACGTTTGAGGGTTGCTAGAGGTTCCCTTAGACGATTCGGACCTTTGGCCCTTCGAACCCTTCGTCGATCTACAATTACCGCTCATCATGTTTAAAATATTAATTTGAATTAAGGCTGAGGAAGAAAATCATGAAACTTAATAACGACACACCACACGTAAATCATATACAAAATCAATAGGCATCGAAAATATCCACAATATTTCAGCAACCATATATTAAAACTTGCATAATCCAAACCACAACGAAGTCACACAAACAACAACGTGTGTGTATATATATATATTCATCATAAACCAATCCACAATATCAATACCGCATAAAAACCCTAAATTCCCAAATTCGAAACCCTAGAATGACATATCGAAATAAAAATCAGAGGATTACACCACCTGGCGAGCGACGAGCAGGCGACCGGGAGAGGGAGAGGGAGACGGGAGAGGGTGAGGGTGAGGGCTCGCGGAGGCGGAGGAGGCGTGACACGACCCACCCCGAATTTCACCCTAAACCCGGAGTAAATCGTGCGGGGACCACCTCCAAGGAAAGATTTACCGCTAAATTTGGTACAACCTCCCTTGGAAATAGACAACCCTTCTAATAGAAACCTGCAAACACGTCTAAAGGTTCCAAATCCAACCTTATAAACTCCTGGAGCCTTTGTGCTCCCCACAAATCACAACATCTCCCAATATTGATTTACTAATGTAACAAAGATCCTATAATAAACAACCACATATTTAGAGCAACTCTATTTGAGAGGAAATGAACTATAAATAAATAAAAAAGAGCGGAAGCTATACTATTGACTATGCCTCTTCTCCATGTACGTCCGATCTCAACTATGCAATCCTGCAGACTGGGCATTTTAAAACGAAGGGCCCGGGGGAAGACATTTAATAACGTTAGAGTGAGTGGACATAAATAATTTAATAACAAAATATTTATGCATTCCCATTTTAATTTCATAGAAAAATATACTGCATGCGGCAGCTTAAAAGTGCTCAATTCATAATCTGACAATTTCACGACTAGCACTGGCTAGTCACAAACTCAAATAAAATGAAGCCTCTCAGGCTAAACTATATATAAACATATATTCGTATGTATCTACACTCGTCAGACTCCTTGTATGAATCCTAGAAACAATTTAGAAAAATAGAAATTCATACAAGACTACAACGCTGGCGTCAAACGCGCACGTTGCGCCATAATTGTATTTTTCCTCATTATGACCGAAAATGGACGGTGTATATATACGTGTGGACTCCCTATATGAAAACCTAAATAAACCGAAAAAGAAAGAAGTTTTCATATAGGGCTATGACGCTTGTGTCTAACACTCACGACACGCCATAATGGTATTTTACCTCATTATGCCGGACCAAGCACGTATGGCTAGCTAGCATTTATATACATACTATTCTCATAAAATCCAAAATATATATATCCACCGAAAATCTCATTTTCGGGATCTCTCCAAAGGAAGAAAAATTATTAAATAGGCGAGAAATCAATAAATCTCATCAGAAGAAATAAATGATTAATAAAATCATTCATCGCATGCTTTTTATTTAAAAAAAAGGTCCACTCACAACTTTAGGCCTAAGCCTGACGTCGATCCGAGGTCTCTCCAATTTGAGTCTCCTCACGTCCTGTTCCAAATATATAATTAATTTCCCAACTAAAAATCCAGTATTGATAGAATAGGCAAAATTAATCGAGAGCCATAAATACGCTCATCATTGCCTAAGTTTGATATTCTTAAATCGAAACGATCCAAACTTTTATGACATACTCGGCAGTCGTAAATACAACCTTCCCCAGAAATTGATTTAAATCCTACGGTCGGATTTTACATTATTTAACCGCCAAAATACCAAACTTCGGAAATTTACAAACCTATTCAAAACTCGTCCGAAAATTCCACAATTTACTTCATTAAACTCCTCTAATTATTACACATTTAAAATTATACAAAAACCCAAAACGGCGGCGGCGGCTCCGCCCGCAGCGGCGGCCGGAGGCCGATTCCGGCGACGTCCAAATTCTACCAAATTTTAACAGTAGCTTCCTCTCAACATCCCAAACAACTTTTATAACTATCACTAAGTCCAATTTCAAGCCTAACTAGGTTAATCGAACGAAAACATCCTAAAAGCCCTAGAATTTCAACTTCGAATTTCTCCTTACCGAGCTCAAGAGGGAGTGAGCCTTTTGGAGGGGTTGTTGCACGGGAGGAGAGCTACAAACGAGCCAAAGATCACCGGCTTTGGTGGCCGGAGGAGGGAGCTCCGGCGAAAGGGGCAACCGGCTGCTAGGGGAGTTTCCTCCCCGTTCGGCGGCGCAACCGGCCCGGTCACAGTCCAGGCTAGGAGAGGAGGAGGCGGCTGTCCGAACGGGACCGGTGCGGCGGCCTGGCTTGGCTGGACGGCGTCGGTCGGAGTTGGAAGAAATCCGGCAGCGGGAGAAGAGAGGGAGAGCATCGGGAGAGAAAGAGAGAGAAAGGGAGAAGAGAAAAGAAAAAGAAAAGATGGGTTTGGGCCTTACACCAACCCGGCCCAACACCATAAAAATACCCAAATCCAATATTTAACACCCCCAAAAAATAATACCCTAATAAAAATTACCTTTTACTAGCTAAAATTTACTATTTTACCGTCGTTACATTTTTCTCCTACGAATAACTCTCCGGAATAATCGTCCCTTAAAACCCCTCTAGGGACCAATTAAACTATATCTCAATTCGAAGACGGTAAAAATTCTTATTATAATCAAGCTAGTAAATAAGATAAAATTTTTCAGGTCGGGATGTGACAAGGCGGACCGATATGGAGGAGGCGGACGGGGCTTTAGGGTTTTAGGGTTTTTTCTCGCGTTGTGGAGGCTGTCGAACGCTATGTTTAATTATATACCCTATATCTTTAGCTGACGAAATTTTTACTTCATCGGTTAAACCTTTAAATTCGTCGGCTAAAATCTGAAATTTGTCGGCTAAACCTTTGAAATTCGTCGGCTAACCTTTGAAATTCGTCGGCTAAACCTGTGAATATCATCGGCTTATGTACTTTTTATACATTCGACACATTGTGATTGTGATGATCAAACTTGAGAAACGAAAATCCGACCGTCAGATCTGACCATCATGATAAAATACATGTATGGGAAAAAATTCAACTTGATCCAACAAGGTTAAGGGCTCGATCCGGACGGTCAATCCCGTAAGTCAAACCCCTAAACGCACGGAAAAGGTCATTGGACCGTCTAAATTACGTATCTTGGCCGGACCTTCAACTGAAAATAGTTTCAGACCGATGAGACGCAACAAGTCGTATAAAAATTTTACGGAAAATAACCACTGAATATAGGGCTACCCATAGGGAGAAAGAATGGAAAATTGCATTGACCGTAACTATCGGCACCGAGACTTTATCGGAATACCGTGATTTTTCAACCGTAGACGTATTTCACCATTCTGGTCATATCTTATTTCACAACTTTTTTGCATTTGAAGGTTCTACATATAGTTTGTTTTTGAAACGGAACATTTAAACGCTTGGCAAACAAGTTATACAACATTAGTAGGCATGTTGTGATTGTGATGATCAAACTTGAGAAACGAAAATCTGACTGTCAGATCTGACCATCATGATAAAATACATGTATGGAAAAAAATTCAACTTGATCTGACAAGGTTAAGGGCTCGATCCGGACGGTTAATCCCGTAAGTCAAACCCCTAAACACACGGAAAAAGTCATTGGACCTTCTAAATTATGTATCTTGGCCGGACCTTCAACTGAAAATAGTTTCAAACCGATGAGACGCAACAAGTCGTATATTAGGGTATTCGTCGGCTAAGGTTTAGGGTTTATGGTTTAGCCGACGAAATATTAGGGTATTCGTCGGCTAACCGCATCTTAGCCGACGAATTATGACTTATTTAAGATGGTTTTAGCCGACAAAATATACTTTCATCGGCTAAGATGGTTTAAGCCGACGAATTATAGTATATTTCGTCGGTTAAAGTATAAAAAATACATTAAAAAAAAAGAAGGTTTAATGTAAACCATACTAACTTCATGTTCATATATCACCAAAATTCATATAAAATAACAGAAATATGAATTCAACATGACACAACCCGCCCTGAATTTCACCCTAAACCCGGAGTAAATCGTGCGGGGACCACCTCCAAGGAAAGATTTACCGCAAAATTCAGTACAACCTCCCTTGAAAATGGACAACCCTTCCAATAAAAACCTGCAAACACTTCTAAAGGTTCCAAATCCAACCTTAACTTCTGGAGCCTTCGTGCTCCTCAAAAACAATCATCACCAACTGGATAATAAACATTATCTAAGATAATATACATCATCCGTCAAATATTCTAAAATATAAACAAGCCTTCACCCACAACCAAAAATATATACATTAAACCCAAGTATTCAGAGCTACTAGACACTAGCGGAAGCAAGAAAAAGACAAGTAGGCTAAACAGGTAACCTACTGGTGAAAGGTGGTGAAAATACGGGTGACTATGCCTTGTCTCCTACTAGATCCAATCCGAACTCTGCAGACTGGGCATTTTAAAACGAAGGGCCCAGGGGAAGACATTTAATAATATTAGAGTGAGTGGACAAAAATAATTTAATAATAAACTATTTATGCATTCCCAATTTAATTTCATAGAAAAATATACTGCATGCGGCAGCTTAAAGACGCTCAATTCATAATCTGACAATTTTACGACTAGCACTGGCTAGTCACCAACTCAAATAAAATGAAGCCTCTCAGGCTAAACTATATATAATCATATATTCGTATGTATCTACACTCGTCAGACTCCTTGTATGAATCCTAGAAACAATTCAGAAAAATAGAAATTCATACAAGGCTACAACGTTGGCGTCTAACGCTCACGTTGTGCCATAATGGTATTTTTCCTCATTATGACTGAAAAGGGACGGTGTACATATACGTGTGGACTCCCTATATGAAAACCTAAATAAACTGAAAAAGAAAGAAGTTTTCATATAGGGCTATGACGCTTGTGTCTAACACGCACGACACGCCATAATGGTATTTACCTCATTATGACGGACCAAGCACGTATGGCTAGCTAGCATTTATATACATACTATTCTCATAAAATCCAAAACATATATATCCACCGAAAATCTCATTTTCGGGATCTCTCCAAAGGAGGAAAAATTATCAAATAGGCGATAAATCAATAAATCTCATCAGAATAAACAAATGATTAATAAAATCATTCATCGCATGCTTTTTATTTAAAACAAAGGTCCACTCACAAATTAGGCCTAAGCCTGATGACGCTCTGAGGCTTCTTCTGCTCGGGCCTCCTCACGTCCTGTTCCAAATATATAATTAATTTACCAACTAAATTCCAGTATTTATAAAATAGGCAAAATTAATCGAGAGCCATAATTACGCTCATCATTGCCTAAGTTCGATATTCTTAAATCGGAACGATCCAAACTTTTATATCATACTCGGCAGTCGTATAAACAACCTTTCCCAGAAATTGATTTAAATCCTACGGTCGTATTTTACATTATTTAACCGCTTAAATACCAAACTTCGGAAATTCACAAACCTATTCAAAACTCGTCCGAAAATTCTAAAACTCATTCCATTAAATTCCTCATAAAAATCTCCACCAAAAACAATTTTTCTAGCGGCGGCGCCGGCGGCGGCTCTGCCGGCAGCGGCTGGCGACCAGCTCCGGCGACGTCCAAATTCTACCAAATTATAACAGCAGCTTCCTCTCAACATCCCAAACAACTTTCATAACTATCACTAAGTCCAATTTCAAGCCTAACTAGGTCAATCGAACGAAAACATCCTAAAAGCCCTAGAATTTCAACTTCGAATTTCTCCTTACCGAGCTCAAGAGGGATCGAGCCTTTTGGAGGGGTTTGCGGAGTTTCCTTCAACGCTCCTAAATACAACTTCATGTAGGTGACGCACTTGTGCGCAATATATGCTTCAGCTATACATCCTTCAGGCGCGGATTTATTAGCCACATAATCTTTGTAGTCTCCAAGTTGCTTATAAATCAAGTTGCAAAGTGTTATGATTACTGAACATGTATATTGAGGAATTCAGGTGTAAAAAAACGTACATTTCCATGGGATACATCCAAGTGTAGTGTACTAGACCGGTAAGCAACAATTGCTCGGGAAGATGGATCATCAGGTGAGGCATGATGTTAAAAAAATTTGGAGGAACTATCCTCTCAAATTTACACATGATATAGATGATGTCCTCTTGCATTTCCCGGAGGTTATATTTTTTCACTTCCCGTGTGCATAACTTCTGGAAGAATCTTGTCAACGCTACTAACAGCTCCACCACCTGACGGGGAAGGAACGGTCGAATGAAAACAGGGAAGAGACGTTGTAGCAGGATATGATAGTCATAACTCTTCAACCCGTACATCTTATTGTCCCGGAAGTTCACACACCGGGCTATATTTCCTACATAGCCTGAAGGATACTTCACAAAACTCATCCACCTGAAAGTTACGTTCTTCTGGTCATGCTTCACGGTGTAAAGCGCTTGAGGCATTTTTTTCTTCCCTTCTTTCAACCACAGATGTCTTCTTATAAGCATTTTTTTTAGATCAATGCGTGCCTTAGGACCGTCTTTCGTCTTCCCCTCCAAGTTTAGCACTGTGCCCACCACACTGTCCAAACATTCTTTTCTATGTGCATCACATCTAGGTAGTGCATGATCAAGAACTTACTCCAGTATGGAAGTTCCCAGAATATGCTCTTATGTGTCCAGAATTTGTACATGTCGGGTCTTTTAGGTATTGCCGCCACAATATTAGGATGATTGCTGAGTTGCCCAAAATCGTACTCATTAAGCACTGCTAAAATTTCTTTCCCCGTCCATCTTCTGGGAGGCACACCGTTTTCTACGGTCTCATCAAATGCATGTGCATCGACCCGTCATTCGTGATTATATGGAAAGAGAGTACGGTGACCCAATTTGCATATCTTGTTGCAATGACTGCTGCTCCCCTCATCGCTAAGGCACGCTGGACAAGCTATTGTCCCAGCGCTAGCCGACGACAGAAGACGTCGTCGGCTAGTCTCTCAGACTTTGGGAGGGTTTAGCCGACGAAACATTCAATAATTCGTCGGCTAAACATTATTATAGCCGATGAATTATGGCGTATTTCGTCGGCTATAAGTCCATTCCAGTATAAAAAAAAAACCGAAATTTCTAAATTACTATTCCAAGCAAGCTGCAAAATACACCAAAACAATTCCATATAACCAACAACAAGCACATAAAACTATATAATTCATCAACTACACAAAATCTAGATGGTCTAAATTAATATCTGCTTCTGGGGCTGCTGCGGAGGTTGCGGCGGCTGGGGTAGCGGTATAGCCGGAGGCATGGGCGGAGCCGGAAGTCTCTGAAACTGGGCAGCTGTAAAGTCCTGCATGTACTGGAACATCTGCCGCTGCTGGGCCTGCTGGATTGCATGTACCTAGGCATTATAGGCTGCATGCGCGGCATTATAGGTTGCCTGCGCGACATTACAGGAAACCTGAGCAGCTTGCTGTTCCCGTAGTCTCTGAACTTCCGACTCTAGCTGAGTCGTCTTGGTGGTCGTGGTCCTGCTTCTGGTCGAGGCTGGCTTTGGTTAAAATCCTGGAGTGGTCTTCAGGACCCCCTCGCATTTCTTTCCTAGACCCCGACAGTAGAAGTTGTTTTCTCGCGGTGGGAAGGCTGTGCCCATGATCCTCGCCCAAACCGTCGAATCCGAAGTGTCGATCCGGGACATGGCTTCGGACATCTCTTCCTCCTGCGTGTCCAGCCATGTCTCCCTTACTATAGCACTCATCACCTCGTCACTAGCCTCCCTCACCTTCGCCTAATTGGATAGGAAAAAAATTATTAATTAACATATATATAAGTAAAATTAAAAATTTAAAAATGTAAGATGACTTACAATATCCTCCTAGGCGTCAGGATATGCTTTCTCGTACATATAGACGTACCGGTTGACTTCTGGATGTTCCCTGGTCGCCTCGTCCATGGAGACAGCGAACGGTCTAGAATCGGCACGGGAAACGGCCTTTAAAAAAAAAAAACTATTAGTAAAATATTTAAAAACGCACGTACTTAATGACAAATTAACTAATTAATTTTTTAAATACCTGTTTACGAGGGTTGTTGAATTATGATGTCAGAAGCCAACGCCACTCGTACTCCCTGTACTGGAACGCAGCAGGGGTACCAGAACGTGCGTTCTCGTTCGTAGTCCAGTGGGTCCGCAACTCGTTCTTCCACTCCTTCTACCTACAGATACAACAAAAATATTAGAAATATTATTAATGTCACATACAATTTTTTTTTTCATTAACTTCCCAACGTACCTTCCCTATGCACAACGTCCGCCCAGCTGTTCTTCAGGTGCTCGGGAATGTCAAACCACACCTGCATTTAACCATTTATTAGTTTAGTTTTTCGAGAAATCAACAATGTAATACGTCCATCTATTATTGAGGCATTTTGTAAACTCACCGACATCGCATTGTGGACCATGTCCTTAACCTCCTGCGGGATCTCGCCCCAGTCTGACCATAACATAGGGACTCTATTGCTAATGAGCGCTCCCACGCGACCGAAGTACGTCCTCGACTTCCCACCCGATACTATGTCGCCATCCCTGTCAGTACCGATGACGATCCTCCCTGAGGTATTGACGGTCTTCTCGAGAGTCTTCCCTGTGACGGGGCCTCTCTTCTTTTTTGCCGGCTTCGCTTTGACGGTGCCTATCACATGATAAACCAAATTGATTATTAAAATCGGAGACCCTTTATTATTAATTATAAGAAAACAAATCATTCATCTTTCATTACCTAAGGGCGATGCGGCGGACGCGACGGATTCCGTCTCTGTCGCCGATGATGATACCCTCGTGGAAATAAGAGGCGTATCAAAAGGCACGAACCGGTACGTCGCTGATGGAGCCATTGGCGGGGGAAGTGGATAAATCGGCGTCCCTGAGTCATTGACTGCAGGTAAGGCCGGTATCATCCACGGAAGGAACAGATGAGGCGGCGGCATCTGTACCCCAGATGATCCACCATCCGAAGCAGTAGGAGTAAGAGTGGGCGCCCGGTGTATCTCAGGCATACGGGGTGCAGACACTGGAGTCTGGGTCTGAGCCCACAGCTGCCTCGAGGAACGAGGGACGCCGTGCTGCCTCGATGAAGAACGGTCTTCTGACAACCGGGGTACACAGGGGTCTGTTGAAAAGTAAGCAGTTTGTTGTACTTTTCAATACCAGTAGTGTTGACAACTCTAGGGAAGGGCTGCACCGGGTCAGGCATATACTGTCCTTGAGCGCATACACTGCTCTCATAAGGAAACATGTCGTTGATGAAGGCCGTTATTGGATCGTTGGATGTACTGCCGGTCTCAGAAAATTGGCCATGATCATGCGGACCCCTTGATGATATTTCACCGTGATATAACCAACATGTGTACTTCTCCCAAACCCGTTACTCCTCAGGTGCTGCCATACTTTATCAATCGCAAATCGATGCATATCGCTGCGACACTGACATTTCGTGCACGGGCAATAGAAAATTGTATTCCCGTTAGCATTAACCAGCGCATATTCCAAAAAACTCATAACTCACCATATCTTTTGTCCCATTTTGGAAGCGAAATCCAACTCTTATCCATATCCTGAAAATATAACAAAATATATATGTATAACGCTAGCTAATTATTAATTAAATTCCATGCCATATATAAAATCTCAATTCATTTAGTATGCGTATATATTCTACGTACTACAACTAATTAACAACAAATTAATTAACACACACACACAGATATATATATATATATATACTTAATAATTACATAACAATATTATATATATCTACATCATCAACAACTTCAACCATCAACACTATTATAAATTAATTAACTTAAATATATATATATATCTACTACTTATGAACAACTTCATATATATTATATCAAATCATCAACCAAATCGATCAACATATATATATATATATCCAACGTACTCAAAATCAATCAACTCATAACAATATTATATATCAACATCATCACAAAATCATCATCAACTCATATATATCATCAACAACTTCATACCATATCAACACAATATTATAAATTAATTAACATATATGTATCTACTACTTATTAACAACAACTTCATATATATTATCAAATCATCAACCAAATTGATCAACACATATATATATACATCCAACGTACTCAAAATCGATCAACTCAATCACACTCAAAATCGATCAACTCAAATAAAACTCAATTAATTAACATATATACATATACGTACCTATATATAGCTCCACAAACTAATTATGGACAGATTTCGACAACACCCAAACTTTTTCTCCCGTTTTTTCTTCCCGTTTTTTTCCCAGATGATCTGCTGTTGTCCAGATCTACAATTATAAAGCACTTTAGCCGACGAAATTGAAATTTCGTCTTCTAAACTTTTAAAAATTTCTTCGGCTATAGTCTATGAAGTTTAGCCGACGAAATAAATTCTTTAGCCGACGAAATTAAAATGTCGTCGGCTAAAGTTGACGATAGCCGACGAAAATTTAAATTAGCCGACGAATGAAAATTTCGTCGGCTAACGTGGACTTTAGCCGATGAAAAATAGTTCGTCGGCCTGTTTTTTTTATTTTCGTCGGCTAAAGCCTTTCTTCTGGTAGTGAACAACCATGACATGCATCTGGAACATCTCGTGCATGTACTTGTCATAAGTGGGATGATCAACGTCCCACAAAAACTTAAGCTCTTCAATCAAAGGTCTCAAATACACATCGAGACACTTCCCTAAATAACCGGGCCCCGGAATCAACAAACTCAACATATTGTATTCCTTCTTCATGCACATCCATGGAGGAAGGTTGTACGGTACCAAAATCACCGACCATACACTGTATTGAAGACTCATGTTGCCAAAAGGGTTGAACCTGTCGGATGAGAGCCCAAGCCTCACATTTCGAACCTCTGACGCAAAATGAGGAAACTCCCTGTCTATATGCTTCTAAGTCTCCTCGTCAGCAGGGTGTATAAGGGTATCTTTGTCATGCAATTCCCTATCATCGTGCCATCTTATAGCTTTGGTCGTGTGTGAAAACATGTACAACCGCTCCAGCCTATCCCTCAACGGGAAATACCGAAGTACCTTCACAGGTTTTCTATTGCCTGCAGGAGTCAGCTTATACCTGTCAGTGTGACATACCGGACATGCGTCAAGGCCACCAAGGTCATTCCCTTCTGGATCTTTACCCCAGAAGAGAACGCAGTTATATATGCATGCATGGATCTTGATGTAGGAAAACCCAAGATCTTTCATGATACATCGGACCTTATGATAAGTGGTAGGAAGATGATGACCGTGGGGCAGCATCGAAGCAGTGTACTGTAGATAATCAACAGCCTTCACGGTCAATTTTGTCTCAACTTTAATCTTCATTTTATCCATCACACTTTCAAGAACGGTCTTCTGACAACCGGGGTACACAAGGGTCTATTGGAAAGCAAACAGTTTGTTGTACTTGTCAATACCAGCAGTGTTGACAACTCTAGGGAAGGGCTGCACCGGCTCAGACATATATTGTCCTTGAGCGCATACACCACTCTCAAAAGGAAACATGTCGTTGATGAAGGCCGTTGTTGGATCGTTGGATGTACTGCCCGTCTCAGAAAATTAGTCATGATCATGTGGACTCCCTGATGATGTTTCACCGTGATATAACCAACATGTGTACTTCTCCCAAAACCCGTTACTCTTCAGGTGCTGCCATACTTTGTCAATCGCAAATCGATGCATATCGCTGCGACACTGACATTTCGTG
Source organism: Fragaria nilgerrensis (assembly GCA_010134655.1). Lineage (NCBI taxonomy): Eukaryota > Viridiplantae > Streptophyta > Magnoliopsida > Rosales > Rosaceae > Fragaria > Fragaria nilgerrensis. The sequence continues at coordinate 23,701,376 of CM020982.1, forward strand.
CACGGGCAATAGAAAATTGTATTCCCGTTAGCATTGGCCAGCGCTTATTCCAGAAAACTCATAACTCCTTTACCATATCTTTTGTCGCATTTGGAAGCGAAATCCAACTCTTATCCATATCCTGAAAATATAACAAAATATATATGTATAACTCTAGCTAATTATTAATTAAATTCCATATATAAAATCTTAATTCAGGGAGTATATATTCTACGTACTACAACGAATTAATAACAAATTAAGGAACACACACACATATATATATAGATACTTAATAATTACAGAACAAGATTATAAATATCAACATCATCACAAAATCATCATCAACTCATCACATCAACAACTTTATACCATCAACACAATATATAAATTAATTAACATATATATATATATATATCTACTACTTATATATTAACAACAACTTCATATATATTATCAAATCATCAACCAAATCGATCAACACATATATATATACATCCAACGTACTCAAAATCGATCAACTCATAACAATATTATATATCAACATTATCACAAAATCATCATCAACTCATATCATCAACAACTTCATACCATCAACACAATATTATAAATTAATTAACATATATATATATATCTACTACTTATTAACAACAACTTCATATATATCATCAAATCATCAATCAAATCGATCAACACACATATATATACATCCAACGTATTCAAAATCGATCAACTCAATCACACTCAAAATCGATCAACTCGAACTCAAGATCAACATATATACACATATACGTACCTATATATAGCTCCACAAACTAATTATGGACAGATTTCGACAGCACCCAAACTTTTTCTCCCGTTTTATTTTCTCCCGTTTTTTTCCCAAATGAGTTGTTGTCCAGATCTGCAAATATAAGGCACTTTAGCCGACGAAATTTTAATTTCGTCGGCTAAAGAATTTTTAAAGTCGTCGGCTAAAATTTACAAACTATAGCCGACGAAATAAATTCTTTAAATTTCGTCGGCTAAAGTGGATTTTAGCCGACGAAAAAATAGTTCGTCGGCTTGGTTTTTTATTTTCGTCGGCTAAACCCTTTCTTCTGGTAGTGGCTTCTGGTTTAGGTTAGGTTACGGTTGAACCTTTTTCGGTTCTTGTTCACTGTAATCGTTGATTATAACGTTGGATTATATATTATAAAAAAATTTCCTCAAAAAGTCATAAGTTCATAACATTGGCAATCAATCTCAAAAAAAAAAAACCATAAACATAAACAAGCCAACAACATTGGTAATGACAACCGTTAAAATGTCGAAATTAAAATTATATAGGTAAGAAAACGATCTTTGTTGCTTTTTGGTGCCAGATAATGTATCTTATTCATGTCTACGTACAGTCTTAGAGCACCTCCAACAATTTCTCTAATCCTCAGTTTGGTATAGCTCCACTTCTTTAAAAAATCAAGTTTTATCTGAACTTTTATATTTTGTAATGTTTAGTAAATTAAATAAAAACTGTTTTTTTATTACAAGTTAGTAGCCACATATTTTAGAAGCAACCTTTTTAGAAATTGTTGTCATTAAAAACATAGAAAAATAATAAGAAATTTTGATAAATGACCAACTTTTGGTCTTCAAAATGATTTTTAACCAACATTTCAGAAACAGTTGAAAAATAACCTTTTGAAAAATAACCTTTTGAAATGACATAAAACCCTCTTCTCCATTCCTTTCCTCCCGTATATGATCAACTATTCTACTAGTGTCCTCTGATCAACCTGATTCCTACTACCAAGGAATGAATATGTAATCACCTGTATGCAAGGACGAACCAAGTTAAACCACCAACCGCCTGCTCATCTTCCTACGCTCACACTTGCCTTTGCAAATCTCTTGTATCATGTACTTAATATATGGTTCTGCAGGGCTGCTCACCTGCGGGACACTTTTTAAGGGACATAAATGGATGACTCAATCTCAGCCGTTGGATTTTAAATGATACAATCCTACCGTTTTGATGAAAGCCTGATCTCATCCCAACTCTTATCCTCACTGCAGCCGATTCCTTCTGCTTCTCCTTAGACCTCTCTAGAAACGGGTTCATCTTCTTCTTCTTCTCTCAAATCTCTTCAAACCCAGTTCTATACTTCTGTTCATCTTCTTCTCCTCTCATATATCTTGTCAGTCTCAAACCAAGCTATCTGAACTTAAACCAGATTTTCATGGAATTGTTATTCCCTCTCATACTGCGGAATGGGTGTTTTCCCTTAATAGCCATTTAATTTTCTATTTTTATGGATTTGCTTTGAGGATTTAGTTACTTGTTGCTGAAATCAAATTACATCAGCCCTACAGAAGATGGAAATAGAAGAGTAGGTGGGGCTTTTAGAAATTACAGATAAGATGATGAGATGAGAATAGAAGAAGAAGAAGAAGAACAGATCTTTAATCCCAAAACAAAAATAGAAGAAGAAGAACATATCTGGGTGAATTGGTGAGATGGAAGAAGATGAACATAAGAACTCAGAATGGAACGAAATCAGTTTTTTCATTAGAAACCGTAAGATTGATTCCTTTAAAATCCAATGGCTGAGATTGAGTCGTCCCTTTCTGTCTCTTAAAAAGTGTCCCGCAGGTGAGCAGCCATGTATGTTTCTGTGCCCATACAGTTTGATCTAGTAGATCAAAAGAAACCTGTTCCATGAACAAGTATTTTTATCAATTATCAAATTATCGAAAAGATGAATGCTGCAATTCTATAAAAATTGTGCTTTTTAGCTAGGCTCGTCTCTCAAACTCATCATATCAGTGACCATAATTGAGCATAATTAAAGGACATCAAAATTGAAGGTTGAAGCATTCTCTTCCGAGTCCTTAGATTATTTAGTATTTATATTCTCAAAAGCTTTAAGAACAACCTTCAGTCTAAAGATTTATCGACACTGATGCTACTATATGGAGTATATCCAATGTAGCACCTTTGGAATGGTGCTACTGACCTAATGTAATTAGTTACTTCAAATGAAATTGGCAAACCCGTAAAATTGGGCATGTTTGAACGGAGTGTGTCATCAAGGCTCCGGTGAGTTTACAATTGACTTGCTGGATTACGAATTGGAGTATGAATCGGAGAATGAAGTGGTGGAATCAGTCAATTAATCAAGTTGGAACAAATTGGAGGGTTGTGAAATTGAAAAATTTGGGCGGCATCAAGGATCGATGGTGGTCCGGTTAAGGAGATGATGATCGATGAGGACGTATAAGAAGAGGTAGGAATTGAGGTGGGGTAATATGTCATTTCACCATATCAAATGTTGTTTTTCAATTGTTTCTTAAATGTTGGTTAAAAATTATTTTGAAGACCAAAACTTGGTCATTTATCAAAATTTCTCAAAAATAATATTTTATGTCTTGATGATACTTTTAAAAGTAAACATATGAGCATTGAAGCAAAATTCCCCTGACAAAATAATTTAAGATATAATGCTAGCTAGAATCCGTTTTAAGCATGTTAAGAGTTTCATACAAGAGAAAATTCATCAAATATTAACATAAGAGAAAGAGATGGACAACAAAGCTAAGAGGTTGAATCTATTATCTTGTTTTACCTAATAATAGCCAGAAAGTGTTAAATTTGTTTAAGGAAATATGATTTATTGTGTGTGCCTTAGTCAAAGTAGAATCAGAATAGGATTCGATATCAATGTTGTAATAGGAATATATGTACTTTCCTTATGTATTGTATCCTCTATATATAGAGGTTTATTCTATGAATGAAATAGAACGATTATTCTCCCCAAATCTCTCTCTCAGTTTATTTCTCCCGCAACACGTTATCAGACACTTTTCTCTAACCCTGAGTAATCCTACAAACCCTAAAAATCTAAAATCCTTCCCACATATCGTTGGTGAATAGTGTTTGCTAGAGAGAATCGAAGCAGACCATGGTTGCTAGCCTCGCGATCGGGAGCATCATGCCAAATCCAAAGGATGTGCCTCTTAATATATATGTCTGAGGACTGACAGAATTATGCAATCGTATAATTACCAAAAGCTAAGTTTTCCATCTTGCTGCTCCTCTTACTGGTTAATTGTTCATTGTGTAACTATGGTTTACATATAAATCTATGATCATACAATTATGTACAAGATGCTAATAAATTACATTCTCATATGTTAAGGAGACATAAAGTTACCGGTTATCTCACGCATGCTAATGGTGATTGCCTGAGAGGATCGCAGCAGTCTTCGAGATCCATATATAGGATGATTGATAGCATGCAACAATTCAAAAGATATCTACACGTCTACATCGACACGTGCGTATTAAAAGTTTCAAGCTTAAATATTTTTTCCAAGTAAGCTTTATATTAAAGTTCCCTGAAACTTGTGAAACTTGCGTATTAAAGTTTCAAGCTTTATATTTTTTCATAGCATGCTTTCTGAAACTTGTGTTTTTATCGGGGATTTTTTAACTTCCCTTCTTCTACATCTCGACCCCTCATATGGCGTGGGACTTTTGAAAATTAATTGAATCGTGGGGATTCATATGCTATGAGCATCAAAAAGAAAATTATGGCTATGAAAAAAATTCATGAGCCTCAAAACGACCATTGACACACTTGGTTTTGGTCTAATCCAAATTTCTTGAAAATATTAGTTGTCGAGGAAGTCTTTGGGACTACGACACTACTCTTCTTCTTGTTTCTCAAGATGTTGAAAAAAAAAAAAAGGAGGGCAAAGAAAATAAAAGAAAAAAAAATGCCCGGAATTTGTTAATCTAGAATCCAATGATATTGGATATATCACCTATGGGTGACTGACATCAAGAAAACCTCACAGCCATGACATGGCTTATTATTGGAGATGAGGTATGCTATAGACATAGATCTAATGAGCATCAATTTTGAGCATTGCAAGACAAGTGCTAAATTAGCTGCACAATATATAGTGTATAAATATATAAGAGAGCAAAAAGCTCATCATGCAGCTGAAGAAGAAGAAGAAGATGGAGATGACAATGACGTCAGTCTCACTATTACATACTTCAAATCTGGCAAAGAACACATTGATGTTGCAGATTTTGATTGGAGCATTTATTTTTCAAGAATACATGTATAGGCTTCTATGCCTCAATTCATAAATGACGTTTGGTCATGATTCTTATTATTTGGATTAGATTTTGATTACAAAACCTCTACGTACGTTGGCATATTAATAAAGTCTCGAATATATTTCTATGAGATTTGAGTTTTATTTGAATTTATTATTACAATGGCATATTCAAAGCTGTGATCATGCCTTATTCTGATATATGGTTCGAAAGAAAGAAATAATTCCACCATAAATGAACATAGTGTGACAATATGAGTCAAAAGGGTGACAAAATATTTTCGACAAAGAATCGAAAAAAGTGAAATAGTCAACTATGACGAAAAGTCAACTGTGACAAAAAGTCAACAAAGAAAACGGTATTGTTCACCGTGAACAGTAACAGCACAAAAAAAAAATGTTGTTTATTGGTGTATATTTACACTCACATACGATATGTTTTGAACATATGTTGACTGATCTCCTGTAATTTACCAGTATGTTACTTGGAGAGATCGAATATTTAAAGTCGATAGTATGACTACCCACACAATACCTAAAAGTAGGTAATTATTTGTGGAATAATGTCTTATAATCCTTTTGTGACTTAGATTATTGAATCATCACAATTGATAAAAAAAAAAAAAAAACGATAGATGGCTCAAATTCTTTTGTCTTTATGACACTATGATTATTATCATTGAAGCTCTTTATGCTCCAAGAGCTAAATGAACCCTTATCAGCACTAAAAGATATATTGCCAACGATTATCATGTGGAAACGCATAAGAGAGAATGGACATGAGTTCCTTTGCATTACCTCTAATGACTACAGATGTACACGAGTATTAGAGAAGATTATGTGTCATTAGTGGGTTAATTTGTAACCACTATTATAATTGTTGAATCCAACAACGTCACATGAGATGACATTGGGATTATCACACATATAGGCTTTGACATGACAGATTAAGACGTCATGTCATGGTATGATGATCCGTATATTGAAAAAAAAAAAAAATAAAAAAAAAGAGTCACACGGACATCCATTATTTTTGAGTAAGAAGAAGCAAGAACTAAAAGAACATGATTCAAGTGGCATATTACTACTTGTATGAAAATGCCGCCGCTCCCCCTAGGCAGCTCTGGGACATTTTTTGATGCACATGTTAGTGCAATCATTTCCTATTATGCTTCTCAAGTCAATTATGACTTTATGGCTAAACCAAAATCTTCATTGGTTACTTCTGAAAGCCAATTAATCACTCATTTTGTAAAGCCTATTTCTTTAGAAAATTAGGATTGAGATCATCCTATGCAAAGGACAGACGTATTCTCATAATGTTCTAAATTACATTGAATCCAAGGGGATTCTGTAGACATATTCAACCAACTTGCGGACATATTTTATGGTGTTAGTTGACGTGCATACACGCTGGTCACGTGTCGCACTATCGTCTACTAGTTATATATGTTGCTTATAACTTCTAGCACAAATTATATATTGGGCTCACTACCCATATCATCCCATTCAGTCAAGTAGACTTGATAATGCTAGAGAGTTTATATCGAAGATTTTGATGATTATTGCACATTATTGGGATTAATATTGAGTATAATATTCCCGTGCACAACCCAAATGGTCTCGCGGATATTCAATATTAAATGACTACAATGGTAGCTTAAATTTTGGTAATGCGCACCAATTTTTCCGCTTAGGTTATGCGATTGCATGCAGCTATACTAATTCATCTACGAACCATCACCACTTAACCTTTTTATGCGTTAAAGCTAGTGACTTACGCATTTATGTGCCAAAATTGCGCAGCCACATCGCACTATGATGGGTTCTTAGACATGAATAAGTATGTATGTTGGATATAAGTCTTCAACTATAGTCCGCTTTGTTGAAACCTTGACAGGCGATCTCTTTACCGCCATATTTGCGGAATGTCACTTTGATGAGACAATCTTCCTGTCGTTAGGGGGAGATAAGAAAAAGAATGTTCAAAGATAACGACAGAAAATTGTCGTGATTTATCCCCACTTTGTCTCATCATGATCCCAAAAACCGCACAATATTAAAGTGTGTAGAATAATTGATCTTTATAACGTAGCAGATTCGATGTCTGATGCGTTATGTAATATTAAAGTGACGAGATCATAATATACATGCTGCAAACATGCCTGTAAGGATAGATATCCTATCAAGAGGACATGGCGCCACCTAATGAAATTGGTGTCGACGCCGTCACCATGGATGGTGACATAGTGACGTCATAATGTAGCATAATGGTGTCACAGGCCGTGGCTCCCCAAGGAAAAGAGGGAGGCCCTATAGGTTCAATCAATACTCACCCAAAGGAGTGAGCGAGTTTGGCACAATTTGATCTATTGATCATTGATACTCAAATCCGTCTCATGTGAATATTTATGGATTATGGTAACCATTGGGGGACGCCTCAATGTTAGAACCAATTCTTGAAATATAGAGATCTCTACAAGCTATAAATTACACTAGTGTACATGCAGACGTGGGATATTGAGATACCGAACCTTACTTCGTTGCAAAAATGCAAACATAGTTAATATTGGCCTAAAAGGAAAAAAGCGATCCAGGCTAAGTTGAAAGAAAGGTATTTGGGTTGGTGATGCCGACACGCCTAAGTGTAAAACCTATCAATTTAAAAAGTCTTTGTTATAAAGCATGATTAGTAGACACGCCTCATGGCGCAAGGCTTGTCATATCACTTTGTGATCGACTACGAGGAGACATATGCTCTCGTAATGGATGTCATTGCACTCTACTACCTTGTCAGTTTGGTAGTTTCTGAAAAACTTGACATGCAGCTTATGAAGGTGGTCACAACATATCTCTATAGGGATCTAAGTTAAGAGATATACATGAATGTCCAAGGTTGACTTCATTTACCCAAATCAAGTGGCTCTAGACCACGGAGCACGTTTACAATAAGGTTGAAACGTTCCCTAAGTGACAACTTGATTGGGAAGGGATATGATGAATTATGCCCATGCATCTTTATTAAAAATGACAAGTTCCAGATTTTCATTATTGTGGTTTATGTCAATGATATGAATTTTAATTGACTCTTGATAAACAAAGAGATATCGCTATGGATTTGAAATCCGAATTTTGAGATAAAGATCTTGGGAATATATGGTTTTATCTCGAATTAGAACTCGAGCACCATAATGATGGTATTGTCCATCAATCGGCTTATATTATGAGATATTGAGGCACTCTAATGATGATAAAATGAGGCCTATAAGTATTCACATGATCGTTCGTAGTCTTGACCCTTAAAGGGATACGTTTCGTCCAAGGGATGATGGCGAACACGTTTTAAAGGCTGAATGCCTAATATAAGTACATTAAGCGCATTACTGTACCGAGCAAAAATATACAAGATACGACATCTCATTCATATTGTGAACTTGTTAGCTAGATGCAGCTATGCGCCCACACATTGCCTATGGATTAGCATAAGATTAATCTTTGGATACTTATGATATTTTTGGGCTTATTCTATCCTTACAAAGAGAAGAGTATATGGCATGATGGATTGCATCAAATAGCCATCGCCGCAAGCCATGCGTGAAGAAAAACGCATTAAAGGCGAAACCAGAAAATCAGTTTTTACAGATCAGTCAACTTCGACAGAGGCTTGTGATCAGCTCAGAACGAATCTGATTATGAATAATATATGGTTGGAAAGCTACGGATGTAGTTTCCAGAACTTTTTACGGTTCGTCCATATCTATTTTGAGCAGAAAGTTATGACTGATTTAGTATACGAAGGTCATGACACGCGTGAATCTGATTTTCGATACAAACTCTTATTTTGAGTTCTTGGGCAGCCTTCTACTCATTCTACCAAATACTTGTGATGTTTTGGTGTGATTTGCTGATATTGGGTATCTCTTTAACCCACATAAAAGTTGTTTCCATGTGAGCTATGTATTGGGAAACAACGTAATATCTTGGTGAACTAAACAGAGTTTTGTCGCTACATCTTTGAATGATGTCTAGATGATTGCTCTACACGAAATTATTCGTGAGTGTATATGGTTGAAGCCTATAATTACACATATTCTAAGAGTAAATGGTTTAATGTTTACCACAGATGAACCTACATATTTTTATGAGGTTAATGATGCTTGCATTCAACATATGAAGCAATGTTTTACCAAAAGCGACAACACCAAGTATATATCATGTACGTGATCATCAAAGAATGAGTTTTCCTCATGATCAAAGTGAAACAAGTTAAATATGAGGATAATATGGCATATCTTTTTACTAGATCATTGCCTAAGGTCACATTTGAAAAACATGTCTAAAGCATTGGTATGCTTAATTTATCTAAAGCTCCCATGATTGTAAGAATCAGGGGGAGGTGCAGACATCAGGGAGAGTCTGGCACATACATGTCAATTTCAAATGTGAATGATGCGTTGTACTCTTTTTGTTCCTTCGACCAAGGTTATTTTTGCCTATGAGGTTTTATTGTTATTTGGCAAGGTTTTTAATGAGGCAACATGGAATGCATCTGAATGTATCGTATTACTTTGACACGGCACAAGGGGGAGTGTTTAAGAAAATATGATTTATTGTGTGTGCCTTAGTCAAAGTAGAATCAGAATATGATTCGATATCAATGTTGTAATAGGAATATATATACTTTCCTTATGTATTGTATCCTTTATATATAGAGGTTGATTCTATGAATGAAATAGAACGATTATTCTCCCCAAATCTCTCTCTCAGTTTATTTCTCCCGCAACAAAATTTAACATATCTAGACTAATTTTAAAAACGTAATCTTATCTCGGTTTAAACATTTAAGAACCCTTAACTATATATCAAATCAGACATGATCTTTAACTATAAATCAAATAAAATACTAAAAACTCATTATACAATATCAATACCTAAAATCGGATCAGAAACTTGAATTCAATTCAGTAGATGACGGTGAGTCGCATTCATCCTTCCGAAGCTATCTACTTTCAGACCCGAACGACGGCCTCCAACCAGTCAGTGATATAGGTTGCAAAAGACAACGGAATTTACTGCTCTGCCCTTACCGTTAAACTCAGTCAACCTTCCATTTTTTTTACTCGGCTTGACGTCCTTTGGTGTGAAGCAGACGAAAACAACCTCTCATGAAGACTTGAGGAAGGAAACAAGATCACCAATCATGATTGAATTCAATTCCAATTATCGTGATACAATGAAACCGACCATTCAAAACAAAACAAAACAAAAAAAAATATAATACTGTCCTCTCAATAATCACTACAAGTAAATTATAACTTACAGTCAAGAATTGGCTGACAATCAAAACACCATGCGCGGTGGCTAACTCTCCTCCTCAACTCGGTTCCATTTCATCTGGTGGCTACTGGCCATACAGAGAAACAAATTATCAAAAGAAAACAAAGCTCTCTCTCAGTCTCAGACCTGCAGTATCCCAACAAGCGTCTCTCTACCCCTTATCTTCGCAAATCTTATCCACACCTCTGTAACCTTTGCTCCGCTTTGTTTCTTTGTTATCTTAGTTAGTCCTTATTTTTATTCCGGTCATCTTTCCGTTAGTAAATCATCCCCAAATGTCTTCGTGTTTTAGAGGTGGCGGAAGAACCTATGCATTTGAGTTGGACATAGTCAAATCCCCTTCCACTTCAACTCGGACATCCCAAACATCCTCCCCTTCCACCTCCTCCTCCACCCTCTCAGAATCAAGCAATTCCGCCCTCGCAATCTCAACCCGAAAACCCCGAACTCCTCGGAAACGTCCCAACCAGACTTACAATGAAGCCGCTGCATTACTCTCCACTGCTTACCCCAACATCTTCTCCACCAAAACCCTCACAAATCCTCGCAAATCCACCAAACCCCACGACTTTTTCCTCGACCCCTCATCCTCCCAATTCCTCCTCCCTCTCCGACTCATCGACAATTCCGCTACTTTCTTCCTCCACAACCCAATTATCGAGAAACCCAACTCCCGATTCGAGCCGAAAGCCATCAATCCATTCGAAAAGTCGTGCAATTCTCCCGGGGAATTCAACTCCCCGGTGAACTTCGACTCCAACTCCAGCTCCTCCATGGAAATATGTGACGACTTCGACGCGGAATCGATGCTGGATGAGGAGATTGATGAGGGTATTGATAGCATCATGGGGAGTAGTACAACCAGCATGAACATAGACTCAGTCGACGAGTCGTCCACTAGTAGTGACCAAATGATGATGAGTTCATGCTATGGCTACCCAATCGGGTTGGGATTTGGCGGAAACTTGCAATTCGGGTTCGGATTCAGACGAGAAGGAGTGAGGCCGTTGAGGCAAGTCGACGACAGGCTGAACTGGTGGAGTTTCCCCACCGTCGATGTTCTTGAAATCTCGCCCAGATTCAACAAATCTCGGCCGTCGCCACCTTCTGCGGGGAAGAAGAAGAAGAAGATGGAGAAGCTGGCCGTGGTGGAGTCGAAGCTGGCGGAGAAGAGTGGTAGTCCGAAGATGAGTCCGAGTATGAAGGAGGAGAAGCCGGAAGCAGAGTGTGGGCAGTTGATGCTGAAGCTAAACTACGACGACGTTTTGAGTGCTTGGTCAGACAAAGCGTCTCCGTTCCCGGAGGAGCTTCAGGACGGCGCTGTTGGAAACGATGTCTCTGTATGTTTCTCATCTCTCGTCAGCAAACCTTAGTTGTTAGTTCAAAGTCCAAGCCTTGCAACTCAGTTCGTGTTTTTTTTTTTTTTTTAATTATTTTTGTTTTGTCAGAATTCCCATAAAGTTGGTTTGGTTTAGCACTTAATGCATCATTTTATTTTAAAGGTTCACTTAATGCATTATTAATTAACGTTAGTCTAATGTTACTTGACCACCCAATAACAACTATTTAGATTGATGACAGATGTCTTTTTAAATCTAAATTATTCTTATAGGTAGATTAGTGATAGATGTTTTTTCAAATCTAAATTATTTTTGTAGGTAGAAGTTAAGCAAAAAAATTTCTGGACCTTTTATTTTTATTATTAGATCCTTTTTGTTTAGTAATGATGAATAGAAAACTAAAGTAATTGTCTTTGAAGCATATATTTGTGATTTTTAAGTGGGTGCGACGGTGGTGTATGTGTCACATTATAAACGTTCCAAATCAAACTAAGGAAAAAAAAAAGATTATTTGTCACCAACCATGAGTCATAATAGTTTTAAGGTTTTAAGTGAATTTTACGTCAATTCCATTGCTATTGCCTTGATGTCGAAGTATTTACTCTATGAATATGTTTCTTTAATAATTTGTGGCAGCAATGGTTCTTTTCTGGGTCAGTGCAACTTTTGGTTAATCTGACCAGCATTTTGCAGAATTGAGCTAATTGCCCTTGTTTAGATTATTTATTTAAGGATTATGAAGTTATTAAGTCTAAAACGGTGTGTATTTGGGGCAGGCCAGGCTGGCGCAGATTGATTTATTCACGGACACCGGTGGGTTGAGAGAGGCTAGCGTCCTCCGTTACAAGGAGAAGCGGCGTACACGCTTCTTCTCGAAAAAGATCAGGTACCAAGTCCGTAAAGTTAACGCTGATCGACGGCCAAGAAAGAAGGTACTTCTCTTGTAAATTATTATTTTTCAGTTTGCATTTGATCAGAAAATAAGTTGAACATAGCCAATTCCATTTTGTATGGAATCTTAAGGATTGATTGATGCGAGATGCTATGACAAGCTTAAAATTATTATTGGAAAGTCCAAAAATACATGATAAAATTAAGTGACCAATGGCAGGATAGATGTGATGATTTACAACACAAATCACATGATATATATGTTTTTTCCCCTATTTTTGTTTCTGCTCACTATGAGAAAGAAAAAAGTTCAAAATTGAAAGTCGACCAAACTTCTTCAGAAGATAAGTAGGTAGATTAAACCTGTGGGAAGTCATTAGAGTTTAGAGTGTCATTTTCAAAGAGTAAAATATCTAAAATATCCTCGATATTTCCTGTTTTTTATAATTACTGATATTAATTTTCATATTTTTCCGATATTTTATATTTAGTCTATTTTTGGTCGAATATACAACTTTTAGATAAAATTTAGTAAAATTTCTATCAATATTTGATATTATCTCGATATATCTATCGAGATTTTCTTTTTTTGAACCATCAGAATTTTCATGATCGTCGATATTTTACTCATTGGTCATTTTCAGGTTAAAACTATCGGCAAGAAAAATAATATGCATAAATGCTCTTAGCGTCGAAGTAGACAAGTAACAGATTGCTGTTCTTTAGTGTTGTACATAATAGTCGGCTTTCATTGCTTAAAAAACGAGTTGTAGGCTTACTCCTTAGTCTGTAGCTCTGCTATAAGTACTTCTACGGTTTCAGTCTCACTCATATGGGTGTTCCTTGTTTTGTCGCAGGGTAGATTTGTGAGAAAGCCAAACTCTAGCACAAATGGCCAAAGACAAAAGGAAATATGAATGGTCATTTTTAGGATTGAGGCCATAAACACTTACACTATCTGCCAGTTTTCTTTTGTTGTATCAATTAGTTTTTCCAGTTTTGTTAAGAGCGAAGCAATGAGATGGAGACTAGCAAATTGATCAAGAAGAGGAGCACAGAGAATCCAACAACTTTTGGTTTAGGTTCTCATTTTTTTTACATGTTTCTCTTCGAGTTCTTCTAGTCTTCAAGCAAAAGGGTTCCAAGGTCATGGTCAATACCTTTTTGTAGGACTAGGAGGCAAAATGTAACCATAATTCCATATATGAAATCATGTTACTTGAAAGCCATTTTGTTAGTTTCCTAATGCCAACTATTTTTTTCGAGTTTTTGAAATTGGGTAACTTTGTAAGAAGAGCTTTACTTGATACCTATTTTCCTGATATCGTTATATTCTTATTTTTTACTTTAGGTAATTGTTATTAACACACCATTTTTTGTTATTAACACATCTCACATATTTTCCTATCCACACATTTCAACTTTATTTACAAACTTACTACTTAAATATTTTACATGATTGACTCTTATCATAGATGTAGTGTGTTAATAACAAAAAAGAGCGTGCTAATAACACTACATTTACTTTACTCTACATATAAACCCCTACGACAACCACAGTCTGACTTTTGACCAAAAAAAAAAACATGTTCTAATTGATTAAACCTAGTAGTATGTGTATAAATTTAGCATATGTAGTTTGAAACAGGCTGGGACCACCAATATGTGTATTTCAAGACATTCTAACTCGGCGGATTCTAGATTATGGTGTAAGAAGGGGGAAATTATACCATCTGGATCTGATAGAGACTAGAGCAAAACATATTGATTTTTTTGATTGAGCTAATCAGGTTAATGAAGGTGAGAATGCTAAGAAAAACGTATGGTTTTGTCACCGTCGTTTAGGTCATCTAAACTTCGGTTATCTTAAAAAGTACAACCACAATTATTTTCGGGTATCACCGATTTAGATTTCCGTTGTGAAATTTGTGAATTGGCCATAGCCACCGTGTTTCATATTCACCAAGCCTTTGTCCCATTTATGAAGATTCACTATGATATTTGGGATCCTGCAAAAATTCCTACTCTCTAGCTCCCGAGCCGGTATTTGGTAACGTTTATTAATGATTGTACTCGTATGACTTGGATGTCTCTACTGAAGAACAAAAGCGATGTTTGTTCTAGGTTCAAAGAATTTCACAAGATGGTGTCTATACAGTATTAGTAGGCTATTCGAGTTTTCCAGTCTGATAATAGTGGAGAGTACATTAATGGTCCTATGATAGAATTTATGCAATCTCATGGAATTCAACATCAGATTGCAAATTCATATACGCTTCAGCAGAATGGATTGGCATAACGGAAAAATCAGCAATTGCTTGAAGTTGTTCGTGCCTCTTAATTTGGCATGAATGTACCTCATAAATCGTACTCTTTCATGGGTAATTGAATTTCAAAACCCTAAGCAGTAGCTTCATAAACTTCTTTTAGTTCTGTCATTACCCAACCTAGAATCTTGTGTATTTGGACGCATCGTGTATGTTCATATTCCCAAGCCTATACGGAGCAAGCTTGATCCTTCTGTAGAATGGTGTATCTTTGTTGGCTATGCCGATTTCCAAAAAGGCTATAGATATATGATCGGCATTTCATTAAATAAAACTTGGACAAGAAAACCATATGTTTCCTTTTCGTGTATACGGAAGACCAATTGGCAGATGTTGAGCAAGTTGGCAAGTTGCTTGACAACTTGCCAACTCGGTTGGCAAGTTGAGCATGATTGATATCTATGCACCAACTTCAAGGGGGAGTGTTGAATATTCGTATATATTTACTTTCTTTGTATATGTAGGTTAAATATTATGTATTTTGGAATAAAAGACTGGTGCAGCTGCCCTTAAGCCTTCATTAATGAAATTATGGAATACAAATGGGTGAAAAAACATGAAGCCTAAACCCCTGATTACAGTGAAGTCTCGAAATAATATCAAGAATGTCTACAAAGTACATGTACTCAAACAAACACCTACTAACAAATAGTATTACTCTATGACAACTCTATTTGCTTTGAGATAGCGGTGACATAATAGAAAGAATAGTTGACATGTAACACGCTCACATATCCTAATATCCATAAAACAACTTTCATACTATGTTGCCGCCGAAAAAATCCGACGACACATAGTTTCATTCTGCCATTAGGAGGTTGCGACCATTTAACAAGACAAAAGAGGCACCGCCTACGTAAAGCAAACATGGCACACAAGGTGCATATACCGACACAAAGCCCTTTTTGCCCTATCATATAGTGATAGGGTATTAATGGCGGACAAAAACCACTTAGTACGAGAAATAAAATGCTATAAAGCATAAATAAAGCAAATTAAAATTGCATATTAATAAAGTGAATTGGACCTGAAGTGAGACCCTAGGCCCAACACACTAAGGAACCAGAACAAGTCCACACCTGGGCTTAAACCAAATGGGTCCAGCCATGAATCTCGGCCCAAGACAACAGCAGCCCAGACAGCCTAATCTCCATCATCCAATCTGCACCCATGTCGCGCCGACGCTGCATACGGATCCCGACCACCGTCGAGACACCGTCCCTGACTGAACCCCTTCGCAACATCTCCAGCATCGCAACCCCCAACCACGCAAGCCCACCTACTCCAACCAATTACAAATGAGTTTGCCAAAAATCTGCAGCGGTACCTGTATCCAGATCAAATTGGATCGGCTCCGCCACCCCCCACAAAACCTCTGTTTGCGCCGCCCCCACCATAGACAGAAACCAAGGATAAAACCCTCTCATCCCCAATCCATTGTCGGAGCGTGTTCCAATTATGAAAACCCGTCCGGCCACACTCAACAAAATGTAGGCGATGCCAAAGGCTTGCACCACCGCCACCGCGCAGCCGGACGAGCACGTATATTTTCATATTAGCGTTATAATTGTATCTCTAAATAAACCTTCTATTTAAAAAAAAAAAATATATTCCAAGCATTACAAACCATATTAGATTATTCTTTTCTACCAAGGAATGGACAAGAGGTTAGAATATGATCAAAGCAAGATATACATTATTAATTATTGAGGAATTGGTGGACAAGAGGTTAGAATATGATCAAAGCAAGATATACATTATTAATTATTGAGGAATTGGTGGACAAGAGGTTAGAATATGATCAAAGCAAGATATACATTATTAATTATTGAGGAATTGGTGGATCAGAAGTGTAAGTCACCATGAAGATTAAGGAGGAGGGAATCGGAACCGCAAAGCTCCCCATTGGCAAAACTCAACAAAAAATAGTAGATGGAAGGAAAAAAGTGAAGAGAAAAATGATGATCAATATGATATGAAAGCAAAAGCAATGTGCTAAGCTGCTGATTAATTGATGGCCTTTTGTTCGAGCATAAACTGTTGCTTAAAGCAATGAACCAAAACAGTGCTCTTGTTCAATTTTGATTCATCACTCATCAAGGTGGATCGGTGGAGCACGTAATATTGCATGAAAAAAATAAATAAATAATAATAATAGGCTGTTGATCGTAGTTAATTTCTTGTTTATAAATAAGATAAGGAGAGATATGACACACCACCCGCAAAAATATATAATGATAGATTTGATTGATTTTTCAAGAGCATAGAATGAAAGACAATGGCAATCATAACATACACTAAAAGTAATACATAATTGACTATGTTAGCCATAAGTACAGGTGAAGGATATACAAAATTTCACCTCTAACCTTGGGAGTTTTACTTG
The DNA here is from genome assembly GCA_010134655.1 of Fragaria nilgerrensis. Lineage (NCBI taxonomy): Eukaryota > Viridiplantae > Streptophyta > Magnoliopsida > Rosales > Rosaceae > Fragaria > Fragaria nilgerrensis. Next base: position 23,718,745 of record CM020982.1, read on the forward strand.
AAGCCATTTGTGATGCCCACCTACAGCTTAATTACAAGGCCTATAGGACAATGATCGCTACCAATAATATCAGGCAGAATATACGAGTCATGAACCTTGTCAGCTACAGATTCTGAGACTAGGAAGTAGTCAAGCCGCCACCCTAATTCAAGATCACAATGACCACATAAAAAAAAAAGAAAAAGGTTAGAATCTAACTATGGTAACAAATACGATACACCAGTTGATATATTTACTGTGGCTTGACAAAGTTGTCAATTAAGTGCATTATGTTTTATAACTATTGCAAGGAACATTACCTGCAAATGCATTTATACGCACGCATATACAAGAGCAAAGAATAAATATTAATCATACATCCTCATATTTTGTGGTCAAGAGTGGAAAATAATATTGGTTTATTGAGAACTAACTAGCTAGTATTAATTAAAACATCAAATCTAACTGGAAGAATCAAAGCTAAGAATATAAACGTAACACTACCTCGGTTAAATTTGCGTCCACCGTGTCGATAGCCCCAGTATGTGTAGCCAACAACACCAGGGTGTTGCCTTCTAAAAGTATCCACATATCCCCTGGATAAAAAGTTTGTCCTGAAGGATTGCCTTTCTTCATCTGTAAACCCAGCACTTCTTATATTTCCCTATAGATTGATAAAGTCAAAGGAACACCATAAATCAAACTATATGCAAAACCATTGTAGAGGCATATACTGCAATATACTAATTTTACTGCCCTCATTTTTTTTCTTTAAAAAAGGATAAAGACAATGTAGGATAAAAAGCCATAACGATATGGATCATATGAAACCAGTGTACAACTTCCTATCATTACGCCTATAAAAAACACTTGGCATTCTAAATTTGGCCGAGCTCAACGTATTTGACCAGGGTATAAATGATAAGGGTGATTTCTACATGCAATTGTTGGTTGATAATTGTCATGGTTTTGCTGTGATGGAGTGATGGTCGTAACAACCAATCACTCAAATTTAAAAAGAAGTAAAGTTTGGAAACATGGAAAAACTTGGACCCAGGAAAGGTAGTTACAAGATTACAATGACCCCAAACACATTTTTCTAGCAAATATTAGTGACACGTTGGATATAAAAACTAATGGCGGTTGGGACATCAATATTCTTTATGTCTTGAGGTGACACCCTATGAGTACAACAGGGACACTCTTCCTATGGTTAAGTGACCAACCAAGAAGTCGAAAAAAGTTTGTTCACAACAAAATCTGGATAACTTACAGCTGGGTTATAAATGTCTATCTCTTGATGCGCACAGTTCAGATCACCAGTTAAAATGACAGGCTTCGACTTTTCCAGCTCCTGGATATAAAATGAAAGAACAATAAGCACCATGTAATTACCAGCACATCAAAACCATAATATTCAACGAAAGAGAACCTTTTCTCCCATAAATAGTAAAACACTTAAACGACTATAGCATCAATATGGTGGTTGTGCTATTCAAGGTTACAAGCACTCAGTATACATACTGTAATTGTTACAACTTAGAAGAGATTCGACCAATACTAACCAAAAGAGAAAGCAAATTTCTAAGTTTGATATGAATTATTAAGGTTGAATTTTGTAATAAGATATACAATATAAAACACAAGAATACTGGTTGTATTTAAAAGCTTTGAGAGAAAAGAATTAAGTCCATCTTGTGAACATCATACTTTGAGAAGTCAATTAAAACATACTTACTTTCATGTAATTACTGAGAGATGGATCCCACTCTGTAATCCTGTATGTCTGGAAACGAACAAAAAAAAACATGTTAGCCGAGAAGGTGTCACCCTAATATTATTGCCTGGAATCAGGCTGCAGTATGCATGACGAAACTTACCAGTCTCCTCAAACCATCTCCAGAATTAGGAACATATCCACTTATCAGGTAAAATGAATCAAACTCTACTGTTACGATTCGGCCCTCACTATCATGATCGGATATGCCAAGTCCATAGCTAACTGAAAGTGGCTTTACCTGCAGTCAAAGGCCAATAGTGATGTGTACATATCATGTAATGATGTGTAGATAATGAACAGGAACATTTCATTCATAACTCCCTATAAGCAATAACTCCCTATGAGCTAATTTTGCTGATCAACTTTGTTTATGAACAAGATTTCATTTCTGGCCTAATATTTAATTTCCAATTTTTTAATGAGCATCCATATATTTGTAAACAAATTCATGGAAATAAATAGGTGACCAGGGTATAAGTTTACACTAAACAGCCACAACACTCTGAAACACAGGCATAAATGTAAACATTAGTAGTAACTAAATGCTAGATGTTCCAGAGATATCAAATTTAACTCATAAATAAGGAATACAATACATACCCGGGAAATAATCGCAGTTCCCGAGTAACCGAGCTTGGAAACACTGCATGTCCAGAAGCTATTCTCATAGCCGTCTATGAGAGACCTCTTCACATCTTCAACATCCTTCTCCTGTACCCAAATTCAATTAAAATGAGAATGCAAGAAACAAAAACTGGTACAGAAAAGATGGAAAAAAAAAAAAAAAAAAAAGGACAGAGGTCATGGATGGTAAACAATAGCAAATTTTTTTGGCCAATAAACAATAGTAGATTTAGTTTCATACTAGCAGTTACATATTTAAGACCACTAATGGCATACAAATTGTGCATATAGAGGTGATTTCAGAAGTTAATTTCAGAAGGCAAGCTCATAACTCATACAATTTAGCTCTTAAGGATGCTGCAAATTCATAATCCATTATTTTAGACAGACAAAAACTTGAAATAAAAAATGGAGCAAAGACTACTTACCAGCCACAAACATGCAAACTATGCTCCAAATTTACAAACAATTTAGATAGGCTGGCTAGTTCTAAGCATGCATCGATATTTAAGTTTGTATGAGTCCAGTACATGCCACTAATACTTTCTAAATTTTGGAAAAATCCAAGTACCTATGAATGCCAGCCAGTACAGAAGAAACCTCCATTCATGTGACGTACAGAAAAGAAACCAGGGAAAATTATACACCTTCATTTCCTCACAAGTACCAGTACAGAAGAAACCTCCAAATTCTACTACTACACAAAGCTTCTTGAAAACGAATTTCAGGCCTTGCATAGGCCCATAATGTTTAGCAGAAATATATCATACGTATATATACACATATAAGTATAAACACACTCACACACATATTAGACAACTAATTCCATCATCAACAGTACTGTCACTCAACACTCGTCAGAGGGCATTAAATTTCACAAGTCAAATCACAGAGCAGTACCCCGATAGAATCTAAAATGTAATTATACAAAAACCATTTGCCTACAACGAACAATGATTTAACCTTTAAGAAGCAAAACCAATAAATATAAATAAAGAAATGCATGCCTGCAATTTGGTCTCCTGCAGACATAATACATCAAAATCTTCTCTTTTGGCAAGTTGCAAAGCAGAGAATCCCTCTAACTTTAATAATGCCCTTAAACCATTGACATTCCACGACATAAACTTCATAAATTTAGTCTCCCTAGTGAGCTCTCGGGGCCTCATGGTTTTAGGATTATAAGGAATCCAATCTTTCTGAGGTTTCTTGTGTGCCAGAACTGTCCATGGTTCAGCTACCTTATCATCGGTTATGACAGCAATACTTGCAGCTTTTGAAGATACTTTCCTCCTTGTCCTTGATAGGTTCTCAACTAGATAGACAACAGTACAAGTAAATACAATCTAGCTGGATAAGCATATGAAAATACACTCAATCAAGAGAAACCAGTGAAGCATTTTACGGTACCTGAAACTTCATCTGATTCATTCGATAGCTTCTCTTTCTTTACAACCTTAGTATCACCCTCAACAGTTTTACTCTTAAATGATGACCTCCGCTTATTCCCTTGGAGTATCTGAACATCTGAAACAGTGTTGACATTCTGAACTTGGTCTCCATTGGATAAAGTTTCAGTCTTGGTGTTGGCTGATACAGTTTCAACACAAATGGTGGAGGATACATGCTCTTCTATTACCTGAGAACTTTCACCTGGAAATTCAGAGGAAATCTAAACATTCAAACTGGAGAACAAGGAAAAAGTTCAGAGCAGTACATGACATAAATACATACCATCTATCTTATTTTCCAGAAAGCACTTCAAGGAAGACACAAGTTCGCATTTTCGACCTTTGGCAGAGGCCCCTATCTTCCTGACAGGCGAGTCGAGTTTCAAATCATTATAAAATTAAAATAAAATAAATAAAAAAAAAAAACTAATACCATTACAAATTAATCAACACCAGAAGTTGCGTGTAACTATAAATGAAACATTTCGCATTCATTTGAATAACAACCAAGTCTTAAAGTGTTGAATGTTACCTCAGTGTTGTCCTGAGTTGTTCAACTGTCATTGCCTCAATCTTAGAGAGATCATCTCTCAAACTCCCAATCTCCTATAGACATTAACCAATCAATAAAAAATCTAAAACGACAAAAGCATGGAGAGGGAGATAGTTAAGTATAACCTTTATAACTGGAAACGGGTTTGAACCCATTGCTCCTTTGAGCACGGGTTTCTGATGAATTGGGTTTGAACCCATTGCTCCTTTGAGCACGGGCTTCTTTGTGGAACTGGAAACGGGTCGTTGAGGCGCTTTAACTCGAAGATTCCTGGGAGCAACTGTAAGGCTATGAATGTCTGTAAGTCATTTCAACTGTAACTGAAAATTACGATGAAACAGAAGCAACTGAGAAGAGGAAGGGTATAAAACCTAGTGAGATTGAGTAAAAACTCTTCAACCCTAATTGCAGTGATTGGATTTGGTTCATTAATCGGAGAAGCGGCAACAAGACCCTGTTTGCTCACTGAAACAAATATAATGTTGAGGAAATTAGAGTGAAACCCAATTTTTTATAGTGGTTTTAAGAAAAATCCATGCATACAGAAAAACTTCTATAAAGAATGTTTGATAAATTAATAATTTTGATTAAGACCTAATTTAGTATTACGTTTTTCTAGATAAATCGGTTTATTTTTATTTTTTTAGATTTGAAATTTGTTTGGTGAAAACAATAATCAGCTTTTTTCTTACCATAATAGTCTAATAAACACAGGTTATTAAAAGCAAGTAAGAGACTGCTTATTTTTATTTGAGTCTTTTCACCATTTGATTATTTTAACTTCAATATCAAACTTAGCCTAAATAATAAATATTTTCGGTCCCGACTCGAAACCAGTATATATTACTGTGAACATTGCTAAATGCATAAGGTGTGAGGTTAGACGTGCAAAAGTGGAGACTCTCTGCTACGAAAAGATGGCACTCTTCCTCGCTTCCCCTCTATCAAACCCTAGCCGTCATAACTTGGGTCTCTATCAATGGTGTCAATCACCATCACCATGCACATCATCACCCTCTGCCTTTCGTTGTCCCCATGCAACAATCTATCCATGACCAGCACCAAGCAGATCAATCTCTGGTGTCTTTCATCTCTTCACAACAGGTATACCTTCGACAAAAATCCAACGGAAGGATCCCCCTTTTTCTAATGGAGGTATCTATGGTATTTTCTTTTCCAGATTCTCTCATAGATCTGAAACCAATACAACATCAGGTTGAAGTGGCATTGTTAGTATGAAGTCATGGCGTGTGAAAGCAATGTATGAAATTTTGGATGGTAGCAGTGATGCTCGGGTCAACGGCTGCAACGACAAAGCTTGTGGAGGCGATGAAGGAGGATGCGGCATCGGCATTGATGGTTTTGTTGTTGCAGTCTACGATGACAACGACGGCTACGCTACTGTCATAAATTATGCTAGAGTTTTCTTGGGCTTTACAAATTGGGTTTGATCATATTGGGCTTTTTTTAAGTTTTGCTATTTCAAAGCATTAGCCTATTTTTTAATGTATCAAGTAGTAATAGGCTTACAGAATAAGTGAGTACGATTATTAAAGAATAGTCTATTTGTAAATGATAGCGGTAGAATATGTAATGACTACTTCTGGTCTTCGCTTTACCCAAATATATGAAAGTTGTAATTGACTCTTTCAAAAAAAAAAAATGCATAAGATAAGAAATTTTTTAGACTCCCTTTAGGTCCCAACGAATATATAAAGTAATAATTTTTTTTTTTGATCAAGTAAATTACAACTGCATGAGTCAAACTCACAATCTCTCACTTACTAAAGAAGAAGACTATGTTACTAGACCAAATGGTATTAGGCTATAAAGTAATAATTGATTAAATATATCTTTAAAAAAAATTAACACAAAATTATTAATAATTGATAACATTCATAAAAGAGAGAGTAAAATGTTCATAATACAAATTAAGGAAACTTTTAACAATTTTCCTCAAATCGCCATATGCGAAGATCGAATGAAGAATAGAGATCTTAAATTCCTTCTTTTCATTTTCATTTTTGATCCGATCAAATTAAACGCCCAAAATAAGAGTACCTCTTATTTGACTTCAAATCCTCACCTTCTATGTTGGAAACACTTAGGACTATTTTTTTTGGGTTCAATTTTGTTAACGGTATTAGAATACATGCATGATAATGCATGTCCTCAAATCGTCATATGCGAAGATCGAATGAAAACTAGAGACCTTAAATTCCTTCTTTTCATTTTTATTTTTGCACTGTTAATGTGCAAGTCCTTAAATCGTCATATACGAAGATCGAATGAAAACTAGAGACCTTAAATTAGAAACACTTAGAACTATTTTTTTGGGTTTCAATTTTGTTAACGGTATTAGAATACATGCATAATAATGCAACATGGATGACCAGATCAAAATATTGCATATTAGTTGCTCGGTTCACTTGCACCCAGTGTAGAAGAATTTTCGACTTTTCAGTACCAAAATCTCTCTTTTGTCTACCCCTATCCCGATGAGCCAAAACCAAAGCCTCTTGGGTCCATACTCCAATGGATTATTGATGTGGAAGCAAAAGACATCTAATATCAATGAAATGGAAACTGAGATTTTTAATGTTAAAATAGGTCTAGAATTTGCTTCAAGATTGCCCACACTTTCCTCGGATCATTAGACTGCTGTATAAAAACGATATTTGTATTATATACTAAAACTGAGTTCGGATTTAAGTACCTGTGGGACCGAAATGACGGTTATGTCCATGTTTTTTTGTTTAATTACAACTCTTATCTGTGGGGTTAAAATGACGATTTCGTTCCTGTTTTATGTTTAATTACAACTTTTACCTGTGAGGCTAAAATAAATATTTCGTCTATATTTTTTGTTTAATTACAACTTTGTCATCGAGAAACTTCACGAAATGACTGATTTACCCTTCGGTTGTTGCCCAATATCAATTTTGCCATCTTCTTGCACGTTGAAACCCGGCAGTTCGATACGGGTACAAATCCTAGTCTATACTAAAATAAAAGTGACTTATTACTAGTGAAGGACTTGTTATCTTTCAAGTTAGAAGTCTTCTTAAACCTTGTTTCACTCACAATCAACAGAGAACTTCATAATCAGTCAGCCTTGTTTCTAAAGTTCTATCTCCATTACATGAGCACAGCAAGGTGAGCTATAAAGGGCCGTCTATTGTACTGACAAAGATTTATCTGTCATCTCTAACTCGCAGGGTTTAAGCATTACGTTCTCCCAGTGTAATCCTCTTACCTAATGATATTGGCGAGGCCGCGAGGGGCATATCTTCCCAGCTTGACTGGGTTCCAAATCCCATTCCAAAAGAAAAGAAAAAAAGACATAATTAATTCCAAATGTGACGCCTACTTGCAGAAAAGTAATGACCAAGGCATTTTCATTTATGTGTCAACGATTTCTCTGTATAGGAACTAACACTGTAGTTTTAATTTAATCCCATCTAATGTGTATAAACAAACAAGTCTGATGGGCGAAAAATTGGGCAATAAGTATAGCCTACCAAGTTGAAAGAATTAAGAACCTGCAATCGAACTCCACCTAACTTCTAACTTAGCAAAATCTCTAAACTAGATCGTAATGTACATCAGCGCTTGGGTAATGATCGGGAAGACTGCCACGAAATGAAAAGCCGAAAGACACATCTCAACAGCCACTCCTGCTTCTTTCAGTCCCTCAACTTTCTCTTCTATCACACAGGAAGATGGACTTTTAAAGAGGCTACATCATTGTGGTTCAGAAAACATTTCTGTTTCAAATGAAAAATCATCCAAGCCAGGCGGAGATAATGGTGCAACTGCCAAAGGGTGAGAAGTGTTGCCTGTGAATTCCAAGACCTTTCTAGCAGTTGCTTGAGAATCATATAATTTACCAATCTTCCTCGAAGTGATTGTGCCAGATGTGGTTTCCCTAGAGTTGCTACTCTCAACAGACAACAAGAACTGATCTTTAGAGAGAGTTGCTTGTTCAGCTGATGCAATTAGGGAGCTGAAAACGCCAGATTCCCTCAAACCTTGTATGATGACCTGTGGCAGAGAAATGAATATATATCAGGACTCTGAGGCTGAGCATGATATATACATACCAACATATCAATTAAAGCAATAAAGAAAGAAGAAAGGACAGTTGTACAAAACTACCATCGGTGCATAAATCCGAGTCAAGATGCCCTTTCTCAATAATTTGAAGTTCAGAGCTTTGTCAGTCCACACAATGCGTTCCCGGTACCTAAAACCAACAAAATAAGAGTTTTTGAGGAAGCTTATAAAGTAAGGATTACTTGCAACTTTTTGTTTAGAGAAATACTATTTGATGAGTGGAATGACAATTAATGGTAATCAAAAGCTAGAAAATGGATGATGATTTGTTCTAGTCATGTAATGCCTATGGTTCCAGTACAGTCACTGAAAACCTGATATCAACGAATCTTCTGAAAATCATCGAAGAAACTATTACCAGCTAAGCATTTCGTCCTGTGTTGCAGTTGAAGCAATTATGAATGCCTGTAGCAGAAAAAGGAAGAGAGACAAGTAGTATAAATAAAGCTAATCAGCTCAAAGACTTGCTGTCATTGTTGCATGTTTAGAGTAGTGAAATGCTTCAAAATACTATAATCTCGGCACCAACAGATCTTCAAAACACCACACTACAATGGCCGCAAAAGATTGACAAACATGACAAACATATATGAAGAGTAAATAGCTAGTCTCTTGTCAAATTGACATGATACATAACTAGAGCATAACATATGAGATCACATAAAAGAAATCAGTATATCAGCTGAACTGGTGTACCATCATAACAAAGAACAGTGCAGAAATAAGAACTCACAGCTCTGTCAAATTCCAACATAAAGCATCTTTTAACATCCTCCTTCGTAGGTTTGCAACCACACCGATCACGTCTAGAGGTCAAATCTGAAAATTTGGGATATGTATAATGCAGAATAGCAGCCTCCTCCAATTTGACCTCGCTAGAGAATATTAAGAGGATGACAATAAGCTTTTATGTATATAAAACTTTAAACATAAATCAATACCTTTAAAAGAACATACAAGTGATGAAGTACATGCAAAGTGATCTAAAACAAAATGATGAACTCTGTCCTCTAATGAGAAGGAACAACTGATCAGACTATAAAAAGTTAATAGAAATTTCATATAGATAAATATGTAAAAGTTGATTGATGTTACAGAATGATCATACTTTGGTGTCTTCATATAATTGTGCCATCTGTGTGCACCATTAGGGCGGAGGTGATCTTGAATTCGAGCAGCTGATTTTCCATTTCCGTAGGTTAGAAAATAGTTTGGATTACCCCGGGTTGCGTCTCTGTAATTGCCAAAATACACATCTTTTGGAAGATGGTCATAGTTCTTCTTGAACATTGAAACCTGAAACAAGATGAAATGTAAATGATACTGGTGGTTATAATAGCAAATGATGATATCTTGCGTTGTTCATACAAGCAAACAATCTCCAGGTTATAATAGCAAACAAGATTAGCAATGTCGCCAGGTTCTGGTTTTTGCCTCATAAGAGAAGTACCAGGCAGTTATTTTTACAAATCATGCTTTTGCACTTACCAAAAACACAAGCACCGAACACAGATCAAATTTTTCTTTAGAAGGAAACTGCACAATACTTGAAGAAAGAAAACAGAAAAAACTTGGGAAAATAAAGAATGAAATTATACCTCACTGAAAGGTTCCTTGACATCGTCTCGCTCAACACTACTTTCCTACAAAGAAAAGGAGCACACGTCAACTCATTGTCACATTACCATCAGTAGAAATTTGAAATGCAATGAGAACAGAAACTCATCAACTATGATTTCTTAACATCAAACAAATGCACCAGATGAACACCACTAAATACATATAAAAGGATGCACAGCTAATATCAAATCCTGTCTCTCCCATAAGGTTGGGGCTCCAACAATCGAATACAGCTACTCTTTACTATAAATATTATAGAGTGCAGATCCACGTGAATAGAATATATATACATGTATACACATAAATTTGACTCACATAATTAGGAAAGATAACCATATCAGCATCTCCAGGCACTTCGGACAACAACTGTCTCAAAGAGTACTCTCGAGTGCCAGCTGGATAAATTAGCTCATCAGTGTCAAGATGGATAATCCAACCCATTCCAGCTTCCTAAAATAGTAGAAAGAAGACATTAGATACTATATCAATATGGAGAAGGAGTAAACTTGTGCCAAGTAAGGCAAGACAAATTCATACCCTTGCCATGACAATAGCCATCTCCATGTTAAGGGATTGCTTCACAAACAACTCATAATTACATGGTTTATAGAAGAAGCTTGACAGCCAAGTCTCGTTCCAAATCCGGCTATACACATATACAAATTCAGATAGAAAATTAAGCTGTGAAGATACTAGTAGCACATAGTAGTAAGCAACATGGAAGGACAACAGGGCTGTCTCTACCATCTACAAATGTTCTATAACTGGCACTGAGAAGACATTTAAAAAGGGAAGAAGTGAATATTGATTCATCTATTTCTCCATCACCTAGCAGCAATTTATAGTGAGTTCTTTGTTTTAACAATGTTGAATTGAGTAATTTCAGTTCCTTGTGTTTCACTGACTTTTAATATAGCAATTTTGGTAGAGTATGAAACAGCAAACCCACTGTGGCCTTGGTTAGCCAGAAATGATGCTATATTTAAGGGATAATTGGAAAACTGATGGGTTGTGAGAAAAGTACGTCAGTACTTCCTTGGGGGCTTTGCCTCTACTGATTTTAGATCAATTTCACTTCCCAATTCATGGAATATAGGAGCTCTGCTATGCCAGTTTCTTCATAATTTCGTTGAGAAATTGAGTTTATCCAAAAATATGACAGTGCTTTCCTTTTCTTTTGTCTTGGTTGACAGGTGAACATAATATCCACAGTGCAGGACAATACTATCGTATGCTCGATTTTATTAAGAAAGGCATGATATTTCTTTCTAAATAGTTTAAAGCACATCTACCTCATGGGTAGCATTTCACTTGACAGCCAAATACATTTTTTTCCTAATCCTAAAAATATTCAACATGAGAGGTGCTCCAAATAATTTTCCCACCAAGTACCCCTAAACCCTTACAAATTTCAAGATTGATAGGTTCTTTAATATTTGTTATTCTTATCCTTTGTCACAAAAATTAGGAACGCAAGTCTATCCCGAATGTTGGCATTCAACATTGAAAGTGGAGTTCTATATCTCACACTTACCCATCCAAGATGAGAAGTGGCACAAATAAAATAATGCATTAAAACACAATGGGTACCAACCTTTTAGCTTGCTGCTCCTCTAATTCCCTTGTCCTGTGTATAACCTTCACTCCCTGTGATACATGTCTAGTATCTCATGAGAATGATTACTTAGACAACAAGAAGTAAAAGGAAATTAACTTGATAGGTATCAACTGAGATTGCTAAGTTTTTCACCAGTAATACTAAAAAAGGTGAAGCATCTGAATGAGACTTACCGGAATGGTTTCTAAGACTTTGGATACATTTGGAGATGCAGCCTTCCCTTCCACAAAAAGGAGAAAGTTTGAAACTCCAATAACCTTATGATAGAAGATCCATGGCAAAGTTTGCTCTAAGCCAGCAGAAGTGCTTGTTTGAATACATATCTGGCAAGTAAAAGATTATTCATGGATCATAAAATGCTTCTGAAAACTTGGTTGTATAGATAAGCACAACTAATTCATGAAAACTAATCACTGAACAATGTTTTACACAAAAAGTAAACTGGCAAGTATGACATACATAAGAAACAAAAGATATGGCCATAAACTGGACAGGAAAAAAAAAAAATACCCTTTGCATGTCTCTAAGAAATGTCTATAATATATACTGGTTGTATAATATATAAATTCGTTCCACCAACAAAAACTAACTCGATCCACTATTTGAATTTAGCACCATTCAGAGGAAAGTTGCCATATCGAGGAAAAAAAACATATATCACATAGTAAACCTTCAATGTTGTCAATAAAAGAACATATCATAGAAACAGTAAGGCTAAACGGCTAAACGGCTAAACATATCCATAGGAAGAGCAAAGATCATTCTAAACTGAGTCAAAGCCAAACAACAAGGTCAAATAAGTTCAACAAGAGAAGGGCTTTAGGTTCTTAGGATAGTTATCTGAAAAGAAGTTGTGGCAGAGTTTCATTTCCAACTGTTTTCAACATTTGAGAAAATGTTGGTATGAAATATAAAGTCTTTGAATAAGTTCATAAAAAATTTGTAAAAACCTATTCGAGATTAACAGTGAGAAAAAAGGTTATGGGTTTAATTGAACTGCTTTTAGATACTGTAGGTTCATAGATTAAAACGTATGTGAAAGTCACTATAGGTTCTTGTTATAAATAGAAAATCTACATCCTTTGTATTGGCTGAAGGGAAGCCCAAACTTAGAATTATCTCTCACACCTTGGATGAAAGCATAGAAATCTTTTCGTCTAGCGTATTGTACCAAAACCAAACAGAAGCAGCGAGGCTGAGACGAGCTTTCTTCATTATAAAATGGAAATAAGCAACTAGGGGAACTACTCCCTCACCCTATTATACCTATGATCAAAACTAAAAAGCAAAGATGAGAGCTTTGATTTTCCAGAGAGAAAGAATACTTTGTTACATCAAAATCAGAGAGCAAAGATGCAATCAGAGGTGACCATGTATATGCGCACAGAAAAGTTTCAAACATTGTTGAACACAGGATCAGTGAAAACAGTGGAAAAATTTTATATTTCATTTTTCAGATTTCAGGTTGGTGTATTTGTAACTGAAACTCATTTCTGAAAGCAGCCAAATGAAATTTCTCGTTTGATTGTTTGTATGCCTTCTTTGAGAATTGAGTTAAAGATCTGGAATGGATAACAACTGGCCTAGTCGTGTATCCAACTCTACCAGAGAAGAGAGCACAAATGCCAAACCTGAGGCATTCCCAGCCAAAAGGAAGGAACCCAGGGTGAAGAAAGGAGAACAATTTAAAATAAAAGAACCGATGACAGTTGAAAAAATTGATTATAATAAAGAAAAAGGCAAACGTATCACAAACTAGTCTGGTTTTAAAATTAATAAACCATGTGATTTATCCAGTCTTGGTATAAAGAAAAGAAAAGAAAAAACAGTTAACTGCAGACATCTGAACCAATCTCCTTGATAAAAATGTCAGCCCAGGAATTGCATATCCGTTCAATACTTACTAACACTTGAGAAACTCCTAGTTCAAACCCTGGTATAGCAATTGGCTCAAGAGAGTCATGACATTGCCTATTCCAAGTATAGACGCTAGAGTATCGCAATTTATAACATGAACACTGAACATATCTTCGAAAATGACCAGGCTTGATTGATACATATTGTAGAAATTATTTAATCAGAAATGATTGTAGAAATCAGGGCACGCAGTTTGATAAATCAACAGAATTGCATAGAAAACAAACCTTGGGAGTGAGATCGGAAGGCGAGAAATCAAACTTCCAGTCGCGGAAGTAAGGAAAGGACGGGGAGTGGAGACGATCGGCGCAGTCGGAGGAGGAGGCGTGGACGACGGGGCCGGGGAACTCAGGTGACCAGCGGGTGACGGGATCGTTGAGACCGCCGCGCCATTGGAGGACGAAGGCGAAGACGGCCAGGAGGAGGAGGAGGCGGGAAGCGAAGCTCTGAACGGATGAAGCCATGTTGCCGTTGACACAGAGACTGACGGTCTCATAAGACGGTTTTGAATCGCTTGCAGAATGAAATGAATGCCGTTTTTTGTCGTTGCCGCTTTGATTATTTCCTTTCTCAAAAAAAAATTTAAAAAAAAACGTTTTTTTTTGCTTTATGAGTAAATATTGCATTTCCTCAGAGAATCGAAGAAGAAAAGGAAACAAAAGTTTGAAAATATTTCATTTCGTTTCTGGAAATTGGAAATTTGAGGTGACATCAGGATAATCAAACCTAACAAACAATCAGCCTCATAGATAGGAGCTGTTGCTGTGGTTATTTCAATTTCGATATCCCGAAATCCAGTAACAGTAACCGGGATGAACATCGTCTACAGTGAAACCAAGAAATCCTCAACCTAGAGACTAGAGTACTGATGAAAATGTAAACAGCCCCCAAAGTTTATAAACAAAACAAGAGTTGGACTTGGCAAACTGCTCCGTAGGCCATGTGCTAGCTCGGTATTTCTGATCATTTCAGAGTCTTCCAAACCCAACATTTGGATTTTTCAATTTCTGTACATTCCTACAATTTTATTCTACAACTCTAAAATTGTTCACTCGTATAAGAATAGTTGCATTCTACAAATTGTGATTAAACAGTGAAAAATTGATGTTCATGAAAAAATTCAGGCTCATGAAACTCAGAATTCAGGCTCAAAATGAGGCATGAACCACAAAAAAGAACCAACGCTGCAGATCATGGGCACTGTTAGGTAGCAACCTAACATAGCAAGTTCATGACAATTAGTTGAGTGGATTGTATCACCATAAATCAGATGAATGTAAGTAGTAAAAGAACCAGAAAGAATGATTACAATCCAAAGTCTAGAAGATGGTACCATTAAAAAAACTTCTGAACTACAGTGATGCTTACTCAATCACTTAGAAAGCAGGGAAAACCTCAAATAGAATTTGTATAAGCAAATTCTCTACATGGATTTCAAAAGCACAATCAAGTCAACTAAGGGCAGGCCTGTGCCGTGGCATAAGGTTCAAACTTGAGGCTTTGTCTCATCTTCATCCTCTTCTATCTTCGGAGCCAAGTAGAACCTTATGTACCCCATCTCAGCAATCTTGTACTCAACCACAACTGGCAGTTCAGAAGAGAGGCTGATAGTAACTGTGTTTGACAAGGGGGATGCTTTTGTGAAGGAGTTCATGTACCTCAGAGCAAATGTCAATGATACTGGCTCATTCATCTCTATGATTGTTGCTTCTTCAGGCTGCAATTCACAAAATCACAAAAACCAAAGTTAGTCACAGCATCCTACCAAAAACATAAGCTTCTTAAAGGAGATGTTCCTGATTACAAGCATTCAATAGCAATACCTTGTCAACAGTAGTGTTCTGCCTACAGACAATATTAGCAACACCGATATCACCTCTTGTAGAGAACTTCACACCTTCCTTTGTCACAGATATCACAACTGCAAGCACACCAACTCACAACTCAGAAACCCATACTACAAACACTCCAAATTTAGAAACATTTCTAAGGGGATAAAAGAAATACCAGTATCACCAATGCCGCTGAGGTCTTTGCAAATCCTGGCAAATTCAGCAGAAGGCATCCTAACAATAGCATGGTATTCTGCCTCTGGAATACCAAGGTGCTCACTGTCAATGTCCATCAACTTCATCTCAAAATCAGAAATTTTATCTTGTGCTGCAATCCATAACCGAAAAGAAAACATCCAAAATCAGAACAAGAAACAAAAACACCAATCAAGAAACACCAACTAAAAGGCACATCAACATTTTCTCGTAAACAGGAATTAAATTGCACACAAACTTTTGGAAAAGTTTATTCCATTTCCCCCAATATCATCATTTCGCAATGTCCAGACCCTCCACATATTTTTCATCATTTCTCGATACAGTAAAGGTCCCAAGCCATGGGCTGGGCAACTCTGCATCAAATTCTCACTTTATAAACAAAACCAATTCATTTATTCACCAATCTTAAATAATCGGGTCAAACTGCGTAGTATTACCTCCCCAAATAGCTACACCAGTTCTGTCAAATTCAGTCTGGCTTCAATTTTAAAAACCCACAAGCTTCTTTCCTATCCAAGAACCATCTTGCCACACAAACTAATTTATACATTTCTGAAATTTTCTATACATTTCCAACCAAACAGGTCATGATTTTACACTAATTAACTGCAATATTTCTACCAAAAACCAGTCGGGACTCAATTTCAAGATTAACAAGAAACCAAACCAATTTCTTCATATTCAACAAAACAAAC
Source organism: Fragaria nilgerrensis (assembly GCA_010134655.1). NCBI lineage: Eukaryota > Viridiplantae > Streptophyta > Magnoliopsida > Rosales > Rosaceae > Fragaria > Fragaria nilgerrensis. Next base: position 23,735,149 of record CM020982.1, read on the forward strand.
ATGTCAAGAAACCGTAAAGAACGTACTGGGGCTCTCAAACATGAAGGTGACAGTATCGCTGCCGTCGTCAGCCTTGAGGGTGATGATGTCATCGTTGCCGGCGCACTTGAGCATCTTGGACATGTTGCCGAGGTTCATCCCCATGGAGATGCTCCGATCGCAGCGGTAGTGCTCGAAGCCTTCAGATCTGAGAAGCAAAGCGACGAGGGCGACGTGGCTGGAGTCCATGGCCTGGAGGGAGAAGCCGGTGGCGGAGCAGTCGAAGTTGGCGTCGGTGACGAGGTCCTTGATGGACTCCAGAACCTTCTTCAGGAGCGAGCCCTGGACCAATCGGAGCTCCAACATCGTTTCCGGCGACGACGACGAGGGTTAGGTTTTTTCTTTGGGGGAAATGAGGGGTTTCAGAATTAGGGGGGTTAGGGTTCATATAGAAGGCGCGGATTTGGGAATGTTTGGGTTTTGTTGGCGGGATTTCGTAAACATGTGTTCCCGCTCGCCACTGGGGAGGCCACATTTAATCATGTGTGGACTTTATTATTAGCTACTATATTTTTTTATTTATTTTTTATCTTGGGTCGATGATGAATTGTTTGCATTTGGTATTGAAGTTTAGGAGAAGTATCAAGTTAAAAATAGCCTTTAAAAATTAAAATAGTCACATATCTATAATTTTTTTAAAAAAAAATTGACAGAAATACCATATGAGAAAATAGAGTAGTACTTGAGGTACCAAACTGTCATCTTTCATACATGAGATATCAAATTGTCCAAATAGTCATACCTCAGTAGTCAGTATCATAGAAGAAATTTACTCTATCAAGTTATATCGAAACATGATTTAATAGCATTGGACAAGTTCGCGACAAGTGTCATCAGCCTCAAGCATATATAAATACTACCGCTCCCCTCATTTCAGGTACGAGTACTGTAGTTGGTAGTTGGAAACTACCTTTCCCCCCCCAACTACCTTCCCCGCCCATAGACCAGTCAGGAAACTTGTAGACCGACATCCGAGCTACCTCGTCATAGTGAAAGATCATTGGTACCACATCGGGAATGTGCTTCACCAAGCTCCACAAGAAGGCATAATGATAAGATATATATATATATATATATATATATATATATATATATATATATATATATATATATATATAGTTTGTCCCACATTGATAACATGTAAAAGGAGGGAACATTCCTTAGCTATAAAAGGAAGGTTTCCCATATGTAGGAGGGAGCTAATCTCTAGCTAGCTGGCTGCCTGAATATCTCTCTCCCGATCCCAAAGGCCTATTGGCCATGATAGTTGATTCCTAAGTGGACGTAGTCATGTCCTCTCATGGCATGGTGAACCACTATATGTCCTTGTCTCTTGTTTATATGTTCCACCGTGATTCTTCATAGTCTCCGGGATTATGCAGAAACATTTGGCGCCGTCTGTTGGAATCAGTACTAAAAGTTTCGTTGCTCTGCCAGTAAGCTCTTGCAGGGAGATCAACCTCAAGTATCCAATATATAGGCCTAAACCCTCTCGGGCCCAACCCATCATGAGGCAACATGTAGGCCCAAGCCACCAAGAGAATGGCATGACCTGACCCGCCCGTGATTCTTTTATCACCGGGATTGACATTTCCAAGAGCTAAACCACAAAGGTTTTGCGACCGGCGCCTCCAGCCACCACCCGGAGAGGATTCAACGGGACCTAGAGTCCAACAATCACCAAGGTAGGCCAATCATGTCGGCCGGGAGCTTCGTCGGTGACGACCCGCTCCTCCCGCTGCTCGCTTCGGATTCGTCGAGCTCTATCTCGGGCAGGCAACGTTGATCAGCCGGTATTGCGATGGAAAAGGCGAGGGCCACGCTTGCAGTCACCGGGAGGATTGATGAAGCAACCAGTCAGCCAGCTGGGATCCTCTCCACCGCTCGGGACCGGCCTCATGAGCTATCCCGGGTCAAGTTCATCAATCAAGTGCAAACGGGTTCACCGGGAACCCGCTCTATCTCGGTCGAGTTCGGTGCCCGGTCCGGTATCGAAGTAAGCAACCGGCAGTTTCTTCGCCTCCGGGATAGAAGAGTCCATGCTCAGGCTAAGCAAGCTCATGTTCCCGGTTGGTCGGATTCATCAGGAGAGGGAGTTAATGTGGAAGTTGGGATCAGACCTGACCATCAACCGAGGGACTGCGATCGGCCTCAATTGACTTGGAATGGGTCACTAAATCTGCTGGCATCATTCAACTGCAGAAGAGGCATCTGTGTTCGGTTGGGTGCCCACTGAAAAATTGCTATAGACACCCAACTTGGCAGCAGCTTCATCTCTCCGGGTTGGCTTACACCGATGACTCCAGATTGAAAGAATTAGCCTCCGGGAGCAGAAAATAAATTGAACCGAAAGGGGACTTGACTCCAAGAGCGATCATCGGGAGCCCGGAGGCTGTCACCCGGTATAAAAAAAAAAAAAGGGGGAAAGAAAGGTAGTAGGCAGAAAGGCAGATGCAAAAAAAAAAAAAAAAAAAAAAAACAAAAAAAAACAAACCACTATGGACACCCGGAGCTATTTAATTCCTTGGTCACGAGCGGGCTATGCCGCAGCAGTGCGAACAACCGATAATTACTCATCGGATCTCGGTGGCTTCAAAAAAAAAGAAAAAGGAAGAAAGAAAGCAGCAAAGGAGAGAGAAACCTATACAACACGGGTAAGGCAACATGATTCTATTCTACAGGATTCTAACATGAAGGTGTCCACACTACTGAACCTCCTATGTGCACCTATTCAGCAGCTTACTACAAAGATAAGTCCTTCGTTTTATTATCTTTTATCGAAAGTTCAAAGCATGTTTCACGTATAAGTTTGTGGAAGTATGCATGCTCGTGATGGCACTATGGTATCTGATATGCGTATAGGGAAGTATGCATGCTGGTCAGCAGGTTATGGCATCCTACTAGTATAACACTATGCGGCACATATATCATTATTTATGTGTTATTGCCGAGATCATAAGACCTAGTGCAAGACCCATCTCGGGTGAAAGTCACCGAGATCATAAGACCCAGTGTAAGACCCATCTCGGGTGAGAGTCACCGAGATTAAAAGACCTATCTCGGGAGAAAGTCACCGAGATCATAAGACCCAGTGTAAGACTCATCTCGGGTGAAAGTCACCAAGATCGTAACACCAAGTAAAAGACCCATCTCGGCTTGTGTTGATCAACTAAACTATGTAAGCTGCTAATCGATCATTTGTTCATTGTGAAGTTACAATAATCCTCGCCCGACCGAGTACGTTTTGAGGCCGGGGGTCGGGAAGGGCATTTTTTATCTTATTGGCGGACTTAAAGATTACGGTGAATATCAAGAAAAGTAAAACCCGGAATGAGCAAGACCCGTTCAACACACGTCCTGAGCACGGACTTGGGGGACCTGGACCGGGTACCGGGTACCCGTTAGTAAATAACTAGTCTATGGGCATTTTATATATCAAGTCCCCACTCAAGACATGTCTTGAACGGGAACTTGGGGGGACTTGTAGTCGGTAGTTGGAAACTACCTTCCCCGCCCATAGACCAGTCAGGAAACTTGTAGACCGACATCCGAGCTATCTTGCCATGATGAAAGATCATCGGTATCACATCGGGAATGTGGTTCTCCAAGCTCTACAAGAAGACACAATGATAAGATATATGTATAGTTTGTCCCACATTGATAACATGTAAAAGGAGGGAACCTTCATTAGCTATAAAAGGAAGGTTTCCCATATGTAGGAGGGAGCTAATCTCTAGCTAGCTGGCTACCTGAATATCTCTCTCCCGATCCCAAAGGCCTATTGGCCATGATAGTTGATTCCTAAGTGGACGTAGCCATGTCCTCCGATGGCATGGTGAACCACTATATGTCATTGTCTCTTGTTTATATGTTCCACAGTGATTCTTCAGTCTCCGGGATTATGCATAAACAAGTACTTACCTTCTAAATTGGTTTAGTTCTACTTGGGGTGCAAAAATAATGGTTGAGAGAGTTGTATTATTAATCGTAATGTATGTGAAATGGTTGTTGGAGGTTGATTGCAGTACCAATGTCTTCTTTGGTATTGAATTGAAAGAGTCTCAGATTTTGTAATTCTATATTCCCTAAGTATATATAATATAGCTAGGTTTTTGCATGAAAATCAATAACCCTGTAAGCTGAAAGGATTGCCATTGGTTTCATTGCCTTTATGACTATTAACAATTCATGGTGTTTTCATTATTCCTTCTGCAGCTAAGAAACTATCAGGGTTAGTCATAGACTCATAGTTGTTAAACAAGATTTCTACATTCCAACAACAGCTGCAATCTTTATTAATACATGAACCTTGAGAAAGGTTGAGCGAATTCTTTTGGTAACTTGCCACAATTATTGTTCGTGTTGAAGATTAAAATCGAATGAGGGGAAAGGGAGATATCGCACGGAGAGGTTTGTGCGATAAAAGATTTGTCTGTTGAAAATTTATCCGATAAACCTGTAAAACGAACAAAGCAGTTAGAGGATTGTCTGGATGGCTCCAGACAATTGCTCTTCGACGCTCAAGTCGTGAATCATAGCAGATAATTTGTAACTCAAAGAGGGGGAATGAGTTAAGTTATCTTTGTTAGTGAGGCTAGGTGCCTATTTATAGAGGTTGAGCGAAGATGATTGTTCTTGTGGCCGTCGACAGCCTGGCGTGGAAGGAATCTTTCAGAGACGCGCACCAGATCGAGCCGCACACATGCGTCCATGTGTCCGATCGAGATGTGTTTTAGGCCAATTTGTTGTTGTGAGAACGCACGTGCAAGGCTAATGAGAGTGCTTGACACTGGCTCCCTCAACAGTTCGTACTAGGAATGTTCACCTTATATTCATCTACCCATCTCTATTTGCAGGTTACAGATTGTGATATCTTTTTGCTGGTGTCTCATGTCTGAATAATAGAGAGAGCTAGATGGAAATGCATATTACGACCTTCGCAAGGTGACGGAAAATGATGTCTAATACAACATGTGTGGAGCAGCGTGTCGTGGATGCTCTTATCTTGGAGATTTCATATGAATCACAAGGAATAAAATGGTTTTACAATGAAAGTGACAGAGCAATGTTCATTACCATAGTGAGGCTAACCCCAACACTTAAAAAAAATTAAAAAAATTGTTGTTGGTAACATGGGGGCCTAAAAGACCCAAAACAAAAGACTAACTTAGAACCAAGTCATCAAGGAAAACATTGATAACTTGAGTAACTTGAGGAGGTTGCTCCATATGTCAGCGTCCAAACTATACTTGGATGAGAAAGTCTTAGGGGTGGCTAACGTACCACGTGGGTCATGCGACAACCCACTCATGAATCGACATGTGGAATTTTTTTTTCCAACTCACCTTGCTATAACCAGAAAAAGAAGAACGAAATCGGAGTTGTTTTTCTCCGATCAACTGCTGTCCTCTCTCCCCTTGCCTCTGAGCAATAATCCCATCCTTAAGCTCCCCTCTCTCTGCTAACCCCTCTTAGACTGGTGGATCTAGGGTGAGATTTTATGGCAGTGGGTTGGATGATTTGGTGGATCTGAGGCGAGATTTTTCGGGCTCAGCGGCGTGGGTTTTTACATGGCGGCGACGAGTTGTTTTGGATTGGAACGGCATGGCTTGTGGTGCTCGGCGGCAGCGAGAGAGGTTGAGGCTTGTGGTGACAAAGCTTGGGGACGACGACTGGGAGAGGGAGAGAACATGGTTTGGTCAGGTGTGATCGGAGAAAAACAACTTCGATTTTGTTCTTCTTTTTCTGGTTACAGCAAAGTGAGTTGGAAAAAAAATTTCCCCGTGTCAATTCATGAGTGGGTTGTCGCATGAGCCACGTGGTGCGTTAGCCGCACCTAAGACTTTCTGATATATAGCACGTCTGCAACCTTGTTAACTTCTCGATACATATGAGCTGTATACATTCTGCAAACCCTTCGTTCATTCGAATGTAGCTATCCACTCTTCAGGGGATGAAAGTTCTCCACGCCCTTGTTGAGGTGTTGAACAAGTAATTCGGAGTTGCATTCCACTATATATAATGTGCTATTAACATGCAGAATTATTAGGTGCACCATAGTATAATTATACTAGCACCATAGTCGTGACGTGGCATGCCGTGGTTGGAGGGGGCGCCGCATGTGGTATGGAGGGGCATGGAGTAGCATGATGTGGCGGGAGGGGGCCGCATGTGGGGTGAGTTGACGCCTGTTTGTTGAACGTTAGGGTTAGGTGCGGTAAATCTGTGGTCGAATAACCCAAAATGCCCCCAATTGAAATCTATAAATCACCTGTCGGGTAAATCACTTCCACAAATCCAAATCTAGAATCAGGACGAGAGCGAACTTCAACAGAGCAGTATCAGGACGAGAGCGAACTTCCATCAGATAGCTATCAGGACGAGAGCGAACTTCAACAGAGCAGCTGTTCTACGAACTTCAACAGAGCAGCTGTGGAATCCACCATGTCCTGTGATCCATTCTATCATAGCTATTAGGACGAGAGCGAAGGGGGAAGAGAGAGAGGCAGTGAGGAAGTCTCATTCAGAAGCCCTCAATATCGGGAGGTTTGGGGTAGACAGAGTCATCCGGAGATTTTGATAAGAGATATTTAGAGTCGCGAAGATCCGTTATCATTCTCATCTCCGAGTGAGAGGAGGAGAAGTAAGTGAATTCATTAAAGACCGAGATCTGTTTCCCAATAATGTCTTTTGTTTTAATTTTGATACCTATGGATCTATGATGGGCAGTATTGATTGTTTAGTTTGACAATGCTAGAAATTGATAATGACCGGTTTTGTATACCAGGTTTTTGATGGAAGAAAGTGGTACGAGAAGAGATATGAATGATTTAGATGAAACCACAAATTTGCTTCAAACTGAGTCAGAAGATGAAGATGAAGATTCAGATGAAGATGGAGAAAGCGAGAGTGCAAAGGAGGATGAGTCGGTCACAGATTTTAATGGGAAGCCGTACAAGGACCTTACAATTTGTGATCTATCACATGTGTCGATCGAAAGTGTCGCTCATGTGGATCGATTCTACCTATTATATTCAGTTGCTAAGGGTTTCAGCATGCGAAAGCATAAGTTCAAGAAATCTCGAGCTTCAGATCAAGTTATTAGAAGAGCACTAGTTTGCTCAAGGCAGGGTAAGTGGATATTAAATCAATGCAAATCAGGGTCGGATGTTAGTGAGAGTTGTTCGAGCGGTATTAGGCCGAAAAGGAAAAGAACGGCCAGAGTTTCAAGAATCGAGTGTCCCGCCCTGATTACAATGAATTGGGATTCCGAACGTGAAGCGTTTTTTGTGTCCTCGTTTCACACAGAACACAACCATCCTCATACCCGATTACCGCATAGGCAGTTTATGAGGTCTAATCGATCTGTTAAGGAGCCTGACCTTGCTCAGGTGATGGCGTTGAGGAAAGCCTGTGTTGGTACATCACGTGCTTATGAGTTCCTCGTACATCAAGCAGGAGGGCATGACTTTGTGGGATTTACAGTGAGGGACCTTTACAACAGAGTTCAAGCGGAGCACGGCAAATAATGCTGAACGGGGATGCACAGTGTTCAGTTACTTGGATGAATATGAAAGCCATCCGGGACCCTCAATTCTACTGCATATTTAGTACAGATGTTGATGGGAAGCTTGCCAATATGTTTTGGCGTGATGGAAAATCGTTGAACGATTACAATTCATTCGGTGACGTTCTTGTATTCGACAGTACATACAAAACTAACATATATGGGAAGCCTTTGGCGGTATTTGTTGGAAGCAACAATCACAGAGGCACGGTGCTGTTTGGGTGTGCATTGCTGGTTGATGAAATGGAGGAAACTTACAACTGGGTGTTAACAACCTTTCATCCTTCCATGAAACATAAGCAACCCATTTCGGTTATTACCGACAGTGACGCAGCGATGAGAAATGTCGTGGATACTCTGATGCCACAAGCTCGTGACCGTCTATGTGCATGGCATATTGGTAAGAATGTGTGTTCGTATTTGGGGGATGTGGAACAACAGAGAGATTTCTACCATCTGTTATTTTTTAGAGTTAGTGTGGGTGACTGGGAGTTGGCGTGGCAACACTTTGTTTCAATGAACATGTTAGGAAACAACACTTGGATTCAGGGGATGTACGAGAAAAAAGAACGGTGGGCGGAGGCTTTTTTCAGAGACCATTTCTTTGGGGGGATGCTAAGCACCCAAAGGTGTGAGGGAATGCACATAATTATTAAACCAGGTTTGGGTGACACAATGAGGTTGTATGAGTTTCTGCCCCGTATGGAGAGAACCATGGAGGGACAGAGGAATAGAGCTATGCACGATGATTATAGGTCTGAGCAGTTTTCTCCGGTAGTGAATACTCAGTTGAAAAATTTGGAAGAGGATGCTGCAGCTTTATTCACCCATGACATATTTTTATTAATCAAGGACAGATTATTTTTGAGACAAACCTTGGTTTGGGTCGTAGGGAGCTGAATGAAGCTACCAGGGCAACTGTGTTCACGATCACCCAATATGCAAAACCATGGCGGTTGTGGAAAGTGACTCACCAACCAGGAGAGGAGGTTACTTTTATGTGCTCTTGCAAGTTGTTTGAGTCGGATGGCATTCTGTGTTGTCATATATTTTGCGTCCTGAAAAAAAAAATGTGACAACATTTCCTCCATCTTTGGTTAATGGAAGGTGGTCAAAACATGTGGAACTAATTCCTGAAGGTGAGAGTGATGACAATTCGGTTCAATTAGCAAGGTACAGTGATATGGTGTCTAAGTTCACTGCCATCGCCCACATTGCTTCACACAGCGATGAAGGATATTAAAGCAAAGCTTGTCACGGCTAACCAAGGAAGCAGCAAAGTTACCAAGACCAAAACAGAAACGCACTAGTGACCCAAAGACCGGTATACATATTGGTATTGATAGCTCTACCGGCCTCCACCCTAATGTCATAAGGAACCCTGTGACTTGCAGGAGTAAAGGAACAATACCTATGTCTGGGGCTACTAGTAAACAGGCTAGTAAAACAGGTGAAAAGAATACAGGGAGGAAGTGTGGAAAATGTAGACAGCTTGGGCACGACAGGTGAAATTGTACACAGCCAATTAGGAAGGGTGATGGCAATGAAATCGTTGATTCTGATATCGACGACAGTGGACCACATTCCTCCAGCAGTGCTATTGATCTAAACGCAACGGGACAAGGGGTATCTCCTACAACAGTGACGTAGAAGGGAGCGAGACTGAGAACACTTGACATAGAAGGGAGCGAGACTGAGAACACTAGTAATGATACTTTATTTCATCACTCGGAGGAAGCCAGGTCGTTTGAATTTTTTACTGGAGAGTCTTCCCAATCATCCATGAGAGAACCGATGAGAGGAGTGTCAGATTATTTCGTGGCTTTAGACCCTTCACAGATGGAAACTAGAAACGATATATGTACAGTACTGGCATCAGGTAGATGCCATTCCATTTATATATGCCGACTATGTTATTTTCGCAGTATGTTTGCATTTAACTCAGTCTGATAATTTGGTAACTTCGTATATTTGGTTTCGTTTCTGACAGATCAACTTAAGGATGGTTAGAAGCGGTGCATGGTGGTATTTTGCTGTTGGTTGCAGACATGGAGTATCTGCGTTGATGCATTTTACGGTTGCTTTTTATTAACCGTTTTATGAAATGCAGTGTACAGAAAGGTCGAAATCTACATTTTGAGTGTTTATTGTGACTATTAGTGTTTCTGGATATATGGATATATGGATGGGAGCCATCCAGTTAGGCCTTTTATGTTCATGAACTGAACATTGTTTTTATGACACTCAGATTAAAGATAATTTTTCATGTTACTTTAAATTAAATAGCTTTGTGTTTAAATAGATATGGTATCACTATAATCACGTAAATTACAAAACAATGGTGATTTTTTTTGAACATACGACGAATGTCAGTGTCAAACATGTCTGAAATAACCTAGATTAGTCGGCAGGTGAGGACTCCCCGGCAACGAAGAATCAATATAAATAGGGAGGCATTCTCGTAATGTAACACTATTGCAACAGGTTCATCGTTGTGTTTGTTCTTTCTCGTGATGGTTTGCCATGCCCTCCGCCTTCTAGCTTAGAATTTGGGAGCCCTTCACTCAGCCGAGGTCTTGGTTGCTCTTTTTTCATTGGCGTCGGAGTCCTTTTCCTTTGCTTTGCATGTCATGCTTTTTCTCTGCTTCCAGTTTGCTGTTTCTCTTTTTTTCTCCAGGTTTCCTTGTCTTTGCTGTTTCAATTGGCTTTGACTAGGTAGCTATTTGCTTGGGCTCTGTTTCTTCTGGGCCTTATTTTTATATAATTGTAACTCTAGCCTTGGGCTTGTTTAATGAAGTTTTCATTTGACCAAAATATATATATATATATATATATATATATATATATATATATATTGCAACAGATTCATCGCTGGTTCAAGTAATTTGTGTTGCCGCGGAAAAACATGTGTTATATGTTTTCCTGCTGCAACAACAAAAGCATACATATGCGACCCATTGTTCGGTCCCTAGTCTAGTATATTACATTTCATAATCGACTTGCAGGTTTAAATGTTTACAAAAACGACAACCCAAATATATCGAATCATCATTACCCAACCGTGCTGAGGCTTGGTATATGCTCAATTTCACCGAGAGGGACGTGCCGCAGGTGGAATGACCGGTTTGTCCATAACCGTAAGTGAGTCGGATGAAACCGTAGTGATGGAACGACGTGGTTTTGCCTTCTTCGGTTGGGACACAGATGCCTTGTTCAGATTAGCCCTTGCTTTGAGGTTTGCATTATAAATTTTAGATCGGATGGCCGCCTAAGCAGATTCTTTTGCTAATGAAGCAAGCTTCTTCTTTTCTTTATCCTCTAGCTTCAACAGCTGCATAGATGTCTTCACTTTCATATCCACTTCAGTTATCTCATTCTTTGGGTGACTTAACATCTCTAGAAGCAGCTCTACCCGTAAAGTTTGAGAATGATACTGCAATTTCATAACAAACAGTGTAAAGGGCCATGAAAAACAACTTTTGTTCGTAATTAAATAGTCATAAACAAAACTAGGTTCCCCATTTTTTTCACTACCTTAGTACAATCTGAAGATGGCTCCTTAATATTCTTGAGCATAAGTGGTCCACAGTCAAAACTATTGGATTGCTGTAGTCCTCCAGTTGTAACTTCCTAGGCGTATCTCGCTAATTTGACGGATGACCTTGCTTTAATGTCAGCCTTGAAGATGCAATCGAGCATAGTTAACTACACGATCAATTCAACCAAAAGAATCTATTACTATGACATGCATGTACAGGGAAGGCATTCCAACGGATTATCGAATCAGTGGGAAATCTAGGAAATCTCAATCCCTATGTTAACAAAAACCAGTCATTGTAATACTTACAATAGTCATGGCATGACGGCATCTTGCTGTGATGCTGTCAACTGACCAAGCACTATCAAGGATCGAGATGAGTTGACGTTTCACATCAACACGCAAAGCAAACCAGTGCCCATTCTCACCATCTGTCCTTTTTGGCTCGTTAATTGGAACAAAAATCTGCGAACAAGTTCCTTTACACCTACAATAACATTATACTCTTATTCTGTACCAACGGTATTCTACTTACCTTGTTGCATACAACAAATTTTCTATTAAACCTGCGCAGGCGACATGTTGTAATTGTTTCTACAAGGACCAGTTTTTTGTCCTTCTCGGTTTTTTGATATGTGGAAGCCTGGATCTGCAAAACCACATTCAATCACAATTTCTGCAATGAATTTGATACAAAAATATGACACGGTAATTGTCACACATACCGCCAACATCGAGGGAAGAAACCAGTATGTGCCATCGTTCGTTGAGTTCATCAAGTTTATTTGAGTGTCTATCACCTGTCAATTGTCCAATATGAGGTGCAAAAATATAAATCATGATACATATGTGTGTATCAAATGCAGTAAACTGGTGTGAAAAACACCTGCAGCATGCCATAATTTTCTGTCTCTATTCCGTACTAACTTACCGAGCCACATAGTAATCCTCTAGGTCCAAAGCTTTGAAGGTCAGTCCTTGTACCAAATATCTCATCACACATACAGACCACTTCACTGTGAATATGTCCAAAGTCCAAACGACAAACATTAGTATTACAATTACGATCAAGCTGCTGGTTAAAATAGAAGGTTGTGTTCTTACTTAGAATCAGACAATTTAGGTGGCCTATCAACGAATGTGTACTTTATATACAATGTATGTCTGTCCTGTTACACCACATGTCAAATGTGAGAAGGGTGCAGGACGAGTGTGCAAACCAGATCCGTGGCCCTTAACTCGTTTCTGAGACGAGAGGCATCCATGTGACCATCCTCCTCTCCAAATTTCCTGTACAACGCACGGACAAAAGAGGGAGGAGCAGCTTCACGATTCACTGTTGTTGTCCCCCTTCCACCCTGCTTTTTTGGTGCGGCCGGACTATACGAGCAGTCGGATGGTGTTTCATAAACAGAATCATCCGGTAAATTGTTGCCCCCTGCATAAAGTAAGAACCCTTTTGAGAACACAATTATATTTATCACTACACACTGCTTGTATACTCTTGGCTATTAAACATTACCTCATTGTCACCTCCCATCTGACCAAATTTACGCTTGCCTTTGTCATAATTGAGCCCGTCAAAGTGGACGCTGTTTGATCTAACTTCGGTTATACCCGTCATTTCCGTCACATGGCATTGGCCTGCCCTATCCAACGATCTCTGGAATTCTGCCTTGAACTCCTTCATGGCTTCCTTCACTACCCTTTGCACAACTTCTGCGTTGACGATGTGGATATTTGCGACATATTTTTCCACCATGGGTACAATTGACTCTACTCTTTCCGTCAACGCCGCCATTTTTTTTTCAACAGAATCTGCAACAGGGTCTACTTCTGTCTGTTACCGTCCACTTTCTTACCCATTGCATGCCCTGAAATTGTTTTCATAATTACACAGTATCAAACGAACTAAATACCGGCAACAACAAACTCAATAAAGAACATCCACCAACCCTTTTAATGTCTTTACTACACACGAACTGATCCATAACATCAAGAATCTCAGTAAACGAATCTAACTAAATAATAAATATTGTCAATAATGAAAATCAAGCAGTCCTTTTACAGTCTTTATTACCACAGAGGTCAGCCTTTTACTTCAAACAACTAGACACAGACTGAACCAAATATGACCCAGACAATCGAATAAGTAAGGATCTGCTCCCAAACTGGCGAAAAAGACACTGAACAGCAGATGAAAACGACATCATTTTTATTTACTCTGACTGACCTTGGCTTTGGATGTATTCGGAATATTATTCTCTAGGACCCCCGATTCTCCTTGATCAACTGATACAAAACAACTGCAGCGATCGTTCTTGCACCTTTTCGTTTGCACGGTCAATAAATATTAGGTGCGGCTGCTAACCCTAATAGGGATCCCCATTCTCTTATATTTATAGGAGATCTGTGTGGAACTAATGTCCGTTTACATACACGGTCGGGGGAAACACACGTCAGCTACAATTGTTCAGCCTAGAATGAGATTTCTACCGGGAACCGACATACTATGTTAGAGAGTACAGTTTTTCACCGGTTCCGGTACGTAGTATACAACTGACGACCTGTGAACACTCTGTTGGATGAAAAAAAACTCCATAATAAAATATTGTTTGTTTAGGGGTTTGTCCGAAGATCACACGTGTCAAACATTCGGAGGAAAAAAAAGGCCCAGGAGACGGGAGTGATCTAGTGGTGTAACACAGTGCAGGGGTGTAAACCGTATTTACGCATAAAAGAGAAGGACAACCCTATAACTGTGTACGCGGGCCCAGATGACTGCTGCGTTTTAAATAGGTACCAGTACCAGAGTGGCTGTGACGTTCCCACACTGGAACATTTCTAATATACAGATTATTCGGTCAACGCACAATACACAAACGCCGCCCTAAGGGGGGGCGACCCTACGACTGGGGATGGGAGGGCTTTCTTCACACACATCGGTAAGCCGGGTCACCGTGATGTGGTGCGGCTTGACGGAATCGCAAAACGAGTTTAGGGTGTGGCATTTATGTGCGTTTGAAGATTTGCGGTGTGATGGGCCAAAGTTTGACCATGGAGATCGAGACCGACACTACGTCCGAATCAGGTGATTCCTCAGCCATGCTCCAGTTTCAAGGGGACGACGACATCTGACGGTCCGATTTGCGTTACACGACTTCGGGTGGGTTGTTCTTTTTAGGAGGTCCACTCCTCCACTTAACCAACAAACATGTGTAACAAACTTAGTACACATGTTGTCATGTTGTTGTAACCTCCCAGAAAAACATTGTCTAAATCGGGTTTTTAAATTGCCGGGTGGACGGAGCTGCCGTTGCAAGCAATTGCGCGTCATTCTTCGACCCGTCAACCTTCGGTCATACTATATGTGACCGCAGTTGACATTGTTCTCGTTGCATCACTAAGGTCGCCCTAATTCCCCATTTGATAATTTGGCATTTTTACTACATTTTCATGAACCTCTTATTAACCCGATGGCCCGTTCCAATTTTCGTAATTTTCTAACAAACCTAACTATTTATTTCGAATTTTTACATATTGTTTATGATCCTTTTTTATTTCAATTTACAAATTGGAAACTACTGTGAATTTTTCAAAAAATAAATACAACATGTGGACACGTGTCAGATAGGGGCAGGTTCAGCTACATTCAGGGTTTAGGGGTTTCTCCGCATATCCCACATGTCAAACATTCGGAGAAAAACAAGGCCCAGGAGACGGGAGTGATCTAGTGGTCCTATCAATTCGTCTGATGGATTCGAGGCACTAATCAAATCATAATGGAGGGGTGTAACAGGTATTAACGCATAAAAGAGAAGGACAACCCGGTAACTTGCTAATATCTCTAATACCAAGATGTTTTGGTGTCGTTCCGCTTCTGATACACAGTACTACACAATCTCTCTACGGAGTCTCAAATGTCGCCTACTTGCATCTCCTTCAGATAAGCTCAGATCTCCCTAAAAATTTGCATGTCGCTACTGCTTCCGTGATCTGAGGAAGCTGAATTGTGTGAAGGTTAGCCAATTACATGCATGTGTTTTGGTAAGGTCCTGTCTCCGTAGTTCCTGAAATTTACATTTCCATCCTCAAATTGTAACTGTGTTCGGTTTCAATAAATGTTAGATCGACACATCAACAATGGCAGATCGAAAGCTTCCCTTGAAGGCCCCTTACTTCAGCGTGCTTTGGGAACTCTCGGAGAAGAACGAACTTGGAGCGGTGAGTTTCAGTCATATATGGATATTAATTGGACACTATTCCGGTTATGAATAATTTGTATGTGGTATTTCGGTAAGGGGATTAATGTATGGATTTTGTTTATCTGATTAAAAAAAATTCCAAACGAGTTTAGGAAGGCTCACATGGCCGACGATGACGGGCCTAAAGTGTACCTCCGACTGTCCGGTGGGACAGTTGTCTACCGCGTTACCGTCAAAACGACATATGCAGATAAGTGGATGTGGGGTTCTCAGTGGAGGTATTTCATTCAATGCATCCGTGAAGATGAGGATAAAATATTTTTGGTTTTTCGTTACCATCGTAATATGAAATTCACTGTCCTCCGATTCTGACCAGACGGGTCACTGATGAGCCCGGTACCCCCACCGCTATCACCAACTGTAGGATACACGTCGGCCTGCGACCTTCTGCTACGATACTTCTGATTCGCGTCCCGTGTTTTGGCTGATCAAGGGTATCCGGTAAGTTAATCAGATGTGTGAAGGTGATTCTACTTTTATTCAGTGTACTGATTTTATTTTATATAAGCTAATTAATCTTTTTTCCTGTCAACGTAGCTTGTAATCCCTGAAGGCTCTCTGAACTGGAGGCTCAGAGATCACGGGGCTCCCGGAATGGCCAACCATATGGTTGCAGGGCTGTCGTGGAATCATGCAATGGCCTGTAGAGCTGAAGAACCGCGGAAGAGAACTTGAATTTGGAGATGGCTGGGATAGATTTGCAGCGGACAACCAACTTGATCAGAGACGGGTCTGTGTGTTCACTTACAAAGCACGCTTAGGGTTCTCTGTGATTGTTTTACACACAAAAAAAGTTATTTAGTAGACGGGACCCAGTCTACTGCATTGGCGACGATTGCACAGAACAAGGAAGAGGTACAGTTGGGGAAGGTACAGAAAGAGGTGAATGAGGATGGGGCTGTAAGGGATAACAACGTAGTGGCCAATATGCTTGGTGCTCAAGTGGACGAACAGACTGTCCACAACCATGGAACTGGCTCTTGTATGCTGACTGAACCTGTTGTCAGCAACTACCAACGTTCGTTACCATGCACGATTAAAGGGAACCTTGGTGTAAGTCCCGTATAACTTGTAACGATTTGTTCATTCAATATTGCTGACCATGTTATAGGATTGTAGTAGATGAAATTTAGGCATTTGTAATTCCCACTAACGTGTTGGAATTGATGTGATTTATGCAGGCCTTCGTCGTGCAGGATTCCAGGGCTCTGTTTCCAGGGGAAAAGAAGCATACATCAAGGTCCAGAGATCAGACGGAGCAGCTTAGAGGATTAAGATGGTGCCTACAAAAGAAACGCACATCATGGGCAAAGGATATATGAAGTTCGTCAAGGAAAACCACTTTGAAACGCCACAGGTGCTTCAACTCCATGTTGTTGGTCACAGGAGTTTTGTATTTCGCAGTTCCATTTGTAGTTGAATCGATTCTGGTGTTTTGGGTTTTGTATTTCGCAGTTCCGTTTGTAGTTGAATCGATTCTGGTGTTTTGGAGGTTTACTGCAACCTTATTGTATTATGTAGAATTTATGTGATGGTAGTTTTGGTTCATGTGTTCTATATTTACAGCTACTTTTTGGATTTAATGTTATAACTTAGTACACCTGTAGTCATGGTTGGCTCAAAAATTTAATTTTGTTTGTAAATATCAATCAATCAACTCCTATAGATTTGACAGGATACATTTTCTTTACTTAACTCAAGAATAGTCACGGCTAAATAGGTGACCACTGCTCGGATCGAGGTATGAATATTAATGATACTGAAAGTTTATCGATCTAGGGTTTTTATTGAGAGATTCGATTTACCCCAGCTTCTAAGTGACTGGGAACCTTTTCGGTTTTTCATGTTTGTTTTTACGTAACAGTCAACAAACAACTGTTTCATCCGTTAAGTGACACGTTAGCAAAAACCTTCTAGTGAAGTTTCATGCTCTATGATCAATGCTCTCTATTTCAATTAATTGTTAAAGCAAGGCTGTCATTCAACTGTCCATCAATCACCTGTGTCTTTGACTCGAGACCCCTTTGAGGCTTTGATTGTATCATTTTATGTACAAATATTAGGGATTACTTGAAAATTACAAAATTGTCCTTATATTCTCAACGAGCGCCTACTAAACGCTCCTCCTACCACAAAACAAAGGAACAAATTGCCTTCATCCTTGACCTCTCGCCACCAATCCGATCGTGTCCTTCCTTTTAACGCGATCTATCTTCTTCCTCCATCTTCGCTTTCAACTTTCATCAACCCACATGGATAACTCTCCGCCGACCTTCAATTCCACAAACCGTCCATTTCGCGGCGGCGTATATGAGGCTAGATCGGAGGATACGGTGGAGCAGGTGGTTCGCCAGCCGGATCGACTACATCGGCAAGCCGATTCAGATTCAGTAGAGATTGGTAGTGATCCAGCATATTATCAATATTCTCATCATTCAAACACTGAATTTCGATCAACCGAAGTTGGGGAACATGAGGTCAATTCCGGCGGTATCCATATAACCTCTTATGAGCGTGTTGCCAAACTAAGGAAACGGGTGGCTAGGCTGGAGGCAATTGTGGCCATACTGAAAGACAAGGTCAATGAAACCAGCCAAGAACCATAGAAAGGAAAATGTTCTGATGCATGTTGTTTTAGGAGCTTCCTTAAGTTTCCTCATTTTACTGTCACGGTGTCACCGGATGTACCAGAGTGTTTAACTTTTGGTTACAAGTGTTAGAGCATCTTTACCAATGCTAGTTATATTTGGGTTAAATTTTCGTTAAATTAGCTATAATGTTATTTTGGCTAGTCAGTAACCACTTTAGAAATGTGTATGGATCGATGGATTCAATACTCTCTGTTTTATCTAGCATTACATTAATATTATTTTTTAAATAAATTTTTAATAGTTTAAATGTATTTATAGATCACCTAAAATATCTTAAAAAGAATATAAAAAAATTATATCCAGCCTCATTTCAGTTATCTCGCTAGCTATATGTTATATTAGCTCAAATTTAACTACTCTGCTGGAGCTCCTAAAATATCTAGAAAAACTAAACACGTTCTCTAAAATAGATAAAGAGTAAAAGTAGAAAACCTGTTAAAAATGCTCTTATGACGTGTAAAGTTTCAAACGTGGTTGCAAGTTGCTTTATTTTTTATTTTTTATTTTTTTTAAGAAGATGGTTGTAAGTTATTATTTGTTCTAATTAGTAGTACGTAATTCATGTTAGCATCATAATGCTCAGACTTATGTGTTACATTATCTATAGTTATCAGACTTGTGATATGTAGGTTATTGGAACCAACTGCAAGTAAAAATACCCTAGTCGATAGAACCCACATGAACCAATCATTTTTTGTCTGAATTTTAAATATGTTAATTTTCAGAAAAAGCAAACATGTTTTTTTTTAATTATTATTATTATATTTGAAAAAAAAAGGCAAACATCTTAGGGTTTATAAAGGTGGGTTCCCTGCTTTTTCCTTTGTCCATGTTATCAAGGCCGCAGACAGCCGAGGATCTAGAAGGCGAGCAGGCGATATTCTATCGCAATCTCAGATCTCAAATCCGAACAGGTAAACACCACCGTATTATCGAAAGAGCACGGTGTAAGATTTACTAAATACTTTAACACACTGTGTTGACTATGATCGAACATCCCTTTGTTCCAGTTCAGATCCAAGGTTATACTTCCCTTTCGGTCGACAATCCAACAGGTAACTTTCCCAGCTGGTATCTCTCTAAACTTGGATTGTAGTTTGGGTCCCCTTGTAGTTTCTATCAATTGGGGAATAAAAATGTTCTAGTGTACGCACCGTGTATTTCCAACCTGGATAAAAATATGAACTCGTGTGGTGTACTTTGAATGATTTTATCAATATTGATGATGATCATGCTTTCACTCCAATTGCTTTCATCGCCTCTTCCATATTCTGCATCTGATTCTGCATTTTGATTCTGATTTAAGCCCATATATTTTCTCATTCCCGACCATTGTTATGTCTTTTATGTGTTTCGGATGTACTTCTTGTTATTTTCAGAATCCTATCAGACATGTGGCGTGCCATACCCAGTTACGCGTACATCATTCCATCTAACCATAGAGAAGAAATGGTATGATGTAAAATTTTCCTTGTGTGAATTAATGCCCCTGCAAATATTGTTGGGACAGTGAACTATTTGTTGAACTATTTCGATTAAACTATATCTGAATCTGTTTAAAATAATTCTTATTTCAATTCTATGTAGTGTATGCTGCGAGAATTTTGGGAAGAATTTAAGGAGGACATTGCAGTAAGTGTAGTCCAAACTGCTACTGTGACTGCTACATGTGCTCCAAATCAGAAATGGGAAGTATTTAGTTGAGGACCAAGGAGAGCTGTATTTCAGAGATGGGTGGAGGAAATTCATGGACGACCTCGGACTGGGGAAATACAGTGTTCTGATTTTGGATTACCAGGGAAATTTGTCCTTTCATGTGTCCTTCATTTACAAAAGTCCTGGTTTCGGTGGGACCAATATGAATAAAAATGGACTGATCGTGATTACTGACGATGAAGATGTAAATAAGGAGGATTCGGGGCCGATTGTGATCTCCGATGATGAAGACCTGGTTGAGTCTGCGGAAGAGGGTGACTATGTTGCAGATGTAGCTAATGGTGATAAAGATTCTGGAATTATCAGTCTGGGTCCTAATCCCCCGGTATTATCCTTACCGAATAAACCCTAGTTTACTAAATTCATCTGTGTTGTTTTGGGTAATTGAATGTTGGTTATGGTTCATTTGCAGACCCTACCAGCTCCGTTCTTCCAAGCACAGATTAAGGAATTCGAAGTGAAACTATTAGGGGATGATGGGGAGAAGCAAGATGTGTGGACATTCTAAAACAGCACCATCTTTGGAACGGGATCGCGCCAAATCAAAGAAGCCTACTTATCCAAAGGGGAAACATTTTGAGAATGGAGGTCATAGGACCTTTAGAGTTTATGATTTCAAAAATCTCAAACTAACAAATGTTAACCAACGGTTGACAAATCAGACTTGAAATGAAGTAAACAGTCTGTTTTGTAGAATTCGTCTGTTTTGCTTGGACTGTGGAGGGATATGATTTTGGGACATGCTTAGCCATGCTAGTTATATTTTGTATAATGAATCTATATATAATGTGATCTGTTGGAACAATTTTGCCATTTTGTGATACGTGCGGCCAAGGAACTATGAGTAAACATGAATTAATTGTTTTTAGCTCCTAAAATATTCCCTAGTTTCACATTTTGATGAAGGCATGTACACGCAACATTAACGAACTACATGAGACAATAATCAACGTAGTATAAAACAATGATTACTGGACCATTGTTCAACACTACTGCCCTCAATACATAAGACCATTGTTCAACACTACTGCCCTCAATACATGGCCGTAACACCAAATTAAAATTTCATCTGTCTCATAAGATTGCAAATATCATCAGCACTTCCCTCAAGTATCACTCTTTTCCCATTCCCTTCAATTGTCGCTTTCACCGTAGAAGAAGATCCGGCTGAATCTTCATTGTTTACGGGACGGTAACGCCCTAAACAGCACCTCCTCATATTAGGCACGTCACAGTGCCGCGAATCTCTAAAACCGAAAACCAAGAGAAACGCTAGGTAGTTTATTCAAGGAAACATTTAAGAAAAACACAACAGAAGCGTGAAAATATTTTGAGGTGTAAATCTTTATATCCTAAAGATACTTTCATTCACCAAAACCTGATATAAAATGACCAATAGTTAATTAACAATCTTCAAGGAATAGAAATTCGAATAAGAATATCACAAAGCCAATTGATATCAAGTTCTAAACTTCAAGGAATAGAATCACGAGTGATATTATAACAAGGTTAACAAAATAGAATTTGGTTCAAGAAACTCAAGCACAAAAATAAAGGAAACATCATGAAAACCAAATTACTAATCTTAAATATGCACACCCAACTCCTCGTCACTATCACGTCCCAGTACACAGTACATGCATCCACAAACTGTTTAGGGGTGAGTTTTCGTCCTCGCTGCTCAAGGAACTCTTGAAAACAGATAAAGAAATAGTTTCATAGGGCCCAGTATAAAAACAAGA
Source organism: Fragaria nilgerrensis (assembly GCA_010134655.1). Taxonomy (NCBI): domain Eukaryota; kingdom Viridiplantae; phylum Streptophyta; class Magnoliopsida; order Rosales; family Rosaceae; genus Fragaria; species Fragaria nilgerrensis. The sequence goes on from CM020982.1 coordinate 23,756,667, forward strand.
TTGAATCCAAAAATTTAATGAACGAAAAACTTTCAAAAACATTTGTATGATCAAATAAATGCGGCGCCATAAAACTGTACCTGATGGCCGGTCCTTTTTAGACCCACTACCCAACTTACCTCACTATATACGTGTATAACAGGTAAGTATAGCGAGAGTGTTCATAAAACGCCCTATCGCCTAGAAGCAGTGCCACTCCACAAGGGATGTAAGACACTCTTCCGTTCATAAAAGCCTCTCTAGAGGTTTAGGGGATCGAACCCAAGGTAGTCACTATGCTCCTCTCACTCTCAAGCCATCAATATCTCATAACACCGGTTACCGTATTTTTATTGGATAACCGGATCATGCAACATCATATATGCATAAACATTTTATAAAACAAATATCATTAATCAAGGGAGTTCCGGATACCTGGAATCCGAGGCTTTCCTCATGAACTCCGAGAATCTCGAGCATTCCGCTCCATGGGTAACTGGAGTCCCTAATGTCCGACAACATTACGATCATTAATATAATCTAATATTCAATACCACTCTACAAACTTTCAAGTCAATGAACTTATTTCTCTATCGGGTGCAATCCTTTCAATTTACTAAGGACACCCATTAGTATGTCTCTATGATCACTCTTCTTCGGCATAAAAATACAAGACCATTTAACTATAGTCTCTCAAATCTTAATGTAGAACTTATTGTCCATTAATCATTTCAAGCAAAACTCACCACAACATCCCACTCACAATTAAAATGCATACTTCATCACAGATACACCAACTTGTTTAGTCCACTACTACCATGTTTATAATCAAACCAAAATACCTTGGTAAACTACATATATCCAGAAATGTCAATTTGAACGCATATACAACTATCACAATACCACCATAATCATCAACTATTTAATTGATAATCCAAACTGACAACACACACTCAGCCGTACCCATATTTTCAGATATAGTTCAACTGACCTTGAAATAAATTAGATCAAGACAGAACCCATCTTACATAAATCCTCATTCATAATTAACTCACTGCATAATTATATACATTTCAACTTCAGTATCTTATCATGTCAAACAATCATGCTTTGGCCAAACACAGTTGAGCTTAATCATGACACAAACAACTCATTCCTTACAAGCAACCAACAACCATAATTCGAATTCCATAAAATCTAAATTACCTTTGAATTCACGTATATCAACTTGTTTGACAGAGGACCGGTGCAGCTACTTCGTGTGAAGGTCGAACAGAGCACCAACTAATTTCTGAATACACCAACTCAACAACCTGAGTTCTTCTAGATATCCATTCGTATTCGAACCCATGAGTTCAAGAACAGTTGCCGGAAACAGAAACACATGCAGAAGAATCGATTGTTGAAGCCGCTGGAAATTGTCGTCGAACCGTCAATGTTTTGAACATCAAATATCCTTCCTCGGCTAACTATTGGACGAGCCACCAATCCTAGCGCGTCTACGACGTCGTGAGAAGCCGAGAGGAACAAGTGTGTTGTAGGAAAGTCACCGGAAGGAGGAGAGCTAGTCTGGCCGACCTCCACATGTCGGTGGGTCGAGAACTCGGCCTGGACAATTCTGTTTCTTTCTCGATTCTTCTCAGTTGTTCAATTGGTCAAATGCCTATTTATAGGTAACTCCAATTTGTTGATTAACGGCTGAGATGAAGCCATGGGATTTGTACGGCTGAGATTGCACTTAATCAAATTTCTTTTCGTTTTGGTTAATTTCTGCAGTTTTTGAACTTCTAGGGAATCATAAAAATTAGTTCGGATAGCAGTCAAATCTTCGAAAATATCCACAAACTCGTCTTATCGTGTACATTATTATCCAAGTCTTCAATCATGGACATGGCCTAGTAAAAATTTCTGAAAATCTCCAAGAACACATTTTGAATATCTTTGAGGTCGAAGCTATTTACCGAAACACCTCAAATTAAGCTGGTCAAATATTCCGGGTGTTACAGGGACTGCCCAATTTCATCTTATACAAGGATTGTGCTTCTTTTGGAATTTCCAATGGCCAACTAGGTGGTTTCACTGATGTATCATGTGGAGGTGGTGCTAGAATGGCATCTAGTGCTTCATGTAAAGTATAACCACCCTTGAATTGAGCATTTCTCACTCGAGTTGTCTGAGCTTTACATTCATCCCATGTACTGTAAATGCCTGGTTTTTTACCAACCCACACAACATAGTATTTCCCTATGACCTACAAAATTACCAATAAATAAAAACCTTGATGATCAGTTTGGTATTAAATTACAAATAACATGTTCGACGAACTAACTCTTTAGCAGAATTTATTTCCACAAGTAATGTAGAAACCTTTCACAATCATGGTATACTTAAAAGTAATCATGTCTCCTTGAAATTCTACACATATATAGAATTTTACGTTTCAATCATTGACATAAACCGCGACATAAACCATGATCAGTTGGATAACGTACAAACGCTTACTAAGATGCGGAAACGTACCCCTACTCGCAGTTGCAGTACCCAAACACGATCTTAAGCACTGTAAAGGAGCGGCCCGGTAAAGAATCTGCTTGCTCTCCCTTTCAATGTTGGATAGGTGATTGATAGGAAGCACAAAAGTGTGCCATTACTGACGATTCACGCTTCCGAAGCGGAAGCGAATCAGAATCACCTTGGAAGCGCTCGGAAGCGAACGAAATCGCGTTTCCAGAAAAATCCTCTTTGGTTGCATGGCGGAAGAGCGAGCTTCCAACTTGGAAGCGCCAAATTGACAGTAAGAGCGGAAGGACCAAGGTAGCAGGGAAGAGTGATTCTCTTTTACCTCTTCAGATCTGCACCTCTGCCTCCCTAGTCCCCATCTCCCTTTCGACCACTAAGCCTGAACCTCAATTTAGTGATGATCCAACCAACCCAATCGTCTAGAGTAGGAGGGAGAGAGTAGATGCCGAGTTCAACTCGATCTTGGGAGGAAGCAGAAGGAGAGGATGCGGAAATAAGTGGGTTTTGCTGTTTGAAAGTTTGAAACAATCTTCACTTTGGGTTTCGACGATGAAAGGAAAAAAAATGTGAAGAGTGGATATGGAACAAGAGATTAGAAGTTTACTTTGGAGTTTGGACTCTCGGAGTAATCTTATCTCTTCGGTAATTAATATCGGGAAATTCTTGTATGCACGACTTGTATTTACACGACGCAATCTTAACCGTTCATAATACTTTATATGTTTGACCACCATATTTTTATATTATTTTTTTTAATCCTGATCATCCATGTATGTATGTGAAGATACACGTTGTGTAATGAAGATACTCTCATTAATATAAAAGTCAACATATTTATAAGAGTAATTTAATGGAGAAAAAGGCTCTAGAGGAAAAGAAACAAAATGCCTCCCCTATCGAGTTCCCTTATCTCTATTCTTAAAAGGTAATTATAAAAATTAATAAATGAAGACATGCAAAACCTTCTCTATATAGATTACATTCTTAAGTATAATGTAAATATATATTTTATTTCTTATATTATATATATATATATATATATATTTATTTAATTTTTTTTCCGCGTTTTCAAAACGCTTCCGTTTCTGATTATTTTTGGAAAAAAAAACGTTTCCGCGTTTCCAAACGTTTCACTTCTATGCTTCCGCTTCGGATTTCATGCAACGTACTCTTCTGATTCCATGCAACGTACTGATATGTAACTGACTCCATCTATATATAAAGCACTGCGGAGTCCAAAGTCCTACAATACAATACTAGCTGTTATTATTGTCACAAGAATCCATGTGGTATGGAATCAAATTGCTTTACAGCACTAAGATTCTCTGTCCACAAAACCAAGCTGTAGGAGAGAGGGAGGGATCAATCAAATCGCACTTCAATAATTGTCATCATCCGTGCTAGGAATTTTTAAAAATATAAACATGAAAACGGTTGCACCCCAGCCAAACCATATATAAAAATTGACGCCAGGGATATTGTTGGGCTGAATGATAATAGTGCAAGGATTAATGATAAACATATTGTAACCGAAAAAAAAATTGATAAACATAAACAAGCCGTAGCTAGCTAGGTTTTTCTACACAATTATTAAAAAATACTGAAAGTTCGAGCTTGTTGGATGAGAGAACTTCCATTGAAGATGTTGCGCATTAAGCCCCGCCATTTAAATCTGCATCTGAACCGAACCTTCATCAGAAGATGCTTAAGCATTACTCGGCATTACTCGGTAATCAAAATCTAATATTGGACACAGAAGATGCAGTACCATCCAGGTTGGGCACATCACTGTTTAATTCAACCGGGGGGGGGGGGGTTTGAAATACATCCTTTCATAGCGAACAGATGCATAATGTACTTGATAAGCACTCTCCTCCCTTTGTGTATAGTAAATTCCATAAACCAAAGGCTGATGACTATCATGAAGGATTTAAACACGAATACAGCAACGGGAAAAATTCGACGAGGTCGGAATCTCAACTTGCTTAACGTGACCCAGCAGGGAACCTACGTATTTTCCAATTGCCAGGGTATCGACATGAGGAGGAAGACCCTTTATCCGAACCCAGACAGCCACAAGATGCAATGGTAACTCCTCCTTCAGCACTCCATCTGGCCAGATATGCACAGTAACAACATAGCCCATCACCCACCACGGTCCATTATTGATTATGCTCTTTAGCGCTCCATCTAATGCAGTGATCAAGAAAGAGTTGCGATCATGCTCATCAGGCTTATGATCAACCGTGACATAACCAAACATGGACCACTCAAATTCTAAGACACCGCAAATAAATGCAGGGTCAACTTCATGATCAGTAATAAGACGTGCCAAAACTTGAATGGGAAGATCTTCATCTATTTCATATTGGTTGAGGGCGATCATGGCGGAAATTATGGTGAAAGGATGCAGATTTATTTTTTTCCAAGGATGAAAAAGTGCAGATTTTTTTCAATTTCCAAGTTTAAAACAAAAACCATACAGTACATTTGAAATTATGTCAGACAACTTACCAGACACTCTTCATCACATGCCAACACAGTTACACATGTATTGAAGGAAAATGAATTCTGATATCAATATAACACGGGTCAAATAGATGTCACGTCACTTCACATAGACACTCCACACCGTCGTCCTTTTACTCTACAACATAGCTTTGTTCAACTATTCAAAATTCAAAAGCGTGGTTGTACAGTGGGCTTGGAACTCCGAACAGTCTGAGCAGAAAAGGAAAAAACAATCATTTTCATTCTTAGGCGTGTCAGTTGATTTTTTTTCAAATGAATAAATTGATTTTCATAATTGCAAAATTCCCTAAAAAGAAGGGTGCAATCCGAAATAAAACAAAAAATGACGATTGCAGTTTTTTTTACGACTAACAACCGATACAATTTATCTTATTTTCAACATATTTATAATATATATATTTGAAATTTCCTTTACTGACACGTACGTAGCACAATTAGAGATTACAACATTTTGACACGTGGGGGAAGTTGGTGATGATGTAGGAGATTTCCAAGAAGATTTGGAATCACCACCTTTTGCCATGTGTTTAAAATAACTTTCGTCTCAACTGCCAGCCCCGTGGTTTATATGCTCTTTGATGGAAAACAATCATTGTATAAGATTTCATGCATGTGGTAAGTAAACTACGAGTAAACTCTTGGCTTTCACCCCTTATTGATATCATGTCGGAACGCCCCTCATTTTTAGCAAAGATCGTGAGGTCTGGCCTCAACACGGAGAAAATGGTACTTACCCGTATTGGTACTATGTGTTATTTTCGATTACACCGATACGTTGTATGTTTACTAACAAACACTATCAAACCTCATATATGAATTTAAATTTATACAAATTTGCAGGAGATCCCGGACTCATTTAGGAGCAAACACATGAAGCATGACAAGATGAAACAAGCCACGTTGTCAATAAACGGTGTCCTTGCATCATATGAGACTGCAGTGTCGAGACGCCGTTCCGCTTTGACATTAACTCGGGGATGGAATGAATTTATAGACGATGTTATGGGAAAATACAGTGCATTATACCTACATCTAACCTATGAAGATGACATGTATTTTCGTGTCACACGCTTTTACCCCGACAGGCATGTAATGGTAGAGAGACCACTGAAGATGCGATCGAGTTCTTACCTTGTCATCAATCGCGTCATCAATAATCAAACAATGCGATCGAGTTACTGTCAGATTATAGATGATCAATACATGCTACTTGTGAACAAGGACCCCTCCCTCATTTTGGTACGTTAATACCCCTGTTCACTTTTGTTTTGATATGAAAGGCATTGGTCATATGCGTTAGTGATGGGACATATTTTTTATTGGTTTTTTTTTTACTGTGTGGTGCTAGATAAATGATCATGGTCTGTTTCACAAGAAAATGGTTGACGCCATGTTGGGTAGGCCATATAGGTTCGAAATCTCTGGCCTTGGTGGCATAACAGTGGGTGTAAATCTTCGACAAGAAGAACGGAATTATATTGAACTTGGTCGTGGAGATTGAAACTTATTTCTGGATCTAAATGATTTAGAATGTGTGATGTTTTGGTGTTGAAGTACGTAGGAAACCAAACAATCAGTGTGAAAGTATTCCGGTGGGAGAAGTATGCATTAGATATGGCAACCCTTGTGTTTGAATCAGTAGACAGGAGTGGCAGTGCCGAAGAATAGAGATGCTACATTCTAAATATGATGTTGTTTACATTTTATTTTGATCGGTAATGTCTGTTATATTATTTGCATTTATAGTATTTGTAATCGGAGGTTATATATTATATACATTTATATTATAGTAATGTGTTTCGGTAATGTCTGATAATGTCTGTTCTGACCACTATCAAGCTATTGAACGATAAGATTTGCACGGAGCTTTGCCTTTTCCATTGGAATGAATATCAAAATATCTGTAGAATGGCTCCCTATCAGAATATCTGTAGACAAAGGCGGATGAAACAATATATGCAATAGCTTTACATTTTCCGATTAACTAACGATCACCAGCGATTTTCCACGATGGTTCTGCAATATTTATAGTGCTCCAACATTCAATTGATAATGATAGCGTATCAAATCCCTTTACAGCCTTGCAGATTCTTATTCAGCTTCGTGATTTCGATATCAACTGGGCTGGGGTTATCCAGTCTATGCGGTAGAACCCCACAGTCTCTACGGCAATCTATGATGAGATCTCTCATCATTTAAGGCTTTGAAAAATGATAAAGGACGATTATTACGTATGGGTTTGGCGGAAACAATAATATTGACGTTCGGTGGCCGGGTGGCGTGTAACAGCTGCGTTACTCAGTGGTCAATCAATTTACAGTAATAGCCTTGTGTCACTTCAATGGAGTTGACACCTTCTTGACTGCGCGAGTGGTCAAAAAATGGACCGTAAGAAACAGTGTTGTGTCAGTTTCACCGCCAACGCTGGTCAAAAAATAAGGTAGGGGAACGGAGCTGCAAATTATAGCTATAAATGCCCCATGAATATTGCAATTTGTAGTTGCCACTAGTTGAGAACAAATAGGTGCGGTAGATCAACTATACTTTTCTAGTTTAGATTAACGTTATATCCCTGCAATGCACGTAAGGATTACCGGCAATGAAGGTTGTTATGTCAATCGACCATATTGACGGTGTGACTTGGCGATCAGAAAGGTAGGTGATTTACATAAGTTGTTTTTTTTAGACTTATTCTAAAACCAAGGCACTTTTATTTAATTTTAATTATGTAACTGAATTTTCAAACAATTATATTGAAAGACAATAGAGACTACGCCAAACCTATGTAAAGGGTTTTCCTGGGTCGATGAGAACATCCCATTGGTGTTGTCACACCTCCATGTAAGTGATCCGGATTTAAAGAACTATTTGCCATATTGCCATATTGTCATTTTACTGGACAATGAACCAAATGCGGTTACAATTTTTATGTACTAACATATTTTCAATGTTATGCAGTGTATATATCCATGTAGTTGAAACTTGCCAATCGATTTACGAATTATCCAAGGTGTTTTAAATGTTTTGGAATTATGAAGGACTTCATTGCTCAATCTAAGAACCCACCGCATCCTATGTATTGGCTTTGCAAAGGGATTAATGTGAGTACTAACATATTTCCTTAAATATGTTGTCATATTATTGATATAATTTATGACTAATACTGAAATATATATTTATAACATTAAATATATATTTTTAATTTTTTTATTAAATAACTCACACACATGCAAGATTTTAAGTTTTCAACCCACGATTATTTTAAATTTTGAAGTTAAATAACTTACAGAAAGTCAAAGTTATTATATATTGACAGTACTATATAAATTGTGATTGCTTTATGCAAGGAAATAAAAATTGTGATGGCTTTAACTAGGGACATTTAATCCACAACGACCAGTTGTTGGCCCCACGATTATGTAATGAAGCTTATAATAACCGGATTGATAATTACTGGGGCGATGAAATGGATGACCGCCTATTGTGGGAAAATTCAGCATAACCAATGTAATGATTTAATTTTTTTAAATAATTTGCCTCTTTACATTTAGTGATGGAAATTATGCGCTGTAATATGTTGTTTATATATATATATATATATATGATTCGGGCCATTATACATGTAACAATTTTACATATGTATGTATAAGTAAAATGGATTAATATAATTATTGAAAAGAATTTCAAAATCAAGTTGAGAACATAAATTCGGCGATGGGTGGAAGGTTTTGGATTTGGACCTTTTTGGTTGCACGCCAAGAAAAATAAAAATATGGCAAAGGCCCTTTCACGACATTTTTACGAGGCCGTCGTTGTTATAGGGAAAATTGAAATTAAAAGGCAGTGTGAACAGCGGGGGGTCAGCAAAACGGTTTTGGTTTTTTCCCGATTTCCCAAGAAAAAGAAAAAGGAAAAAGGATTTTCAACTTTTAACCAAAAAGGGACAACATAAAAGAACGAGCCGAGGAACGAGTCAAAACCCTAAACTCCCTTGTTGGTGGCCACCCAAGGGATTGAGAAAGTTCCAGTTCCTATGTCGAAACCATGATGTCGAGCCCTTGGAATGAAGGCTCCAATTTGAAACAGGGTCGAGGTAAGTGAGGCTATGGGTTAGGATTACTATTATAATTGCAGTATCCAGTTTTTACGTTTTGTGAATGTAAATTTTCTGGAGTTTGTGGAAGTAGAATGAAAGAAATAATTGGGGAATATTGTAATGAAAGATGACAATTAAACGAAATACACGATATCAGTAGAATCGTTTCACTTGAGTTTGTTCTTGTGCTAATTGTGGTGTTCAAAGACAGTAAACAAATAAAGTCCCATTTATTCCTTTTTATGGATCGATTGTTTAGCCTGTATTATTTCTACTTTTGATTTGTCAATCTGTGTGCAACATTTTATGCAGTGAAGGACGTGCTGTGCGGCAGCCGGGAGTCCATGGAAGTAATGAAATGTTGCATCTGGCAAATATTTCATATTTCCTCCATATCGTAAAACGACAGACAAAAACACGGTGACACTGGTAAGATGGACTCGTGTAGAGAAATACGCATATCCACATGTTTTTTATAAATTCATGGGTTGATTGTAATATACATACATACTTTTGTCATTGACAACAATGTATATTTGCGGGACATTCCAATTCCATTTGTGGATAAGTTTATGCTTGGTGATTTTGCGCGAAAGGGTAGCATCAGACTGCATGGTTTGAAAAGATGTATTGTCCATGTCGACATCCATAGGATTAACTCTGTTCTTCCCTCATTATTTTATCCCATTTTAGGATTAACTTCATCCTGTTTTAGGTGGAGCAGTTTAAGTATATATTTTTTATTTTATAACCCCCTTACAAGAGTCTAGTGAGTAGTAAATGCAGGGGAAGACGAAAAGAACGTCGTTCAGTTGAATTTTTGGATTTCGAAAGGAACCACCAACCGATCAATTTTATGTCATTAATACACAACGAACCTCGTCAAGCGTTTTCTTTGTTTTTTGGACAACTCGTCAAGCATTTTCTGGTTTTTGGTTTTCAAGAAGCTGACGTCGACGAAAAAAATGCACGTGCCATCTTGCCATTAGTAATGCGGGTCGTACAGATGAAGTGGAAGACCGAACACTTTCCTGAAAACCAAACCGCAGATATAAAAGAAACCAACACCACCCCCGCAACGCCCACTGTCGCTCTCCTCACTGTCCCTTTCCCTCATTGGCTACACAAGGAAAATACGTTGTCCTTCGTCTGAGCTCTCAGTCTAAGCTTTCATTTCTAAAAACTCACCCATAATCTTTATATATTTGCGTCATCTTTATAGCCAGAGGAATTCGATTAGGGCTTGTGAAGTTTTTCTCTGTTGAAGTATCTGAAATGAAATATGCTTTTGGGTAGGGTGTTTCGTCGGATCCCGGTGTTTCATACTGAAGAATGATTGGTTCTTAGATTGCGCAGTTTCCGAAAGAGTTAGAGGGGTTGATTTTTTTTATCCGTTGTTTTATCATCTAAATTAGGAATTATGCTCTGGGCTACCACATATTCCATTTTATTGTTTCTGTGCTGCCGAGCGAGTAATACATCATAAGATACCAGTTATTTTCTATCCAGCAGGAATTGTATATGAAGAATCATAAGGGAGATAATTGGTATCCTGTCATGTTAAGTTGTTGGATTAATTGTGGAGGTGTGGATGAACTATTACATTCATGCTATAGTCTTGTTACTGATTTCATAGTTCATTTGATTGGAGGTTTACTGCTTAATTACTTTATTATTCATTGCTTAGTTCATTTGTTTGGAGGTTTACTACTATATTTATTACAGTTTGGGATAGAAGGATTCAAGTGGGAACTCCGTAGTAATGAATCATAGTACGGATCATAGTAGTAGGTAGCTGCTTCATTCTTTATTTTCTGACAAGTACAAGGAAAATGTATCTGAAGACGGAGTTGCAGTGGAATGTTGTAATCCGTCCTGAAAGCTTGTATCTGGATTTAGAGAGCCTCAAGTGCGCCATTGTTGTTTAGCTGATGGATGATTTTGCAAAGATGAAGGCATCCGAAGACATTGGATACCATCTTGTTGTCATAACAATGAACAAAATAGAAGCGGGAAAGGTTTGTCAGCATTCTGGGCAGGTGAATTTTCCTGTTACATTTACTGCCATTTTGTTCAAGATGTTCACGGGAGAGATCCTAGAGGGTGAAGTGTACGAGGTTCTGAAGGAGGGAGTTATATTGAGATGCGGTCCAGTGGAACTGCTATTTCTCGGATGTGAGAGAATGTCGAATTACCACTATGTTGATGGGGAGAATCCTACATTCTTGAATGAGGATATGTCTAAGATCGAAAAAGGTGTCAAGGTATGTTTCGTTGTCACTTCAACTAAGTGGATGCAGGAACGAAAATAATTTCGGGCATTGGTCAGCATACGCGGTGATTATCTAAGACCAGTTGGTTGATTTCTGTAATTCGCTTCTAGTTGTTGGCCAAAGCTGGTGTTTGTTTGTAGTATTTTGTCCCGGATTACTGATTTTCAGTATTCTTGTTGGGCTAAAAATTTTGCAGAGTTCCGGTAAATATGTAAGTTAGTCTGATCGGGTAGTTGTGTTTATTTGAACTTTGTTAATGTGATGTAAGAGCAATTGCACCCGTTAGGCAAGGGCAATTGCTAATTTGCCAATTGAATTGCCCCTTGTTAATTCACTATTCACCTAGAATTGGCAATTGCCTTTCCTTTGTTAATACATCAATTGACGAGAATTTGTCTATTAATCCACTATTCACATTTTAATTTTGAATAATTTATTAATTAAAATTGTTAAACTTATAATTTGATTAATTAAAAATAAGATTACTCGAAAATAAGATTAATCGTACAACGTTAATCATAGAGTGATATTTACAGAATTTTGTAGAAAAAACGTTTAGGATTGTTATTTTATGTTTTTTGAATAAAAAGAAAGAATTGTCATTGTAACTTAATCATAGTCATTAGATCTCAATCTAACAGCTATAATTAAACTATTGTTGCAAAACACATGGCTTATAAAAGCCTTCTCCCTGCATAGCACATGACAGCAGTTGTGGAGCCCACTAAATTGGTCAGGCAAAATGATGGGCAAAAATCAACAACTCAATTACCCAGGAAGTTACTATTCATGCGGGCCATACATATTACTCGGGCAATAAGTGACACGACCCACCCCGAATTTCATCCTAAACCCGGAGTAAATCGTGCGGGGACCACCTCCAAGGAAAAATTTACCGCAAAATTCGGTACAACCTTCCTTGGAAATTGACAATCCTTCCAAATCAAAAACCTGCAAACACTCCTAAAATTCCCAATCTACTTTTAACTTCTAGAGCCTTCGTGCTCCCCAAATACAATCACCACCAACAAGATAATAAACATTATCTAAGATAATATACATCCTCCGTCAAATATTCTAAAATATCAACTAGCCTTCACCCACAACCAAAAATATATATATTAAACCCAAGTATTCAGACCTACTAGACACTAGCGGAAGTAAGAAAACACAGGTAGGTTAAACAGGTAACCTACTGGTGAAAGGTTGTGGAAATACGGGTGACTATGCCTCGTCTCCTACTAGATCCAATCCGAACTCTGCAGACTGGGCATTTTAAAACGAAGGGCCCAGGGGAAGACATTTAATAACGTTAGAGTGAGTGGACAAAAATAATTTAATAACAAAATATTTATGCATTCCATTTTAATTTCATAGAAAAATATACTGCATGCGGCAGCTCAAAAGTGCTCAACTTATAAACTGGCAATTTCACGACTAGCTCCGGCTAGTCACTAACTCAAAAGAAATGGAGCCTCTCAGGCTAAACTATATATAAACATATATTCGTATGTATTTACACTCGTCAGACTCCTTGTATGAATCCTAGAAACAATTTAGAAAAATAGAGATTCATACAAGGCTACAATGCTGGCGTCTAACGCTCACGTTGCGCCATAATGGTATTTTTCCTCATTATGACCGAAGAGGACGGTGTATATATACGTGTGGACTCCCTATATGAAAACCTAAATAAACCGAAAAAAAAGTAGTTTTCATATAAGGCTATGACGCTTGTGTCTAACACTCATGCCACGCCATAATGGTATTTTACCTCATTATGACGGACCAAGCACGTATGGCTAGCTAGCATTTATACACATACTATACTCATAATATCCAAAATATATATATCCACCGAAAATCTCATTTTCGGGAAACTCTCCAAAGGAGGAAAAATTGTGAAATAGCCGAGAAATAAATAAGTCTCATAAGAAGAAATAAATGATCAACAAAATCATTCATCGCATGCTTTTCAATTAAAAACAAAAGTCCACTCACAACTTTAGGCCTAAGCCTGATGTCGATCTGAGGTCTCTCCAATTTGAGTCTTCTCAAGTCCTGTTCCAAATACATAATTAATTTTCCAACTAAAAATCCAATATTTATTCAAAATAGGCAAAATTAACCGAGAGCCATAAACACGCTCATCATTGCCTAACTTCGATATTCTTAAATCGAAACGACCCAAACTTTAATACCATACTCGGCAGCCGTAAATACAACATTTCTCAGAAATTGACTTAAATCCTACGGCCGGATTTTACATTATTTAACCGCCAAAATACCAAACTTTGGAAATTCCCAAACCTATCCAAATCTCATCCAAAAATTTCACAATTCACTTCATTAAACTCCTCTAATTATTACACATTTAAAACCATCCAAAACTCCAAAACAGCGGCGGCTCTGCTGGCAGCGGCAGCCGGAGACCAATTCCGGCGACCTCCAAATCCTATGAAATTTTAACAGCATAATCCTCTCATCATGCTCTACAACTTTCCTAACTAGCACAAATCCAAAATCCAAGCCTATCTAGGTCAATCGAATCAAAACTTCCATAAATCCCTAAAACTTCAATTATACATTTCTCCATAACAAGACCGAATTAAATCGTTTCCTTTTGAGGGATCATTAACCTTGAAGAGAGCTACAAGATGAGCCAAAGATTTTGACCTATGGCAGCCAAAGGTGGGATTTCCGACGAAAATACTTCCCGGCGTTTCCGGCGAGTTTCTCCTCTGCCGGTGGGTTATTGGCTCGGGTGCTAGGCCGGGGAGGGAGAGGAGGTGGCGGGGCTCCAAACTGGGCTGGAGCGGCGGCCGGTGGCTGGCCGGACGGCGGCAGACGGCCAAGAAGAAATCCGGCAGCGGGAGAGAGAGAGAGAGAGGGCTCGGGAGGGAAAAGAAAAGAGAGAAGAGAGAAGAAGAAAAGAAAAAGAGAGGAGATGGGTTTGGGCCTCACACCAACCCAGCCCAACACCACTAAAATACCCAACTCCACCAATTTAACACCCCAAAATAAAATACCCTATTAAAAATTACCTTTTACTAGCTAAAATTCACTATTTTTACCGTCAACACATTTTTCTCCTATGAATAACTCTCCGAAATAATCGTCCCCCAAAACCCCTCTAGGGACCAATTAAACTATATCTCAATGCCGGAGACAGTAAAAATTCTTATTATAACCAAGCTAGTAAATAAGGTAAAAATTTAAGGGTCGGGATGTGACAATAAGTTCCTGGTGCATTTATGAAATGACTGATATTAGCAAATCAGCAAACTAATCAGTCATCCGGTGCAAATGCTCTAATGGTATCTCTCGGTTTACATAGCTTTCAGATGGTTCCAAATATTTTGTTGTCATCAAAGGGTTATTAGTTTTTTACTAATATAGTTTAGGGTACATGATTGATCAAAACTATTTTAAAGGACGAGCCTTAAAATTTTCTATATCTCCAATTCTCACATGTTACCTCCAGTATTATGTTAACTAGTTAAATCATAATCTGGTATCTAGAATGTTTTGGATTGTTATTAACGATGAAGGAACTTGCTAATAATATAATGTAGTACATGCACTTGGGATATAGGAAATGGGAGGAAAAAGAGGTTGTTGGGATCAATCGAACCTCGGTCTTGTTTAATGTAAAAAGATGTCATTCCGCCACGCCAACAAAGATAATCGTTAGTTCGGTTGACACATTTGAATGTATAGCAACTCCTTTTCCCCATTTAATGAATTATGGATTCCTCGAAACAGGCGACACGTGGGGTCTGGGAAAAGGAAAGGGCAAAGAAAAGAAAGGACTATCCTCTCTTTGTCTCAGATAGTTCCAAGACCGTGGACATCGGCAAATATACCACATGAACCTTATTCTTCGAATTTTCATAGTTGGTCGGTCGGAAAGTTCTTTGCCTTCTTATGGCACTCCAGATCTGGTAAAGTATCCTCGACTCTCGCCTTTTCGTGTTTAACCCGTCCACATCGGCAGTAAATTTCAGATTTATTCTTCTGTTTTAGGTTTCTGGCGATTTTGTTGTTGAATCTAAGTGTCATTAGTTCGCATTTCTTACAGAAGCATCGAGGTGTGGTACTATAGAATCTATTTTTCAATAATTTGTACTTTTTGTAGTAGTTGCAGTCAACTTTTTTCAACCTCATCTATTTCGTTTTGGATGAAACTGAAGTGGGTTGAAGGGAATAATAAACCTCATTGGGGTCTCCATGGACCACAAAGGAAGTGGAATCATCCATTTTGAGAAAGTTTGTACTAATAATGGCATCGAAATTGATCATGCCAAGATCATGTCTGCCTGATTCGGAATATTTAAGGAAAATGGTTTATATCCAAAAAAAGACATTTTGTATTTCATGCATATGAATTTGTAACTTTGTTTGAAAAGGTCATAACAGTTGAAAACATTGTTATTTTTGTGTTTCAGGAAGTTATCGAACATGGTTGTAAACCTCCCTGGTTTCTACGTTTCCTTGTCGCCGATATATGGCAGAACTCACTTTGTAAGAAGTTTGAAAATACCCAGGTTATATACATTTACACATGAAGAAATTTCCATGTTTTAGGGTTTTGGACTATAATCTGATGTAGTTGGGTTTGTGTCAAACATAAACATGTGTAAAAATGTCCTTCAACCTGATATATTGATAAAATTAACGTTTTCAACTGAAACTATGCAGTTTTATTTGGTTTTGCAATATTATGCTGAAAATTAGAATTCAACCGTTTGCAGTATGTTTTTGGGCAGAATTCTCATAGTATGCATTTTAAGCTATACTCTTGGTTTTCGGTTTTTACTGTTTAAGGATAATTCACACATTATGCTTATTTATTTCATAACCATGTTCCCATAATGTTTATTAAATACTCTTTCATATTCTGTATGAAGCCCATCCCCGAAGAATTCAGGGATAATTTGAAACAGGCGTTGCATCTGAGCACTGATAAGAAAGCATGGTTGATTGTTGATGATGCTATAGAAAATGGATGGTCAGTAGGCATAGTTGATTTTGGGAATACACTGGCATTCAAAGGAGGGTGGACAAAGTTCAGGGATGACAACAGGTTGAGGGAGGATTACAATGTCCTTGTGTTCATGCATAAGGGGCAATTGAAGTTCCATGTGATTATTTTAGACACAGCAACCCAAGTTGCTAGGACAACATATATAGGTAAGGGAGCTGTTAACAGAGGTGGGAAGGCTGACGGTACGGGTGTTGTTAAAATTGAGGATGATGGTGAGGCTGACGCAGTAGGTGTTGGAGTTGCTAGAGCCGGGAATGCAGGGAATGGTGGAGCTGGGAATGCTGGAGGCGGGAATGCTAGAGTTGGGAATGCTAGAGCTGGAAATGCTGGAGGCGGGAATGCTAGAGTTGGGAATGCTAGGAATGTATACATGCTTGGGAATGCTGGCACTGAATGCTATTTCCGTATTGGTCCAAATCCCCCGGTATGTTATTCCACATAACCATCTGCATAATGATGTTCATTCATACATATGTGTGTTGATTGTTATGTTTGATTGTGAATGTGTTTCAGACGGTTCCTGTTAGCTTCTTCAGAGCCCACATCGAAAAACGACCATGCGAAATATGCCTGATTGGTGATAATGGGACACGATATTTGATAAACTGCAAGAAAAACAACAGTAGCGTGAGATTGCATGGGGAGTTTGGAAATCTGAAGAAGAACAACCATATTTCCATTGGAGATGTCGTGAGGATGGAACTTGTCCGCCCAATGGTGTTTAGGCTTGAGAAAGTTGTTTAGCATCTAAATGGCTGGTGTGTCTGTATGTTAGAGATCTCATTCACAGTCCTAGCTATATGTTGTTTTGTATATTGTCTTTTTGGTTGGACTGTGGTAGGTTTTCAGGTTGGTACTGTCTCTTGTGAAAGTGTATGTGAAAGAACTGTGGCTATCTGGTTTTGGACAATCTGAACAGTATATATATGATTTAACTAATAGAATCAGTACTTTTTAAAGAATTGAGAAAAGAACGATCAAAGAATGCAGGTTTATCCTTCAAGATTCGAAAACCATACTAGTCTCATAATTTCACTCTTCCATGGTTTTAACCCGGTAGAAACTCCCTGATTCGTAAGGTTCACCGAGTTTGGAGTTATTTATCGAGGATCGAATTTGTGCGCGCTTCCCAATGTAAAATGCTGGAGCGTCGGGGTTCCTGTAACAGCTGTAACCTTTAACTGGGTAATATTCGTAAAATAGAGGGGCAATTACGTACATCAGCAAAAAATGGTCATCACAAACCCTAAGGGGGTGGGGGTGAGTCGTAATGAAGGGATCGAAACATGAGGAGTATAAAAGCCCGCTGGAAGGTTATTTTGATTTCATCGGGTCTGAAGAGTTACATGGACTGGATTCATCGGCTTGAATGTGAAAAGGTAATTTCACTATTCACTGATAAATAGTGGTGTACTTTAGTACAGAGACGCATTGGTTGAGGTTTGTATAAAGGCCCTCAATCATTCGTTGAATCATTTCCATTTTCAGTAATATTGAGATCTGTGTTTTCCTTCCCAGGTTATACATCATGAGTCTATCATTTCCCATACCGATCCTTAACAAAATTTCCAAAGTAGACAGGATGGACCCATTTACAAACTTACCAGACGAGGTAGTTGATAAAATTTTATGCTTGTTGCCGATCAATGATGCTGTTAAGACTTGTGTTTTATCTACTCGATGGCGGCATACACCAACCACGCTTTCAGAACTTGTGTTTGACACAAGTTTCCAACATTCTAGTGTTGTCAACATGGTTAATCAGGTACTACGAAATAATAGGGGGCTGATTAGAAAGTTTAAAGTTTCATACAATGGTAGTATCGAACCCGGTGAGATTGATGGATGGATCGTTCTGCTATCAGAAAAGTCAGTGAAAGAGTTTGCACTTGATATCTTCTTTGGCCATTGGGATTACTACCCAATCCATAAATGTATGTTTACTATGCCTAATATTGAATGCCTTGAGTTATATACTTGTGTGCTGGATCCCCCGCCTACAATCACTGGAGGATTGAAGAGGTTGAAGAGAGTTTTATTTCGAAATGTTTTGATGGCGCAAGATACTTTTGACAAATTCTTCAGTTACTGTGCTTCCCTTGAAGTGTTGACAATGGTGGAAAGTGATATTTTCTACCATTTCAATATTAATGCACCAAAACTCCAATGTCTTGAACTTTCAGGTTGTTTTGACCATGTTACTCTGAAGAACACCCCAAACCTTACTAAAATCTCCATTGATTTGTATGACCAAGCATTTGTTGCTGATTTTTGGAGTGATGGTCATTTGGTAGAGTTTTTGAGTGACCTGCCTCAAGTTCGAAGGCTTAATATTAAGGGTTACTTTCTGAAGGTAAACATCATTTCTTAATTTTTGAACTTTTATTTGAGCATACATTTTTGAATATTAAGGGTTTCATACATTTGTTTTGTCATATCAGTATTTGGCTGCTGGTTACATGCAGAGCAAAATGCGTGGCGTACTCCCAAAATCCTGTTGTCAGTTAACTTATCTCTCCATTTGCATACACTATGATTATCGTGAGGAGCTCTTGACTACTTTTTGTCTTCTGAGATGCTGCCCTTCACTACAACGCCTGGAACTTTGTTCCAGAGGTGCAAATGATCCAGAAGGCGAGGCTGTAGTTGAAGATGTGTGTCGGAGGAGTGACGTACAGAATTACCAGTTTAACCAATTAGGTGTTATTACTATATCTGACATCCTCTAACCCACTGTTGAACTGCACTTCGTTAAATTTCTACTTCTGTGCTTGGCTGTGCTTAAACGTTTGAAAATTAAACGAGGTTGGAGTTGTTGTTGTGCAATGGTGGACAGTTTAGTTCGGTCAGAACGTGCCTCAGCTGATGTTGAGATCATCAACTTAGTTAACTGTCTGTGGAACGCGTGGAATGCAGGATTTTCTGATGACGGTGAGCAATGGGAACATCGGATA
Organism: Fragaria nilgerrensis; assembly: GCA_010134655.1. Taxonomy (NCBI): domain Eukaryota; kingdom Viridiplantae; phylum Streptophyta; class Magnoliopsida; order Rosales; family Rosaceae; genus Fragaria; species Fragaria nilgerrensis. Next base: position 23,776,068 of record CM020982.1, read on the forward strand.
TAGCCTATGTATGAGTTTCTGTGATGTATACTCAAATTAGTCTCCTTGATCGACTAATCACCATTTTGTAGTAATCAAATGTTAAATATATGGGTACAGCCCAACTACAACAATCTTGTAATATTAATCAGATCAGTTTCTCTATTTAGGTCCCATTTTGTCACTTGTGTGTATTCGCCCAATTTCTAAATATTTGGAGGGTAGTAGTCCAAATGGTACTGGGTTAGTTAATGAAGGACCTGATTAACACTAACGTTGGAAAATATTCAAGTTAGCCCAACAGGCCCATCATAATCTAACAAGGGTAATTACGTACAATCAAAATTGTATAAAAAAAACCCGTAAGAACCTCATTTTGTCCTAATTGAGGAGGAGCCGGCTTTTGGCGGAGGGCTTTTTGTCGGCAATAACTACGCACGTTCGCGGCTATCTGCTATTCGATCCGCCTGCGGGTAAGTCGATTTTGAACACATAGCAGAATCCTTAATAGATTATTACAGCGCTCAATCTGATTCTCCTATTAGCCTTTTCTTTTCTTATTCTTCTTCCCTTATTCTTTCTTACATAACCCATTCCATTAGGGGTGGAATTTTGAAACCGAAAATAAAAAAAACCGAGCCGAAAACCAAACCGAACCGGAAAAAACTAAACTGAAAAAAACCGAACCGAATTAAGAAAAACCGAACCGAACCGAAAAACCAAATCCCTCTAAAACGACGTCGTTTTTTGTCTTTATTTTCTTATTAAATATTTGATTTGAAGAATATGATTTTAGGTTTTATGTTCTATATAATTATATGTTTATCTTTTCTAATATTTTGTTTCTTATTTTCGTTTTATGTACATATAGAAATGTTCTAGGTGTCGTGTATGTGAAGTATATGGAGTGATATGTACCTCTAAAATCGAAGACCTCATTCTTGCAAGGTTTAGATGATTGACTCTAATTATTTTTTTCTTCTTTATTCAAATTTATGATTTTTAAACTTTAAAATTCAGAATTTATTTGGATGGACTTTAAACTATGAAGTCTATATTTTGTGTTCAAGATGAACTTAGACGTTTTAAAATTATGGTTTCATGGTGTGCTAGTATGGTCAATTCTCAATACTTTCGAAATTATTGAGTATTAAACTTTCAAAGTATCTATTTGGTTTATAGATTGTTGGTTTGTTGGAGAATCATTACCATAAATTTTATTGATATATTATATGTGCTTATAAAAAAAATAATGGAAGAAAAAAAAAGACCTAAAGTACGATAATTTTTTAATAAGCTAAAAACTTACAAATTTTAAGAAAAATTATTTTAAAAAAGAAGAAGAAAAACTAAAAAAAAACCAAAACCGAACCGGACCACTGTTTGATTTATTTTCCGGTTCAAGACCTCAAAAATGCCAAACCGAACCAAACCGAACCAAACCAAATTTTTTATTTGATTTGATTTTTGATTTTAGATAAAAACCAAACCGAATAAAACCGAATCCACCCCTACATTCCACTGTTCGTAACAGTGCAAAACCACATTGGGAGCCTAAGATTTTAGCAGCTTCATCTTGTTATAATGGAGGGTGTTAGAAAAGAGGGCCTTTTGGAGCCTGATGTTCCGAAACGGCGACGGGGACGACCAAAAAAGGTCAAAAATACAGCGAAGGTTCCGCAGCCGGAGATTGTATACCTCGCCGACCAACCAATGGTCATGATGCGGACACGTTTACGATCAAGACAGGGGATGGTTCTGCTTCACTAAGAAGTAACCTTGGTGTGGCTCAGGGTGAAATTGTTAACATCCCGCCTGAACCCCTGTTCAAAATGTCGATGCGAGGACCCGGGCGACCAGGTCTGGATGAATCAACATGGGGAACAAACATGGGGATGCCTCACCTTCAGTAAGGACTAACCTTTCCACAGCTCAAGAACATAGGGATTCCATCCCTGCCGATCCACTGTTGGTAATGCCGGAACCAAGTCATGATGAATCGAACAAACATGACGGAAAGGTGGCTGCCTCTTCTTCAGTAAAGAGTATCCTGGGTGCGGCTCAGAAACATGGGGCTTCCATTCCTGTGGAACCATTGTTGGTAATGCCGGAACCAAGTCATGATGAATCGAACAAACATGACGGAAAGGTGGCTGCCTCTTCTTCAGTAAGAAATAACAAACTTCAATGTCAGCAACCAATTGTTAAAAAACCGACGGAACAGCAGTTCAAAATGCCTCCTTCGCATATCACTCTGGTTTCACTAGTAGATGGATGCGGGTTTGAGTCCATTCCTATACCAGACAATGTTACAACTGAATACGTACACGCCAACCGGTCATTTGTAAACGTAAGTTAATCCTTGTAATGTTTCCATGTAGCTATGTTTGATAGATTACATAATATTGATTGCTACAAGTAACAACGGTTGGACGGTTGCAGGTAACCACAACACTGGTAGATTCACTTTTAAGGCAAATTGGTGGACTGACCGTCGTAGCCCAAAATCGGTCGCTGGAGGCAAGGGACATAATGTTAAACATCAAACAGCTTCATGTGAGTTTCGTAGAATATGTATGGCACATGTAAATTATGTTGCACGAGTCTGACTGTCACGTTTGTCAATTGCTATATACTAGGAAATTGATATCATGGAGAAGAAGAGAGAGATCCAACGGCTACTTGAACGGATTACATGGGCTTCCAAGTTTATTTAGTGGGCATGGTTACATGCAATTACATGGATTGGTTAAGCTGTCTTGAAGATGTTATATTTACCACATTCATGACTGCGATAATGTTTTAGCTCTTAATTTTTTTTAATCTTATTGTCAAGCAGGAACGTAGCGGAGTATTCCAAACTGCAGACATGACGGGGGATGTTACAGAATCAAGATGCGGCGAGTTCCATTTCATAGAGAATGGGAACGATAATGAAGCAACTGACGGATCAGAAGGAGATTTGAATGCGACAACGGATAATACATCACCGGAGAGTAAAACTAGGTTCACTTCAGACAGTGAAGATGGGACAGAGACTACTCATACTTCGCAACACCCGCGTGAGGAAGATAGTTCTGTGTTCTGTGATAAGCTGACAGTGGACGTGCTGAAGAGGGATCGCAGATCATATACTAATACCTCAATGGATGTTATATATGGAATGGCTAAGAGAACACGATCTGGCTGACAGGGGAATCAGAAAACAAATAAAATTCAATAGTGTGTTGTTATTATGCGGTTATCGTGAGGACATGTTGGGCTGTATTCATACATTTTAACATTTTATGTCAATGTTTACTTTCAGAATATAGCATTCATTCCGTTCATTTGTTCCTCACAAATTTATAAGAATTCAGTAGAATTTAGTAGCCTTTATATACATTGATCAACTGTCATAAAAGCTGAAGAAAATAAAACGAAACTAGAATGTGTAAACTGATGAGCCGCCTAAAATCATCTGTGATCCCTTCTCCGACGGCAAGAGTGAGACTTCCTTCCGTTTGGAATATTGTCACAGTTAGTTGAGTCTGCTTCATCATATGTGTGAATGTCGGCCGGTTTTGTAGGAATAGAACGCTCTGTTTGCTTTAAACTTGCTGCTTCTTTCATTGACTTCAGCTTTTCATTCTTGGGATCCATCACAATTGACAAGGCCACCACACTCCTCTCTTGAATAGATTGAAACTGAGACGGTACTTCACCTAACCCTTGCATCTGCTTCATTACATAGATACCATTGTCAAAGCGATCAACGTTGTTCTGGCTTGCGTTGAGATTATCTATCCGGAACGACGGAATATGGTAGTAACTGTCCCCTGGTCTTGTCATATCATTGGAAAACACTTTATGGAGAAGCTTCATATGCAGTCAAACAAAATAACGTGTTCTCAGTTTATAAAAAAAAACATGGAACCTTAGAAGCCCAAAAGTCCAAAATAAAATATTACCACACATGTTGCCATATTGAGCCTTCTAATTTCAAAATACGTTCTGGTTGATGCCGATATATCTTGTTTGGTGTCCCAAATCTCAACCACTTTAGCAGCAGGTCTCGTTACCAGCAAAAACCAGTGGTCTGATGTCACATCAAGCAAAGGGATAAGGATCTAGATCAAGAAAGTACTTCTTTGGTTATCAGCCCTTCAAGGTAATTAATTTGTTGTATTTAAATAATTTAAATACCTTGGAGCAATGTTTGAAACGCCTGTTAAACCTGTGTAACCCGCATTCTTCAATGATGGTTGCCATCCAATTTCGTCGTGTAGTCAGTTTTGAATCACAAGCTCGTTCATGTTAAACAACAATGCCAAAGTCCATTTTCAACATATAATTGCACTGAGGGGAATATAACTAACATGTTCATCATACCCCGAAACTGGCCGGTAGGAACCAAGAGTCTGAGTGCTTGTCGGACAAGTAAGCCGCCCATATGTTCATCACCTGCAAATGAATGTTTCCGCTTGACATTTATACCCTGCTGCTATATATCATTCTTCCTACCCCGCTTATAAAAGCGATAATACAATGACGTACCTTGGGGCAAATTTTTTTACCAGGTCGCAGACAGTCAATGTCAGATTTTGTCAAGATAATGTCGCAAAAACTGGCGACTACGTAACTGCATGAATATGTAACATGAGACTCACATCTTTACTATATATCATTCATATCATTATACAATGAAATAGTTCAAATAGATGCATTACCTAGAGTCATCCACTCCTTTGCAAGGTTCCCGGAACACAAAGTTCAACAAAGTCCAGTCTGGAAGTGTCATTTCTCCTTTTATTGGGAAATCTAATCCCCTTTGTGCAACAGGGCCCTCATCTGATGCTGCAGGAGAACGTTGGTCACCTGATGTTGATGGTGTAGTTGCTTCATAAATTGGCGAAAGGTGTCGGTGTTCCGGTGTCCCGATATCCATACCAATGTTTGTTAGATCATCACTAGGGTCACATGTACGATTCTCGAGCCAATCGTATCCTTTTCTTCAGTTAAAAATTCAATCTTGATTGCGTCCACTACTACGCTTCGTACACCCCCCAATTCTGGCACATCAATCATCAAACTCCCCGTACTTTCTAATTTCTCTTCCATGTTGTCCAAGAGTGAACTTAGCCTCTCAATCTGCTTGTTCACAGCATCCGTTCTAGACCTGGCATATGAGTCATCTTCTGATCTGGTTTGGTCAACCGCGGTGGACAGAATCAGTGTCTCTGGAATATCACATGTTCTGCAAACTTCAACAGAGCAGCTGTGGAATCCACCCTGTCCTATGATCCATTCTATCATACTCTTGCACTTGATTGGTGTCCACGCAACAACAGGATGCAACGTTTTACAAACAATTGTGGTGCTGCATTTAAGTGAATCAAAGTAGAATAATGGTAGGAATACCATGCAGCCATTCATGTGACCAGACCTATTTTTCTGATACGACAGCACCCCATCCAATAGATGTCGATAACACAGTGATGCCCAGTTCTTTGTGCTAATGGATGCTGGATGACGCAATGCAATTAGGAACTTCTTATCAACCCTGCCGGGGCTTGTGGGGCACAGCATTGTGCTAAGAGCGTACAGTACAAAGCTTATTTTGAATATGTTGTCAGCCTCCTCCCTTTCGACCACAATTTCCAGCAGTCTCTTCATACTAATATCTTTCTCTTTACCAAAGATTTTCCATGTAATTTCCTTCATATCACTGACCTCTAAACATCCATCAAGCTCTACTGGTGTCCCCCCGTTCTTCACGCCCATCACACGTGTGATGTCAAGCTCAGCTATGGGTACGGTCATCCCGTGAATCTTAATGTAGCAGCTAGTTGGTCGCACCTCTATGTTGTCCACCAGCATCTGGCATATCTCCCTGTTCAGTTTGTTGCAGCCTATCTTCCGTAGTGCGAAAAATCCCATTTCATCCACTGTTGTCCTCTTACTAACTGATAACCCCTCACAGGTTGCCTTGAAATCTTTTGGATTGCACCCGGTTTTTATATCCATCGGTTTTTGCTGCCAAATTATGTTTATAACTATCATTCTAACATATATTCCGAAACGATTCAAAAAAACATTGACAATTTCAATCTAATCATATTCAACTATGTATTTACAACCGCTTACCAGTTTTTCAGTACACAACCTTCTGCGTTTAACCAGAACATCATCTCCGTTCATTTTCTATCAACTGTAAACACGAACACGGCGCTTTAAACATGTGAAATTGAATCAATCATATAGTAACATATCAAAGATAGTAACATGTAGATCTAGAATTACCTTCAGCTGATCGGGAACACAGATACAAGGCGCTCTGGGTTGTAATACCTATGCTTAGCTACCGTCGCCGCTGATGGCGGATCCGGTCTACTGGATCCAATTCACTATATCAAATAGAATTACCTTCAGCTGACCGGCAAACACAAATCCTCACTTCCAATTTTGCCAGAGCCGCGATTGTGTTTGGATTTTCAATATGAATACATATACTAACCTCCGCCGCTGCCCGATATGTTGTTTGGTCGTATACGTTTCACAATGTCTCTCTTGGTAATTACACACGTTAAGAGCGTTGACTACAACCACGTGCAGAACACGAGAGGGTGGTAAGAATGGGTTTACCAGCGTGCCTACCCCACCAACGACGCCCTTGGTTTTCTCCGTTTCCAAATGGTTAACTGCCACGTCACGTAAATGGTGCTAGTATAATTATACTATAGAGTACCTAATAAGCGCCACTCTTTTTTGCTATTAACACACCTTAATTATTTTTTTATCCACACATTTTTATTTTATTTACAAACTTGTTACTTGAATTTAATTGATGATCGGTTCTCACCATATAAGGGGTGTGTTAATAGCAAAAAAATAAGTGTGTTAACAGAGTATTCAATTGATAACCCATCTGTAAACCAAAGAGCATCCCCCAAGCCTCAGCCTCAATAACTGCCATAACCCGGGGTATCAAGAAAAACCTTTTATCCAGGTTCCATTCTGATCTCTGACCACACCCACAGCACCAATGTTACCACTACGGGATTTATCTCCATCAACATTAAGTTTTACCCATCCTACATCAGGTTTTGACCCCTCATCTGAATTAGACCTGAGAGTTTTCCTCAAAAATCCCTTTATTCATCCACTTCCAGATGTACCTGACATGTAATACACCATTGATTACCGCCATAGCATTTTTTGGAGCAATGAACATTAGCAGCAAGCCAAGCATGAAGCATCCCAATCCAGCACTATGGCCCCTTGCACTCAAACTTATCTTTGTTATCAATACATAATAACTTCTGGAAAGAGAAAAGGGCATAAAAATGGTGGCATCTGGTAAATAACATCGATGTAATAACTAGTTGGCCATGGGATACACCATCACTATCTAACAGGAGACATAAGTTTTTGTTTTTTGTTTTCCTTTGGCATTGCAAAGAATTAGGTTAAACTAGGATATGTAAACGGTAAAAGGTTCAAAACCCTTCATCCAGAAAAAATGAAACATTAAATGTTTGTCCATTTCACAAGATTATAGGCTGTTTCCAAGGTTCCATCTTCATTGTTCTTTCTTTTCAAAACCAAATGCATGATTGACAATACCGGAAACACCGGACAATAACCTTGTTACTCAACGAAGATATAGAGGTTGGAAACAGGCAACAATGAACAACTATACTACAACAAAAGAAATATGATACAGTGAGAGTAACCTGATAGAACTAGTTACCCAGGGTTTGAGTGAATGATGAGCCTTGCTCCTTCAACAACCAAGTAAACCCGTAAGAGAATCAAGTCAAACGAGTTCAAGAATGTTTTGGATAATATATATTGACAGTATAGTTGTATGTACGTATCACTTCCTCAACAGCTTCAGTACATCCCCCACCAAATGCAGTGACCCAGTTACAAGAACCTGTAGATACACCCACAGTAAGCATTTAGATGTTAGTGTTATTGTGAATGTATGCAAAGGATAAAGACCACTCTGAATAAACATAGGTTCAAGGGGAAAAAGTGAAATCAGAAAATATTCAAGCAGAGTTAATTACAGGATATTGTGATGTAAATAAGAAATATTGTACAAAGCATGATATCACATCCAGAAAACGTGTTTCAGTAGCTATGAATGCTTCTGTTCCTTTAGTGGTATATACAATTTTTCGTATACCAGTTAATATAGTCTTGAAAAAATAAGGTAAAGGAATATAGGTTGAAAGCATGCAGACATTCAATTTATGGAAATTCATATCAGGACACATGTGGGAAGACCAAATAACTGTGAAGGAAGAAACTAACGCACTTAGATTATGCATAATTCAATGTACATATCCTTTTAAATCCAATGCATCATATGCTGATATATCTCATGTACGCTAGTAGAGCTTGAACTGAAAGAAACAAATTCACATAAGTTTACCTGGATTCTAACAGAAGGGTTTGCTTTCACACAATCTCTGAGCCAATTTATTGCCAAAGGCAGCGAAGGGATTACTGCACTGCAAGCAAAATGATTGCCTACAGGACTGCAATTAGAAGCATCCTCATAAAGGAACTCATGAGGTAGAATTGTTGCAGCATCCATCTTTGATTCCTTGTCAATAACATTATCTACTTCTGCATGTGAGCAAGAATCACTGCATTACATAGATTGGTAATCAAGAGAAGACCAAAGTAGTATTCTCAAATGCATGCATAACTTGAACCCATATATGCAAAATACAGAAAAAGAAAACTTAGACAGGACTAAGGATGATTTAGTAACCTGAACCCATATATTCAAAATACAGAAATAGAAAACTTGGTCAGGACTCAGGACGATACAGCAACCTCTCATTTAGAAACAAAAATACCACATAAGACGCTTTTATGACAATTATTTCACCAAATCATAAGACCAGCCTAAAAGTTACTAATGATGGCATCATAAAAGAGACAGCCTTTAGAGAGAAATAACTAATGATAAACCTCTTTCTTTCTTTTTTAGGCCTGAGACTAAATGTTAACCTCAAGTTTTTGAGTTCTGCAGCAACATATACTACATTTTTTTTCCCACAGGCAGCTGTTTGTTTTAGATTCATCAATATAGCTCTTAATATTCTTAAATTAAGTGATTTAAAAACTTATTGCACTTCACAAAGTAATGAAGGAGAAACAGCCATCCTTAACGGTCATGACTCAAGAATGTGTATCAGCAAGTGTGTATATTAAGATGCTTTGTTAATTGATTCCCGGCGTCTTAATAACAAACAACAAGGTAAACAACCAATTAACACGAAATTCGAGTTTTCAAGGAAATATATGTATATACCCTCCCCATGGATCAACTTCTCCCAAAGTCTCTGGAGTTCAAATTGCCATGCCAGGTCCCTGTTAAAGGAATTTGCATGAATGGCTGAGGCAGCTGAAGTAACTCTGTTATAAGTTGACATACTTGGAACAAAAAGGGCCTTCGAGAAATGAGTACCTGAGAAAGATCCCTGCAAGCATCAGTTTCTAAGTCTCAAAATCATATACACATATGAACTCGCAAACTCTAAAACACCAGACACCAGGAACTCCCTTGAACCTGGGCTCTGAACCCATACACCTGGACCCTGGACACATAACCCCATAAATCTCATTACATTTCATTTATACGACCAAAATTTAGCAATAATAAGATGAGGAATCTGACCATCTGTGGTCTGCTAGACAGATAGAGACGGTTGTGATAAAAACAGGTTGCATATGTGCATGAATGCGGAAAATAAAATATACGTAAAGATATGAAAGTACAAAAATAAAAACCATAAAAGATATAGTAAAAGTTAAATAAAACATAAGTAGCCAATCCCCAATGGCATCAAGTCTTTCTTGTATTATGTTTTTATAGTTCAAAAGATATAGGATAAAGGTATCATATGCGATGACTGAGTAGACTGGCAAATGCATCTTTTTTTTACAGATAACCAATTGCTGATTACCACTGTACTATCCCAAAGCCCCATCAATGTTCACTAGTTGGCACAATATTGAAAGACTAGCAGTTCAACACCAATGTATCAGAACTTCTTGAAGAAAATAACTAGTTAACAAACGTTGTGTAAGGAATCATAAAGAGGAAGGGATTAATTAATTGCGTTTAAATCAGCATTACCTGAAGAAGCACATGTACTTACAAGCTGCGGAAGCAATACTTGAGGGTCTCTAACCTCCATGCAATTGAATAAAAGAATCTACAATGTATAAACAGTATAAAGGGAGTAAGGAACCAATAATCTAACTGTAAATGAGAATTAGTAACTGGATAAATTGATATAGCTATCAATAAAGCTGTCCATGTTGTCAACATCCAGGCATTGACTTCTAGAAGTATAAAATCTGTTTGTATTGCTGTTACCTGCTTTGATATTGGTGTAGAGTCTACCTCCTCTGTTCTATGTTGGAGGTGACCATTACTCCAAACTTGCTCCCTATCTTCAGCTCTAGAACAAGATGATCTTTTCTGGTTTACCTTGATGGCACCAGAAAACCATCTACCACAGACCTCCATGCTCTCAGGACTATGAGCTCCATCCAAATAGAAAACCAGATCTCCACTAGAACACTCAGACACTTTTAATGAACTGAAAGACTTTGAGGAAGTATCATATACAATTTCAGCTCTCCCAGAAAGATACACTGTCGAAAGACCTCTATAAAATGCCTCTGGTAACTTATCTTCCAATAGCTCTTGTCTTCCAAATAGTTTTTCCCAATTTCCTGTTCTTTGGAGCCAGCATTTAGAAAGGGAAACAGCAAGACCAGCATTAATGAACTGGTGGTCGCCAGACAAGCTAAGTTTCCCAACCATTTTTGTACTGTCAAGTGGTGCCACTACCTCCAGTGGAACCTATAATCAGTGAAGACAGAACAAATCATGATGCAGCTAAAAAATGACTAGTTCTTTGTGGGAGCATATGTCTGTTTTAGACAATAATTAATAATTGTGTAAATGATCTAGCAGAGTTATGTGTTATGACCTTTTGATCACGCTTATTAGAACTCTCAGAGACAACAAGCACCTTCTGGTCATTATCTTCAAATTTTGATAAGGACAGTTCAATCCGCTAAGATTTTTGCTGTATGAATTATTGATTTACATGTTGGAACACTCTAATTTTGTTCGTGAGATCACACGGGAGCTATCCCATTAGTTAAAGCAATTTAAATTCACATGAGAACAGCAGTGAGAAAACATGATGCTAGATTTTTGTGAATTTATCCAATTGATTTATAAAATAAAATAAATAACCAGAAAAAAAAATAAAAAATCATAAACTTGGGTCCTTGTCCATAAGAATTGGGTCCTTGTCCATAAGAACTGGCCACCAGAAAGGCTGTAATATAATCTATGAGCAGAAGAACATGGTGGATTAAGCCTTAATGATAAAATGGCCATTTTTGTTTTCTTTGCCCATGGAAAAGGTAAGTACAGCAAAATGACCTCTGCATAATGGAGATGTGAAAGAAGATTTACCATAAATCCACAAGCCACCTCCTGAATAACATCCATTGCTTCAGAAAGTTGGGGTGCCATGAATGCAGGAACATGAGGCTTCATGAGCAGACATCAACCCAATTCAGGAAATATCAAAACTGCCAGTTTAAATATTCAAAAAGAAGTGTTGCAATAAATAACTAAAGTAAATCATATCCATTTACTTCGGGCTGCTTATTTACACCTTCAATATCCCAGCTTTGTGGGAAGCTATCTGCCCAAGAGTATTTCCTGCATAAATCACAGCACTAAAATTTAGCATCCATATATCTGATGACACCATTTTACTGCTAAAATAGTAGAGGGACAACAAGAAAAGTAACTCCTGAAGCTGATAACAACATGGAAAATAGATAACAATAATATAACTTGCAAATCCTTCAGTATAAAATTACAAACATGTATCTACAGAAACGAAGATGGAAAAAACTAGTTAATGAGTCAAATGGACGCACCCAATGCCTCCACATGGTCCATTCCCAAAGAAGTAATGCCACAAACAATAGGGTCTTTGATCTGCATGATTTACCAGTAACTTCCATGACTAGTACAATCATTCCTCTTAATTTATATCCCCTTCAGCGAAAATTAAGAGAATGATAAAGTTCTACTTTCTACTCTTTGTCAATATGATATGGGTTTCTAAAGCAGCATAAAGCAGTTTTGAAATTTGAATTCACTAAAATTAACATATATAATTTCGTCAAGCATACCACATTTGTTGAATCCCTTTTTCCCCCAAGACCAACTTCAACAATCGCTACGTCAACCTATAGAAAGATACTATTATTAGTCTTAATATATGAATAGATCAGTGATTGAATGAAAAAAATAAAAATACATGAAGATCAAGGAACACCAAGTACAACTTGCAATAGATTTAAAGTTAGCACTGATTCCATAAGCTAAGCAGGTAAAAAATTGATCAAAAAAGTTATGTCAAGCACATGACCAGAAGAATAAACAATTTATATCAAGTTGACGACAACACGTACACTTCCTGTCGTTTATGAAAGCCAAGTAATTAGGAATAAGATGGGAATCACACAAGCATGAGTAGAGAAATTAGTTGATTACCAGATGTAGAGTTACTGTGTGTCAAAAACAGACCCTTAGGAAAGGAAGAAATAAAAGGACATTTGGCAGAATAGGAAAACTAGCTGATAATTACTGTTCTCCTGATCAAGTACTGACCAAAGATACCTCGGTCAGTATAGTGAACAAATCCATTTAGAGTAGTTCCACGAGTGGAAAGAAATATGTTTTAATTTGAGTTAATTTCCCTTCCACCCTTGGATCTAGATCCTAGAATGATTGAACAAGGTTTGACTGACCAGAACACCACTGTCTGTTCTGACAGAATGTCTAGGACAGTAATAACAATGACAGTAAAACGGAAAATTCTAGGAAGAGCTGATGCCGGAAGGAAATTTAAATTGTAATAAATATAACCATCCAAGTACCAAGCACTAAATACTTAAGAGAGTTCAACTGATTTATATTTTCATAGCGATTTTGGACATGTATTTCAGGTTCCTTTGTTTCTCATATAGTCAATATATAAGGAGCCACAAGTAGTGTCTTATAAAAAGCTTCTAGTGTACTATTTTGGTCATTTGAAAAGAACTCAGGTATTAATAACCCTATAAAGGCGGCTAACAGTTCAGTTGGAGTGATTCCCAGACCCCTTTGGTGTGATGCTGGGACGCTTTGGTTACGAAGGTTGCCGGGGTCTAGGTTTATGTCAAAGGCCAAAGTCATTCTAAGTTTCACTATTCTCTTTCTGTTGTCCTACATCAAAAGCAAAGCACCATCTAGCAGGTACAGATGACCTGATTATCAGACTCTAGAGGAACTGTATTCTTTTCTCAGGAAATAAAAAGGAAAACAATCCAAGAGAAATATTCTTTGTGCAGCCTATGGAAATGTGAACGAATTGTTAGGAAAGAAAACAGATAAGTAACCAAATTAGCACGAGGATAATTAACTCGTTGCAGCATGACTTACATGTTCACAAATAAAAACTTTGAAAGCCAACAAAATCAGGAACTGAAAAAAAGGAGGCATTGGCAAGTCTTCCGTAATCTTCTCCTGCAAATTCAACTTCAAAATCACAATTGGACATCTACAAGTAGATAAAAAAAAGTTTCTAAGCAGTATGATGTGAAGTGGTAAAAAAGCCATCTGATGTATATTCTACCTACTAAAACTCAAGCTGACACGAATAATTCTAAATCATCCCAAGAAGTATAAATTATAGAATTTTATTTATACTAATGCTGCAATTGAAACAAATGCACACCAAAGTTCTCAGTCTAGTATATAGAGGTCACATACAATGCTAAATTCCCCGTAAGGAAGCTGCTGAAAAAAAAAATATTAAAAAAAAAAAATCACCACAGATTCACAACTTCATATTCAATGATATGACCACTTCTACCCAAAGTGATTCCTACATGACGGCTACTAAGTTTTTCATCTTTTCAAGTGGTATTAATAAAACTGATTCCACCAAAACAAAAAATTGTAATGAAACTCACTCAAGTATTACACTCGAATAGAAACTGATTTACAGTATGGAACAGTAATTATTACTATAAGCTACATGAAATATGGAACAACCATATCAAACACTAATGAAGGTACTGAGGAACAATGCTGGCTTAGAGCCTTGAACAATAAGTTAAGAACGTCTTTACAAATTTGAACTATATCTTAAAGATAATTTCAGAATAATATTTTTTTTCCTTGTCCACGACTTTCCAAATGGATACATAGAGAAGCAAAGAGATACCTCTAGTTGATACCAACAATTCCAAAAGTACTGCAGAAATTTGTCTTCGCTTATATCCAACCTACACATGCAGTATAAAGTGAGACTAAGACCTAAAAATTAGAGATCGACATCTTATTAGCTCAAAGCATAACTGCACAGAATTATGATGAACATCCGGTTAGTTTTGGTTCACAACATTATATTTGTTGCTAAACTAACCGGACTCAAACTCAAGAAGAGAATGCCTTCTAGTATATAAATATATTAGAATCTTTTTATCAAGGTTATGATTAAAAGAAGAAGGTAGAAATAGATTATCTACTGAATGTTTGGGACACTGTAGGGACTAGAGGCTTGCTACCGCCAATTAGTTAACTACACTAATAGTTATTGTGTGCCCTGTATGTGTGTGTGGAGAGAGAGAGAGAGAGAGAGATGTGGTGTGTCCAATTACAAGCAAAAGATAATCCATATATTTGAGTTGTGTTCTAAAATACTAACCCATTAATACGAATTCTTTCTCTAACATCAATCAGGTGAGGAGAAGTGAACAGTCCCGTCCGAAAACCACACTCTCGTAAAATAGCTTCACAGAATGCGCACGTTGAACCCTTAATTGCAAATCCCAAAAAAAAAATACAGGATGAGAGAGAGAATGAGAGAGAGAGAGAGAGAGAGAGAGAAGCAGGTGCTAAACTACAAAAGTATTTTCCATTCTAATCATGTCAGATACCTTGAACCCTTTTAAATCAACTATAGATGTACATAATTACATAATTCTATCGCATTACAAATACAAACATATATGCACACATTCTATTAAGGACGCAGTGTGTGTCTTGGGCATATATATATATATATATATATATATATATATATATATATATATATATATCATCTTAACAGGTAAGAAACATGTCTTTATTTGAGGAACTTATTAGCAAATGGCATTATGAAGGTTTGATATCATAATATATTTCAAAAAATAGTGACAAGTGTCCGAAAGTCCAAGTCTGATTTATCAAGCACATATAGTTTATGGTAAGAAAAATCACCTTTCCCTTGGTTCCAGCTACATGAATAACTTTGAGTCTTCCTATGTCTTTATCCAAGCCTAGTATCTGTAAGAAAAATCATCCAGCATTTCAACCTCAGTACAGTACATCAAATTGTCAAGTGCTAGCTAACTACACAGAGCATGCTGCACTAATCATATTGTCAGCATCATACCTTGAGATACATCGTCATCCTCTCCAATTTATCATATTTACCACCAACAGTTGATCCGTCTCCACGTTTTTTACCTGTAATGAGAGAGGAAAGTGCTTCCATGGCAGATTCATATGAGGATGTAAGAGATAGGTCCTCTTTGACGACCACATTGCTTTGCATTTGTTCTATAACTTGAGATGACATCGCTCTGATATAACCTAAACAATAAGCCAGTCAAGAAGTTAAAAAAAATAATTCAGATAAGACATATACTTTTATTTAAAGAGTTAAACCAAGTATAACACAGGGGACAAGATTTTTAAGGAATTTGCTAGCAGACTGGAAAGATGTTCAGAAACTCAAGGTTGGAAATTTTTGAGAGAATGAAAACAATGGGGTCTTCAACCTCCAGGATTTAACCCATAGTTCGGCATAACTCGCATGATATCAGAACTTATTGAGATGCCTCCAAATCAAAGTCTTTCACTAAGTTATCAAAAAGCATCAATAAGAGAATACATGAAAGATGAGAAACTTGGAAACCTCCAGTTGACTTACTAGGTCTGTTAAGATTACTCGTGCCGATAAAATCTTGCACACGACTTGAGCTCAATGTCCTACTATCAAACAACTGAGCACTTGGGCCATGGAAGTGTGAAACTCTAAGTATCTCACACTTGAGGGGAGCGGTTGCATGAGCAAGCATCAGGGATGATCAACCCTGCAAAAAAGAATGAGAAAAAGACATGGTATCAGTTTGGGTTTCGAGTTAATAACAAAGAGAAACAGAATAGTGGGTGATGACCCATATGCATATATTGATTACAACAGAGCCCAACTGATGAGCTCAAAGCAGGAACCAATGAAGCAATTATTTCACTTTCAGTTCATCTGGCTAGGACCCATTGGCCTTAATTTGCAATACAAGTAGAAATTCAACAAAACAGAACTAGAGAACAAAGTAGAAGCAAAGAAAACATCCGCAACCTCGTTAGAAATGTCCATAGTTTGTTCCACAGAGCATACAATACATGCTTATGACAGATTGAGAGACTTACAGAGAGAGGTCGCGGAGGCATGTTGTGTTGTTGTATAGGGGAGATTGGGTGTGCCCACAATTGATGGAGTGCTTGGTGGCCAACCGCTTCAATACTGTGCTTCCGACTTTCCTTTTATAAACCCCTTTTAATTCCCCAAAATCCTAGTCTCACACACTCACCTCTATCCCGCCTCCTTTTTTTTTTTTTTTTATTAAAAGATTAAATTCAGTTTATCCTTTTAAATTTTAGGACTGAAATCAGTTTGGTATTTAATTTTTTTTTTAAATCACGTTAGTCTTTGTATTCTCAAATGATATCATCTAAGTCCAAAATTTGAATTTTAATATAAAAATGGGTGAGTTTAGTCCTTGAAAAATAACATTTTTCGTCGTTAGAATGTTTATTTGCCCTATTTGTAGGTTAAAAAGCTCAAATGTTGATCCCTATGTCAATTTCAAGTCAGCAGATGATATTATTTTTAGAGCCATATTAAAATTTTAGACTTAGTTGATGATGTTTGAGAGTATAAGGACCAACGTGATTAAAACAAAAAGTCAAGAACCAAATTGATTTTAGCCCTACAATTCAGGGGGTTAAACTGAATTTAATCCTTTATTAAATCTACCAAAAAAATTGTAAAAAAATCGATGGTCACGTTTACATATTTGGATTGAAATTGATCATAAATAAAAGACGAAAGAATGGGAGTGGGAATGGAATTTGTTTGAAAATATTCATTTCCATTTAGCAGTCTATTTATCATGTGGAATCAGAATACAAATGATAACAATTAATGTTGTTTTAGGTTTTAAAAAAGTTATTCCGAGACTTTGATTCTTAAATCCATCTCACCATTTGGGTTTTAAGAGTAGGGTTGATAAGGAATCAATTCATGATTAGAAGGTGAGATCCATGCTCATGGTGATTCCATCGTATGTTAGTAAACACATGAATTTTCTTATCCTCAAATCGTTTCCACACTTCGCAATTTCATTCCTTGTAAATTGATAAGCCTAAAATAGACTTATAAATAACCCTGCAATCATAATCAAGTTATCGATGGTAGTATAGAAAAGTAGGGTGTCTCCCGCAGAGGATTGTGACTTAACAATTGCAAATATGACTCTGAAAAACTGAACAGACACCAGACAAAGACGAAAATAAAACCTATAGCTAGACCCAACGAAAAATTACGAAATTAAATCTGGAGAAACTAGACACACTGACGAAGACACACACAAAATTTGGGGGAAAACTGTGTAGTTTTGCTCTGCTAACAAAATTCAGAAATATGACGGACAGAATGCTCAAAAACAGAAAACTAAATTTGGGGATTTTGGTTTTGGAAATCAAATAACAAAAACTAGTTAGGAACTACTCCTTACCACTAGACAATGATTACACCTATGATGTGTTTACTAGCATGTTCAATTCATTCGGATATCCTTACTCAAGCTAAGTCAATGATGTGTTGAACTTAACTTATCAATCTTTCTTACTTGGTATGTTAAGAGAATGATGTTTTCAACTTAACTTAGCATCTAGAATGGAGCCTAGAGTGATGTTCTCGCACAGCTCTCACCTAGAAGTCATTAAGGTCTAAAAGATTATGAATAAGGCTAGACAATGTCGGTACTGATGTTGTCCTAATCTACCTAGACATTGATTTATGTGAATGGGCTCAAGTCACTCACTCGCTACTCTAGAATGCAAGTAGACATGATGATCATACAAAACATTCATAGCTTTACGACCTAGCATGCATACTAATGTTGGCCACCATCAATAAACATACAAAGTTGATCAATGATATAACGATAAACCAATGAATATCTGAAATCCATAGAACAAATTAAATAAACGCCAACTTCATAGTTACACCATGTCTAGGGCTTGAAAGCAGCCCCTAACTAAGGGAAAATTAGTTACTCATCATCTTTGAAAGCACACCAGAGAATTTCATAAGATTCGGGAAGAAAAGAAAATACGAAAGATAAAAAAAACAAGGGAAAAGATCGATTTTCTGAGTCGAGAGATCGATCTCTTTTGGGCTCTGAACTTTACTTCTTCTCCTTTAGTTCTTGATGGCTCCCTCTTCCAGTACGATGGCTTCTCCCAATGTTATGGAATTAGGGTTTTGCCTTAAATAGTCTCCAAGTCTGCAAAGCTTCCTTTTCAAACTATGTTTCCTTCTTTGATTAGAATCAATGTTTGGGCTATCTTTTGAATGTCTTCCATATATAATCTGGGCTTGGCTTTTGGGAAAATTATATTAATGATGTCACTCTTCAAAATCGTGTAAAAGCCCCCAAGAAATCTTCTCAGAATCCAGCCCAAACACTGCCTCGAACTTGACTGCTGCACAGCTTTTCCGGAACTGCTGATTTTCTGTCCAACTTTGGAGCTTCATAACTCCCAGATGACATAACCGATTTGGATGATTCTTGAGTCCAAATTGATCTACAAATGCTCCTCTACAAATCTGGGCAGTCATCTTGGTGAAAACATTCTCAGAACCGCATGGAAACAAGCCTTAAATACCGGAGAAAATAAGCAGAAACCAGTTTTCAGCTTTTTGTGTTTGCAGCTTCTGTTTTGATGAAGTGGTTCCATCGCCTTTCCTTGATATTTTTGACCATGTGAGTGATCAATCTCCATCCTTGACATCTCTACTTTGTAGTGGAAGCCTTGTTCGCATCACTTGAACACATATTTGCATTATCTTACTCCACGAAGTACCTAAGAAAATAACAAAGTTAAAACAATCTTTTTAAAGAAAAATAGCCAAGTTAAATGCAAATGTTAAACTATAAAATCGTCGCATTTTATGCTCCTATCATAAATAATCGTGTCATCAATGAGACTCTTGTTGGTTGTAGAACTTGTGCATTCTTCGAGCATCCCAATGACATATGGGTCCTCCTTTGGAGGTGGATCTCAATCCGGCTACCAACCTTAATCATATGGTGTACTAGTTTCTCAATTTCAAGGTACTTCTAAAGAATCGTGTTCTGTGTCGATCTCGTTTGTCACAAAGGGATTGTTGACAACAATCTTTACCATTCAAACGCTGGTGAACCTCAGCTTGGTTGTGCTACCCATTGTGCAAAAGCATGTTGCAGTTCCTACTACCAGTGTCAAGCGCAAGGATTCTGAGATGCCTTTGATTGTGAATGGTAAGAGGATCAAGATGTCGAATCATGTTGTTGCTTCATCTTTTAATTGATTTTGATCGGGAGCGTGCGTTGAAGAACGTCAACAGTGTGATTGTGTTTCACCTGCAAAGAAAGGTAGAGTGGGTCGTCCTCGATCCGAGCAAGAAGAACAATTTGAAGAGCGTCTTGAAGCCTAAATGCCTTGATGAGGTGTTGGGGAATTGAAAGATTCAGAAGAAAAGAACTATGAAACATGTTGTAATGGTTGAGGCTAATGTGGTTGTAGGCGATGGATTTGTTCCCTTTGAGGAGGGCACTTCAAGTTACGAGGTTACTCCTAAGGAAAAGTAAGTTGCAGGTTTAGGTTTAAGAATAAATCAAGTGCGTCTGTTGTCTTCTTGACGGTGTCATATGTTTTTTTTTTTGAATAAAAAGCTGGTGTGACTGATCTCAAGCCTTCATTAATGAAACCGTCGAATAAAAAACAGGGGGCCGAATATGCTTACTCTGTCTGGCGGCGGCGTCGGACAGGACCAAATCTTTGTAAATCAAGTAAGAAAAACCCTTCTTCTCTGATATTGTTGGAGATCTTTCACGGTGGCGCCTCCGTGACTTTCATGTCATCTTTTGAAAATCAAGTTCTACTTCTAAATTCTTAGTAAGCACAAGTGCACAACCCTTCTTACTTGTAAGCATATGGCAATCTATTCAACCTAGTAAAGGCCAAGGAAGATAGAGATTATCAAGTGTTGAAGGTTTCCCAATCAAACCAGGAAAAGCAAAGTCCAAGGAGGAGAACTGTAGTCTGACTGTAGTAAACTTGTAGTAAAACTGATTTAGATCAATTGAGGTAAATGCATTTCATGCATGTCATTTAGGCTTACAAGGATTGTGAAAAAGATTAGTTTTCATTACGATTAGATTGAGTAAAATATATATATTTGAGATGTTTTAGGAAAACTAATGCATATATGTTATGAAAATGATTTGGAAAACCTTATCGTTTCTAACTGATTTGTTTTTCAAATAAGTTTCCTTGTGTATCTCAATTAGGAATCAATGGAGATTTGACACACACACATAGCCCTTTTTTGACATATATGAAGGATGTGGGATTACACTAACTTTTCGATTATATTTTTGAATCTCCACCGTTCAGTTTGTTGATCCTTATATATAGATCAATTATGCAAATTTTCAGCCAATTTGGTGATTATTAAGGTGTCGAACAAGATTAAATCAATGAACGAATCAAACTTGTCAAACCTAAACCATTCATGCTTATAATTATAAATCGTTGTTGTGAATGCCTTAATGATCACCAAAATTTTTGAGAATTTGCAGAAGTGATCTACTCATATAGAACTATGTATTAAACGGTGGAGATGTGATTTTGTGATCTAAAAGTTGGTGTAATCTCTCATCCCTCATATATGTAAAAAAAAAGGATTATTTAATGGAACGACCATGTGTGTGTGTATAGAAATTCATTCTAAGACCATTGTTAAGGTTTATTGCATAGTCTGTAAAAAGTCTTTGAAAACTCATTGTCATATCAGTGTTTTACTCATTGCATCCTTCATATCATATTGTGATTGAGATCAGTGACGAGTGAACTAGCGAAGGCGTGTTCAATTCCTTTAATTCAGATTCACATTCATAACAAGTAGAATAGATACTTTAGTTGGAAAGTTAAGTTAGTTTAGTATACTAGTGAATGTGATGTGCTTGTACCTTACTGCTTGACAAAGCTGTAACTCTATTCTTATTTAGTGGATTGATTTTAGTGTGAACGACTATAAAGTCTGGTAGTAAAGTTTCCTTGAGATAGTTCATATTGTAGTCAACAAATCTGGTGTTCTTGTGTTCTTACAATTTCTATTGTGTAGAATTACTGTGTATATTAGTCCATTTAATACTTTCATGACTCTTTTCAATGTGTGTATGGTGCTCCAAATTAATCCTGGACATGCTGCAGCTACGGCAACACTAGTTGATGTGCTTGTGGGTGTAACTGCAATTTCATATTTTTCATTTGCAGCGCTTTCCCCCTTGGATCAAGCTTGCCTTTGGCAGTGGCAAACGCTCTAGGCTCTGTGGAGCTGCCGGTGCTCTACATGTGTCAAGAATTATTCAAGGGCAGCTCGGTGATCTCCATCTCATGTCGAAATCCTCATTGCAGACAGAACGTACCAACAGATGTTTAGAAAAAGATCGGGTTTCTCTCTGATATTGCAGGTCCAACTGGTACCTAACTGAGAATAGTATACGGCGTGTTTGGATACATGCAGATACTCTCACCCTGCTTCATGCCATTTGCTCATGGTGGGAATGACGTCTCCGCAGCAAGGTGCTTTGGCTGGTGCATTATCTATTCTTCAGGGAGGTCCTGTTAGAGCTGACAATTGGGAGGATTTGGAATCGTATCGGGTATTAAAATGTGGGGATATAGGGTTATAGCGACAATCGGGAAGAAGATCACAAAACTGATGACACCAACTAGAGGATTTGCAGCTGAGTTTGCTGCAGCCTCTAGTGGTTTTGTTTGCGTCGAAGCTGGGACTACCCATCTCTACAACTCATACTCTGGTGGGTGCAGTAACGGGGGTGGGATTTGCAAGGGGGCTTTACAGCGTTAGAGCATTGGGCAGTGACAATTCTAGGTGGTGCTTTCTTTTCTTTTTTGTACACATGGATCTTGAGCCCAAGCTGTTATCGTATGTTTTGTGAGTGTTGTACATCTGATGATAGAAGTGACCAACAACAGATGTACGTCATTTATCACAAAACATATACAATCCACTTTTTTTGAAATTGATCTGTAGAACCAATGATCCTTCTTCTATCAAAGCCTTGATCCATTTTTGATCGAGTATCTGTACTATGGTGTTTCTAATTTATCATTTAAACTATGAATCAGGATGACATGAATCTGTTGATAAACCAATGCAGCTCAAGTACAAATATAAAATGCAAACACCATATGCAGTATTCTAGTAATAACAAGTCATCTAGGTAGCTATGACAAGAATTTGTTTCAATTTCACATTAGGTGTATGGGGGAGAAAAGTAATTAATTAATATAGCAAACAACATCTTGTATGTCATATAAAGCTGGAAATGGTATATTTATTATTACGTATAAAAGTTTCGGTACATTTCTCAGACTTTTCATCTGATATAGCAATTGAATCACGTACCAGAAGAATGTATCTAAGCCAAATTGATAGCATTCAGAGAGTCATGGAGAGACTTCTTGTACAGACGTGAGACTAGGCTCCCATCCAAATCCTTTACCACCTGATCTGGCTTTTGGGAGGGGAGGTACAAATGGCTTCTTTCCTCTAATTCCCCTCCTGCGTGAAGATTTTGACCTCTTTTCTTTGGAGATAAAGTCACTAGCAGAGCAAACAGAATCATCAGTTTCTTCCCCGTCTGAATCCGCAGTGATCTTTCCACCCAGAATCATCTCTTCATCTTCAGCAGGTTCTTTGGCCTTCACCTTATTCTGTTGTTTACGCTTAAGTTTCTGTGCTGTTGTACATGGTATTATATAATACTTCTGTCCAGGCAATAGGCTCTCCTCCGGCCTTAAAAAGGACTCCTGAGGCTTTTTGAAAACATCTGGGCGGGCAACACATTTCCCAGGATACTTGTCCATCAACAAAGACGCAGGAACTGCATTCGGAAACAGCTCCTCTTGTCCACCTGCATGAACTATCCTCACAAGAAAACTTTTGGACTGTGTACTCACTGTACTGTAGTCCAACGATAAGGAAGCAGGAGCTAGTTTGGCATCTCCTCCGAGCAACTTGTTTCTCTTAGATTCACTTTCAGAATGCCGAACTAGCCCTAGCAACTGCATGCACATCTTTAGCATAGCCAAAATTTGAAATGCTTCAACATAGTCCACTGTTATGGATTGATGAGCATCTACAGATGCTTTGATATAATTACGCATTGACCATTGTGGCCGGCTGTCCTAATTTAATACTGTCATGCATTCACAAGAGGCTTGATGAAATCAAGGCTGTCTTTGTTTGATGTGTTAACCAATGTGAAACTCTAATGAATATAATAAAGCACCAACTAGGTCTCAGAATGTAGTTACCAATTCATAGTTGTGCCTGATACATTCTTGTGCTAGTATCAAAGTCCCATAGGCCAGACAACACTTGTCTCTGTAGCTTCTTCAGTTTCCCACTGATCTAACTGTTATTGAGAACCAAACATCCCTGTTTCACACAAGCTGATCTCAATTTTTTTTTCTGCCATAAGCCTAGATATATATGCCCCGTTTGGGAAGAAGATGAATACGTTAATTCTAATAGAAAGGGTATGGATGCCCTCGGTCCTTTTACCTAAACCTTAAAATTTGCTCGTGGCCCAATTGACAGCTACCTATTCGTTCATGGCCCTCTTTAACCGCTAAATCCGAAACCCTAAATTTGACAACTCCCCAAATTGCTCGCAGCACAACTAATTTGATTTCTCTTGTCTTTATAACCCAGCTCTAGCGAAATCTTGTTTAGTGTTTATGGTGCGTTTGTCGTAAGTTACGTGTGAGTGGAATCATAACATTATGTTATAGACATCATGCATTAATGCGTCCAGCAGTAATGTTCACCTTATCAGTAATTGACTAAAATATTTATAGTCAGTCACCGTTAGATTTACATCTAAACGTTGAAAACAAAACAACTCAACTTAAAAATAATTCTCTCAACTCTTGGATTTACATCTAACGGTGACTAACCATGATATTTTGATCAATTATTGACCAAGTGAATGTCCAGATACTCTTGGTTGTGGTTTGGAAAACAAGTATAAGAACTACTAAAGGTACAAAAGAAACAAGAACAACAACCACTAATTCATCAGCCAAAATATTTCTGAAAGTCGAAAACTAAGCTATAACGGTTTTGTAAAATCCTCTAAAATGGTAATAGGTAAAATGATTGGGGTTGGTTGAATATACCGAAATAAGCCAACCTCTTTTTTGCAAGACCCACATAAAAAATATGTTATTGACGTGAATAAAGATAAAACAATGGTCGTATTTATATCATTTATGGGTGCGGCTAAATCCTCGTGAGGTAACTGGATAAGTTTTCAGGGTCAAATACCCTTGGCCAATTTGAAACAAAAATAAACAGAAACAGTTTCAATAAAGGGAACCCATGGACCATATTCTTCTCCAATTAGCTTGACCACAACATAATTCGATGACAACTGAATTCACGTGTAGCCCAATTCGACCGCTACCCAATTTTCTCGTAGCCCAATTTGTTAGCTACCCAATTTTCTCGCGGACCAACTTGACCGCTACCATATTCGTTCATGGCCCATTTTGACCTCCACATGATTCATCCATATCCTAGTTCGTCTGTGATCAGTTTCCGCCTAAGACTACATTTCGACCACAACAAGATTCACCGCGAGGCAATTACACTTTTAATATAACTAATTGCACATGAAGACATATTCACTTGCGCTGAAAAAACCTATATAGAAAATTTTGCACCACAATGCCCCCTCTTTTCTTTTTTCACGAGTTTTGAATGAAAAAAGAAAAAATAACTCTCTCGGTCTCATATCAACATTGTGGGTTATTTTTATATGAGATAAAGAGAGTTTTCTTTCTCCATTCGAAACTCATGAAAAAACAAAAAAAGTAGCGTTCTTGGTTCAAATATTTTCGATACAAGAGTTTTTAGGCGTAAGTGAATATTTTTTCATGGGGAATTAGTTAGAAGTAGTTATATTGAACGTTTAATTGTCTCGTAGTGAATCTTGTTGGGGTCGAAATGTAGTCCTAGTCGAAATCTAATCACAACGAACTAGGTATGGATCAATCGTGTAGCGATTAAAGCGGGTCAAGTTGTGACGCGAGCAATTAGCTGTCAAATTGGGCAACGAGCAAATTAGGTAGCGCTCGAATTGAGTTATGGTCGATTTACGTTGTGGCAAACTAGGACGGAAGAGGGCTACTAGGACCCCTATTACTATAGCAAACCGTTCACGTTTAGATGGATATGATTGTTTTCTTTTTATTTTATTTATTTCTATTTTTGATTTTCTGTTTCACCCACTTTGAAACGTTTAAGCAATCAGGGTTAGATGGGTAGTTGAAAAATTTATTTCTCAGAAAAGTAATTTCCCAGCGAGCATCGACTCACTTCCCTCCTCTTCCTCTCGAGTAAGTGCCATTTTGATCACTGTGGCTATGAAACGAGGCTACTCAGAATCGTCCTCAACCTCTCTTGGGCCTCCTCAATCGAAGTTCAAAGCCAACCCAAAAGGTAATACTTACCTACCCTTTTGCTTCTTGGTTGGGATTCATAAGTTTCATGTGGTAAAGTTAAAAGTTTTGATCTTTGTTGTTACTTGGAGGGGTTTTGCATCTGGGTCTTGTAACTTTTGTAGTCTGCTCTGTATTGGGTTGCTGGGAAAGTTATTGAAACGGAGAAAGATGAAGGCTTTCAAGTACTTTTCTATTCATGTTTTCGATTAGTAGTTTATAAGTGTTGCATTATTATGTGATAACTTCGAGCAGGGATTCTTTGTTTCCCCACCTGGCCACCTTGCATTGTTGATACTCTTTTTTGTTTCCCCTTTTCTGAATCAACTTGCACTTTCTTGTAACTAAAACAAGAGGAAAAGAAAGTATGTTAATGGACAAATGATGAAAGAATCTGACTTTGAAAGCTTTTATTTGTATTTCCTACTACGTATGCGATATGGTGAATGCAAGCATTTTGGTATTGATCACAGTGTGATACATTGTGCTCTCAGAGGATTCAAATTTCTTGGAGGATGAGACCACAAAGATTTTTGCATGAAAAGTTGCCGATCATTATAGTGCAAGGACAAATCAAACTCTGGAAGAACGAGAAGCTAGTCCCATCATCCATTTAAACAAGCTTAACAACTGGGTTGGTCTTTTAATCCTCTATGTACTTGAATGGTATGATTGCGCTTTATACTCTTGTTGTTGATATGGTTCCTTCTCTTATCGAGCAGATTAAGAGTGTCTTAATTCAGCTTTATGCTCTCCGAGGAGATGCTGTTCTTGATCTTGCATGCGGCAAGGTACTGGTAGTCCATTTATCTCCCCCTTCCCTTTTGTTCCACTATATAAATTTTAATATCTTATTCTGTTAGGGAGGTGATCTAATCAAATGGGACAAGGCTAATATTGGGTACTATGTTGGCATTGATATTGCAGAAGGCTCTGCAAGTACTGAAATCTTAATGTAATTACCTCATTGGTAGACATTCTTTTTATGGACAATGTTTACAGTGACAGAATTATCTTTTAATGCCCATCTGTGCTCTTCATAGTTTGTCTATTTTCTTGGAGTCGAGAATGTGATTGGAGAAGTTGTTTTCGCCACAGCATTGCTGACCTTTGTCTCAGAAGATATTTGTAAAACTACTTGTATATTTCTAGTTGTCATTAGTTATTTCTATTATGAAGTGTTATGTATTCAGTTCGCTAGTTTGTGTCCTTGGTCACTTTTGTATGGTGCTTATTAGTTTCTGCTTTGGTGTGGTTTAAAAGTCTTTTTATGAAATTAGGAATGGGGTTGGGAGAACTACAACTTGCGGAAGATTCTGATCATTAGGATGATATTCAAATGATTCCTGGAGTCCTGAGTTAAGAAGTTCATAGAGGTGTTAACAAATCTTTATTGTTTAATACCGTCCCCCACGGAGGGTACTAATTTCTGAACTTTGCTAATTTTGTTTGCTTGTTTGTTAGTCACTTGTTTTCATTTTAGTTTTTAGTTTTTGGGAAAGAAAAAAAAAATACTCCTGGACAACCTCATATTGTGCTGATGTACCAGAGACCTCTATGTACCAGTAAATTGTTTTAATTCTTCTAAGTAACTCCCTTTGCAGTTTCTTGTTTCCAACAAACCAACTAAGTTATGACACCTCGGCACTCAACTCCTCATCAAGACATGCTTAGCTTTTGTCTTTTTAATGTGTGTCATTAACGATCTTATTTTCATCTCGTAAACTCTTTACAGATAGAAGATTGTCGTACCCGTTACAATGGTGATGCCGATCATCATCAACGCCGTAAACAGTTTACATTTCCTGCACGCCTTATCTGTGGAGACTGCTATGAGGTAATGGCTACTTGCTAAACCGATATTTTTTCACAAATGAGGTTGCCTATGCTTCACTCAGTCAACCATTATCTATTAAGCAGTGTGTGAGGACATGAATTCTTAGAGTAGTTCTTTGCCCTATAAATATTAATCATCATGTTAATGTTTTCAGGTTCGACTGGATAAAGCCCTGGTGGATGATGCACCCTTTGATATTTGCAGTTGCCAGGTATTCCTTCATGCAACAATAGAGCTATGTTTGTCTTGCAACTAATTAAAATAGGAAGTGAGCATAGTCTTTGAAACTGAAGCATCATAAGCCAAATCTTTTAATCTTGCAGTTTGCCTTGCGTTATTCCTGGTCCACTGAATCACGAGCACAGAGAGCCTTGGCTAATGTTTCAGCCTTACTTCGCCCAGGTGGAACTTTCATTGGAACAATGCCAGACACTAATATGATCATCAAAAAGCTTTAGAGCTTTTGTTTTAGAGTGATGCTAAAGAAAGAGATGTTGAACCCATAGAAAAAGAAACCATGTTCTTTTTCGTGTAAGTCCTCACATAAGCTGATAAGTAGTCTGATTGTTTTTGGCTTCAGTGGAAAGAGTAGTTCATTAGGATACTGGTGAAAGGATCTTTAATGGGAGTTCTGCAATGTGGGATGTTTGTTGTGGGATGATAATCCACTTTTGGAAGATGTATAGTACTTGTGAATGAAACCAGTGGAGTTATACTCAACTTCCCTGTTTCTCTCTAGAAAGTATCAAGGCCTTAATCAATTTTACCAATCTATTCTGTCAGTTTTTTGCTCCACTAAATGGTACCAGTCAGTGAGGATCCTTCCTTGTTGAGAACTTAATTGTATGCCAACCACATGATGGAAGGGTTCCCAGTTTCTAGCATGGGTCTGTCAAGCGGTTTTAGGAGATTTCTGAAAATGAAATGAATAAATAATTAGCATCGCTTTAGACCACTTTGCAATGAGTAATGTTCTCTGCTTATTCCTACTGTACGGTTCTTTAGAGACAAATGCATGTGAGTTCTGGATTTAGAAATGAAAAACTTTTGAAGTTGAACTCTAGATTGTCATGGAAAGGCCAAAACGGAAGGCAGGAGGGATATGGAAAGACCTGGTGGTCATTGGATGATTGTTCTAACAAATACTAAGATATTTTACCCGACTATCTCCTTTTCCTGTTACGTTCTGTACACTTTTGTCTTGCAAAATAGTGTGTATGATATGATGGTAATGGGAGCATTTCCTCCTGTATTTGTGCATAACATTTTTGAGTATCATACTGTCATGCAATATAGTTTGTTCAATTTCCCCTTTTGGTCGTTATTGATTGGTGGTGCTATTTTGTCTTAGATTATTCAGCTGAAGGCTTATCCTTTGGAAATAGTGTCTACTGGGTACAATTTGATGAGGAATTTTCAGAAAAGGTATCTGAACAAAAGTTGCAATCATACGCTCTTTGATTAGTTCTTCTCAAGCTGAGACATCTTATTAGAAAAAAAAAATATTCCTTCTAACTTGACGAAATTATAATGTGTGGCTCAGAAATTTAAGTCTTCATGCCCCTTTGGTATCAAGTACAAGCTTCATCTGGAGGTATCTAACTCGCTTCTTTTTTATCTCTTTTGCTAATATTGGTCGTATCTAAAATGTTATTCTAGATCATTAAGTCTGAATTCTTCACTTTGCAGGATGCTGTTGATTGCCCTGAATGGATCTTCCCTTTTCATGTATTCAAATCATTGGTAGAAGAGGTATAACTTCTTTTGAAATGGGTTTGATTTTTCTCTTAAAAAAAATGACCATTATGCTGCTCAGCACATAAATGAAGATGTGCATTCAGCTGTTGAGATGCTTCTTTAACTTTGAAGTCAGTTATAGTTCAAATTTGATGTTGTTGATACATCAAATTTGAACTATAAGGCCTAGGTGTTTGGTTCATGGAAAAGAAAGTTCTTGGGAAGTTTCATTTGCTTTCTCTTTCTCTTCCCATGGACAAAGGAATTACTTTCCTTTCCGCGAACAAACAAGGCCTAGGTGTTTTTCCTTATCTTGTAATATGCATACAACTTATAAATATATTGACCTCTTGCAGAATGATATGGAGTTAATTTTTGTGAAGAACTCTCATGAATTTGTGCATGAGTATATGAAAAGACCAGAGTATGTAGAGTTAACGCGGAGGATTGGTGCATTAGGTGACAGTAACCAAGATCAGAGTATGTTCTTTAGTCGTACTTGTTTGGCCTTTAACAGCTATTCACCATCATGATGTCTGAGATTGGTTTTGGTATTGATACATTTTTTGTTCTTGTTTTGTGATATCCAGGTACACTATCATAAGATGAATGGGAAGTGGCCTATTTGTACTTGTCATTTGTCTTGAGGAAGGTTAGTGCATATTGGTGCAAAAATAACCAATATAGTTCAAATTTTTGTTGCTGTAACCGTTCTTATATGTATGTAACAATGTATCTGTGCTATTTTCAGCGTGGCCAACCTGATCGGACTCAACCAAATGGTCGAAGAGATGAAGGGAACATGCGTATATCAAAAGAGGACATATTGAACATTGAACATTAGTTCATTGTACATCAAATATGTTTCAAAGTTCCATTTTCATAGCAAAAAGAAATCGTGCTCAGCCAAATGAGAGAGGAAAGAGCTAACTGCTAGGCTGTTCTATTACAGTACTTGTTCCAAGAAATCTCGTAGATCTGCTCGACTGCTCCAATCCAAGATATGTAGTTGTCTATTCAACCACACAGCTTATATTTAGTGGTTGCTCTCCAGTATTGGATGGGGCAGTGTCCATCTCCAAAGATCAAAGGAAAGAGATTTGTAATTACTTGCTAGTTAATCCTGTCCAGGAAGTTACAGTTATTGGTAGCTTGGATGATACCAGCTTGGTTGTTGTTGAATGATTGATTCAACAATGAACAAAACACAGTTCGGGGTTGTAGGGTGTTTGAACACTCGCGTGCTTAATAGAAACTAAGAAAGTGTATGACATATATTCAGATAACTTGAGAAGCAAGGATTAGAGGATCATTATGTATTAAAATCTCAGATATTGTATTTTCATTGTTGAGCCAAGGGAATTCGTACCGATTTTACTCGTATCACCAATGCAGCATCGTAAACTGATAGCTGCGGACCTAGTGATATCAGTGACGCATGGTACATCTGAAGGAGTGGATGAAGTGGATTGTGTGATTTGAAAGGAGATTGATATTCATCATAGATAACTGTGGCCACGTTAACATCTGTGATGATAATATTGATCAAGCTGTATTTGATATATTACTTGATCAAATTACATAGGTTACAAGTGATGGGGGCGGGGCGGGAAAGAAAAAGCGGGAAATATGAAGGGTTTCCGCTTAGTTTGATGGATATGGCGCCAAGGAAGAAGACCGCGTCATCCTCTCCCATCCGAATCGGTAATATTTCTGGGTGAGTTCTGGAATGTAATCGGTACTCTGAGTACTTTGGTTGTCTGGAGTACGTGTCAATCAATGATTGGCACCTCAAATTACTTTCCCGTCATCCCCGTTAACGCGTGAGGTGCGTGATTTGGTAACTCTTCCCTCCGCGATCGTCGAAACGGAGGGTGGGTAACTTCATTAATGAACAGTAGAGAGATGTGTTGAAGAAGATTGGCAGATCTGGATTCTGGATTAAGACCCGATCGTGTATATTTTTGAGGCAAAAACATAAATGATTTGAGGTAGAATCAAATGAATCAGCGAAGACAGATCGGAGGACATCAAATAATATCGGGAGGACGGCGGTATCTGCTGAACTATGAGGGGGTCATCTGCGTCTGAGAGTACGAGTCGGTCGTGGAACGGCCGGGGCGGCAGCGACGGTCGGTAAAAGTAAAACCTCTGGTTCCGATTCTCGGAAAGTCCATGATCCAGGTGCTTACAATCTTTCTTCTTCAAGTTTGATTGATCAAATTATTTACTTGTTATAGAATTTATAGTAAAAATGATTAGATGGTAATTGAAGAAGGATTCAGAGGTGATTGAATTGGGTGGTGAGGACCAACTGGAAATTGGGTTTATCGATCTTAAGCTTAGTGTCAAGTTTGACATTTTGACAACTAAGGCAATATTTAGTGGAGGTTTAAGTGTTAATAATCAGAGACTAGAGAATTGTGATATTATAATTAGTTGATCATTTTATTGAAGCTGTTGATTTCATTTGGGCTCTATTCAGCAAAATATGTGAATGTAAAGTTTAAATCACTGGTCAGTTTGATGTGTTTAGAGCATTTGGGATTTTAGTAAAACATAGTAGCTGTTGTTCAATTTGGACTTGGAAGGTTTGTCGCTTTTGATTTTATTGTGAATTGTATGGATTTTTATTGGTTGTGTGGGCAGTGGCTCCAGCAGTGAAGCCTATCATGAAACTGCTTTCAAGAAATTGAATGATCAAATATGGGTTGCTTTCAGCTATGTCTGGGTCTGTAAAGGAAAGTAAAGACTCGAGCGGGTTTAGTTTCGAAGAAACTGAGTCCACTGTGAGTATTACTGTGGTTGGAGCATCTGGGGATCTTTGCTAAGAAGAAGATATTCCCGGTTCTTTTCGTACTTTATCATGAGGGTCGCCTCCCTAAGGTTTGTGGAATTTTTTTTTTCTTTCTCCCGTTTGTTATTGATTTTGAGGTTTGGATCAATTGGTTTGATAATAATGTGTGATCTTTGATTGTTGCAGCACTTTACTATTTTTGGTCATGTTCGGAGTAATATGGTTGATGCAGAGCTAAGAACTATGGTTAGTAAGACACTTGTAGAATTGACTAGAGGTGAGGTTTGCTTCATGCTTTCTTTGGAATGAGGGATTACAAGAGCCATGTCAGAGGAGGTGTTACTTACCCAGCCTACACGGTTGATAACACTATTGGTAGCTAGCTATTGGTCAGACTCATTGATGAATGTTTAGATTAGAAATGGAAAGGGTTTTGCTGATGATGGATGAATTTGTTGGTTGGCTTTATGCATATTTAACATGTTAACACTAACATCCGCTACAAGAATGACAAATTGAATGTGGATTAGGATATGATCCACATTCGCCAATAGGATCTGATCCACATTCGCCAACACCTTTTTTGGTGGCTTTGTGCAGATTCACACCACAAGACTTTTGGTGCTATGTATCTTTCTCTTCACATTTTGTTAATAGATGGAAAGTTAACAATTGATGTGCTAGAACTATTTGGAAGATTTTATCAATAATATGAATGTATATGAATTTATCAGGTACGTATAATTTGCTTGAAAGTCTGATATACTTCTATATTTATCTCATGCACCAAAATCAAAATCAAAGGCTTTTTATTTATATCATCAAAATCAAAAGACAAAAGGCTTGAAGCCAATTTGGAATATGTATTACATAGCTAAACTGTACTACTAACAAAAAGGGAACAATCACATACTAATGTTGCTACGAAGAACAAGAGAGCTTTGCCTTATCCGGTGTCAGCTGCTGTTTGCGCAATACTGATTTCATGTCAACCCATGCTGGAGCTGCCTGGAAGGAATGCTCGAGTGATGAGGCACTTAAGTGAAAGGAAAATATGTTCACCAAATTTTGAGTTAAGGGAATGCTTCTCTTCCATTTTCACTAGATTTTGAATTTTAAGGCATCCAATTTAAACTTTCACAACCTGCATACTCCGAGTTATTGAAGTGATTGAAGAGCTTCTTTATCTCCATCTCTTTGATAGAATCTACATCAAACTATGAGTTAGCAGTAATCACGTAGACTACATGTAAATAGACAAAATTTTCACACTAGTGTTTTTCAGTAAAAGGAAATAACTCAGGTGATGCTACAACAAAAACACCACCTAAGCAAAATAAAAACAACCCAGCTAGTTCTGAAACTAAATAATCAGTACATAATTACGTAATTTCCATGTTAAACTTTTTAACTTCAGCAAACATAACTGAAACTAAATATTGTTTCAGCAAACTACACCTACCAACCAAAACTGAGCGTAAAACTCTACAAATTGCAGCAAACTTCAAGAAGCAATTTCAAACAAGTACAGCCAAATGGTACAAGCTACAGACATATAAAAGGTATAAAGTTAGGGAAGAACTAATTTTTTTGGTAGACATAACCACTTCTCAATAAGCTCCAGTAACACCTCATAAGACTAAAATCTAAGATATATGTATACAAAATATTTTTCATTTAAGGTAGAACTGGTAGAAATATATTACAAACTATGGCCAGCATATTACAAAATTATGTATAAAAAATCATGTGCCTTTAAGGTAGAACTGTAAAGCAATCACATTCTCAAAATAAAAAAGGCAGTAAAGTGG
Source organism: Fragaria nilgerrensis (assembly GCA_010134655.1). Taxonomy (NCBI): domain Eukaryota; kingdom Viridiplantae; phylum Streptophyta; class Magnoliopsida; order Rosales; family Rosaceae; genus Fragaria; species Fragaria nilgerrensis. The sequence goes on from CM020982.1 coordinate 23,810,237, forward strand.
GCGGAAAATTAACTTACCATTTGAATGGAAGAGAAGTTGGAGATCATCCTTCTCATACTATGAGGCTCCACAAATGCCATTAGTGAACCATGAGATAGCTGCACCCACACAATCCACATATGTATTTGAGAACAATTAAGTGTTAGGAAGTGAGTGACTCATTTACTCCACAAGTGTTGTGAGGTACCATATATACAATTTCTATGGACAGTACTTCATGCTGAGGAAAATGACATTAACAGACAATGAAACAAAAGGGTAATGATTGGCTACACAAGTAAATAAAACCATAGAGCTTGTTTACTTAGGTCCTTGTTAATTTTAGTGCATACCTCCATTTGTCCATTCCAGTACATTTTTGCAGAACTGACCAAACACAGATTTGCATAACAAGCTACACAAGTAAATAAAACCATTCAAATGGCTTTCGTAGTTAACAGGTATGAAGATAAATCTAGCTAGAGAATTGTCAAGCAATTGCCCTGAGTTTTACAAGGAAACAACTCCCTGGTCAATTGCTTTGAGTCAATAATCTTCGAATTGAATCTAAGACGACATTAACTAATATTTTCCCTGTCAACATGTAAACAAAAGAACAACAGAACCCACCAAAACATGTATAAGAGCATATGAAGTTCTTACCTTTAGACTCCGTACCCAAAGGATGAGAGACGGATCCAATTACAGATAAGAGTATTGGCTGGCATACGTCGTTTTGATACAAGAAATTGACTCCCTTTGCCGATCTGCGAAACCCGCCCAAACGGATGTGGACACGATATGAAAAACGGCGCCGTCGCACAGGCCGGATCGATCCCCAGGAATCAAAGACGAGCATAGAGAGGATAAGAAGGGCCTGTAAATCAAAAGTTCAAAACCGTAACTCTCTCTTTCATGTCCTTCTGTAGTGTATTCACACGTGAGACGCGCCAAGCGCGCGTGTTTCATATAAAAAGTAAAAAGTCCTAATTTCACTGCGAAACTGTGCGTGGACGTCGTCAAGCAAACATGGTCAGTACACGATGTACTGCATATACAGCAGACGTCGCCATATTTCTGACCCAACCCAGCTTTGAATCCTAATCTCGTTTTGTAATTCACAGGCAATTGCGAGGTGACAGTCCAAGCCCCCAAATTCTCCAAGGTCACCATCTCATGTAGAAAACAAGTGGAAGGTAGATGTGAATTACATTACCATGTTTTGCATATCCAACATTTGTCGCTCAAAACTTACTTTAGGAGGTGATTTTTCTTTCGTGCTTGTTAATCCTAAAGATGCCCACAGCTCTACCAAATCCTATCTCCAGGTAGTTCTCCCCCGTCTCCTTTCAAGTGAAGTTGACCCGACAATTTTTTCATTTCTTCTGAGGATGATTTTATGTGTAGGAAGTACTAAACATGTACATTAGGGAACTTCCTGCAATGAATTTCGCTGCAAATACTGGAAAACATTCAATGTTCCTTGAAAGATGCGTTACAAATGGGTACGAATGATTCTTGCTCTTGTAGCGTTTCATCATTTCCTGTTAGTGTGACTTTTATTGTTTTCATGTCTCATCTCATCTCCGCATCCCGAGACATAAACTGCAATGATGCTTTGTATACTTGTAGTGATCCAGTTTGCTTTTCATTGTTTGCAGGAAATATTGCACTTTGCTTTTGCAATCTCATTCTGTGTCTCATTCCGAAGAGGTATGATTTCTGTGATCTTTTACTTTTCCTGTTATTTAATTTAAGGTAAAATTTCATTTAGGCCCTATAGTTTATGTTAGACATTCCTTTAGTCTTTAAACTTTCAATTTAATCTGTTTGGTCCTTGAACTTTGAAATATTAATCTGTTTAGTCCTTTCTGTTAGAATATTCTGTTAAAAGAATGAATATACTGTTTTTCTTTATTTACTGCTAAAAGAAATTGTACAGAGCATGGTGGGCCTTGAATTTCGAATTTGTTTATTTAACATTTTGCAAATATCTAAATTTATCCTCTACTCAAAGGTAAACAGTTAATTTTACATTATCAATAGGAGAATCTATTGCTACTAGGCTTGATTTATTAGCAGAAGCTAAACTGTCATATAAAGAATTGCAAGAAAAAAGAAAAAATTTTAGAAAATTAAAAGAAAGAAGAGATAAGCTTCCTAGAAGTACCAAAAATTACTGGGATATTATTTTCCAATTACAAAGAAGAATATACGAGTCAAGAGAAGAATTGAAGTTCTTCAATTTACTTTTGAAGAAGATCAAAAACCTCTTGATACTTTGAGCATCGGTTAGATCCGCCATAGCTGGTATCAGAGCCTGCTTGGCTCAAAAGCAAAAAAAAAAAAAAAGAGGCTTATGCCACAAAGTTGTCTTCTCTCGACTAACAAGAGAGAATCCAAACAAAAAAAATTATCAGTCTTTTTGTACTACAAAAGGAACTGACAAGTGAGAAGTGTGCTTTCATTCAAGACACATACAAGAAAATCAATACTCCATTGAATACGTTTGTAGAGTACTAAATACTCTATACGACGAACATATTCACCTCCAAAAGGAGATCGGAGTAGAAGAGCTTGATCCTTCAAGATCAAGCTTAATCGAGTTCCTAGACCATTTGTCTAAGGATAAGACCTCTGAAAAGGTTATAAATCAACTCAACAGATTTAATCTACGGATTAATTAACTTGAAGAGATAAATTCAAGAATTGCTAAGCTTGAAATCAAGCTAGACTATCTTAAAGAAAAACAATATCTAATAGATATTGAAAAGAAATTAGTTCGTATTGAAAATCTTGCAAATAATATTCACCAGCAAGCAGTTGGAGATACTCAGAAGAATCTGGAAAGGCTTTTAGAAACTCTTATCTCCAGAATAGGATGAATCAAAGAGTAGATCTAAAAGTAAAGCAGGAAAATGTTAAAGCTATTGGCTTTCATCATCCTACAGAAAAACTTGCTGAAAATGTAGAAGCAATAATCCATCAGTAGAACTATAATATCGCTTATCTTCAAGAGATAGGTATCAATCTCGAAATCCAATTTCGAGAGTTACATAGCAAAATTTCCAGTTTACAAAAGATGATAGAAAAATGAAGGAAGGGGAGAAGTACGAAAGAATCGATGAAGAAATATTAGCTCAAAACGTAGCTAGTAAAATCATCATACCCCCTGCATCCTCACCGACAGGAGAAAGTAGGCTAAGGTTTAGTAAACCAAAACTACTTGAATGGAAATCTTCAAAATCCTCAACAAAGAGAGATATGAAGATGCTGAATAGAATTCTCAGTAAAAGGAACACTGTTCCAGTACAATTGATAAACGCTCAAGAATTTGAGAATAATGAAATTGAATCCAGCGTGCGAGAGGCATCTGCTTCTAGATTTAAATTCAATGAGATTTATAAGAAAGGATCTTTCATTATGGATTCTCACAGATTCAAGATTCTTGAATTAACAGTTCCAGCTACAGGTGGAGAAACATATATTAGGCTAATAACCCTAAAGGAAGTAAGTGAAGCTTTCCAGAGAAAATATTCCTATATGCATATTGGAGCAGTCCAAGTAGGGATAAAACTTTTAGCCAGAGATGGTATTGACTGTTCTGTTCTATATGTCTTACAAGACGATAGAATAACAGACTTCAAGAAAAGTCTGTTAGGAACAGTAGAAGCATCATTGTGCAACCAAGTTGCATATTTTAATGTGTTTCCAAATTTCACAACGCATCTCAAAGATGCTGCTCACTGTCTAAGATTGAGGATCAAGACAGATGGGATTTCTAGAAAGGAATGATGGAACTTGCGATAGATTACCGAATCTATTATAAATTGATGAGTTCAAATGTAACTCCTAATACCAGGTTTCTAAACAGTCCTGGAATAACTACATCTGTTCTCACCATCCCAAAAAATAATTCTCAGCAAAAGCATGTCACAAAATGGCATGAAGTAACATTCCTAAGAGAATGGAACCTGACCCCTCCTGTTAAGCAACTTGAAAGCTCTAATGCTTCAATTTATGAAGACATGGGAGGAAAGATAAGCTTACAGTTTCATAGGCATTCATTTGCTTATTACGAAAAAGCTAGTTCCTCTGGAACTAAGTCGATCTTTCATGAAGAATCTTTTGAAGAAGAAGATACCAAAAGACCTATGAAAATGCTTAGAGCAAGAGATTTAAAAGGATTATACGCACAAGCTGAGACTTGTGAATCCACAGAAGAATTAGAAAAAATCATAAATGAAATCTCTCAAATACAGCTTGGAAAGAATAAAAGGAAGATTCTTCCTTATCAGGCAGCAAAAGAAGAACCAGAACCATCTGGAACTTCTATGGAAACAGAAGGAGAAAGGCAAGCTCCTCCAGAAGGTGGTCACACTATAGTTCAGAATATCACGAACAATCCGACCAAAATCATTCGAGAAAAAAATATCAAGCTTCCAAAGGGACAAGCTCCAACAGGGAAGTATGGAGAACGAAGTTCTCAAAAGTATATTCCTACAGAACCCAAATGGGGACAGTCAGTGTCTGAAAGAGGGGTTTATCTGGATTTAGATTAGGTAGGAGATAAAAGAAAAGCAATAGACAACTGGGTTGCTAGCTTAAAGCTAACCCAAGCTCTAGTGCTATCCAAATATGCCTATGAAGAGGCTCATGCATATTATGAGTCGACCTTAACAAGAATAGTCCAAAAATGGTACCAATCTTTTAAGAGAAGTTCTAAATGGGCCGATTGGGCAGTTAAAATAGCTCAGGCTAATAGTCCTTTGGATTTTGCAATGCCTATTTATGCACAATTTTGTGGAGATATCACTGGGCACAGTGAACAATCCAAAAAAAGAGCTAAAACAAATATTCAGAAATTGAGTATTTGTAACATGAGGTATTTTGAGGAATATACCAATGAATTCCAAAACTACTACTGCACTATTGGAGATATTGAAAATGACGATCTCGTCAGAACATATTATAGAAAATTACCAGAACCCTGGAATGACGCAGTAGCACAATCTTTGGAAGAAAACCCTCTGCGGTACTTTACTGTGGGAGGAATAGCAGAGAGAGTTAGGGATCTCCTAAGAAAGCAATGCACAGAGAATAGAAAGTCTAAAACTGCCAAGAAACAACTCAGAGGAGTTGAGAATATGTGTCCAAAGATATTGGATACTCCAACTCAGTGGGGATGCCATATTTCTAAAGAAAGAAAACACAAAAAGAAGTTCTTTGGCACCCAGTATGATAAGAAATTTGCTTCTAAAAAGTATAAGTTCAGGAGAAAGCCTGAATATAGAAAAGAACAGTCTGCTCAAACCTCTCCTAGAAAGAGATTTTTTAAGAGAAAAAATAAACCCATTTCCTCTTCCAGAGAAGTAAAAAAATGCATAAGGGCATTATGCAAACGAGTGTCCTAAAAAAGATAAGAGAGCTTCTAAAGCCTTAATTGCAGAATATGAGAAAGCAATAGATTATGCTAATCTAAAGGGCTTTGAAGTCGCCTATTCTGATGAAGAGAATGAATCAATATATTCTCTTGAATACCCATCAGACAGCGAAACGGAGAATACTTTAGAAAGTTCTGAAGAAGAAGAAAATATAGAAAGTCGTCCTATATTTTTATTACAGATACAAAATTGGACAGAAGAAGAATCTGATATTATCAGTGCCTTCTATCCCAATCCGGGAAAGTTCAATTGTGACTATTGCAAATGCGATGATAATAATACAATTCTCATGTACTGTGAAAGTACAAGAGAAACTTATCATCGAGAATGTTTTATTGCCGAACTCAGAAGGAAGACCAAAGATAGTGAATCACATATCTTGGTAGAAGAGGAATATACTATATTCCACAAAAAAGAACAAGAGAAAAACCTTGAAGATGATATAAAAACGATGAAGTTGGTAACTTCATTAAGTCAGAACAAGGAAATAAAAGAATCTTTAAATGATGTAATGAGCGCCAGTCCAATACTTGGTATCAATTTGCCAGTTTCAGAAACTATTGAAAGGAAAATTAATCCTTTCACAGAATTACCTAATACTCCTAGCCAACAAGAAAATGTTATGCCAGTCCAGACCAGTATATATAGCAATTATATTACTATAGGTCTGAAGTTTTCAGACTACAAGAAGTATCATCTCCATGCATTTGTTGATACGGGTTCAGGATACTCTCTTGCTAAGAAACATGCAATTCCCGGAGAATATTGGGAAAATCCTCAAGAAAGGTTATTGGAATTGCGATGGAGGAAAACAAGATAATTATGGATACAATGGCTAGAAATGTTAAAGTTTTCTTAGGAGGAGGAAATTTTATCATCAAAATTCTCTGGCAATGTGAAGGCCAGACCGCTGATTTGCTGATTGGAAATGACTTCCTTCTTCAACAAACAGTAATTCAAACCTCAGAAATGATTGGGTCTGAGAAAAATAAAAGATTATATTGGGAATCCCGCTTGACAGATGTTGTAAGCATTATAAGCAAAGGATTCACGGATCAATATCAGAAGTTGCCAGCGAAGAGTGGTGATTATCAGCCAATATTAAAGCCAGTTTTGTTGCTACAAGAACAGCTTAAAGGTCATAATGAGATATTGGTAAATGAAACAGATTCAGAAAACTCTGAATCAGAGACAAATTCTGAATATCCTATTTCTGATAATGAGAGCTCTGATGGAGAAGAAGAATATATCAGAGACCACAACTTAAAAGTGTATATGAAGAAAGTAGAGCAAAAGAAAATACCGACTCTCACAGAAATAGAAAATTTGCTGAAACCAGTAATCAGTGAAGATCCTCAGTTGTATTGGGACAAAGACCCAATATATTGTCAACTAAAGATGCATGACGTGAATGTTATCTGCCACGTTAAGGCTATCCCTCACTATAGAGGAGAAGATAGGAAGGAGATGGAAAGCCAGATTCAAGAACTTCTTGAAAAGAAGTTAATCAAACCTTCAAATAGTCCTCATCATGCCCTAGCCTTTTTGGTAAGAAATCATGCTGAACAATTAAGAGGAAAAGCCAGAATGGTGATTGATTACAGAGATGTGAATAAAAATACCGTTAAAGATGGTTATCAGATAGCTCAGGTGAGAGTTCTCATCAACAGGCTTAGAGGAGCCAAGTTCTTCTCTAAGTTTGATGCTAAATCAGGATTTTGGCACGTTAAGATGCATCCTGATTCAATAGCTCTAACAGCTTTTGGAACCCCCCAAGGGCATTATGAATGGTTAGTTATGCCATTTGGTCTTAAGCAAGCCTCATCTATTTTTCAAAGAAAAATGGATAATATCTTCAAACCTTATTCAGATTTCTGCATAGTTTATATAGATGACATTCTTGTCTTCTCAAGGACTATGGATGATCATCTTAAGCATCTTGAACAAGTGTGTAACCTTATTGTCCAGAAGGGAATTATCCTCGGACAAAAGAAGATTCATCTTATCAAAGGAGAAATCGATTTCCTTGGCATTCATGTGAAAGATGGAGAGATTCGTCTCCAAGATCATATTGTTAAGAAAATCAGTCAATTCCCAGACAATATCCCTAACGCAAAATCCCTGCAAAGATTTTTGGGAGTTGTTAATTTTGCGAGAGATTTTATTCCTCAAGTCAGTGGTCTCACTGCTCTCCTTTCTCCAAAAACAAGTTCTAAAAAAAAATGGTCATTCACAGAAGATGACAGTAATACTGTCAGAAAAATCAAAGAATTAACAAGAGACCTTCCTCCTTTACAATTACCTGAAGAAGGAGATTTGATCATTTTGCAAACTGATGCAAATGATTATTACTGGGCAGGAGTTGTTTTAGCTACTACTCCAGAAACAAATCAAGAAAAGATTTGTAAATTTCTATCAGGAAAGTTTAACGTAGCAGAGTTAAACTATTCTACAGGAGACAAGGAAGTCCTTGCCTTAATTAAAAGCATTAAGGGTGCTGAAGCATATTTAGGAAATAAATTCGTAGTCAGAACAGACAACAAAAGAGTAAAATACTTCAAAAACTACAAATTAACTGATGTTGCTGATAGGGGAAGAGTTCTAAGATGGCAAATGTTTTTAACCCAATATGATTATGATGTTGAAATGGTTGCAGGTGACAAGAACTATTTGCCTGACGGTCTTACGAGAGAAATGACGATGTTTGAAAGAGAATGTCGCAATCCCAGAAGCCGGAAATCGGTATCAGAAGAAAAGAAGCTCTGGGAAAGATACAAGAATGGAGATAAAACTGTTGGACCTCTCCACGACGGACCAGGTTACCAATATATTGTTTCTTATGGAGCTATTGAGTCTAGTCAATCGTCAGATAGGATCAAGCCAAAACTAAATCAGAAATGGGATGATCTTTCAGACCATTCAAAAAGGATGCGTCCATTACTGATGATGAAGAAAGGCTTGCAGAAGAGTTTTTACTGTGTCCAAAAGGAACAGCCTTAACTGACCGGTCTCAGGGGAAAAGACCGGCTAGCCCGTCTCAAACGGCAAACGGTAAAGGCATATCAAGTCCGTTTATGGCTACTGTTTTGCCAAAAAGCAGAAACGCCCCTTTTAGGGCAAACAAGCTACCTCTAGTCACTGGAAAGAAGGTCATCCATGATCAATCTCTAAAGATCTTTCAGAAGCTAGTTTTCAGAACAGATAGGCTATTGGCCTTTAAGCAGAAAATTATTATTGATAATATTCTGTATTCTTTCTATGAAGAAAACGAAGCTCACTTGCTTCAAACCCTCAAGGCTTTAACTGAAGAAATGTATGGATTCCATACAAAAGACAAAGGTGTTACTACAGAACCCTCCAAGGTTATATACCTCGAAAATCCTGAAAGTACTAGGATCCCTATTCTTACGCTAAAAGAATCGGAATTGTATAGTTTCCATAACATCTTAGGAGAAGGAAAAGATGTTCTTCTTGGAACATTATCTATAGTCCCTGGCCCATATTATGGGAGATATTTGGTGGATGTTCAAGCAGAGCATCCTCAGAAGCACAAGTTATGGCTCGTGGAAAACGGTTTTGTTCATAATCTTTGGACAAAAACAAATGAAGATCTGAAAGGTTTTCCTGCGATAATATCTGAGGCGGTAAAGAATATTAGACCTGATGGTTGTATCCTAAGGCTAAAATTCATTTCTACCCCTCCGGAATGGACAGTGGTGGATAGTAAAATGAATTATATCTCTCCATATTATCATGTTAGATTAATCCAGAGTCCAGTCAAAACCTCAGTTGCCACCAGCGGCAATGGTAGACCAAATCAAAGCATCCCATGGATGAAAGCTATGACTATAGCAGTTATCAAAGACGTAGTCTTAAAAGATTATGATTCAAGTCTCTTGGCAAGTGGAGAAAAAATAATGGTCACTTGCTATAATCACCCTCCTCCTGAGAACTGTGATTTTTTCACAGCTCTTATGCGAAAAGAAGTGGATTGCACTCTGGCTACCGCTACGTGGTTAGAAAGGATCGAGACTGAAGAAAAGTATAAAATTTCTTATCCTTATGATTCAGATCTCGACAATGAAAATGAAGACATGGCACGTGATTGGGAATATAGTGGTCCAGACTCTTCAGTGGGATATGACGAAGATCCAGAAACATATCACAACATAGTTAACATGCTTGATAAATGAATAGGCTGCCGACGCTTCAAGACAAGCAACTTTTCTTTTGATAAAAGGAAAAGTGACTACCAGCACAAGTTTTCAGATGGCTTTACTTTTGCAAAAGTAAAGTTATCAAGATAAGATTCCTCCTGCCTCCCACTATGTATAGGTGTGATTTAATTCTAGTTTGAGTCCCGCTCCCTATATAAGGAGCTTGAAGCTTCAGAAGGAAGGCATCGAAGAGAACTGGGAACAAGCTTGAAATTCCTCTCAACCTTTCTCAAGAAGTTAGGAAATCCAGTTCATAGTTTTTCTAGTATAGTGTGTGTAAGAAATAAGAGTGTCGGGTGGTGTGCTGTAATCAGTTGGTGTGGAGTGCTTATTTACAAGTAAATTTGTTTTATACTGTAATTATAAGCATGAGTAGCTAAACAACATTTAGCTGTTTATCTAAGAGCGAGGCTCTGGGTTTGATATTTGTATTTATGTTTGAATAAATAAATTCTATCTTGTGCCCCATTATCCGTCCTAAAAATAGTTTTTGTTTTTACTTTGCGTGTAACCAAGTAATTAGATTTTTTTTCCCTAAGACAGCAGTGATACCGCCATAGTTAGTAACGATTAGACAGGAAGTCGTTAGGTGAAATGTTGGCATGTTGAAGGCTAGTCTTTAGGAAAACTTAAGTCTAGATTACCAAAAAAAAAAAAAAAAATTGTAACGGAAAAACAGTGCTTTAACGGAAGTTTTTAACGGAAAGACTTTCTAAATGAGAATTCAAAACCTTGAGGACTATATAGATGTTTTTGGAACTTTGAGGACTTTTTAGATGGTTGCTTAAACCTTAAGGACTAAACAAAAGTTAACTCTTTAATTTATATCCCCACACAGCCACGGCCACACAGTTGTGTGACATTCGACTTAGCTTAAATATATGGCTTTAATACAAATATACAACTAACTAGACAATGCCTGGCCGCGCCGCTGCTGCGGTCTTTTTTTTCTTGAATTCTAAACATAATAAATAATCCTCACATGTATTTGGAGAGATCCATTACAAAACCAAAACACTGTTAAACCTTAAACCAAACACCATCAACACAACCAAATCCGAAATGTTAAAACACACCATGACACTAACAAAATACATTCGTGAATTAAATGAAACCAAAAACCGAGCTTTATACAGTGAAGTAACTGAGTTTAACCATATAATTCGCAGCCATGCATTTCCAGTATCTTTTTTATCTTCCAGCAATGCATTTCCATCTTCAAATTACCCATTGTGTTCATTAACTCAATCTTCTAGTCCAAGGCAACGTAGCTGCAAAACCAAAACAAAACCAATGTTCAAAGGAAAAACAAAACCAACATTCATTAAAATTACTTAATAAACTCTCACGTTAGAGGCAAATTGGACAGAGTTAGACACTTGACAATTACAATTTTTTTTTTTCAGAAAAAACAGAGAGCAATTTCAGTACTCTATCATGATGTAAGACGTAGATTCCGATAACAATACAAAACATATTAACAATTGAATTAACCGTACCAGGTACGTTTCCATGTGCGAGCCTTCACAATCATTTTTAACAACTCAGAGAGGAAGTGCGTCCTTGAATCTTCTCTAATGAGGCATTGCAACCGTGTTCACAGTGAGACAACCAAAGATTGGTAGCCAACAACTATCCAAAATACAACACAGTCAATTAAAGTATCAAAAACTGCTGATTACTTCTAAAAACCCAAGCAATGAAATGCTGCAAAACATAGGACCCTGAAAAGATACAGAAACATAAAGATACAAAAGAATGACCAATGCACCACACATAAGGAAACAATAACTTCAAAGAAAGAGGTGCATCAGCAGAAGTATTCCATTACATTTTTTTCCCATGATCTTATCATGTTTCTGTCTAACATATATATATCACCTCTGTTTCATCCTGTAAAACCCCATGGACTCCATCACTTACATATGAGGCTATAATTCGCTAAAATTCTGCTTAGCCCTCTTTTTTTTTCATTCATATGATCCAAACAATAACAGATATAAACACAATTACTCAGATACAGGGCAAGGGTTTTATAGACCATCTGGAAAAAAAAATTTGATTTTGAAAAAACCCAACAATTACAAAGAAATTGAGACTTTCTTAGTATTGCTAGACATTTAGCTATCCAAGAAGTAAAACAATGGAAGCTATTTCCAAAACTGGACAAAAAGTAGATGAAAGCAGAAGGAGAACTTACCGAGATGTACACAAAGGTAGGTTCAAACTTGAATATCTCCTTTAGAGTGCCAATTTTTTATATCTGAGACATGAAAAGAGACCGCCACTCCATTCTGCTGAACATCATCTGACATGGGAACTAAAGATGTAGTTTCCCTAACTATTTTCTTTTGAGTCGTTGTAATTGCGACCACAGTGAATAAACCAAATAGACTTAGTAACTACACATGACACGTAGAATATTAAGAAAAATGAATCCAAGACCAAACAGCACATGAATTAGTTTAAGATGAATTAGTTATTTTGGTCTTAATTTGTCGTAATAATTCATAAGGCAGTCATTGCAACAAAAGAACAATTCTGAAGTACACTCATCCACAATTCTAAACTAATTATCCAACATCAGAAATATCGCACAATATCTTAGCTGTCCAACCTGTAGTCATACGCACCAACACTTCATAATAAATAAATAAATAAACAAATAAAACTGAAAATTCACACCGCGCCTCAGTGCCCAGAAGCTAAAACTAATCCAGTCCTATTTGTAAATTAGGGATAGCACCTGAAGTTACCGGTGAGACGAAGAGTGCGAGAGAGGAAGCTATAGGTGAGCTCAGACGCAGCGGGATTCGGGAAATAGAGGACGACGCAATACGGGAGCCCAACATGAGGTCAGGAAGAAAAATTACCTCAAAAGCACTCGATGGCTTGCTTGGGTTGTAGATTTAAGACGTATAATCGACCAATCCTTGAGATTTTGTCCGGATTTCGGAGATTCGAGAGAGATAGAGAGCCGAAGAGGAAAACAGATCGGGTGAGAGAGGAAAAGTGAGGCGCAGAGATGAGAGAGGAAATCTTGAGATCACAATTGGGCTACTTTCAACACTGGATGGGAGAGCTGGTTCGATCACAACGAAATCTTCAGATCGATCTCGAAGCTTCTAAGAGGTGGCCAAAGAGAAAAAATGAGGCGCAGGGATGAAGAACGAAGCAGGTCCATTCAGGCCCAAAACTGTTTCATATGAACAGTTGCCTTAACAGTACTTTAAACAGTAAAACAGTGCCACAGAAAATAGTATATAGTTAAATGTATGGTGAGTATTTTTTTTTCTTTTCCAGGTTATAGCTGCTATCACCTATCAAATAGTTCCTGCTGATACACAGTATGCTGAGATACCTACTGCTGCTGTCAGTTCAATGTACCAACACAAGGTCTTTCCTCTACGCTTTTGTCAGCTCTTGTTTGGTTGCTCGTTATTATAGGTTTGCTTCATGTAGGGCTGTGGTATCTGTGACAAATATGTTTGCAAATGTAAATATGACAGCACAGTTACACCCAAATACCACTTCTAGCTTTCTATACAACCACTTGATGAAATTTGTCCTTGACAGTTCATGCAAATTGAGATGAGACTGAACTTCAAAATGAGCAAAAAAAATCCCTTCTCCATTGTAATTGCTATGATTAACTGTTTGAGTTCGGTGTTACAAGTTTTGCATATTTGTGTTGATGTTACCTTTATTCCCTTTGTTCTCCCCAGGCCCCTATTGTTTTAATTTCTCTTTCTTGGAATACTATGAATTCTTATTTATAGATCTCCTTAGGTTTCATTTACTGGTTAACTCATGTACAGCAGTAATTTCAGGGATTTGGCAGCTCCTTGTTCCTGGAATTGAAAAAGAGACTTCAAAGTGTTGGTATATGCACTATATTCTGTTGGGGAGACAAGGAGTCTGAAGCGTTTTGGCTCAAACAGGTAATTCATGTTGTTTCTCAGGATCAGAGTCTGATATTGTGATTGTATCCTCTTGTTGATTGTGTTGAGCGTTATTCGGTTTAGACATTGACTTTACTTTTTGTTCTTTTAGATGAAGATGCAAAGTAACTGTTTCTATCCCACACAGGCCAACACACTCACACAAGACACATAAGTGCAAAAAATTTAGATTAAAGGAAACTTTCTAACCTGGAATCATATATTTTCAGGCAATTTAGTACCCTATTGTTGTTCTATTGTTTCTGTTTCATCTTGCGTAATCTTTAAAAAGTCATGTTCACATTGTGGAAATTTCAAATGCAGGGTTTTGTATCAATAGCAGAGGTAGATACTAAGGGTAGACGCTGCAGGCCACCTATTAAAGCTGATATTCGTAGAGCATTATGCTTTCCGGGTGGTTCAACTCTCATGATTTTACATCTTAAGCAGCTGGCTTCAGCAATTATTGTAGACTCTTTGGAGTTGGGCACTTTTTTGAAGCCTCAAGGGAAGTCCACATCATCTGGTGCTCTCACCAGAGAGGACTCCAACAAGTTGGTCTGTGGTGCAAAGTTATCAAATATTGAAGATGATGGTGATATAAACAACTGTTCTTCCGAACAAGGTAAAGTTGCAAAGAGAAAGGTCTGGAAATCTTCTATATCATCATTGAAGTCAAAAAAAGTAAAAGGAAGTCACCATCAGTCTGAGTCTAACTCCATTGATGGAAGTGAGTTTTATTTACAAGGATGCTCCTTTGTCTCTTCCAAAGATAAATCCTTACTGGCAGATCCTCCTAGAGATTGGGATAGTAGTTTCAAGGAAAAGATCGCTGAAGAATGTGGAGCAGTTACTATGACTCTAGAAACTTCAGTCTGGAAGGAGGTTCAGTCACAGAGAGAATCCTTCAAAATCATGTTGATGAATATTGCAGATGATGCTAAGAAAGCAAATCTTAAAAAGGTATGTAATATTTTATTAACCGTATTTCTCAGAGATCACAGTTTGATATCAATTATCATTCTTCTTTAGTTTAGCAGTTTCCAGTGCTGGATAAAGATCCCACTTCTAAGATATTCTGCTGTTTTGTTCCACCATAACTTTATACTTATCATAATAATGTGTCTGTTTGTGTGTGTTCATTCGTGCTTCTCTCTTTGAACACAACCTTCTGTATGGTTTGTATGCGTAATCTGACTATATGAGGCTTCTGAATGGAGCTGTCAGATGATTGCTTTATTTTAGCATTGGGGCTTTTAATAGTTGATGGAGTACTGTTGTCCTTCCTTAGTCCAAGGGTTTCTATTGAAATTAGAAAAGAACTGGACCACAATTGTATGGCATTACAAATGAAGAGGAGTGCATTGGTGCTGATTAAAAAACACATACATATGAATTTTTTGGTATTATACTCTAGAAAACAGCTTTAAATCATGCCAACAGACAAACCTTAAGCCAACAAAATTAGCGTTGAATTGTGCATGACCTGATCCATGGGGTGAGCTTGAACTTATGTTACAATGAAGTAAAACCCAACAAAAGCCTGTCGAAAAATGAACAAGCTCAAATCCTGGAAGAAGCGCTAGTTGGCATGACTTGTTGGAGTTCTTTTTACTAGCGCAATTAAGTAGTTAATTTGGAGTTACAAAGTTGCAAAAACAAAATTGTGTGTTGTGCATGCTTGTACATGTGTCTGTTTGTGTGCCTTCACGACTCATCTGCTAATGTATGTTTCTTTGAAAATTGAAATGTAGTGTTTTGCTTGTTTCTCATGTTAATATTTATGGGTCAGATGAAGAACCTGTGCATGACAGTTTTTTTCTATAATGCTGTATCGGACTATGAGTAACCTTTACATACAGCGCTCATTTACTATGATCCCAATAACTTGATTTGACACGACCCACCCCGAATTTCACCCTAAACCCGGAGTAAATCGTGCGGGGACCACCTCCAAGGAAAGATTTACCGCTAACTTCGGTACAACCTCCCTTGAAAATGGACAACCCTTCTAATAGAAACCTGCAAACACGTCTAAAGGTTCCAAATCCAACCTTATAGACTCCTGGAGCCTTCGTGCTCCCCACAAATCACAACCTCTCCCAATATAGATTTAACAAAGATCCTATAACCAACATATTCAGAGCAACTCTATTTGAGAGGAAATGAACTAGAAATAAATAGAAAAGAGCGGAAGCTATACTATTGATTATGCCTCTTCTCCATGTACGCCCGATCTCAACTATGCAATCCTGCAGACTGGGCATTTTAAAACGAAGGGCCCAGGGGAAGACATTTAATAACGTTAGAGTGAGTGGACATAAATAATTTAATAACAAAATATTTATGTATTCCCATTTTAATTTCATAGAAAAATATACTGCATGCGGCAGCTTAAAAGTGTTCAACTCATAAACTGATAATTTCACGACTAGCACTGGCTAGTCACAAACTCAAATAAAATGGAGCCTCTCAGGCTAAACCATATATATTCATATATTCGTATGTATCTACACTCGTCAGACTCCTTGTATGAATCCTAGAAACAATTCAGAAAAATAGAAATTCATACAAGGCTACAACGCTGGCGTCTAACGCTCACGTTGCGCCATAATGGTATTTTTCCTCATTATGACCGAAAAGGGACAGTGTACATATACGTGTGGACTCCCTATATGAAAACCTAAATAACCTGAAAAAGAAAGAAGTTTTCATATAGGGCTATGACGTTTGTGTCTAACACGCACGACACGCCATAATGGTATTTACCTCATTATGACGGACCAAGCACGTATGGCTAGCTAGCATTTATATACATACTATTCTCATAAAATCCAAAAACATATATATCCACCGAAAATCTCATTTTCGGGATCTCTCCAAAGGAGGAAAAATTATCAAATAGGCGAGAAATCAATAACCTCATCAAAATAAACAAATGATTAATAAAATCATTCATCGCATGCTTTTTATTTAAAACAAAGGTCCACTCACAACTTTAGGCCTAAGCCTGACGTCGATCCGAGGTCTCTCCAATTTGAGTCTCCTCACGTCCTGTTCCAAATGTATAATTAATTTACTAACTGAATTCCAGTATTTATAAAATAGGCAAAATTAATCGAGAGCCTTAATTACGCTCATCATTGCCCTAGTTCGATATTCTTAAATCGGAACGATCCAAACTTTTATATCATAGTCGGCAGTCGTATAAACAACCTTTCCCAGAAATTGATTTAAATCCTACGGTCGGATTTTACATTATTTAACCGCTTAAATACCAAACTTCGGAAATTCATAAACCTATTCAAAATTCGTCCGAAAATTCTAAAACTCATTCCATTAAATTCCTCATAAAAATCTCCACCTAAAACAGTTTTTCCAGCGCCGGCGCCGGCGGCGGCTCCGCCGGCAGCGGCGGCCGGCGACCAGCTCCGGCGACGTCCAATGTCCACCAAAATTTGACAGTACCTTCCTCTCAACCTCCTCTACAACATTCATAACTACCACAAACTCCAATTCTAAGCCTAACCATGTCAATCGAACGCAAACATACAATAAGCCTTAGAATTTCAAACACCGATTCCTCTTTACCTAGCCGAAGATGGAGGGAGCCCTTTGGAGGGATTGAAGCACGGGAGGAGAGCTTTCTTTTGAGCCAAGGCTCGCCAGCTATGGTGGCCGGAGGAAGGAGTTCCGGCGACGGAACGCCTAGGGCAGCCGCGCCTTTCGGGCGGCGTTTCTCCTTCACGGCGGCGCTAGGGAGGCTGCCACCGGTCTAGAACGGTAGCTGGGTTGGAGACCGATCGATTGGGACCGGTGCGGCGGTCTGGGGCGGCCGGACGGCGGCGGACGGCGGAGAAGAAAATCCGGCAGGGGGGGAAGAGAGGGAAAACGCGGGGGAGAAAAGAGAGAGAAGAGAGAGAAAAGGAGAAGGGAAAAGAGATGGGTTTGGGCCTCACACCAACCCGGCCCAACTCCATAAAAATACCCAACTTCAAAATTTAACACCCCAAAATAAAATACCCTAATAAAAATTACCTTTTACTAGCTAAAATTTACTATTTTACCGTCGTTACATTTTTCTCCTACGAATAACTCTCCGAAATAATCGTCCCTTAAAACCCTTCTAGGGACCAATTAAACTATATCTCAATGTCGGAGACGGTAAAATTCTTATTATAACCAAGCTAGTAAATAAGATAAAATTTACGGGTCGGGATGTGACATGATTCATCTTGCTCAGATTCTTCACTGATACAGATGGCTTGAATTTAATGAAGTTCAGTTCATATTCTTTTAGCCTCCTATTATCCTAATTAATGCCAGGAAGTATAGTTAGGGACTATACACACACACACATTAGTATCTAAATACTAGACGGTGGAGATGTGAAAATTCGATTGAAAAATGAGTGTAAAGTGGAAATCCGCACCGTAAAAATAAATGCGGACATCCGCACCTGAGAAAATTTGTGTGTGTATATATATATATATGAGTTTGCTTATATTTAAATTTGGTGAATGTGTAGGTAATTGAGGACCTTGGTGGTGCTGTTACTTGTAATGGGAGTACTAGTACACATGTTGTCACTGGGAAAGTCAGAACAACTCTGAATTTCTTAACAGCTCTTTGTTCAGGGTCAGTACTCAAACTCAGTTGAGCTATTTAAATTTGTCATCTTTTGTCCTGTCATTGCTAGTGTAACAAGGAAGATATGATGGTCAGTTTATTTGCTATTTAAATTGATTTCTTATATTTGCTGTGCAGAGCTTGGATAGTTTCTCCCAGTTGGTTAAAAGAAAGCTTTCGACAAGGAAGATATGTTGGTGAGTCTAACATAATTACAACGTGTTGCACTCAGTTTTTCATAGGTATCTTGGATTCAATAAAAAGGAATGAAGAGCAGCAGTGGACAAGACATCCACTGAGAAATAAAATGCACCTAAAAAAAGCTGACAAACCAACATAATACTGATAACAGTAACCCAATGAAATTGAACTGCAGCTCACTATCAGAACCTATCCATCCAAGAAGTCCAGCTTCTCCCCTCTCCTTCAAACTTCGTTTGTTCCACACCATCCAAATGACCCAGAAGAAGGAGAGGGGGAGTCACTGCCCAAGTTAGACTCCCTATACAACCTTTTTTTATTATTTTTTTTTATAAAGATATAAAGCAACCGGGCAAAGTCTTTGGAAGAGAAAATTCACACCCTCAGCTTCAAGTTTGCACATTAGACACCGTTGACCAGGAGAGTTAAGAGGACTATAATTTTCCTCCTCGGAACCATAATACAGGTATTAACTTGTTTATGTTAAGGCCTTTCATAGTACAGAAAAGGGAGCGATGTCAGGAAGAGTTTCAGTTATCCATCAACAGCCTTGAACAGGATTTCGAAGAAAATTCCGCATCCACATTTTCATGTCTGTTCTAGATAAGACCAGCACAAGTTCTAACTGAGACTGGGGCATAAAATTTCCATCTTCCACATCTTAGATTTGCCCTATATCTGAAATATATACTCATTACATATCCATCCTAGCAGTGGAGAAGTTTCATATTGTAATAATCTATGTAAATACCTGTTTCCCCAACACACCACCTCTCTCTCCAATAACTCGCGCTTTGTCATTTCCCGCCAGAAGTTGGCAGTAAACAGAACAAAATGATGCCTTTTAATTCTCTTTCCATGGACTTCAGCTTCAACCATGATTCAATGAATTATAGTATGGGAATCCGAGTCTGTGTTTACTTCTCTTGATGGCATACCAAGAAATGTCCATGCATAGATCTTTATACAATGTTCTCATTTGCAGATGAATTACCTTACATATTACATGATGAAGAATATGTTGTTAAATATGGAGCTGAGCTGAGCAGTGCAGTTCTCAGAGCAAGAGGTAGTCCTCAAGGCTTGCTTAAAGGCTATAATGTATACATAGCAGCTCATGTTCAACCCCCCGCAAAGATGTTATCTACCATTGTCAAGTTTTCTGGTGGAAACGTAAGTTCTTTGCTGAATAAAGATTCTACCTTTCAGATTATTATTTCTTCAGTGCGTTAAGTGTGCCTTTGGTTCCAGTGTGTAGTCTTGTACTTGTATGTTGTCCCTTTAAAATGATTTTTTCAGAAAATGAAATCTACTCAAAACGAAAATTAAAAAGAAAAGATAAAAAAAGAAATCTTCCAGATTGCAGGTACCTGCTTTTCTACATTACTTTCAATCAAAGAAATCTACCAGATTGAAGGTACCTGTTTTTCTACTTCACTAAAGTTCAATCATAAAATGATAACTTGACTCTTTTGCTTACTACTTGCTGTCTTGTGCTTCAATAATGCTCTCTACCTTGTTAAATGTCCATAAATTGTAAGCAACAAAATTACAAAAATCCAAGTTTTGCAAAATGTCAAAATGCTAAGATGCAATGAACTCTCCCAAGTGCATATGTGAATGCACAACTTGACCATGATGTAATTCTGCGGGTTGCTTCCTTTTCCATCTAAGTTGAACTTTATATGATCACTGTATCTGAACCTTACTAATTTACTGGTTATCAAGTACATGGTTGTGAATTTAAGAGAGTATAACTTTCGAAATTGAACGTTTTCCTTTCTCTTTTTATCTATAATGACAGAGATCGGAAAAAGGGGGGGGGGGTCCATATCCGAATGTCTCTTTGCCATTTTGGGAGAAACAAATTTTTACTACATAATTCATTTGGCATGTCATGGTTCTCCATGTATCAGGATTTATTTTCCGCTGGATGAAATTGGACCTTAATGGTAATGGTTTTTTTTTTTTGGTCAGAAATGGTAATGGTTTTGATAGGAGTAGTTTGTTAATCTCAAACTTCCTTAACTATTTCCTGTGGAATGTGTTGCCTTTGGGATGTTACTGCCTGTTTATGTGTTGTCTCTCTCTCAATTGTTATGAAGCACTTTGTGGTTTTTATAGCCGTTGCATAATTCCATTCTTGGGTGCTGCTGTGTGAATGTCTTATTTCTTTGGTGTCCTTATTTTTTTAAATTTTTTTTATTTGTTACAAAGCTTCATTGAATCCATTGCAGATAATTGATGGACTGGAGAAAGTAAATGAAGCTTCAAAAACAATCTTTGTGGCATGCGACAAAGACATGGAAGATGTAGTGTTGGCTGTAAAGAAGGGGATATGCACTTTCAGCAGTGATTGGCTTATGCACTGCGTCATGAGACAAGAGCTAGACCTAGAGGCCCCCCAGTTTGTAGAGTCCCTTTGAAGTTTGAACGATTATCAACTAGGAAGATAAAAGAATCTGTGAACTCAATTTGGAGTCTTCTGTTGCTTTACTTCTTGTATAGTTTTGTTTTTTCTTAATTATTCTTGCAGAAGCAAGCGCGCGCGTAGAGATTGGATATCATTCAATTTGAACTCATGTAATTTCATAAAGAAAAAGCTGTATGATTAAATAGATGGCTACAATTTGCATCACCTTCTATTCTCCATGCATGTAAACCTATGATCACACACCCTTCATCGTTCTCAGTTACAATGTTATGAGTTATGGCTTCAGAAACAAACTGAAGTTGATTCCCCAAATTTATTTCCTCCCCGGATCAAACTGATGCGCTTTGAGGAAGGTTTCACAATCCTCCACCGCATCGTCCTCACATTTAAGCCACACGAAAGCTGCAGCGAAAATTAAGCAATCATCCAAATTTTTGTTTTGATAAAATCGTAACCTAATGGTTTGTGGTGTTAGCAGGTTGAGGCTGTGTTCCCTTTTGAAAGAAACGACAGAACCCCGGTGCAAAGTCAGGCAGACCAAACCTTTCTGCTATTGTTCACCGCTGCTCGGAGCAGCAGCCAACTCTCGGTCATGTGGTGGAGCTTATCTCAAAAAAGTTGATGTATGGTAGATCCTACGTTTGTAACTTTCTTTTTCTTCATTCTCATGTTAGTGGATTTTCACTATAATACTATTTTTTCATCATTATTTTCCATCAGAAACAACGGTTTTTCTATCTCACCCGTCCCATGATTTGTACATGGGATTTGAGCATGATAGATGGTCCGAACATATAACCTTCAAATAATTAACTAAACAAAATTCGACATGCAGTAGCTCGGCAATGTTTTGCGTTAATCGATCATAGAACACCAACATATTAAATTTATACAAGTTGAAAAAAGTGGCAAATACATAGTGCTGCACATATACATGATGTTGTACAAACTAAACCCTATGAATATGCATCACTACCTGTTTTGCTCCTCAATAACAAAGGAAGTGCTGCAAGTATCTTAGACCATCATCTTCACCGACATACCTCAACTTTGTTGTACTCAACATCCCCACGCTCACTTTGTTAATCCGCCCAACATGATCAACATTGTTTTGACCCCTTTTGGAATCATCAGTAAACTCCAACCTCAAATCCGCCACGACACCACTATCGACGAGGCTGGCGCAACAGCCAGGCAAAGGCAGCTCCTCCCAGAACCACCAGTCGACCCCTTTCTTCCCTTGGCATTCCAACATATTAAAAACCCCTCTCCACCCTTTCAACACCACATTCCACGTAACTCTCACCGACTCCAGCACCACACCTTCATACTCGTAGTTATCGACATCAATATCAAACTTGAAAACACCGTTGTCATCCACGACTAGCTCGTCCCCGGGTTTTTCAAGACTTATGATCAGAACGTTGTTGTGGTTGAAGACGTTGACGGTGAAGATGAGGTTGTGGAGGGCAAGGGAGGGTTTGGATGGGGACTGGGAGCGGCGCTTGGCAGCCGCGGAGGCCATGGCGTAGAGGCGGTAATAGGAAAGGGCGGCGTTTGTGAGCTTTAGGTTAGAGAGAGAAGGGAAATGGGTGGTGCAAATGGGCTGCCAAACGTGGTCGGAGGAGAAGCAAGCGAACCATGACTTGCAGACGCAAGAGGCAACGGCCAGGGTTTTGGGGTCAAGATGGTGAGAAACAAGGTCAAAGACTTGCCATGGATGCATGATGGAGTTGCAGATCGAGAGCGTAGGTCGTTAATGGAAACGGTGGTGGATAGTTGAAGAGGGCCAGGGGCGGTGGTTATTATTATGGGGAGGGGTGGAGGACACGCGGAGGGACGTGTTGCAACGCATGCATGGTTGTGAGTCGCCACGTAAGATGCATGTGTCTGGTCGACGACTCTGACCGGAATACACGTGCCGGTGGTGAGTTTACATGCATGCGCTGTTTTCTTTTTGGCCACAAGGCATAGAACAACGTAGAAAGCTAGCTATGTATTCCAGAAAAAGAAATGCATGGTAAAAACACCAATAATGTTTAGGTGTTTTCAATTTGGTATAATTAGAGAGGCGCGCGTGTGAGGCGCGTTCTAGAACCCCTATCCTCATCTTTTGATAAAGCTGACTCCAAAGTGATGTTACAACTGAAAGATAAACTACTTTTTATGAAAACTGAATTCGACTTGTTTTTTTTTCTTTTTCCAGATCTTTATCCAATAAAGTTAAGACTTGAGAAGACATCACAAACAAAATTATGTTTGGGTTTGTCTAATCATGTTCGATTAGACAGAAAAAAGTTTTACTATTATTTTGTTTAATATTTTAATATTTTGGCTCGTCTCTTTCAAAATATTAATCATATTTTGTTTGTCCTGAAATATTAGTCATAATTATTAGGACAAACAATTAGATATTAAATGATGTGTCATAACTAGTAAACAAAATTGTTATGATGACCTAAAGTTAATAGTACAAAGTAAATATATAAATATATAAATATATAAATATATTTCTATATTTAGATAAATATATAAATATTTATCTAAATATATAATTGAATATATACGCGTATATATTAATATACGGTTGAATATTTTGCAGCCAAACCTGTGCCACCTACTAAATTTTAACATTTGTCTCTCGACCTATATGCTCGAGAGCTCAATATAATGTTCAATATAACAATCAGGTATATCATGTGAGTATAATTTGACCTATATGCTGCAAGATCCAGCATATATTGAGCATATATTGAACTAATTGTATATATGATGGTTATACAATATATGGTTACACAATATATAATTTGACCTATATGTTGCGTTGCCGGTTCTGAGCGTTCGTCCAAGAAACGGCCTTCAAAGAAAAAATAAAATTATGAGGAAGGAAATTGACAGCATACTTGACATTATGTACGCTCTCTCTCAAGCTAATTCCATCCTGGTTTATGGAAGTAAGCAATTCAAAACACAACTATAGGTCATATGTGTGCACCGGAATCAGTGCACACATCATTTGTATAACTTTATACGCTCAAATCAAAACACAACTATAGGTCATATAGTTGCCACATCATCTAATATCACATTTATACTCACTTGAATATAAGATTAATAACATAACTAGGATGTGTCATACTAGTTATGACACATCCTCTACCCGTATGAACATGCCACCCAACAATCTGTTAACTTTTTTTTGTTAGGAGATCAGACAAACTAGTTTGGGACATAACTAGTATCATTATTTGGACATAACTAGTTTTATGTGATAGGAAACAAAATTGTTATGTTATAGGAAAACACTATGACTAGTCATAAAATTAATATGGATTCAATACACAAAACACTATTAATATGGATTCAATCATGTTATAGGAAACAGAATTGTTATGTCTAATCATGTTCAATCATGATATTTTGT
Source organism: Fragaria nilgerrensis (assembly GCA_010134655.1). Classification (NCBI taxonomy): domain Eukaryota; kingdom Viridiplantae; phylum Streptophyta; class Magnoliopsida; order Rosales; family Rosaceae; genus Fragaria; species Fragaria nilgerrensis. The sequence goes on from CM020982.1 coordinate 23,834,506, forward strand.
TTGTGATGAACATATTTGTCTAATCATAATTAGTCATAATTATGACTAATTATGACTAATTATTTCACAAACAAAATAATTATGACTAATAATTACGTCTTCACATCACAAACAAATATTTCAGGACTTCCTCTGAAATAATTATGACTAATCATGAAATTTATTATGTTCGTCGTCTAATCATGTTAGCAGGACATACAATTCAAGGCCACTGATATTTTGTTTAGATAGTCTCGTGCACCTAACTAATTATGTTTAGGTGCACGAGACTATCTAAACACACACACAAGGGTAATCCACTACTACACAGGAAAACTCCTTTACTGACATATCAAACTAACATAACATGGAAAATTCTGTAATTAGTTACTGATACTTGTTGTCTAAACTTGATACAGTTTTGGTTCCCTAGTCTTGAAAATATCTCCTTCTCTCTCTAGAGAGAAACTCTCTTTTCTTTGAGAAAGAACCCAGGTCTTCCCCTCTTCCCCTCTCTCTCGTCAAGGATCTAGATCTCAGATTTGGATCTTTGGCTTGAGAGTAGTGGGAGTTTCCTCTGCCTCGATGATGGCAGGTTCCTTTTTTCTTTTGCTTTGGTTTTCCTTTACGGCATAGATCCCTTCCAATCTTTCCTAGCCTTTCGATTTTGGATCTCCCATCTCTTTCAACCTTCTCCAATACACCAGATCTTTGATTCTTCATGCCTAAGATGCACATCCTCTTTCAGCAGACCTAACCTCACCGATTGTTCGTTGGTCCTTCAGAGCTCCGACGCCGGCGTCGTTTGGATCATCTGTTTCAAAGGGGTTTTCCCGTTATTACACGTAAATCCGATGGTCTCGGTAGTGCCAAAAGAGGCTGCTTGTCTGTCTCTTCTTCGATTCCTTTGCGGATCGACTCTTACTCTCTCATCTCTTCTTCTTTTTTGTACTTTTTTGGTTCTGATGTTAGTTTTAGAGGATGTTTCGTATGGTTCAAAGATATGGGTTGTGGAGATCCTTGTAGGGGTGATGTTCTTCTGTTCTTGTATGGGATTGAATTGGTTGATTTTCGAGTTTTCTCCGGCAGATCTAGTGACGGTCCTGGGTCACGTTTGGGTGGTGATGGTGGCGTCAGCGTCTCCATACCTGTTGCTCCTGATTAATCTGTTTCTGTGGATGAAGCTTGTTGATGTTATGATGTTCTGGGTTTATGTATCTGACTCCATGAGTGAGTCTTGTTTTTTGTTTTTGTATATCTGTTATGTTGAATAAAAATATCCTACCTTTGCCAAAAAAAAAAAACATCATGGAAGCTAAGAAACGGTTTATTGAGGCAATAATTGTTGAGAAATTTTTCACTGCCCCTAATAAAATTATTAACCCTATGTATTCTACACTAAACTGATGAAACTAGAACCAAACTAAATGAAAATCCAAATTTAAAAGCAACTTCGTCTTACTGATACACTTTGCTTAAAGCTCTAAAACTCCCCACCCTTGACCAAAATATAGAAAAAGCTCCCCATCCATGCCAGGCAACAATGTGCTTCTTGTCAGCAACCCTTACTCCACTGCTCTCCATGTATTCCCATCTTGGCATCTTATCCTCCAAAATAGCCCAGCACTATCGGAACATTAGCGTACCGATCATTGTGGCCCATAATGATTAAGAACGTTGCTACCATCTCTTCAATATATATATACTTTGTATCTTTTAAAAGCGTACTTTCTCTAATAATCGCACAAAACTTTAGAAACACATCTTGATACATTCTGTGCAACTCTCGAAAGCTTTGGGAGTCTTCTTTCAACAAACGATGCATATAGTAATATCCTTTCCTAGTGATAGGTCTTCGTTTAAGCGGACGATGTATACGGTGATGCATCATACTCATATTTTCTTTTAACACAATGATTATTGCTTGCAATGTCATTAATAAAGATTTGATTGTTTCATATAATTCCTTTTCAATTTCTCTGATAGACCCAAGTTTATCTTTTTTGGGAAGATTCTCTACAACTACAAGGAAATTGTAATCTTTTCATGCCATGAAATTAGAGGAAACGAAGCTTATAATGAGCCAGATAGAACATTGTTGTAATACAACATCCTCCTCTTCCAATTCCTCAACATCACTATCGTTTAAATAACTTGGCTAAAGGATTTGATCGCTTCTTGGATATGGTTGTTCAAGAGCATATATATATGTCCAACAATAAAAAAGATATGGTGGATTTGTAGAATTCGGTGTTTTTTTTTTCTTTTCGATTAAGAGGAGTAGTCAATTTGCAGGCATCTGTGTTTTTTTGTTTTCAATGAAGAGGATTGAGTGTTTTTTATTTTTTTTCGATGAAGAGGATTTAGCTTAAGAAAAAAATAACAATGAAAACAATTAAAATATTTAATTAATGACTACATATATCATCTTGACATGAGTTGTTTTGAGAAAAAGAAATTTTATTCACACACCTCTAAATACTAGTTACACATCCCTTTTTTTATACATCCAACATCATAATTGATGGGTATGTTAAATTACCACAAGAGATATTTGTATGTTCATAGTTCCTCATCAAAAACTCTTCTAATAATGTGCTGCCAATTTCATCATTATCAATTTAGTAGTGATAAAAAAATCTGAAAAATTGGCATACGTGTACTATCTTGGTCAAGTCCTCAATGACCAGTAATCTTGTATTGGCATCCGTGTGTTCAACCCAATAAATGCATTCTAAAAAAAAAAAACAAAAACAAAAACAACAGTGAAAAACACTATATCAACTTGACCATGTGATTTACTGAATCTCTTACATAGAGCCGGCAAGTTTACCAATGAGATCTCTACTGTAATATGACCATCATGTTTTTTCTTCTTCTCTTGTACAAGAAAAAAGCTAGTCTCACGAGATATACTTCACAATTTATTTCAGCCAAAGGGAAAATGATTTGTACGTATTAAGTGAAAATTTATGGTGTATGATAGAGGAGGATAATTTGGGATGTTTGGGGTTGTGTTTGTAGTAAAATGTCAAAATAAAAAAGTAAATAGGTTGTGTATTAATCATAAGGTGTGCATCTATCATTTAGCATTGTCTGAATAAAATTTCTCTTTGAGAAAAACTACGTGTTGAATTTTTCTTAGTTAGGGAAGACCATTAGACATGCTGACGTGGTCTTCCCGTAGTACAGAAAAATTTCTTTCACTCATGCATGTGCATTAGTGTTTTGTTTCGAGTCCATAGACCATGCATTGTTACAACTTACAACAACGTACTCACTACATTAATTAGACACATCACACTTGTATGTTCAACATTTCTTTCCATATATATCTTCCAGCTTCATGCATGCATTAAAAGGGTTGGTTAACCATGCATGTCGTCACTTTGATTCTATACGTATACGTTTGGGTTTGAGTGTGGATTTTCCTTTTTAATTTTTTAGGAAAAAGGCTGGTGTTGCTACCACCAAACCTTTTTTTTAAAGAAACTGTAGAATACAAGAAAGGGACATAGATTCTAAATCTCTTAATAAGCATTTGAAAGGATTTTCAAACTACTCTAATGGCGACGTTATTTGGTTTGTCACAACGGTGACATAACGAAAAGATTACTTGATACATAACATGATTACATATCCTAATATCCAATAATACAGCTTCTTACTATATCACTGTCAGATAATAAATCTAACGACACTTAGTTTCGTCCGGGCTTTAGGAGGATGCGTTTAACCAAGCAAAAAACGCATCAACGACCTAGAAAAGAAAATGCACACGAGGTGCATAGACCGAGACCAATAATACAGCTTTCTACATATACGATTACATATCCTAATATCCAATAATATAGCTTCCTACTATATCGCCGTCAGATAATAAATCTAACGACATTTAGTTTCATCCGGGTTTTAGGAGGTTGCGTTTAACCAAGCAAACAACGCGTCAACGACCTAGGAAAGAAAAGGCACACGAGGTTCATAGACCGGGACCAAGCCCATATAGTTCTACCACTAAACCCCTAATTAGCTAGCAATAAAACATAAAATGGTAGATATAGGAATAAATAAAATCAACATGGGCCTTGAGCCCAACAAGCCCAAATCCATACCCAAACTTCAGCGAGCCCAAGCCTAAGTACAAGGTTGTTGAAGACATTGTGCCGTCATCCCCGCGTCTGCCCCAACGCTTCGCCGTTGGCAACAACTCCCACGCCTCCCTCCCGTCGGCTAGACATGTCCCTCTCAAGACTAGCTTGCATTCATACGACCAACTAATATCAGATCTAGACCAGGAGCAAATCACTAGAGATTTTATTTGAAACAATCAAACCAAATCAAGTCACCACCGTCCTAGATTGACTATGAACCTCCCAATCTAAATCGGATTCATGTCTTCCAGCCAAGGCAGAGCCTAGATCGAAGCTCAGTCTTGCCTTCTCTCTATCAAACCGTCGCTAGTCACCACCCTCCCCCACTCTAGGCGCTTTGACAATGCCGTCAACACCTCACAACCTCTACGTACTCTAATTGGGCCCTCCATCACAAGCTACTAGGACCTCTCTGGATTTTGAGTGAATTTTTCAACATAACCAAGCGCAACAGAACACGATTAACAAATCTAATAAGGAGACTCCAAGATTGAAGAGAGAGAGGCTTAACCAAGATTGAAGTAGAATGAGACTCCAAACTTGTTATAGACAGAAGTAATGGAGTGTCTGCACCACCATAGAGGCATAGAGATTGTTCAAAATCATCTAAGATATTAAAGCATCTGCACCACCATAGAGGCACAGAGATTGCTCAAAATCATCCAAAATCATCCAGTTGTAGAAGAGCTTGCTCTTCGGAACAACCTCATTTGTGCAAGGGAGAGATGCTTAACCAAGATTGAAGTAGAAAGATACACCAAACTTGTTATTGACACAAGATATTAGAGCGTCTGCACCACCATAGAGGCATAGAGATTGCTCAAAATCATCCAAAATCATCCAGTTGTTGAAGCGCATGCTCTTTGGAACAACCTCATTTGTGCAAGGGAGAGAGGCTTAACCAAGATTGAAGTACAAGGAGACTCCAAACTTGTTATCGACATAATTAATGGAGTGTCTGCACCACCATACAAGTATAGAGATTGCTCAAAATCATCCAAGATATTAGAGCATTAAGTCTTTTTTTTTTTGTCAAAGTATTCTAATATCAGTCGGTTAGCTTCGGTTCAAACATGTTTTAGGGAAGAAAATCTAGGTCATAGGTTGAGTAGTCTTGCTTTTGGGATGATTGTGTTTAACCTGATGCTTCTCATTGTCTAATCTTTGGTGTTGTAAACCATTGTGTGCCTTCCTGGCACTTCCATGAGTTCTATCTAATTGTTTTAGTTTCTTATCAAAATAAAAAGAGTACTATTTAATTAAAATAAATAAAAGTTATCGTTTCTAATTTTTTTTAAAATTAAATTCAGTTTACCCCACTCACTGTGGTTTAGAGATGAATTCATGTTAGTCCATAAACTTTCAATTTTATCAGATTACCCCCGAGCTCTTGTTTTTCTATCTGCCATCTTCTATTACTTATGCTCCGTCTAATTGGGATGTTGAAATTTGATGACGTGTGATGACATTTTGGGGGTTGAGAAGCTAAATTACCAGAAAAACAAGAGCTCGGGGGTAATATGATGAAATTGAAAGTTTAAGGACTAACATGAATTCACCTTTAAACCACAATGCAATGTGGTAAACTGAATTTAATTCTTTTTTTTAAAAGAAGAAAGGAAAAAGAAAAACGAAAACAAGAGACACAAGTAGTGGCACTGAAATCTCTATCTCAGTTAAGAAGGAAAGAGAAGAAAGAGATTCAGATGTGCAAAAAGATACACATACACACGAGAATGACATGGTAATCCATCATTCCTCAGAACCCAAGTAAGAGAAGTGACAGTCATCAAAGAGGTATTCAAATTCTTCCAACTACCATTATTATTCCAATCTGCAACTATCAATTTGCAATCAAGTTGAACAACAATGTTTTTCAGATTGTGTCTCATTTGTTTCCGCTTCTACAATGACAACCTTGTTATCTACTTCAACTCTCTCTTCCACAACAAAGCTGAGCCTCAAGCTTCTCAACCACTCCACTGGTAAACCCTCTTCCCTCTTTCCTCTTTTCTAGCTTCAACCGTAACCCACTTGTTATATAACACAAGTTTTTTTTTTTTGGGTTCTAGGCTTTAGTTTAGACAGAAACAAACACACCCACAAGGTTTCATTTACAAGTTTTGCTGTAAAGAAACAACGAGGCATTGAAACAATCCAGAAAGTTCATGGGAAGATTAGTAGGAGGAGAACCCCAGTTTTGAGTGATGGAAGAGATGAGGATGAAAGCTATGGCCCAGTTTGCCCTGGCTGTGGAATTTATATGCAAGATACCAACCCAGACCTTCCTGGGTATTATAAGCAAAGGAAGTTGACTGTATCAGAATCGTCAGATGTTGAAGAGTTTGTTGATGAGGTAGAGGAAGAGGAGGAGGAGTTTGTTGATGAAATTGAGGGTAGCTATGAGGAAAGTGATTTGGAAATGGGGGGTGATGAGTTTGACTGGGATTCAGATGACTTGGAAGCTAAGTTGTTGGGGGGAGAAGAAGAGAATGATTTGGATTTGGATGGTTTTGCTCCTCCTGGAGTTGGGTATGGTAACGTCAAAGAGGAGACTATAGAGAAGATGAAGAGGAAGAAGATTCCAAAAGCCGAAAAGAAGAGAATGGCTAGAGAGGCTCAGAAAGAGAGAGATGAGGTTACTGTGTGTGCGAGATGCCATTCTTTGAGAAATTATGGGCAGGTGAAGAACCAGGCAGCCGAAAACTTGATGCCTGATTTTGATTTCGATAGGTTGATTGCGACCCGGTTGATTAAACCTGCTAGAAATGCCAATCCTGTTGTGGTTATGGTTGTTGATTGTGTTGATTTTGATGGCTCGTTCCCTAAACGGGCAGCAAAGTCATTGTTTCAAGCGTTGAGAGGAACCGAGAATGATCCCAAGTTTAGAAATAAGCTGCCAAAGCTTGTTCTTGTGGCCACAAAGGTTGATCTCCTACCATCACAAGTTTCACCTTCTAGATTAGATAGATGGGTACGCCATCGTGCTAAGGCTGGAGGGGGACCTAAACTAAGTGGAGTGTATTTGGTTAGTGCTCATAAGGATATGGGTGTCAGGAATTTGTTGTCCTTTCTTAAAGAATTGGCAGGTCCTCGAGGGAATGTGTGGGTTGTTGGAGCTCAAAATGCAGGAAAGTCTACTCTAATAAATGCGCTGGCAAAGAAAGAAGGGGCAAAGGTTACAAAGTTAACTGAAGCTCCAGTTCCTGGCACAACATTAGGGATACTGAGAGTTGGAGGGATTTTGTCGGCCAAGGCAAAATTGTTTGACACTCCAGGACTTTTACATCCGTATTTGGTCTCTATGAGATTGAATAGAGATGAACAGAAAATGGTTGAAATACGGAAGGAGCTTCGCCCTCGGACTTATAGGATAAAGGCAAGTAATTTTGTGTCATTTAATTGCCTTGACCAATTTTACTGTAAAAGGTACATATCTTGTGCTTTTTGTGTTATACATATCTCTTGACTTAGCAATGAATTCCCACATATTGTTGAAAAAAGCCTAATCATCGTTAGCATATGAATGTTATACAACCTATTCAATACTGGTCACCACTTTCCTGCAATATGTGAAGAGGTTGTACTCTTGTAAGCATCCATATCCTGGTTTTTGTATTCTACGTTACGGGTTAGGAATGACTTGTTGGTATTTTTAAATTTAGTATTTGTTTGTTTGTTTGTTTGTGTGTGCATGTGTTTTATTTTGTTAATTTTAATTCAGGATAAGCCGGTTTCTGATGTTTGCTTTTGCAAAGTATTCCACCTTCTGATTTTAGGTGATGTGGGAAGAACACAGTGTTAAATAATAGATGATTTGTTTCTTGAAGTTATCTGTGCAGCAATCTTTCAGTTTCTGGTTTTAATCAGTTGAAAAAAAAAATAAAATAAAATCCCAATAATCTTTTCATGCATAAGCAATTTGTTGATGCAAGAGCATTGACTTTTGAATTCTGATGGTGAAGGTCTGATTAAAACTAACTTCTGTTGGATCTAAAAATTTATGTGTGATATCTGTAGGCAGGGCAGGCCATACATATTGGTGGTTTAGTGAGAGTAGACCTTATTCAAGCTTCTGTTGAAACAATTTACTTCACGATTTGGGCATCACCAAATATTTCTTTACATATGGGGAAGATAGAAAATGCTGAAGAGACTTGGAGGAAACACGTTGGTGTTAGGTTGCAGGTATTTCTCTGTCCAGTTTGAATGTATCTTTACTAATCTTAGTCATTTTCTAGCACACATATTCAGTGTGATTAGCTTTGGATTTAAACCGATAAAAATATCCTTTGACAACAGCAGGTAATATTAAATGACGTCCATGTGAAATTCTGTCTAGGAAAATTGCTAAGATTGCATATTTTATGTTTGAGTGTGACCAAAATTGAGTGGATGCATTGAGAAAACTGGCTATGCAGTGGTTCAAAAGTAATTATTACTGCAAAGAAGGCCCTACAAAGGATTGAATGGGATACTTTGGATATAAAAATTTGCAGCACTAATTATGTAGCCCTCTTATGCCGTAATAGAAACAGGGTATATAATTATCAAGGACAAACCCTCTTTTAATTCCTAGTATGTATTGGTGAATAGTAATCTGGTTCTTTTAGAATTTTGCTTTGCAATTTAAGAAGAAGCTGTCTCCTCAAACATGCTGAGATTAACAACAAAGAGAATTCAATAGGCGTGATAGAGAAAAGGAAGAATATATGAAGAAATGAACGGAAAGGGAAATTAGACTCTACAGCCAAACTGAATCATCATGCAGTTACCTATCTATAGAAGCCACAGGAATCAGTAGCAGGGGAATGCAAACAAGAATCAATTATTAGTTGCAATGAAATGTAAAAATAAACAGTAGCAGAAAAGACGTCAAAGTGTCAAGTGATGATAATCAGTAGGTAACATGAACCTGAAAATGGATGAGTTTTAAATTTAATCTTCTTCGCATATATTATTGTTCTGCAAAAGAAAAGAAAAAGAACATTTCTTTGTTTGATCTTAGGAGTTTATACCTGAATTCTTTCACGAGAAAATGGTAAAGTGAACCAAGATTAGGTTGCTTGGTGGTTGTGTTGAGCCAAACTGAGCTAAGTGCAAATTATGTGTTCCCTCTTTATGAACTGTACAGTTGTAGAGGAGTGCCATCTTATCTGTTGAAATCATTTGACCATGAGAGTATGTGACATTGTTTTCTTGCCTTGCCAACTAATTAGGCTGTATCTATGGTTCTTATATTAATGCTTTCTTGTCTCATGAAGTAACAAGTCAGATGAACGGAATAAAAGAAGACGTTTTTACAATGAGGATTTGAAAGTATAAACTTCTTTTTTAATAAGAAAACGACATTCTTTATTAATTAGAAAGAATAAAACTGTTACGAACAGCGGCCAAGAAGGTCTTACACTCGGTAGGAATCACCCCACCCAAGAAAAATTAAACCCAGTTCGAAGAGCTAGCTTTGCGATCTTGTCTGCAACCTGGTTAGCCTCCCTGTAAAGATGGGAGAAGGAAGAACCAGGCAGCAGCTCTAACTATGCTACAATATCATTTTCCTCTGAGTTAATAAATGAATATGGCTCTTTTATTTCTGTTTTTTGGTATCAATATTTTCGGAAGTATGTTAAGGTTGGTAGTTCCATTGATTTTGTTTTCTGGGGATTTTGAAATATTTTCCTCATAATTCACCTAGGTTGAAAAGTTTATATGTCGCTTTTAGGTTGTTTTTTGTCATTCATATGCATGAACTCAATATTTATGTATGCCAAAGAAAGAAATGTCTGCCTTTCAAAGAAAAGAAAAGAAAAAGAAATGTCTGTTGGTCAGTTGCATTTGTTTTTGAGGTGATAATTTAGGTAGTACAGCATTGGATTCTCACCAATGTTTGCGTTACTCAGCTTGCATTGTTAGCCCATCTCTTTAGCCAATTTAGCTCTTAACTCGGGATCCTTCACGTAAGGTTTTCTTGCCCAATCAGAATGTAATCCCACCCTCTAGAACAACAATACTTTCTCATAATAGTCCACTGTAACATTGTTGTTTACTTTTTATTTTTTCATTAAATCCAGTCCAATTGTCTAAAAATCATTTTTCTTAGACTTTTAAAAGGTAAAATGTGACCAAAAACAAGAGAATAATCGCTCTCCCACTCTTTAAATGCATTTTGATAATTTCAACAACATTATATGAGAAACAGATTGACGTGTCTTCCAAATACCAAGTTCATTGCCATGCACACTGTGTCCAATACCAAGTATTGCTTAATGATTGAACAATACAGGAAGAATGGTTTGAGTTGTCAGTCTGACTATTTTAGATTACCATTAACACAGCATAATATGGAAGGCAAAACTTATGATGCCTCTTTGCGGTTTGTTGTTATTGTCTATTGTTATTAGAATGGATTTTCTTAGATAATATTTATATGATCTACCATGGCAAATGGATCTTCATAGGTTATGTGAGTACACCTGTTTGCAGACTTGCTTTCGTTGCACTCAAATATGCTTTGGTAATATTTGATTAGCTTTATAAAATTTTTGCCTTTCAAAGAAAATTTTCAGTCATCTAGATGGAAACGTCAAGTGTGTGTGTGTTGGGGGGGGGTGGTGCTGAAGTAGCATTTTTGGAACCCCAATCCATCAACATATAATTATTAACTGAAGTACAGTTTTACTACTGCTTATTCACTCCATATGTACAATATTAGTATCTTTTTTACCTTGGAATGATTCAAGGACTAGAATAATATCCTCGGTTTTCATTTACATACTATGAGTGCTTGTGCCTTTTTTCAGCCTCCTATTGGCATTGATCGCGCTGCTGACATAGGCAAATGGGAAGAGAGGGAAGTCATAGTGTCTGGAGCAAGTTGGGATGTAAATAGCATCGACATTGCTGTAGCTGGTTTAGGCTGGTTTTCCTTGGGTCTCAAAGGGGAAGCAACTTTGGCATTATGGACATATGATGGTATCGAAATTACAATGAGAGAACCATTGGTTCTTGATCGGGCACCATCACTTGAGAGACCTGGGTTTTGGCTTCCAAAAGCGATATCTGAGGCCCTTGGTGCTCAGAGTAAACTTGAAGCTCAAAGGAAAAAGCTAGAAATGGAAAATGCAGATTCCCTTTCAGAGGCTGTTAATTGAAATGAAGATGAGCATGATTGATTTGCTTCTTTCTAACTGCACGAGATCGATCCTGTAGTTCTGAGAAGCCAGCTTGGGTGTTACAAAAGGATAAGATGTGACTTCTCTGTTAGAAATTAAGAAGGTGAAAGTTGCAAGAAAAAAAGATGGCCTAAATTGGTTTGCTACTGTGAACCAACAAATATGAGATAAAAGATACGAATTTTTTTGTTGTGAACAGACTATTGCAAAGTACAGGTCTGTAGGAACTAGGAAACAGCAGGTCAGAGACTTTTTCTTTCATATCCATGTCTACGTAAATATGTGCAATGAATCAGAAAGGCAACCAAACGCAGATTCATATAACCAATACCTATAAAACACCAAATTAATATTCAAGAATCAACTTTATATTTCATCAGACAAGTTACATAAGATGAACAAGATTTGAAGAACATGTACAAATATTTTGATTGTTCTTTCTTTTCTCTTGAAATTGATCAACAACAAAGGTTTATCATTAGAATTTCTTACAAGCTAAGTGAGAAGATTGAAGCCATCACCAAGCTTGATCAATTCTTAAAAACTTCATGGCTTGAAGAGTCGTTTTTGGCTTTTTTTTTAGATCAAAACACTAGGTAACAAAATCCTGATTCATTCCCTAAACTTTCATATCCAAAAAAAAAACAAAGGAAACACTAGGCAACAAATTTAAGATACTCTTTGTTCATCAGCTTGCTCCGTTGAAGCGAATTCTTTTATTGCTTGACGGATAAGTAGAAGGAACCTTGTCCAAAACCCTAATTTGCAGGGCTTTTTTTTTCGGGCGGTTTCTTTCTCATACAGCTTTATATTGATCAGTGCCATGATCTAGAGGTCTTGCATGCCGAAGGTAAGGATGATGACGGAAGCTTCTGGCAGAAGTCCATCTCATCGAGTAGGGTTTCCTTCAAAAAGGCATTGTACTCGGAAAGAATGACCATTTAGGTTTGGAATTGGTTGATGAAGTGGAAGACATTTACCCCTGGTCTGATATCCAAGTTAGTTTCCCATTTGGATTTGTTTTCCGCAATTTACAAAAAGCAGGGATCAGTTTCCTTTGTTAATTAGAAATTAGTTATCCTAGTCCTAATGGAAGAGGATCTGAGTTTTTTCTTAATATAAGTACTAGTCCAAGGGTTGAAGCCTTCATTCCGCAGAGATAGCTAAACAATAGTCAGACAGATTTGTGTGAAAGATATGACAACAATGGAGGATCAGAATGCTACATCGGAGAAGATTGAAAAGAAACCAAAGAAGAAGGGATGGGCGATCAAACTGCTGTTGAAGGTGGAGGAGAAGCTGAAAGGCTCAAAAGGGAAGCATAAGAAGAAGTGCACCGGCTTGGAAACAACCACAGGGGCCACTACGTCAACGCCGACCGGATGTAAACTGTTGCGGGCAAGATCAGGGATCGAATTTGGTGTTGATCCAAACAAGGAGGAGATGAGAAATATTGGAGAGATGCCTCCCACGAATTGGATCAGCAGCAAAACATTCAAAAGAACACACTTGGTGCCTGAATGTCCTACCCGCAAGGGACTTGCCCTCTAAAGACTTCTTTTGCAAGTCATGAATAGAGTTTTTTTATTTTTTTATTTATTAATTTTTTTTTTTAAAGGATGAATAAGGGAGCTTCCATGTAGTCTAGGATTGTCTTCTTTTTTTTTCTTTTTTTTTTGCCACCTTTTCTTAAGAAATTTATTCACACACCTCTAATTGTTAAATACACATCTCTTTTTTCATACAAATTATATAAGACTTTGTGGATACGTTAAATTACCAAATAAGACACTCATAAAAATAAAGAAATCTAGTTGAAATGTTTCAATATCAAATTTTTAATTTTTAGCTTGAGCTGAGTGCCAATATTTTTGACATATATGAATATTATGCAATGATTCTTAATAATCGATTAATTTAGTATCACGCTTACACAGAACTGAGCATTCTCATGCTGAAAATTTCGTTAAGGACTTTGGTGATGTATTGTCTTGTTTTATTTTTACTTGGTAGGTGCAAATATTTTTGAAATTGATATGAGTAAAAGGCGCTCCTTGAGAAGAAATTTTGTCAAGGAAAACTCATGAGAGAAAATTAGTCGATGAAGATCTTAACAATATGAAACAGTTCGAGGAAAGATGAAACCATTTGAGAAAAATCTAATTAATATGAAATTTGTCTAGTCATGTGAGTGAATGTTATAGCTTCAATTGAGAAACATGTTTTTTTTTTTTTTTCGTAAACGATTGAGTAGTAGATTTAAAATAGGGATGTGTATTTAGAGAATAGGTTGTGTATTGTCACTAAGGGTATTTTAAGAAGTTTAGTGGTGTGTATATAGTAAAATGTTAAAATAATAAATCTAACTAGTGGTATATTAAGTATGAGATGTGTATTTAGTATTTAGAGATGTGTTAATAAAATTTCTCTAGAATGATATGTGTTTGTAGAGTGCTGCTCAGTATTTGAGTTAAAATTCCAATCTTAAGCAGTGAATGTCATAACAAAGACGTTTTTTTTTAACTTTAATTCCTACATATACATATATTTCCTTCTCCATGATCATGTTCATATCTAACAACTATTTGATGAGGATTTTCCTCCAATAGGCTGTAGTTAAAATATTTTGTGTTCCATCTGAAATAACAAAGCACCCCTCTCTTTGCTTTTGCAATTTGTTCTTGGCTCTCTGAACAACACGATTAAAATGAAACTTGTTCCAACTTGAAAATGGATTCCTATTAATACAAGGGGTATGCTTACTTGCTTGTAAATGCAGTCGACTATTCGGTAACAGTTTATGATCAACTTGGCCAAAGGGTTGAAGTTCGTCGGAGCTACAAAGTGCAAATACAAGTCTTTCTTGAGTTCTCTTTGCGTCATCATCGATCCCATCTTCACGACCATGCATTATATTTCGACAGAAAAACATCCAGTTCAAGAATGCAAGCTCTATCTACTTGACCTTGATTATATCTTAGATATAGAATTTGCAGTAGTACTGGACTGTGTCTGTGATACACAATTAATTGACTGGTAGCACATCGAAAATAAAATAAAAAATTGACCGGTACTGAAACATATCGCTATTCTTGAGCGAAAAATGTCTTTTAATAACAACTGCATGCGCACCCTTCTCACAGCCTGCAAAAGTAACAACTCATCAAAATTCTACTTCTCAAGATTAGTACTGAAACATCATCTCCTTCAATCTCCCGAGCTATATGCATCAATACTGAACAAGTGATAGATCCTCCTCAGGTGCTTCAGTTTGTAAACATCTTACATATTTTGAGCATTAGTTAACCTTATATCATCTCAAGATGACTTATTTGGAGTCCACAGAGGCATTGAGTTATCCTATCGGTGGTACCTGAATTCCATATTTTAAGCAATGAATCCAGTTGCAGCAATCCCCTTGGTACTTCATCACTTGAAAGAAAAAGGAAGTTTCTGTGAAGTACGATGACTAGGATCCTCTTAAGTTGTGCATTCACTTTTGTTGTCAAATACAAACGTTAAGGAAGTCTCTACATTGACATTGAGAACTTTGTAATTTGCATATAAATCATCTCCTGTGACATTTTTGGCAACAAGAGTTAACAGATCATACGCACCTGATGAACTAAAAACATTTTCATTTTCTCTTCCGTTAAAATTTTACAACTTTTTTTTTTTTACAAGTTTCTTACCCGAAGGGTATTTTTAGTAAACTGAACAGGATAAGCATCGGAATGAACAAGGGTGGAAGCAAAGAGTTTCAACCTTGCTCTAGACAGGAATTACAGGGAGTGAAAGAAACTTTTGCCGCTGGCTAAACTAAACAGGAGTAAGCTAATTCAACGAGGCTGTTGGATGAAGCGGGGACTGCATTTTGGACTCACAAACTTGGCTGGCTTCTCTGCATACTTCCTTGGCTCCACCAGCAGCTTGGAACCTCTTCCTTCTGATGCTTTCAAATTCTTCAGAACCGCGGCACTTGTATCTAAACCTGCTGTTCAATACAAACTGTTTGAGTCCACCAATCTAAAATAGTTAATTTGAATAAGAAATATCAACACAATGTTCAATGAGCTACAATGATTTGGGGGTATTCACATACCATTTTTATTTTCAGTTTGAGTCGACTGGAGGAACTCTTCAAACTGAGCAGCTTCAAAATTAGAGAAGTCCTCCCCAGCATCGAGATCAAAGGTCTCAGGCAATAAATCAGCCACATTGTCATAGTTATCCTGAGCATTATCATAGAAGCCATCCTCATCCTGGTTCTGACTAAGCCAATAGTCATGGTACCATGTGGACGTGGTGACCAGTTGCCACCATTCAGGGGAGAAATCCTCCACTTGGCGGAGAGCAGCAGGGATAAAGAGAGGAGCATTCGGATTCAAAGTTGATCTTCCAGAAACCAGGGCCATCTTCGGCAACAACACAAGTCAACTGCAACAGAAAAACACAGCAAATGAGATCCAAGTCTTTTCTACGTTTTTTTCATTTCCAGTTATAGTCAACTGATGAAACAATAATAGTCAGCAAATCCAACAATCAAGTTCTAAGTCAAAAATGATTTCAAATGCAAAATTTAGGCAACTCTTAATCGCATTCCCCAACATTCGTTCTTAAACAAATGGATCATGCACCTCAAGTATCAACAATCATAGACTACGGTTTCCAAAAGCCCAGAAAATCAAACATCCTCATGACACAATGAGCTTTTAACATTATATTACCAAAACTCAAACTGCGAAAAGCAAAGTCTAGTTCAATTAAAATAGATCGTAAATCATTACACAAAAATTTGATATCAGTAGAACAGAAACACATAATCATGAGGTCAAAAGATAAGATCATACAGAACCCCGACTCCAAAAATTATCATTTTTATTTCGAAACAGAACCAGATATAAAGTGAGATCAAATCCTTATAGATCTAGAAAGTAAAGCTTATCGTCATCAAATTCGATTACTAATTGAAAACTCATATCTCAGCAGCCAAATTGAAGAGTCAAAGTAATTTCGCAATCTTCCTGGATCCGTCAATTACAAAGATCTTAAAAGAAAATGAAATACGGATCACAGAAATATGAATCAAAATCAAAAGAAATGGGAATACCTTGAAAATGTGAGAGAGAAGGATGTGATTTTGACCAGAGAGCGAGGAATACGTTTGAGAGAGAGAGAGGGAGGGAGGGGGTTTATATAGGAATATAAAATGGGAGGCTCGGTTGGTAAGGAGTTAGGTTCGTGGAAACCGAGCCAGCTCAAACCCACAGCACGGACTATGAGGAGCAGCTCCTCATTTTCTGTCACGCGGTAATACCTATGAAGCTGCTGTTTATTGACTTTGACGGCTCAAACCCTCTCTATTTCGTTGGATCGGTTAATTTTTTTGGGTTTAAAATATAAAATTACACGATATACAACCACCACATGTGATCGAGTTGATACGAGTGTTGGTCTCGTTTAGTTTGATGGACAAGAAATTGATTCCTTGGTCTTTCCTATGTACATGGGAAAGTAAATTTCTCACTAGTTTCCTTACAAGGTATTTAGGAACGTCAGGAAAATAACTAGCAATGTATTTTACTTTTTTTTTCAATGTTTGATTTATACATGGATAAGAAAGCAAGTAACATTAAGTTATCAATTATATCCTTTGTATTAAAAAATAAAATATTTAAGATTCAAAAGTTTTGTGGATAATTTGGTAATAACATCTATTAAAATAATATTTAAAATATGCAATTACTGTTAGGAAAGTATGAAAAAAAATTGAATCTCATGGTAAGGAGGATCCAATTTCCCATCTGTTTGGTTAGTATGAATGTTAAGATAGGGAAATGATTTATTTTTCTTTCTGTGCTGATATGGAATGGAAAAGGTTTTGGTATTTATATGTAGATATTTGGTTGATATTGTAATTAAATTAGTAATTAATTTCCATTCCTATTTCATAATATTTAATAAGTCATAATAATGAAATTTAAAGCTTTAATTTCCAATAACACCCTTTTATTAATTGCATATGTGATCTATTTAAGGGAATATAAACTTTTTAGATGGTTAATTTTTGTAATTTACCTTTGACGGTGAGAATAGAAATAAAATATCACCTCTCATTAGGTAATTCAATTCAGGCTTTATGAGAGAGTCAATTTCCAGTCATATCTCATTTTTTTTTTTCTGATATGAGCATAAAATACTATGTTTATAATGTGTTTTCTACCATATTTAGCTATGATATTTTCATAATAATGTTATTTCTAACATGTTTTGTGATATTAGAGGCATAAAGAGCTTAATTGAGAAAAAATGCTAAATCACGGAAATAAGAGAAAAATACAGAAAAAGATAAAGAAGTCTTTATTGCCGTGCAAGAAAGGAGATATCAGGTCAATCCCTTAGGGATCTTGACGTCAAAAAGGAAAAATTTAAGAAAGAAATTCATCATAAGTTGTCATCCAAGATTTGAGGAATTAAATAGGGGAGTATCTTGTTTAATCTTATATCCTATTTATCTTAATTTTCATTAGTTTGATGACTTAATAAAATATAATCTCCCTTGCAAATAGGAGTTCTTGTATCCGAGAAAGGAAGGAGAAGTAAATTTAGATTCAAAATATAAAAAGAAATGAGAAAAGTCAAACATGTGCACCTAGTCCTATATCATTTTAGAAAGATAAGTAAATTTGGATTCAAAGTCTAAAAAGGAAGGAGAAAAGTCAAACATGTGCAGATAGTCCCACATCCTTTTAGAAGAGAAGTTTCACCAAGATATTCATTATATAAAGACAGTCTTGTGTACTTCTCAAATCATCTCTTCTTCACACAAAAATCAAAAAAGCCTTCCTTCTCCTTTTCGACGCCTTTCTCTAGAAAATAAGCAATCCAAGCCGGCACCTTTATAGGACTTCTCCAGAAGGCTGCCGAGAAGCATCGAGCGTGTGTGATCCTTCGAACATCTCAAGCTTCCTTGAAGATTCATAAAGTATAACTCATGACTTGTTTCTTCTATCTTGTTATTGTTCTTTGTTTTCTTATATTGGATTTCAAAGTTGGAATCGGTTGGTTGTTAAGAACATGAATAGGTTATTTCTCAGAATAAATTCAAGCATATTTCGACTTTTCTATGATATCATGTGATCTGTTTTATGCCTTGTTGATTCATTAAATACATAGTTGTGTTTTCACTAAAACTCTAATATGCATGTTAGTGTTGTTAGGTCTCTGAACTAATTCACTTAATAGCCTTAGGCGGAGATCCAAGTAGTAAATGTTATGTAATAATAGCCGAGACTATGTGTTACATGCTTACAGGTTGGGCAACGCCTGTAACTTAGGCATGTTCAAACTCGGAATTCTATAGATCTTAATGATTCATGTTTAGGTAGACGGGTACGCTAAGTATCGATTGCAGCCTTTGCATGAAATATCCTAGTTCTAGACGTTCTGTGCTGAGAGATAAATTAAGTAGAATTAATGGGATACATGACCTCGTAGGCTTGTGTTTCGAGTTTGATTTTGATATCACTTGGCAATTAATTTGATTACATGTTTGAGGATATTTGTTTGATTCATTCTGAAGTTGCTGGTTGATGTGTGTTGAAGATGATCACTTGTAAATATTAGCTTAGCTTTTATTTTTATCTTTTAGTAGGAACATTAGAATCAAACTCTCAAAATCCCTCATGTTTACCTTGTACCATATGTATATTTATAAATGAATACTTGTAAATACTTATAGTTACTGACTCTTTAATGTAATCGTGACTGCATGAGCGCCCTTTAAGTCCCCGGCTTGTATCGACCCCTTCTTATTCTATGCTATAATTGACACAAAAAGAGTTTTTAAATTGAGCGCCCGATAACGAGCATGTCACTTTCCAATCTTTATTTACAACCAAGCAACACATTAGAATGGAAAATGAAACTAATTATATTTTCATACCATGATTTACTACCATACAAACGGGGTCTTGCAGTAAAGTTTTTTCTTTCTTTAGGTGTGCCAAACAAAAGAAAAGAACCACTTTTCCTTCCCAACTTTTCCAATCCGTAAACCAAACGAGATCTTGGTGTAAAACCCTCATACTCAAAGTTCCAATACCACTGAATCTAGTTAGATTAAATCTCAATGTATTGTATTCTTGCAATATTGCAAAGCACATGGTTATGTTCGGATAAAATACAACAACATATGTTCTTATGTTCTCTTTCTTAAACCAATAAGAATGACACAAGGCATATCAATTTTTATCTTAGGCAAGCCGATCAAATTGTCTAATGTTATTATCGAATTTTATCTTAATAATAATCAATACTTGATACCCTCCTATCATTATCTATCATTATCCACTAGCCTCCAACACATGTTAATATGCCTTTATGAAAATACAAATAGGTATGTAGAGCGGCAAATCTGCGAATAGATATTTAGCGAGGCAAAAATACACAATATAAATAGATAAACGATATTTGCTTTTTTAATCTTTTAATCTTTTCTAATTTTTCAGGTTTTCCAACATTTTATAATATCATGGGAAAATTTAGAAGTTCAATTTTTTGGTAAAGCTTTGACACCAAAACTTGGGCTTTCTGTTATAGGAGTTGAGATTTTATTTTGGCCATTTAGCAATGATTGTCTTCTCCATAAGAACTTAGGCACTTAGCAATCATTCTCTCATTTTCTTTCCAAAACTAGGAATGATTCTCTTCTTTTCTTTTACAAAATATTCACTGTGTTGGTTTACATGACATTCTTTTTCAATTAAGTTTTGTAAAGCAAACAAAGAAAAACATTTCTCAATTCTATAAATTAAAAAAAATGGTATATGTAAACTTTCTAGAACAATCAACTATTTAAGGAAAAGTCTCCCTTTTTTCTCTCCCTCGCACGCCGCCGTCTAGCGCGGCGCCACTAGGGATTCGGGATCGACAACGTCCGATCTGAAACCCCCTTGTTTCTCTCCTCTCTTCCTCTCCTCTTTTGACCCAACACTGATGTTTGGGTAGAGACCAGTCTCCTGGTCCGGCAATTTTAACTTTCAATCTTATGGCTCCTTTGCTTCCTCTCTGCGCCGCCACACATGCTCTCTCTACTTGAAATAGGTTGCAAGTCGGCTTATCTTTTTTGTATATGGTGGCGGTGGGTTCGGTCATCTCCGTCGTGATCGCAAGGACGAGTGACGGATTCCCAGCAAGGTCGAGTCAAGCTGGGTGGCGGAGCAGAGAAGAGTCGATCTAGACTGTGTGGTGGCTCTAGGTGGTGGGATGCGGAGGGCTTCAATCCGCATTTGGGATCCGAGTCCGAGTTCAAGTCGGACGTCGATGAAGTTGGGCGGGGTGGATTCAGTTTGGTTGTGGTTTGGGGTGTCGACTAGATGGTGCGATGGTGGATGTTGGCGGACCCGGATTGGGTTGAGGGAAAGGATGCACTAGTCAGGTCTTGTTTCGATCATAAGCTATTAGATTGTGCGAGAAAAAAAAGTTTAAAAGGTAGAAGAGGTAAAAGCGTGCACAACTTTTTTTTGGCGATCGGGTACAATTCTTATATAATAGAGCAGTTGTATATTCCTGCAATTTACGCTGAAATCTGTCCTAGGACGAAGACGCTCTAATAAACCGGATCAAACGACGCCCAGCCATCCTTGATTGGTTTCACCTTGAACATGCCTCAGTGTTCCTTGAACAAGCCAATAACACATTCATCAGTATCTTAGTTAAACTCAAGCCAGCAATATCAACACAAATCCAACTTATCCATTTAATTTTCATTATCAAATTACAACTCTGGGTATAATTCACCTAATTTACGAAACAATATAATTGACACCCAAGATCTAAACATTTTCAAATTACCTCTAAAGATCAACCCACCTCCAAATCCAATATTTTGCTCTGAAGGTTCCTCTGCTCTGCTTGGATGGTTCAATGGTGAAAAAGAGAGTTGTCTTTGCTTCCTGACATATAAACGATGCACATCTCATGTATGTGGTGGTAAAACCATTTGTTATTGTAGGCTGGAGCTCTTGTTTTTCTTCCTCCCAGATGTTTAATTAGCACACATGCTGCTAGACCTGTAAATAGACCGGATCTTAAGCGGATTGATATAAATCCAGATCCGTTTAGTAATAGAAAATTTTTGATCCGGACCCTACTTGTGACCCACCAAATCATTAATAACTCGATTCAAATCCGCACCCGACAGGGTAACGGATACTTGACCCGTTACTTTGATCCTATTATAACCTTATCATAATACCTCATAAAACACTAATGAAATATTATAACAAAATTAAGATTTCCATCAAAAGTTAAATTACATGAAAAAATATTCCTTAAATGATAAACTAATAAGCCATTCTAATGAGGACTAGTTGATGACTTTTTGGTTTACTGTTTAAAAGACTCACTTTTCGATCACATTTTAAAATCTCATCCGTATGGTTTTTAGGTCTATATGAGCATATCTCTCCTACAAATTTTCAGCAAAATTCGTGATTGTTAAGTTTCAAACTAGATCAAATTAGTGCACGAACCAAATCTGTCAAACATGAACCGTTCAAGTTTATAATTGGTAAATTACACTTATAAATGCCTTAACGATATTTAATATGGCTGAAAATTTACAGAAATGATCTACTAATAAATATCTATAAATTGAATGGTGAAGAACTGAAGATGTAGATATAAGATCGAAAAATGGGTGAATCCGAAAAGTCTTCAACTAGTCCTCATTATAGAAATCCGGCCTCATTAAAAGGACTCTCTATAACCAAAATACTAAACCGCCAATTATTTTAGATTGAGTAATGGTAGAGACACCAAATATTCATACCAAAATCATATACCAAATGATGTGGCATGTGCCAACTCATCGACTTTATTTAGAAGGAATTGCTTAAATGAATTTTCTTTTATTAATTTTTTTACTATAGAGATAAATCTAAAAAATTATTAACTAATGTTTTTATTAAAATATTTAAAATCAAGAAAATGCTAATCTTGTTCACAGTCGTCGTCCTGATCAAGAGGGGATGATCATCTACCATTAACTTTATAGACACAATTTGGTGAATTTTGTTTTTTTGCACTGGGATATCATTAATTTGTTCGCAAAACTAAAAAATAGCTTTCAATCGATCAAAACTAAAGAAAATTAATTGAAAGTTATTCTTTAGTTTTGCGAACAAATTAATGGTATCCCAGTGCAAAGAACAAAATTCACCAGATCGTGTCTATAAAGTTAATGGTAGATGATCATCCCCTCTTGATCAAGACGACTACCGTGTAAAAGATTAGAATTTTCTTGATTTTAAATCTTTTAATAAAAAATTAGTTAAGAAATTTTTAGATTTATTTCTATAGTAAAAAAAACTAATAAAAGAAAATCCATTTAAGCAATTCCTTCCCAATAAAGTTGATAAGTTGGCACATGCTACATCATTTGGTACATGATTTTGGTATGAATATTTGGTGTTTCTAGCATTACTCTTTTAGATTTAAGTTCTCAAAAGAAAAGAGAATTATTATATATATATCATATTTATTATTTTATATGTAGTATTATAAAAATAATATTTAATTATTTTAAATTGGACCAGGTCATTAATAGGTCAGATCAACCAAGATTCGTATTCAATCCATTAGGGTTAACGATTCCGAATTATTAACGGATCAACAGGTCAAAATTTTGATTAACGGATCAAGATCCAGTCCGTTTATAGGTCTACACGCCGTAAACAGAAAATATGTGATCCCTCACTAGGTGGGGGGTAAAAACCTCCGAGATAAAGAGAAATACGTCTGAATGGTACACAGACTTTTGCTCCTTATAAACTTTGGTATATCAGGTTTTAAAAATATCAGATTGATATCTCATGTTTCCATTCCGATCTAAGATTGATATATAGCCATTAAGATGACAAATTTACTTCAGACCCAAAGGAAGATGACCAATTTGCCCTTAATTCTCTAATTTTCTTAGTTTTTCTTCTTTGTTTTCATATTACAATTTTCTTTTTTTGGTTTTTTTATATTTTTAGGAACGTAGAGAAAAATTTATCGTCACTTTCTCATTGCATTCCGTTCTTCATCTCAATTATTCTTGAATGTCAACGGCAATAACAAGATCTTTCAGTGTCAGTGGAAACAATAAGGATTGAATTTCTATATGTTTCTTTTTTCAAGTTTATAAAGGCCAACCCAAATCACCAAATTCCAAAACCTCTTTTAAATATTTGTGGAATATGAAAACAAATAAAAAAAAAACTAAGAAAAGAAGAGAACTTAAATTGGTTATCTTAATGATTATATATATTAATTTTAGGTCGGGATGAAAACATGAGATACCGTTTTAATATTTTCAAAACTTGATATATTAAATTTTATAAAGAGTATAAGAAAAAAAAAGAATAAAGAAAAAAAAAAGGAAAAAAGAAAAAGAAAATCCGGAAGAAAAAGGGGAATCGCAGAGAATAGACGTCTAGGCCAGGATTGTCTAAGAAACTGGCAATCATTTCTCATACAAAATGGGAAGGAGATGTAGGATTTGGTGGCCGAAGCACCTCTCCTTCACAAAATCAGACTCCAATTTCTTGCTTGGCTGGTTCGTTTCCTCTTCTTCTTCCTCTCTTGACGTCGTCATAGCTTTCACCTGCACCCAGCTCGCGTTCTCCGATCCCCAGAAAAGCCTCCAGGTAACCATTCATGATCCGCCTTCACTCTGCTTCCAGTGGGTTTTTGTTTGCATTCATTTCATTTTATAGGATTGGGGCATCGTTGATAGTAAAGTTAAACACTGTTTTCAGGGAATTCTTCATGACACAAATGGAAAGATGCCTGTATTGCTTCAGGATAGGTCAAAGTTGTGTGTTGTGGGTCAGTTTGGTTCAGTTGTTGGTAGTAGAAATGGTCGAGCTTCCGAGGTTGGGACTGAATTTCAGTCATCTTCTTGTGGATGCAACAAGCTCGGTGGGTCATTAGAACAATGTAGGCAATCTTTTGTGGGAAACAGTTACTGGATCAACATGTTACGTGAGGATGAACAACAGTTTGGGAAAGACATTGGTTGGATTCCTAGAATGCAGCATATTCATTGGAATGGGGAGATAGTGTCTCGATGTGATGTCCACGTATGTAAGTCATGAATGTTTCGGTGGCTTGTGTTTGGCTTAATCTGTTTTATTTTGTCTGGTATGTGAATTAGAGGACTTGTGTTGGTGAATAATGTGGTGTGTTTTGTGTGATCAAATTTAGCTGATAGTCTATGAGACTCCCACCTATGGAGCACACCATTTCTCATTACGTCTTTGGAATTCTTTGGACCAAGCAAACGCTCCATTGAGAAATCCCAAGTGGGTTCATGAACTAAACCAAAAGCAGCCACTTCTTGATTTGGTAATTGAGTTTGTCAGGCATCTTTTGTGATTCGGGCCTAACTATAATGTAACGGCACTAATGTTTTTTACTTTCTTTAATTTCAGGATACAGTCATTCTGGCAATTAATAGCGCCTCTGCCGCTGACAAAACTTTCGAAAGATGCTTGGGTGCCAAGAAATCTTTTGTTCGCTTTAACATTATTTACATGTATTCATTTGACACACTTCCCACCTTCTTTGCGTTTTATGTCCTCTTCTGCTCTGCAGTATTTAAGTGGCTTATTTGCTGTGTGTTTTCAGGTTCCTTGGCTTCATATGGAAACTATTATCTGTTCTTGTAGCTTCGTTATCCACATTATTCTACGTCATTCTTCAGCTTCTGAATTATGCATCAGACTCTTGGACATACATTATATTAGTAAAGGTATTCAGCAGTGCAAGGATAAATATGAGGATCCGTTTTTCTCAGATCTTGTATTGGCCAATTTTTCTTCAAGATAATGGCATGAGGTAATATGAAGATTAATTCTGAATACTAGAAAATTTTTGACTATTATTTTATATGCCTTTACAAATTGCATTTCTCTTGATAAATTCCATGCTGCATTCAAATTTGATTAAATATAGTAGCTCATAAGGAAATGTATGCTGAATAAAGATTACTTATCATTACCAAGTTGTGTCATTTAGAATGCTATTTTTATTTTGTTTTTAAACATAAAATTTAGGATCCGAGCATGTTTTTATCATAAATCTTCACATACACATTTCTACATTTCAATAGTGTGAAGGTCTTTTGATGCATGTTGTCGCAGGCTTAAATTTTGGTTTACTTATTCATCATGATTGTCATTCACCTCACCCCCTTCATTTTCTTACCTTAAATCTAGCCTTTACATCAAATTGATGCATCTACCTCATCTTGAGTGTTCTCAAGTCTGGCTTATTTTATCCTTGTTTCTTGAGCTGTACTTTCAGACCAGGCTCCTTTTATGTCTTTTTCTCTATCTTTATTTTTGGACTTGGTTCCAAATAATTTTCCTAAATAAACTGAATTTTAAATTTCCCAGGTCTCAATCAAGTGTAGAATATGCAGAGAAAGCCGCATTGCTTAAGCATTCCATGTGGTCAAGTTTAGCTGTTGATGTACTTCTGGGGAACTTGATTGGTTTGGCACTGTTGTATCATGCAGAACCTGTTTGCATGTTGGTTCTCAAATTTTCCAGTGACGTTACCAATGAATTGTTGCGCTCCGGTTGTGTGTGGTTGATGGGAGTCCCTGCAGGTTTCAAGTTAAACACGGAATTAGCAGGAGTTCTTGGGATGATTTCTCTAACTGCTATCCAGATTTGGTCTACCATTTGGATCTTTTTGGGGTTTCACTTTCTTTATGTCATTAGAGGACTTGCCATTTTTGGGATCATTTTTGGGTTGACTATACCTGCTGCTTTGATCATAGACTTGATTGCACTAGTAACATTACATGTGTCTACTCTCCATTGGTTGATATCTCTTCTGTATTCAACTCAGATACAGGCATTAGCAGCTTTGTGGCGCCTTTTCAGGTAATACTTCCAGCTTTATTTATTTTCCTTATTTAAAAAAAAAAAAAATTCAGTGCAACTCAAAGTTCAGTAAACCATACTTTGTTCCTCACAAATGAACTAATACAGTCTCATACTTTTATAGATGTGATACTTCAATTTCCTTAAATACAGAACTATGACATCCGTTACAACATGTACTTGTTGGTTGAACTTTGAGGTCTTTCATAGTTTTGCCGGTATCTGGTCGTCCTTGATTGCTGTTAAGCGGAGCCTTCCTTGTGGATCTGACTGTAACTTTTGCTTTCTCTAGCTAGTCCTTGGGACTTTTTGTTTTGTTATAAGATTCTATAGTTGTCTAGTTTTGGGGCACTTGCCAGAGGCAGCCTATATATCTGGTCATCTGAATAAGAAGGCACACAACAAAAGGGGGGAATAAAGTCTTAGGTAATGGAAACTAAATACAATGTCCCTTCTAATTGTGAGATATTTAGCCATTTGGGTAATGTACTTGTCTAGTATTTAAGATCATAGTGCAGTTTTATTCAGTCCTCTCGACTATGTTATTTTTATTATTTTGCTGTTCACTACCCAATAGACCTTTTAGCTGTCCATAATTTCATGTCCCTATAACCAATAGCAGCTTAGCGGGAACTCAAAAGTTAAAACGAAATGCCGTTGTCCATTTTAGGGAAATTAGCTAGAGGGAATTTTTGTCTTACAAGACTAGTAGAGTACTAGAGGGTGAGGGCAAAGGAATGCAAAATTAGTGAAGGTCTGTCTGTAGGAGGGAAGAGGTCCAAATTACTCCTCTAAAATAGCTGATTACACCAAAGCGGTGATGTGGGAGCTAAATTCAAATTATATCCAATAATTTCATCGAATTACTATAAACATTATATTAAGAGTTTGTCATTGTATAATAATGCAAATCACGTCAGGTCTTTTTGGTTTTGTTTGTATCATAATGTTGAATGTATTAAGCGTCATCATTTCTGTCAGTTAGAAATCCTAAGTGCATTAGTTCAAGGGATTTTAATGATTCCTGCTTCCTAGGTGAAATGTCTTTTGATTCATGCCTCTATACAAAGAGTTACTTTTAAGCTTTTCAAAGTTAAGTTGATAGAGAAAAAAATTCATCGACTATCTACTTGTCAGCCAGGCATGGGCGATTCCAATCCCCCTTTCAACATTGTGAAACAGGAATTTTTAATTTTTCTGTAGGAGTGATTTCTAGAACCCTAGTTGGTAGTTTCTACCCCTTTCTATATGTTACTTCTAGGATGATGAACATATCTCGGCTAACCTAAACATGGTTTAGAAAGATTTTAAGGTTATCAGAACTCATATATAACTAATACTAAGTGCTTTTTGGTAGGCATATGCTATGGGTAGTTGGCCTTTAAGACAGTTTAGAATCCCATTGAGTGCTAATATTAAGGGGCTGCCTTGTATATCATAGAGAATTGAGAAGAGACTAGAAGATTGAGAGCAGGCACTTTTATTGGGTTGATGAGGAAGGAGATTGTATTTGCTTTTAGCGGTGCTTGGCAGCTACTCACCTATTGTTCTTAGAGCGCTTTTCCATTTGGAATCCCAGTTTGTGTGGCAAAGAGGTTGTTGGGGTTGATGAGAGTAAGATTCGCGTCTGCTCTTTGGGATTTGGTTCAAATAAAAAAAAAAAGACGTACTTCAGCTCTGAGCAGAATGCACATTTAATATTTTAATCTCACATTTTTGTATTACTATCATGGCAAAATGAATTGAAAGTTTGATGATGCAAACTTTCTGTTGGAAGAAATGGTGGGAGAAAAAGAGACCGCTCAGTTGGAAATTGGTGTCAAGATTGAAGGGTAAAGGGGGATTATTTGTTGGCTTTTTGTTAGGGAGAAGCAAAGCTTGGCCAGGAAAATGCTGTAGGGAGATTTCATCAGGAGTGTTAGGTTTCTTGGTTTCCTGTTATTAGAAGTAAATATGAGTTGCACAAAAGAGGGTGGTATTCCAATGTTGTGAGTAGATGTTTGAGTTGCTGTCCTTGGGAAGATCTTTCAAAGAATTCCTTCTTTGCTAAATGTTATGACTAGATGGGTCCGCAAAACAGGGTGGTATTCCAAAGTTGTGACTAGATGTTTGAGTTGCTGTCCTTGGAAAGATCTTTTTCAAGGAATTCTTTCTTTGCTTCTTATGACTGGTTTGTGCTGGAAATGGAGAGAATAAGCTTTTCAGAAGAGTTGGGTGGGAGAAACTGCTTTTCTAATGAATTTTCTCGTTATACAGAGTACCTTGTATTCATGATATTCTTATTGCAAGCACTCATGCATATTCTTCTTCTCTTTCAATTTGGAATTTCAGCTTTCTTAGAAAAAGACAAAATAAAAAACAAGGAAAAAAAAAAAAAACAACTCTTTTTCTGTCTTGCACCTCTTGTGCAATTTGGAAGGCAGTATCTTCCAAGGTATGGGTGTATGCTCATGGAAAAGTTCAGATCACCTGCTGCTCCAATTGTGACATGGTTCAAAGGCGACCCATCTTGGTGTGTCTCTCGGATGTGTTAATGAGATGCTGAAAAGTTCAGATCACCTGCTGCTCCATTTCCGTTGGCTGCATCCTTGAATGTTGTTTAGGGACCAAAGTGAGAGGAGAAGGTTTAAGTTCTTTGGTGGATGAAATAGGGGTCTGGTGCTCGGGAAACATGCTGTGTCAACAATCTTTAGGTTGGTGTGGATGGAGAGTTAGCTGCATTTTAGAGGGAGAGAAACATGCTGTGTTGGCAGTAGGTTTGTGTGTGTGTGTGTGAGAAACATTTTAGACAGGATAGTTGTATTTTTTATATCTATTGTATATGTGTCTATATGTATGTGTTATGAATGTTTGTATATGTATATGTACTCTTGTGGAAACCATGCTTTCTTTAATATTATTAAAAACTTTTTAAGATTTGATTTGATGTAAATTAATAATCTCGTAAGTCAGCTCCTTTTCTAATTAATCCTAGCTACCGTTAACCTAAATGGTAATTTCAAAATTTGGATTATATATAGTTGAGGAAGTGACCAATCTTACGTTCTTCAAAAGTGATTGGTTTGATTGTTTCGTAATCTAGTTTCTCATGAAGTTGTTGAATTTTCCAGGGGTCGAAAGTGGAATCCACTTCGTCAGAGATTAGATAGTTATGACTACACAGTCAAGCAGCACATAGTTGGATCTCTTCTGTTCACACCGCTGTTGCTTCTATTGCCCACAACTTCTGTTTTCTATATCTTCTTTACCATTGTGAACACAACCATCAGCTTAATCTGTATACTGATTGAAGTCACTATATCTGTTATTCATGCTACTCCATATATCAAAGTTTTTCTGTGGTTGGTCAGACCAAGAAGATTCCCTTCTGGGATATGGTTTGAAATCAAATCTGTTTGGAGTCAGAGCCTTGATTCTTGTGAGGATATGGATTCACCGGCGGCAAATATGCCGAGAAATAAAGACATAACTGAAGCAAAACCTTCTGTTGTGGTTTCATTTCTTCATAGCAACTTCTTGACTTTAGGTGAGTTTTATTCTTTTAATGAACAGATTGGTGTCTGCATACAGTAAAAACTTCACATGTCAACTACTAGGTCCTTGTTAATACTCTACAAATTAGGTACTTTGCTTTACAGGAAACTGAACAATAGTAGAAAAAGGATAACGATGAAAAATCATTTGATATATTTAATTAGTTTTATCAGGAGTCATGACTGTGTAAAGTTATTATAAACTTGATTGTGTGATACTTCAATAAGTTAAGTGTAGAGTTCGAAGCCTCTTTTTACGTTGTTGTATGGATGTCTTATTGAATGGTTAAATTCCATCTAACTCCTAGCACAAGCTTTAATTTTTTCATTATATGTATGTTTCTAAACATCTGCGTATTCATATACATGTATTCCCATTGTGTTGAATTGTGTGAACAGAAACTGTATGTCCTCCGTACTGATACTATGTGGTATTTTTTGTCCGAACTGTATTGTTGGGATGTATTTCAGGACAAATAATTTTGCCTCACTACACTAAGGTTCTTTCTGGGAAACCCCGAACCGTGCTCGCTTCTGCAGCATATGGAGTTCTCACTGGCAGAAGGTGAGCTGTGATTGTTTGTTTAATCTGTTACATTCCTCAGTTTTTTCAGGGTTATTTAATTCTTAAAGTGCATGTATGTTTTCAGGATTCCATCTACAATTGGAACTGATCTCCCAACATTTCCATGGATGATAATTCCCTGCAAACAGTTTTGGCGCCTCTGCTACGAGTCGATTCTCAAATGCTACAGATCATGACTAATGACTTTTTCAAGTTCCTTAACCTAACTTGCAATTCTTCTACTATTCTTTGCCCATTGGCTATGCTTAAGACCTATCAGGTTATACACCTGATCCAATTTTGAAGGAATGTAGGATGCGTCTAATGCATAGAATTATAGAAGTCCCTTAAATGTAGAACTTATTCGAGAGTTTTGTGATACATGGTTTAATGGAGTAGGGATATTATATTTTCTTAGTAAATGAAAATACATTACTATTTTGTGTAATTGTTATTGCATTTATTTACGTTATTATTAGTTTTAGTTCTTATGTTGTAAATGTGGGGTACCTTGAGGTTTTATAGGTTGGTTTTTTTTTTTTTGATGACAGAGGCTTCATATATAGTTTGTACCTTTATTGATACATACACATGTATTATATAGCACCTGTATATGCTATACACGCATAGACATGTTTACATAACTCCACGAGTTCTATTATCAATGCTTCTCCATTGCTTTAGATTTGGACTACTTGTACGGTTGTACTCATGGTGGAAAAGCATGGATACGAGTTCATATTCACTTGTGCCATTGCTTTAGATCTGAATCCACACACTGTTGATTGTTTCTTATGTGGTCCATTTGCTTAACCAAAAAATGTTAATGAAATTATATATACAAGTTAGCTTTCTGCTGGTTCTTTCCTTTTTTTTTTCTTTTTTTTTTTTTTTGTGATATTCTTTCTGTCGCAACTCACAAACACACCTCTAGAAAGAGGACCTGTACAGAATTGAGATCAAATCAAATTGCTTATTTTTCTTTACATTGTGTTTGGATAAAGTAATTTCAATTTCTATAGAAATTTCAAAATCATAAGAATTACAATTTCATGAATTTAAATTTTATTAATTGAGAATTCTATTGTTTAGATTTCAGAATGTAGAGTTTTGAAATAACAAGAATTTATATATAGACTAACCTCAGTTAGGGTGTGTTTGGATATGGATGAATTCTCATGAATTTAATCAAAATAAATGAATTCCCGGGAATTTAATCAAAATAAAGGAATTCCCAATTCCTCACGACACTTTCCACAGTTTGACTTGTTATTTCGTAAAATCTGCAAATTCCACAGGAAAAAAAGCGTGGAATTCAGGAGCATCAATTCCTCAGTTGAATTCCTCTTAATCTAGATGTCATTCTTTAATTCCTTCACAGCGGGAAATCTCTTTTTCCTGAGCAGCAAAACCAAAACTTGGCGCGTCAAATTTTGATCCAGAGCCTCTATATAGAGCCACATGAGTTCGACTCAAAAGTTTGCAGCTGTTCTGGTTTTTGGCTTTTCTCTTGACACTAAAAAGGTTAGGTTCTAATCTCTATCCTCTTATGTATAATTGCTTTATCTATGGAAATCTAATTTTCCAATGGTTCTTTGATTATGGCTAGGTTCTGTGCAATCTGATCTTTGGATTTTCTTTTGGGGACTGTTCCTTCTGCTAAACGGGTTAGTATATAACCTCTGATCCATCTCCTTTATAAAATTGTTGCTGCTGTTAATCTGCGTTTTGTTACTGTTTTTTTTTTTTTGGCTTCATTGATTCTTGTCTTTTTTGATTCTCTTCTTCATTAGGCTGTCCCATGTTCTTTGTTTTTGATTCTTTTCTTTCTTGTTGTGTGTAAATTATGAGTCGAATCTGTATAAAAGCTCACAAATGGTAAATTATGAGTCGAATCTGTATAAAAACTCACAAAAAGAGAAATGAAGCAACAGTCTCTTCTAATGTACCTCTTGTCAAGACCCACCCCGAATTTCACCCTGAAACCCGAAAAAAGTCCTGCGGGGTCCTCTTCCAAGGAAAATTTACCGAAATTTTTTTGGCATAACCTCCCTTGAAAATGGACAACCTTTCCTAAAACAAACACCTGCGAGCACTTCTAAAAGTTCCAACTCAAACCTTAAAAACTCCTAGAGTCTTCGTGCTCCCCACAAATCACAACATCTCCCAATAAATAATTACTAATCTAACAAAAATCCTATAACCAACAATTCATAGGTTTAGAGCAATTCTAACAATATATACATAAGCAGAAGCTATACGATGGACTATGCCTCGACTCCATGTACGCCTGACCTCAACTATGCTAACCTTCAAACTAGGCATTTAAAAACGAAGGGCCTAGGGGAAAACATTTGAAAACGTTAGAGTGAGTGGACAAAAGTAAATTTAAGAGAAATGAGCCACAAATAACTTTATGCTTTCCTAATTTAATTTTCATAGAAAATATACTGCATGCGGCAGCTCAAAAGCTCTCAACTCATCAACTGACAATCTCATGACTAGCACTGGCTAGTCTCCAAAACTCAATAAAATGGAGCCTCTCAGGCTAAACTATATATAAACATATGTGTATGTGTTTACACTCGTCAAACTCCTTGTATGAATTCTATAAACAAATTAGAAAAATAGAAATTCATACAAGGCTACGACGCTTGCGTCTAATGCTCACGTCGCGTCATAATAGAATTTTTTCTCATTATGACCGAAGAGGACAAGTGTATATGTCACAGCCCGGCCCAATCCATTGATATATTGTCCACTTTGGGCCCAACGACCCTCACGATTTTGCTCTTGAGGTTTCACGCCAAAACGCGTCTCAATGTAAGGTGTTAGCTCTGCACATATAAGCATAGCAATGCGTCTCAAGAAAATTTTCTTTATTTCTGCAAATCGGGACGTTACAGAAAATGGTATCAGAGCCTGTCCCCGGCCGGAAGTGTGCCGACGCGGACGTCGAGCCTCAAAAGGTGGGTGGATTGTGGTGACCTAACTAGGCAGGCAAGCTAGTAGGTGCATCCGTCCCACATCGCCCGGGGAAGACAAGTTGTTATGTTTATATGTGCAGAGCTAGCACCTTACATTGAGACGCGTTTTGGGGTGAAACCTCAAGAGCAAAACCGTGAGGGTCATTGGGCCCAAAGCGGACAATATCTCAATGGATTGGGCCGGGCTGTTACAATATATACATGTGGACTCCCTATATGAAAACCTATATGAAAAAAAATAAGAAAGTAGTTTTCGTATAGGGCTACGACACTTGTGTCCAACACTCACGTCGCGCCATAATGAAATTTTACCTTATTATGACGGACCAAGCACGTGTGGCTAACTAGCATTTATATACATACTATACTCATCAACATCTAATATACATATTCACCGAAAATATCATTTTCGGTAACTCTCCAAATGATGAGAATTGCCAAATATCAGAGAAAACAATAAATTTCAGCAGAAGAATAACTGATCAACCATATAATGCATCGCATGCTTTTAAATTAAAACAAAGTCCACTCACAACTTTAGGCCTATGCCTGACGTCGATTCGAGGTCTCTCTGACTCGAGCCTCCTCACGTCCTGTTCCAAATATATAATTAATTTCTTAACTAAAAATCAAATATTTATACAAATAGGCAAAATTAAACGTGAGCCATAACCACGCTCATCATTGCCTAACGTCGATATTCCTAAATCGATACGGACCACACCTCAACACCCAAAACCAGCAGCCTTAAATACACCCTTCCACAGATTAAACAACTTTAATCCAACCGCCGGATTTTATCCTAATTAACCGCCAAAAATACCAAAGTTTGAAAAATCCCAAACCTATCTAAAACTCCTCCAAAAATTCTAAAATTCACATCATTAAACTCCCCTTAATATCACATATTTAAAACCAAGAAAATCCCCCTAACAGCGGCTGCTCCGCCGGCAGCGACAGCCGGCGACCTCCAATGCCTACCAAATTTTAATAGCATCATCCTCTCAACTCACTCTACACCTTTCTTAACTAGCACAACACCCAATTACAAGCCTAACTAGGTCAATCGAACAAAAACATCAAATAAGCCCTAGAATTTCAACTCCACATTTCTCTTTATCTAGCTCAAGAGGGAGAGAAACCTTTGGAGGGATGAATGCACGGGAGGAGGGCTTCCTTTTGAGCCTAGCAGCTCCGGCTGTGGCGGCCGGAGGAGAGAGTTCCGGCGATGGAGGGCTACGGTAGCTGGAACTTCCAGGCGAGTTTCCTCCCGATCGGCGACGCTAGGGGTTCGGTCACCTACCCAGAAATGAAGAGGAGAAGCTGGTGGTTCGATGGGGACCAACTTGGCGGCCGGAGCTGGTCGGACGGAGGCGAATGGGCATGGGGAACTTCCGGTGGGGAGAGGGCTCGGGGAAGAGGGAGAGAAGAGAAAAAGAGAGAGTGGGTTTTTTCCACTATAATTTGACCCGGTCCACTCCTTAATACCCACACCAACACAAAAAAAACCCAACTCCACATCAACACCACATAAATAATACCCTAGTAAAAGTTACATTTTACTAGCTAAAATTTACCATTTTTATCGTCGTCACATTTTTTTCCTACGAATTATTCCTCCGAAATAATCGTCCCCCAAAACCCCACTAGGGACCAATTAAACTATAAGCTCATTCACGAAGACGGTAAAACTCTTATTAATACCAAACTAGTAAATAAGGTAAAAATTTAAGAGTCGGGATGTGACACCTCCTCTAAAGAAAAGAGTTACAACTAAAGATGTCTTGGGTAGTTCGGTTGATAGAATGGCTTCATCTTTTGAAGAACTCATTCGTGCTACTACGAAAAGTCTTGCCCCAAAAGATGTATGGACATAGATCATGGCAATACCAAATCTTTCAAGAGAAGAACAGATAAAAGCATGTGCTTGGTTCATAGAGAATGACAGACAATTTCTCATGTTGAAGGAAGTCCCAATGGAAATGAAGAAAGACATGGTGATGATGTTTATTTCAGATAGATCTGCATAGGACTTCATAGCTTGTCGGCAGTTGAAACATATTTCCTTTTTTTTTTATTTTTTTTATTTATGACTATGAGTATTGTTAGAACATAACTTTGGGTTTTTCTTACAAGTTGGTTCAGTTTAATTGAATGCATTTTTTCATTACTGTGATTGCTACATGCTCGTGTGAGTGCCTCCTTTGTTTCTCTTTTGTACATGTGCAAGAGATGATTGACATCTAGAACATCTAGAAGGTGAGTGGATGAATCGTAGGACATTTGTATATCTAGGATTATAAGCCAACCATTTGTATATCTAGGACATGTTTATTTCGATTTGATTACATTTTAAATTCTTGTCATTTTAAATTCTAATAGAAGTTGGTCCAAACAGTAAATTTTTTAATTCCTGTCATTTTAAAAATTCTACAGCATGACATCCAAACAGTAGAATTCTCAATTAATAGAATTCTAATTCTCATGATTTTGAAATTTCTATGGAAATTAGAATTAGTTTATCCAAACACAACGTTAAGAAAATTGACAAATAACACATATTTTATGAGGAATTCAAATTAGGAATTTAAGCTTCCAAATTTCATAATTATTTTTCCGTAAAAATTATGAATTCACAGGGTAAAAATCTAAACGGGAGAAATAATTATAAAAATTAAGAATTCACTTTTTTTTTATTAAATTTTCAAAAATTCACCCATATCAAAACAAACACCGTTATTTTTTTTTTTAATTTCTTCCCTTTCCTGTTGGAATTAGGTTACGGAAGCCGGAAGGGGTATAAATATCGAAAAAAAAAAACCCAAAGCTTTAAAATACCCATAGCACCACCACAAAAACTCCAAAAATCCAATCTCCCAACCATGCCCACCTGCGTCTCCTGCAATTCCACCTCCTTCACCCCCGACGACGTCTCCGGCCGCCTTTACTGCTCCTCCTGCGGCCACATCCAAGACTACGACAACTACGTCAACGTCTACGGCGGCGTCTCCGGCACCACCGGCACCTTCATCCGCCTCGGCACCTCCGGCCAGGGCACCAACTACCACTACCGCGACACCAAGATCTACGAGGCCAACAAACTCATCGATGACGTCACTCTCCGTCTCAACCTGTCGCCCTCCCGCGCCGACGAGATCAAGGCCATGATCGGTAAGATCACCGAAGGTGAGTTCGGCCAAGGTAACTGGTTCAATGTTTTGATTGGTGCCTGTGCTTATGTGGTTATGAGGAGGGATAGCAAGTCCATGCCGATCTCCGAGGTCGGGGCGGCGATCGGATGCGACGATTACGAGCTCGGTAGGATGATCATGCGTGTTGTTGATTTTCTAGAGCTGAAGAAACCGGACTTTCCGGAGTTTGATATTGTGAGGTTGTACGAGAGGACGTTGCGGAATTCGAGAGTGTTAGGGAGTTTAGGAGGGAGTGTGAGGGAGAGGATGAGGAAGCAGGGGATTTTTTTGATACAATGTGCTATTAAGTGGTTCTTGACCACTGGCCGCCGGCCCCTGCCGATGGTGGTGGCCATTTTGGTTCTGGTGGTGGAGTTGAATGGAGTCGGCGGTGTTAGCATTCAGGAGTGTGCTAAGGAGTTCAATGCGGTTGTTCATACTTGTAGGTTGAGGTATAGGGAGCTTTTAGAGGCGCTTGTGAAGGCTGCGCAGGTGTTGCCTTGGGGGAAGGATGTTAATGTTAAAAATGTGCTCAGGCACGCGCCCACTGTGATTCAGTATATGGAGAAGAAGTCTATGTCGGAGCCTATAGGGAAGAGGGATTCGGAGGGTGGTGTTGGGATTGATTTGAGAGATGTGATCAATGAGTGCTTGGGTAGAAATGGTGATGCAGATAAGTCTGCCACAGAAGTAGAAAAGTTCAAGAAGCTCTCAGATGATTATCAGGGGATGGATAGGATGAAGCTTTCACATGAATGCTTGGCTATGGTTTACTCAAAGTTTTTAGATGAGATGGAGAGTTTTAAGTCCTCTGGTGGGTTTGGAGTTGTTCATGAAAGGGAAGAGGGGCAGTATTTTGATCCTCATGATTGCACTGAGTGGTGGAATGGGAAGTCAGAATTAAGCAAGAAGCTTATGCTTAAGAATATATTGGAGAAAGACGTAGGCTTGGATCATATGCCGCCATCTTATCTTAAGGGTCTCAAGGCCTGTAAGAGGAGGAGAGAAAGAATAAATGCTGCCAAACAGCGAATTCATAAGATTATGCATCCATCAAATGCTCATTCAGATGTTTGCATTTCTGAAGATGTAAAGAATGGAAGAAAAAGAAAGAGAAGGCATACTCTTGATTGGGAAGATTTACTTATTGAAACCCTCCTCCTTCATCAGGTAAAAGAAGAGGAGATTGAGAAGGGATGGTATAATAGCTTACTGGATTTACATGTATTTAACTCTGGAGCAGTGTAAGGGTTCTGGTATGGTCAAACTGAAAATGGTGTAATATGCGTCCATGCCTTGGCAACTGCATGACCCAATAGTATTTTTGTCTGATGATGTTGAAATTTGTCACGCATCACTGTTCTTATATGTCTCTAAACAGAAACTTGAGATTCGCAATGTAACACATACTTGGCCTTGTAATGAGGCACCATTCAATGAAACATCGAGTCAAGGCGTGTCACCTTCAATGTCTTGGTCGATACACTTTGTAAGGAGGGGATGGTCGTGGAAGCCGAAAGAGTTATTGATATGATGATTCAGAGAGCTATTGAGCCTGATACGATTA
This sequence comes from Fragaria nilgerrensis, assembly GCA_010134655.1. Classification (NCBI taxonomy): domain Eukaryota; kingdom Viridiplantae; phylum Streptophyta; class Magnoliopsida; order Rosales; family Rosaceae; genus Fragaria; species Fragaria nilgerrensis. The sequence continues at coordinate 23,872,593 of CM020982.1, forward strand.
CAAACAATTCCCTTATGCATGGTTACTGTATGCGAGGTGAAATGCGCGAGGCAGTACAAGTTTTTGATCGTATGATTAGCAAGGGCTCGGTGGTTAATGTTTGGAGTTGTACATTTTGATTCACTTATATTGCAAGCTTAAATTGATCGATCGGGCTACAAATATTTTCAGGGAAATGTGTCGTTTGGAACTTGTTCCTATTACAATTTCTTATAACTCTATAGTTGATGACTATTGCTAAGCAGGGAGAATTCTAGAAGCTGTAAAGTTGTTCTCTGAAATGCAAGCTTGTGGCCAGCTTCCAAATGTCAGAACATACAATATAATGATACATGGATTTTGTCTTCATGGCTTATTGATTGAAGCAGAAAAGTTGCTGAGAGAAATGGGAGGGAAAGGCTGTTCTCCATATGGCTGTATCTATAACACCATTATTCAAGGGTCGTTGAAAAACAATCAGACATCATGGGCTAAGAAATTTTTTGAAGAAATGAGGGAGTGTGGTTTCTTTTCTGATGCATCAACTACAGAATGATAGTTGGTTCATTGTCTAAGGATTTAGTGGATCCGGCTTTGTTGCAGCTCTCAAAAGATTCCGCTAAAGTTGATTTGAAGAATATCAAGCTCAGATATGTCTCCAAAGTTCTTTTAATTTCAATTGTTCTTTTATTGGTCTTGGTTTTGGTATTGCCAACTACAGTTATGAGATATGACCTTGGATTTCTTTTATTGGTCTTGACTCTAGGCTGCCACTTTGCAGTTAAGCATATTCTTCTAATGGCTGTGGTCTATTGCTGTTTGTTTTTGGGATAGTGGAAAACCAACCTCCGGAGGTTCAGAAAGCTCAATTTAGTGGCTCCCAAATGGTGGAAATTAAAAATACTGAATAGTTGATCCTGATAGTTCTACTGCATTTCCTTAATGGCTATGAAAAATTGATGGTGTCTGTTGCATTGTTAATTGTGTTCTGTGTTTTGAACTTGGGACTTGTGATTTCTAATGCGAAAATGAGTGATGGGAATGGTATTGTGCTGCTATGTAGTTATGCAACTTTTCGTGAGTGTGCAGATACTGATGTCCAATTGGATCATATTCACTTTGTACAAGTAAATTACTGGTTAGTGGAAAATATAGTGTCAACTCTAAGCTTACAAATTGGCAATTTTTTTTTATATAATAATTTGAAGTTTACTTAGCATGTAGATTTAGATTTGGGGTTTGCAGGTCGGAAGAGTGAGAGTTAGGGGGAGTAACTATGCAGTATATGAAAAAAAATTGAGTAGAAGCAGTGGTGGAGAAACGGCAAGAGAGAACTTGAGCAGGCAAGTGGGAGGCACTAGGTGAACCTAGCGACTAAGAATATGGAAGAAACTCTTGGTTTTTTTCTCTGAGCAGTGATTTTTTTTTTTGTAATTGTTATCTCGGTTGGTAAACCTGACAGTCACGGGATGGGTTCTTAGGAATTGTATGGAGACCTTTTAGGGGCAGGGACAGAAAATGAGGTATTCATCAAGTTATATGTTATTATAGTATTAATCAAGTTTCCATTGAGATAGGACCCACACAAGGAAAATGAGGCATTAGACCTTGTTATATCCTGAATGAAAAGAATTAATCTTTAAAAGAATAAAAAAAATTCAGTCTGCTTTCCCTCCATGCTGTGTTGAATGTTTTATCACCTTTTGCTTAAAGTTTCTTTATTATCACTAGATTTGGAAATTACATCAGCCAACCCTTCAGTCCTCCTTTGTCTATGCTTTAGGAAAATGTAATAGTTCCCTGTGCAGCTTTTCGCTGGAACAATCTCCTTTTCTGATGTACAAGAGTTATTTCTGCACTGTATAATATTTCTTGAGCAATCCACGGCCGTTTTTGTTACTAGAGTAATTCAAATGATGAGGGATGCAGTTCATGACTTTTGTGTACGTACACTTTTTTAATTTTTTTTTTCAAGGAGAGGCTTTGTACAGTGATGCGATACAGAAATCTTGCTGATGTTTTCAAGTGATTTGAACAATCATGGCTACTAGTTGGCAGTAATTGTTTTTGTACACATTGTGCTTTGGATCAATTTTCTCTTCATCCAAAATGAAACAAAATTGGCTGTTCATTGTCATTCTCGCACCCAATATTCTTAGACACTTGTTTATCATCTTACGAAATCCTTGCCCCTCATCTTGTTTGTGTTCTAAATTTTTTTAAATCATGTGGTTAGTTGACATCATCAGAGCAAAAATTGGACATCTCTGAACACACTCACTGACAATTGAGGTAAATGTTGTCAGATCCTTTGTTCATCTTCCAGTTGTATATTGCACTTCCACTTCTTGTGGTCAATGACAATAAACTCGAATGTGTATTGATTTAGACATGCAGGTCCTGACATCTCTTTGGATGTCTCAGGTTACTGGACACCCTGGGAAAATGGTTGCTGTTCAAAGAAACTTGAGAAAATTTGGAATGAACCGGAAAGGCAAGTTATATATATTTTCATTGTCATGCTTATCACTACACATATGTGTGTGCTCGTGCACGTCTCTGTTGATGTATTTAACCCTCCGAACAAGACAATGTGTAATATTTTATGGTGGTGTGCTACAGTTCAGTAGCTGAATTGAATAACTACATTGTTTGTCACAAATTTGTTAAAAGATTATGTAAACTCTTTGTATTGAGGTTTCAGTTTGACTGTACTGACAGATTGTTTTGAGACGAGAAAATATGTGTCAGACAACTCCTTTTTGGAGGCTTTCTGCAGCTTCTTATACTGATCTTGAAAGAACAATGTCTGATGATGAAGTTGTGGTGAAAGAAAATCATTCAGCCAATGGTTCTAGTGGTTTTGCCTCATAGGTACATATTCGTGTATGACGTATCTCTGAAAGGAGACCTATATGTCTTATTGGGGAGATTTTTATTCTATTACGTTTGTCCTAAGCTTGCATGTTCATTATTCATGTGTTATGAAACCATATAGTAGGAGCGAAAGGGATTCTCCCGTCATATAGTGAGTGTCTCAACACATGCAATTGAATTGAATGACTTAGCATATAATTCAAGATGACATTGATGCACAATAAAACATAGCTCTTCTGTTTTGTAGAGTTCTGTTTTCAAATAATGTAATACTCTAGATGTTAGGGTATTAAATAGGTGATTGAGCTTGATATGTTGAATTTTGGGTTGAACATAAGTGAATCTCATTTCATTATTGAACGGTGACATACAACCTCAAGTCCTTGAAGTGGCAATTCATCTTATATTTTTTCCTACATGGACGGCTATTTGTTTCATTCTTAAGATTAAAAATCTTAGTTTAAGAAGTGTGCAAGGTTCAAAATTATATTTCTTTACATAGATTGTAGTTGCTAAAATATGTGATTAATTTGTAAACTACAAATCAGTGCATTATAACCTACACATTTATATTATTCAGTTTCTTTTTGTGTATTAATACAGCCAAGTGGTGTTCAATCACACACTTTGTTTATGCTGGTGAATGACGTACCTGGAGTCCTGAACATAGTAACAGGAGTCATATCTCGTAGAGGTTATAACATTCAGGTTAGTTGATTCAGCTGAGCTCGTCTTTCTATATTTGCTTTCCTTTGGCCTTTCCTCATAGTCTAGCTGTGGGGCCTTCTGAGAAGGAAGGGCTTTTGAGAAGGAAGGGCTTTCTCGCATTACAACTGTTATTCCTGGTACTGATGACTCAATTACCGAGTTTGGTCCAGCAACTTCGCAAGTTAACAGATATTCATGAGGTAATGGTTCTGAACTTACATGTTTACTTGCTCATTGTGGATTTACAACAGTTCTTTTTTGGGGAACACTTGTTAATATCCAGAACAGAAGAACAATATTGATACATAGTGGCTACTGGAAAACTTTGCATGCTTTCTTTGTTGTTATGAACCAACTATTTTCAAACATGCAACTTGTTTAGAGGGTACAATAAAAGCAAGTACATTGAAGGATAAATTACTTTTAAGAAAGTCGAATTTTGTATTAATAATGTGGCCCCGGATCTTATTCTACTCTCCTTATCTTAAAGAATTGCAACCTGCTCTTATATTCTTTGTCACCATCCTTTCTCAGCTCAAATATTGATTGGCTATTGAATTCAATTTTGAGCGGAAGTTGTATGTCTAGGCTTCTGAAATAGGACTATTTTTTTTCTTTTTTTTTAATTTTTTTTTAGTGTGTGTGAAAGGAAATCAATAGGATATGTTCATGCCTTTATTGGATGATAGAAAATGCTGGTTGTCTATCCAGGTTCAGGATATTACACGCTTACCATTTGCTGAGCGAGAGTTGATGTTAATAAAGATTGCTGTAAATGCTAGTGCTAGTAGGGGTGCTCTTCATATTGCTGGCATTTTCTGTGCTAAAGCCGGTGATGTTTCTGATCACACATTGCTCTTGAGGTTGAATCTTTTTCCTTTCTCAAGTCAACATATAGTGATTGTTCAATACTTCAATGTTATCAACATGGTAGGAAGTGTTTTTGCCTTTTGATCATTGGTATTAGTCAGGGTTAGGGCTCAAGCATTTTTAATCTTGTTCCACCACAAGGCATGGATGTGTGTTTGTAGCATCTCACTATCTCATGACCTAGACTTATCAAATAAGATTGTTGTAGCCATTCTATAACTCACAGGCAGTGAGGCAGATCACTGCAAAATGTATGTATCAAAAGGATCTAATTTAATTGAGAGACCCCAATAAAATCAGGTGAGGGAGTGGTAAGGTTGAAATAATGGCTGTGTTTTGGGGGGAGGAGGGGGCGCTTTTTAGCTCCCCCGCTTATAAGCACAAGCGTGTCTTGTTTGGTAACCCGGCTTTAGCTCCCCTCGCTTCCAGAAGCCACTGCTTCTTCCGTCAAAAAACTGAAGCCGCCTCACCCCTCCATTTAGAAGCAGAAGCCAGCACGAGCACTGTGGTGCCTTACACTGTAGATTAATGAAGATTCTTTGATACCAGCCGTTACCTTTGTTGAAGCAATTACGTAGATGCCATGAATCCCTTCTCTTCAATTGTTTCTGCCTCGCTGGTTTATGATTCTAGTTTTGAAATTGAAGCAGCAATCAAGCAAAGGCTCTGGCAATTTTATTCAGGGTTATTAACTATCAGTTTCAAATTTCAGTTTCAATATATACTGTTTTCAATTCGATAAATATTTGGGTTCAACTGCTCTGGGACATGATCTGGTATTGAAATTGAAGGTCTAGTTATGGGAATTGAAATCACTTTTATTTTAAATTTTTTGTTCCTGCTATGTTCTGTTTCTTTCTGTTGTTTCTTGTTTGCTGGTTCAATGTATTCCCTTCGCCAAAATAAAATTATGAAATTGGACTTTAATCTAGAAAAACATGGAAAAAGGTTAGGACACATCTGATCTACACAGATTCTGTTATGACTATTCTTGACGAGATAACAGAATTCTGTTATGACTTTTCTACTTCTGTGCTTGTATGTTCTTTTTTACTACAGACTAAGACCTTCATGCTCTCCATCTATATTAATTATCTTAAAATAGGAGGATCACTTGCATTCACGGTATGTAATCCCCGGTACTTTCTCCTTGCAAGATGAATTATTATTAGGTATAAGCTCTGGTACTTCCTCCTTGCAAAATGAATTGTTATTAGGATGACTTGTATAAGCTTAAAGCTTTCAATATTGAGATCATCTTGGGTGTAGCTCACTTTAGTTTCCAGTAGTGATTGTGAAAGCTTATTCTTTCTAATAGTATGAATAACTGATGAATTGCTATGCCAAGTCATAATTACGCTAATCTTTGAAGCACTAATGGAGTTGTCTTGATTGTGTTTCAGAAAGAAAAAACACTATGGAGTCAGAAATTGGAAGAAGGGCAAGGTGTGTATCTGTTTCTATCTTGTGCTAGTTCCTCTCAAGTTACCTCCACACAAGTGGCCTATAGCAGCAAATTTATGAGGATATTAGTTCTTGTTAGGAGCCACTAAAGGAAATAATGTCTATGTGCCGACTATAGACACTGATCCATCCTTGTGAATTATGAGGAATATGTAGATCTCTGATGCTTTGTCAATTAAGATTTGTATCATTTATTATGATTATGATATAAGACTATCCAATTTCTAGTAAAACTTCCTTAATAGGAAGTTTAGGAAGTTTATCATGCTACAATCACATTTTTGCGTCAAATCCACTTCATTGGTATATATATATCATATAGTGCATACGTTTCTTTTTTGTAGAAGGATACCACAATCAGAAAGCTTACCATGACAAAGCCATACGAGGAAGAAGGGAAAAAGAAAGGACAAAATAGGGAAAGGATACTGAAATATCAAACTGATGAAATGTAGAAAGCCACTAGACCTTGGCTTGCTTGGCGATAAACAGACATTACTGACCAGCAGCGAACGCCTCAACTGGAAAAGTTTTGGTGATGCCAGCAAGGCTCTTGAAGTGAATCTTTCCGGTTGGTTGCGCATCAGCAATGATCTCACTCACTGGAGGCCACAACATGAGCTCTTTGGCCTTCACTCCCTTCAGCTTCTTGATCCTCTGCTTCTCAACATATCCTTTGATCTCTGTGTCATAACTCACAAGCTTACCGATGATCTTGAAACTGTGCTCAACCTTCTTCTTCTGGACGATCCACATGTAGCCGGTACCCCTCACGAAACCAACTTCGATCACATCAGCAAGGGGCAAAAGTCCGAGTGGAAGCTCAAACTCTTGGAGAAGTGCAGTTGCCAATGCCAGTCCCTCTTCGTGTCCTTTCTTGACGATGCCTCCTTCCTTCTCTGCCATGTCTGATAACTTTATTTTCCCTAAAGTTGTAGGAAAGAAGTGAAGTTGGACTGTAAGTACTTGGGGCTTGAGGGGTTAATTTATACAAAATCACTACATATCTTAGACAAGTAGAATGGAGAAACCAATGGTATTAACATTGTAGTAATCTCCAATGTTTCCCTTTACTTTTATGGTCCTGTCTCCATTTCTATGTCTCGAGTGAATTCCATTTTGTGATTCACTGTTTAGTTTACTGGCAGATACTTAGGCATCTTGTGGTCTTCACCCTTTGTTGTTTTTGTAGGGTTTTTGTAACCAATGGTATTAACCCTGTCGCGAGTTCTTGTAGCCTTACAAGTTACAAAGCAATATCTGCATAGCAATAATACAATGACTTGGAACAAGAGAGACTTATGGGATGAAATATCAAAGTGAACAAGGATTGCAAATCTTTTGATTTGTATCTTTAAAAAAGCAAAACAGAGAATACGGAGCCCCATTCATTGCCATGATAATCGCCTGAAAAATTGTACAATTCAGTTCTTGGCAGCTAACAGAACTTCACGCTAGTATTATGAAGACTAAACCAATCACTAAAAGCACAGATCAAACCATGATTGATAATATCTGAGCTAAGTATTCATCGCCATGAAGATGAACCATTCAAGGTCACAACAATCCAGTAGAAACAGCATACTGAGCATAGATCTCGATAAAATGATCTTGCTAGTAGACCGTCACTTGAGATAAATTTCCGCCAAGTAATATCTATAATTTTGAAGGATTTATATCAGATATGCTGTATATGGGTTTCCATTATCACAAAGAACACACATTAAAACACTGGCAGTCCATCTCATGTCTCAAGAATCCCTGGCTCCTGGCCTAATTTTATTTTTATGCTAAAATGGAACCATACTCTTCAGTAAGCTCATATACGGTTTTTCTGTTTCAGGACCTCAGACTAAGAAAATGAAAATCTGCAAACTACAGAATTCACCTTCTAGCTTAATCCACATTCTAACAGTACGTCATTTTTTTTCTTTCTTCTTTTAATCATTTTGAACCTTCATATGACTTAATCAGAAGCAAAACAGACTAAAATGGAAAGGAACTGAAACTTCTCTGCAGATAATTTAGCTAAGCAAAATGTAGCATATTCATTCCAGATCCCCTACATGGACAAAGACTTAACCAAGGATTATGTCTTACCTACGGCTGATTTTATTGTAAATGCCATTAACCCTTATTCCCCAGATCAACTACTGCTGTGTGCATCAATTATAGCCTTATTTAGAGAAGGAAAAAACAAATTCCAGGAAGTAGGGAGTTTAAAAAGAAGTCGAGAGAACGGAAATGGCAAAGCTTATCAGATGAAAGAGAGATGGACAAGCCCTATTCTGCTAAGAATCTGAATAAAGGGTTCTCAGGTGTACTAGAGAGTTTTGGAGGATCAGTTTGTGCACCACTCTTCCGCCAAATATTCTACAAATTGTATTACTTAGGAGTCATCTACAAATCAGATATAGTTATAAGCTACGGTTCATATTTGCACTAGAGGCATGAAAGATCTTGTGAAGGCATATCCTCCTACACTTTGGGTAAACTTTATCATTTCTATAACCAGGCCGGAGCAAAATAGACAAATTACCATAACCAATAAGACTGAACAAGTTTTAGTATCTACTCTAGTGATTGAAACTGGAACCAAAGGGATAGGCACAGAAAAGAGATGAAAAAGAAAGATTCAACTTGATACTTCTGATTTAAAAAATTAATCTGATTTAAGTCATACCTTCCGCACAATAAAGAAGGCTATAACCATAATGTCATATATGCAAGCTAGCATCTGCACTTAAAAACAGAACATGCAATAGAAAATTCTCAAAAAAAAAGAAAAAAAAAAAAAAGAACATGCAATAGAAAAAACTCTTAAGACATAAAATTAGACTACTAAGATTTAACAATATAAAGTTTCAATTATAGTATCACAAACCAGTGCAAAATTTTAACTCACTTGCTATTGCTTGAAGTCCTTGTATTATCAAAAGCCATGATATACCTTACATATCACACATACCTTTCGCACAATAAAGAAGGCTATAATCATAATGTCATATCTGCACATAAAAGTAGACTACTAAGATTTAACAATATAAAGTTTCAATTATAGTATCACAAACCAGTGCAAAATTATAACTCACTTGCTATTGCTTGAAGCCTCTGTATTATCAAAAGCAATGATATACCTTAAATATCATATATTCTTTTTTTTTTTTTTGAAAACAAATATCATATCATACTTGATAGACTCCTACTTAGATCTACAAATTTTTCTGGTAATATTTTAAAAACTATTCAGTCTCTTGGTAACACTATAACCACTATTGACCATCCCTGTGCAACATGTAGCAAAATTCAGCCAACTGAAGCAAACAAACAAGAATAACTATTCCAGCAAGTCGCTGACAGTCTGACACCTCCGATGACATAACATATCAGTTGATCGCAGTTCATATAAACCTACTTAAGCACCCCAATACTTCATAAATCTCCTCAATGTGATGGTGCGAATTATCTCCAGAAACAAACCCATGAATCAATCCTTTAGCCTCAATGCAGCTCCACCCTGGCTTCTTCTTTAGGTCATTTTCCTTCATAGTTCTCCTTATCTCTTCTACTTCATCCCACTGTCCGACACTGGCTTGTGTATTACTCAACAGAGTAAAATATCCAACATTATCAGGTTCTAATTCCAAGAGCCTCTGGGCTGCATATTGCCCAAGCTCTATGTTGCCGTAAATTCTAGATCCTGAAAGAAGAGCCCCGAAAATCCTACTATCTGGAAAAGCCAACATTTTCAAAATGACAGCCAAGGCCTCTTTGAGCTTTCCACATCTGGCCAAGAGATCAACAAGACAAGTATAATGATCTAAATCGGGTTCGATTCCAAACCTCCATTTCATGGAATAAAAAGCTGAACAACCTTCAGTCACAAGACCAGAGTGGCTACAAGCAGATAACAAACTTAAGAAGGTGACACTATTTGGCTTTATTCCTTGTCTTGTCATTAGATCAAAGAGTTTCAAGGCTTCAAAACCAAGTCCATGGCTCCCATAACCCTCAATCATTGATGTCCATGCCACCACATCTTTGAGAACCATTCCATTAAAACACACTCTAGCTGTAGATATGCTGCCACATCTTATGTACATGTTGATTACGGAGGTTTCAAGATGAGTATGGCATTCCTCAGTTCCGTAAAATGATTTCCTTATTATGCAGCCATGAACTGCTTGTCCTAACTTCAGAGCACCTAAATTTGCAAATGCATCAATGAGGTTTCTTAGTATCTCTGCCCCTGGATCAAGACCTGCAGCTTGCATTTGTCTAAACACTCCAACTGCTTCATGGAAATACCCATTTTGAATGAGTCCAAACATCATTGCACCACAAGTAATGCAATTTCTATCACGGATTTCTCTAAACAATTTATCCGCACTTTCCAATTTTGCACATTTGGCATAAAAGTCCAACAAAGAAGTCTGTAAAACATCATCACGAAGACCACTTTTTATTGCTAAACCATGGAGGCTTTCACCTTGGGATAGAATCCCATGTATGGCCAATGCTGATATAACTATAGTTAACGTCTCAATGCTTGGTGCTACTTCACCTTGCATCTCCTTGAACAAATCTCTTACTTTTACAACATCCCCTCTCGAAGTATAATAGGAAATACAAATATTCCAGGTAACAACATCCCTTCTATCAAGTTCCCTGAAAAAGTCTTCCACTTCTTCACCGGTACCTAGTTTAGCGTACATTCTCAAGATTGAGTTCTCAACAGCTCCATGACTCAGTAAACCATTCTTAATCACATATGCATGAAGTTGCCTCCCGTATATTGAAGTTTCGAAACAACAACAACCTTGCAACATGGCCAACATTGTCACCGAATTCGGTTCCAATTCCATCCTCATTTCGTTAAACAAACTAAACCCAGAAGTAACATTTCCTTGAGAAACATACCCGGAAATCATGGAAGTCCAAGTGACTAAATCTCTGTCACACATTTCATCAAACAGCTTCCGGGCATAACTGAAACAGCCGCATTTCACATACAACTTAATCATGGTATTGCCAAAATACAAATCCAATCCAAAACCCATTTGAATTGCCAAAGAATGAAGAACCCCTGCATGTCTAACACCATCACCAATCAACAACACCGCCTTGTTTACAATTGGAAATGTAAAACCATCATGTGGAACACCCAGCTCGCGCATCTTTCGGTACAGCAACAAAGCCGAATCGAGACGACCCCATTCAATGTGGGTCTTTATGAGTAGATTCCACTGCATGGTGCTTGGGTCATGTATGGAACTGAAAACCGAAGCTGCGCTGCCAAGGTCATTGAACCCAGCATACAATGTTAGTAGCTTCGAAAAGAGATTAGTGGGTCTGAACCCAGATGAGACTAGAATACGAGCGTGGACTTGTTTCAGGGTGTGAAGGTCCTGGCATGAATGCAGCAGCAGATGACTTAAAGAAGAAGAACAAGAAGAAGAGGGTGCGAGGATTGAATAAGGGGATGTCAGGTGATGGGTTTGAAGTAAAAGAGGAATCGTTGACGAGAGGGAGGAGATATGGAAATGGTGCAAGACATTGGAATGGGATAAAATTTTGAGAATGATACAGAAAAATCAGAATTTTACAAGAAAACCGAAGCTCAGAAGGGGAAAGGTAATGGAACTGATTTAACATTGTTTTTTTTTTTTGGTGCGTTTATTGCCTTTTCACCCGACATATTTTTGATTTATTAAAATACTAGAAGATGTTGATGTAAAATTACAATAAAGAATAATAAATTACAAATTATAAATTTTTTCTTTTTCTTTTTTATCTTTTTTATTTTAAATGAACACAAATTGTATAACTCTAACCCAGATTTATCATATTCGGTCGTGAGTCTGAAGATATTAGCATTTAACCTAAAGATGAGATAAACTGTTTGTATTTTTTTTTTCTTTGTTGATGATTCGTTTATCCTTTATTCATTATTTCTCATGTCGACTTTGTATGTAAATTCTCATGAAAAACTATTGTACCGTATTTATGAATAATAGATAGATCAGTTCAAGAAACTTAGAAGTATGTAAGGCGTTGCTATTAGAGATACATTTACAAACATTGTGCATCTTGATATCAACTGATATCATTAAGTTGTTAAATTTGAGAATTTTTTCTTGTTCTTTAACTTGGATTTATTTATACTTTCATATAAATTTTTGCTCACTTGGTGATTTTACTTACCTTGACAACTCTGAATTTGACAAAATATATGAAGAGAATGTATGGTGAGTAAAGTAGAATTGAGAAAATGGTTTTTTAGGTATTGTTAATGGGTGAACAAAGTAGACTTACAATTAAAATTATATGAGTGGGTGTAAAGAGAATATGGGGTGATCAAAGTGGTTTGTGGGATGACAATAGACGCACTCTTTTTTTTTTGTTACAGAAGGGGTCTAAAAGACTCAAACAGAAAAATAAATAAATTAAGCACTAGTCCTAGAGCATCTAGCTCTAGAAATAGTAGAAATATCATCAAGAAACATCGGAGCGCATGGATAAGAGGATCATCAAGGATGAGTAAACCCAGATCATTATTACTGTTGTCTTTGGCTAAAACATCAGCAGTCATGTATCCCTCTCTGAAAATGTGATTGATCTTAGTGGAGTTGAAACTGGCCATGAAGTTTATACATCTAGAAATTAGAGCCCCAAGAGGAGAAAGACCACAATCATTCATTTGCACGAGCTGAACAAGGATGTCAGAGTCTGACTCAACTTCAAGTTTTTGAACATTAAGATTTACAGCAAGTTGTAGACCGTAAAATAAGCCCAAAGCTTCAGCATATAAAATCTCACCAAAACCAAGATTAACTTGAAATCCAGAAATTCAAGCACCATTGTGATCTCTTATAGTTCCACCAGCACCAATTCTTCAAGAGTTAGAAATTCTGGTGCCATCAATGTTCAATTTAAAAACACCAGCAGGAGGTTTAGTCCAAGAATAAAGAGAGTAGCTGAAAAGATTATCAGAATTACAATTGTTATTCCTAGCAGTCCACTCATCAATATAACTCCACATTATTTTGTCAGGACAAGCAGGCATGATGAAGTTGGAATCAAAAACAACCTTATTTCTCCATTTCCAAATGAACCGGCAAACAAAGATGAATAAGTTGCACCATTTGATATTCTTTTTAATTAAGGAATGACAATGAAGCTGAGCAACAATCCAACCATTCTTTTTAACATTGTATTTTACATTGTACTTTTCTATTTTAATGAAATATTTCTTTAAAATTTTTCCAAATAAATTTTATATATCTCATCTTGCCCACATTTTCAAAATGAGTTATTACATTGCCATCGATCACAATTTGGCGGCGGTAGGGAGCATTCGATATTATTCTTCTACTACCTATAGTCTAAAAGTTACAAATTAAATCATATTATTTCGCATCGTCCAACATGATCAGGTAAGAAATGATTGTCAATGACACCTAATATATTAGACTACGTAAACGCATGACTATAGGCTGAAATCACCTTCGACTCCTAGTTTGAATTTGAATCTTCTTATTGCCTCGTTCCCCATCAGTTACCATTTTTCTTTTCCTTTTCCTTTTTGCTCTGTCTTCCTTTTACTTGTGTTCTTCAATCCACTTTCGTCCATCACGCTTACACGCCTCATAATCCTTCTTCCTCTCTTGTAGTATTTTCTGTATAGTTTTCTCTCTTTCTTCTGCTGAAGACGTACTCGAGTAAAACTCGCATACAAATTATAGGAAACAACTTGCGTTCGGACTAGTATATACGTCTACATCCAGACTCTCTTGTTTAAAAGTGAATCATAGTCTTAACCGTTTGAAAGTTGAATTAACCAATAGAGATCGCCTCTGCAAAAAATGAATATAAACAAAATTCGTTTGCTCAGCCGATTGCATTAAACAAATTAACAATTCTGATGAAATGTAACAGTTTCATGATCAATCGTCTATTTGTTTGATACATTCGACTGACCAAACAAATTTTGTTTACATTGATTTTTTTTTTGCAGAGGTAATCTTTTTTGGTTAATTCAACTTTTAAACGGTTAAAATTATGATTCACATTGAAAAAAGTATGTAAACAAGAGACAGTCCGACGCACACGTACATACCAGTCCTGACACAAGTGTTTTCCTTAAATCTTTCTGGTTTACATTTATTAGAAGTGCGCTCTTTTGTAACCTTGTATTTTTGTTCTCCATCGGAAAAAGAAAATGTCATACTAGAGTTTCTTTTTTCTTTTTTTTGTAATTACAATTGCCTTCTTGGTTGCAAAGTTTTAATAATTACTTGAAGTGGGTGAAATTAAGTTACAGGTCCGCTCACCTGCGGGACTGAGTTTGAGGGACATAAAGAGACATTTCATTTATAGCCGTTAGATCTAAATGAGACAAATCTGATGGATGAAATAAACTCCACACACCTTTCTTGGATTCACCCAATCCTTTACCCCTTCAGTCATCTTTTTTTTGGTCTGACCCCTTCAGTCATCTCTATCCCATTTTTCTCTTCCTCTCCGTTCTCTTTGTTCTTCTGGGCTTTCTCTACATTGGTCAACTCTCACCAAAGTTAGCATTTGGCTTAACTTTGGATAAAATGGTAGGAGAAGATAGTTAAGAGTGAAACTAGGCTAGTTGTGGTTGTCGACTATTCAACACTAGCGCGCGATAGAGAGTACGTAGTAGACTAGTTGGTCTCTTGTTATTTGGGGGAAAAAACTCATGTCCGGACTTGTATATACTATGTACATGTGTGTCCGGACTTTCTTTTATTTACATATTTTTATCAACCGTTTAAAAATTTAATTAACCAATAAAACTCATCTCTTTCCTATATATGTACTGTGTAGCTTGGTCAGCTTTCAGGGAAGTTTGTGTCCCTCTTCCATATATGTGTGAAACAAATGTCTCCGAAATTACGTATGTATAAGTGGTTGTTAAAAAAATAAAAAGGTTCGGAGTCACAAACCACTTATACTTTATAGAAATTATTAACCATGCAACTCGATCTAGCTAGTGTGCCACTTTATGCCTTGCAATTAAACCACAACTCCACAAGCACATCGATCATATTCCCTTGATCAGTAAATGATTAACAGTTTGGCCTGCTAAGAAAGCATACATACCACCGCCAGCTAGCTTCAGTGATCATATGCTTAAGCAGCTTAATTTGTCATATACTCAAACCTCCTGCGTACTAAAGCACACAACACATGCCTTAAATTAATAAAAATTGAGGAATGAGTTTAAGTTATAGGCTTGTAGCAAGTCTAACAGAAGACCCTTTTCCGGGTCGCATGGTACATGTAATTGTGTTTAACTGTTCATAGCATACAGAGATAGCAAGGGAATTGAATCAAACACCTGGGATCGAAGTTAATTTCTTTGAAATTGTCAAGCTAGCGAGCTAGCTACGTACGTAGTTCGATCACGAGTGCGATTCTGATCACTACCTAACCTGCTAGCTAGATAACACATGCAAATGGTTCATGTAGAGGGCAAAGCTCGCTCGCAGCATCTCTGGTTTTCTCTCATTTCCAAGAATATATATAGATATTAAGACTAAAGACGGTAAGCTGCAATAAGAGCAAACAAAATTGTTCACGGGTGTTGTTGCGCATGCATGCATATAGCTAGTAGACTAATTACTGAACAAAACAAAAGGGCTCTTGTAGATTCCCTGTGGAAATCGACGAGTAGGAGTTGGAGACAGAAGAAGGTACAAGTTGGAGAGATTGATGGTAGATTTGGTTACGAGTACGTTGGGGCATTAATAAAAACCAAACCAATATAACTAGTTCTAGTAGTTTTAGTTATGCTAGGCAACAGAGACATGTGAAAGAACATGCATGTAAACTTGTAAATGCCATTCAGTCACTTTCACATAATAATACCAATCGATCTTCACATGTTTGTCTAGAACGTACTTACAGAAACGACGTCGATAGAATTATATGAGAGGCAGTCAGAGACTTCGATCATCACCTATATAGATATATAAATGCCTCCATATCAAACGCACACACAAACACTCTCACTCACTACTCACCCTAGCTAACAATTACAGTAGATAGCAGCTTAGCTAGATGGCAATGGGAAGGACGCCAAGTTTTGTGATGCTAGCTCTTGCTATGCTTCTCGTTTTAATAGGAGAAAACCGTGTAAGCTCTCTCTCTCTCACATCAAAATTTAATATATTTCCATGTTAATTAATTAGATCCGCTTCTAAATGCTGATCGATTTGATTAATTTCCATATATATTGATCGAATCCCAGCTAGTACATGCATCACTGCACCTCTCACACTCTCATTTACAAGCTGAATGGATCAGGGCACTATGATGCAGTCACAACCGAATATCATGAGTGCTATTGATTTGCATGGCGACTTTACGATAACTGTACATTCAAAGTTTCAAGCTGTACATTAAACGTTGAAGCTGCACTATTCTGTAGGATAGAAAAGAAAGCAAACCGAAATCATATAAAACATAAACCCATGTTGCTCATGCTTATGTCTAGAAAATTACAATCCTGAAGGTGGCTGGTTAAAATCTTAGCACTCGTACGTTTTTATTTAAGCATTTGGGTATTAAAATAACTTTCCAAAAAATTATTGTGGCAGGGGGCTATTAGCAGCAGCATTGAGGCTCCATCACCACAGCCTCAGATGCGCAGCAACAACCAAACCATGGTGGGTGCATGACACCGGCCCTCATATTTAAACTAACCACAGAACATTCTCTTCAAACATAACTAACCTCGATCTTGTTTGCTCTCTGTCATTTGGCATGGAATGCAGCATGGAGCTACTGAAGGCAGCCTTGAACCTCATGGTATGTATGCCTCACCAATTAGTTAATTACATATGTAATTATATGAAAATTAGCAACGTACTAAACTACTGATTAGTATTAATGGGTCGGTTATATATTGTGCGTAGAGTGTGGTCCTCGTTGCAGCACGAGATGCTCAAAGACACAATATAAGAAGCCATGTTTGTTCTTCTGCCAAAAGTGTTGCGCAAAGTGCTTGTGCGTTCCTCCAGGTTCCTACGGCAACAAGCAATTCTGCCCTTGCTATAACAACTGGAAGACAAAGAGAGGGGGCCCCAAATGCCCTTGATTCACTTGCTTTGTGAATGTGTGTAATCTCATATATCAATTATATAACACCCCTCCTTGCAACCTGCTGTCAGTGCTGTGTAGATGATGCTTTTTGGCCGGTGGTATGATGGGCCAGTAGGGTGAACTGTGTAGTGGAATAAATGATATGTAGGTTGATGTTATAATTCGGTTCGATAATTAAACTTTGATTTTTTAACCCATTCTATGTATGACGTGTGTTGATATGTCAAAATATCTAAGTAAAATTTTGATATTTTAACACACTTAAATCTTTATTCAAGAATTAAAGAGAATTCATACACATAAATAATTGTGACGTCAACTTTGGACTATAACCAGTTTTCTTGGAATGTCACCAAATAGTGATTATCTCACCTTCTGGCATGACAAGACTAGAACATATATATTGTGACCTACCATTAGAGAAGCATAGTTTAAACGAGTCTAAAGCCTCAACCTCCAAGATCGATAATTCGATCTCCAAGACCAAGAGTTCAAGTTCCAAATACTAGAAGCCTCAACCCTCAAGTGGCATAACTGCAATCTCCAAGACTAGGACACCGACCCTCAAGCTCACTCTTAGACATCCAGTAGTTGTTCAAAGACATGTTAGCTGACATCAAGGAGAACCTTTCACTAAGGGTGGACTCGGTCCCAACGGTTCGATTTTTAGGTACTAACCAAAAACCGAAACCGAAGCTTCGGTTTTCTATTTTCTAGAACCGAAACCGATAAAAATATATAAAAAACTGCACTTGTCAGTTAACCTACATCGGTTCGGTTTCGGTGCGGTTTCGGTTACAAAACCTATTATCCGTAATATTTTTTACACTTAACCAAATAACATAAAAAATAAAAATATCAAAGTTGTAAACTATCAACACTTCAAATAAGTAAATCTAATGGGTTCAAATAAGTAATCCAAATGAAAAGGGAAACTAAAATTTATACATAATTCATTTAAAGTCTCCGACATTCATATATAACAAAAGATAAAACTACATGGGAAGGATTTCGGTTAGACTTAAACACTTAAAGACATAATCATGTGTGTGAAAAACTTACTATTTGTAACTCATAGCCGATAAGAATATGACACGTAATGTAGAATTAAGTATTAATAATTAATATATATAGAATGAATATATGTCGGTTCGGTTCGGTTTAATCAGTTTTTAGGATACACGGAACCGCAAACCGACACCACACTACTCGGTTTGTGTGGTTTCCGGAATCGATTGCCTCGATTCTATTCGGTTTCGGTTACTCGGTGTCAGTTCGGTGCGATTTTAACCGGTTTCGGTTTTTTCGGTGCGTAAAAGTCCACCCCTACCTCTCACCAATCATTCCACGTGTTAAGATTTGACACAAAACATGACCCTTAGACATGGATTAAGAGTGATTTGAGGAAAAAGCAAGGAGGCTTAGATATGTCACATGTGTCCCGGCCTTGACATTTCACCACCAACCATATCACACCCATCCCTTGCTAGACTTGTGAGAGAGCAAAAGGACATGAAATTTTTAAATGTTCACGAAGGATCATGTGACAGTCTGACATGGTCTTTCCTTACAAATTAAATTTTAACATGTGGCATGGATTTAATTACAACTCAAATATAAATTAAGGTTTTTTATATTAAATTTTTTATATAATTTTTTTTTTCTGTTGTTATTTTTATAATTATTAAATTCAACAAAAATATATATACTTAAACTTCATGTGAGGCCACATATTAACTGTTTGTCGCAAGCCACTGTAATCTCAGGACCGACATTGCTGCCGACATTAGTAAACTTCTTTGATTCTATCGGCTAGGTCTCCAACTCTCCATGGTTAAGTATGGCAAACAAAGTCATTATTTAAGGTTTTCAATATATATTTAAGATTTTCAGTATATATGCTCATACAAGGTCCGAGTACTTAGACACACACTTGCAGGAATTTCCATGACCAATACCCATGTTTATTACCGAGAAATTTTTCAGTGCTACAGGAGGACCATGTGGCAGTATGACATGATCCTACATTCCAATCAAATATTGACACTTAGATTTTACTAAGAAAAAAATTACATCAGCTATTTTGTCAAAGACAATTTTAGGTTTGTTGTTGCTTTTTAAACCCTAAACTATAAACTCTAAACCCTAAACCCTAGACCCTAAACCCTAACCCCTAACCCCTAAACCCTAAACCCTAAACCCTAACCCCAAACCCTAAACTCTAAACCCTAGTCCAAACTCAACAAAGACCCATGAAAGTCTTTTCATAAAAAATAGAAAACCTTAGTTTATATTTTAGTTGTAATAAATTCACGTGTCAATATTTGATTGGAATGTAGGACCACGTCATACTGCCACGTGGTCCTCCTGTAACATCTAAAAAATTCTCGTTTATTACCCCACAAACCGGGTCAACTGATGTTTATGACCGAATCCAATAATAATAATGATTCTGTTATAGGATATTATATATGTATCTTTCTAGATATTCTTTATGTGTGCATTGACCTTATGTTAATAGGATATGTAGTTTGACTAAATCTATGTATTCATTATCCTTACCATATTGGTATTGTGTAATTCCCTATATAAATGGCTCTTGTCAATGAATAAGATGATGATTCTCTTGCTATCTCTTTGTCTCTACACTTTATCCTTCATCACGTTATCATGCACTTTGTTCTAACCCTAAAGCCAATAGCCCACCATTTGTTTTCCAAAACCCTAAAATCGGGCAGCCTTGTTTTTCCCGATTTTTAACCAAAATTCCGACTGCCCTCCGTCGGAATTTTATATCCCCAGAAAGCTCTCTCCGTCCCGGATCCAACGTCGTCGGCCTCACCCTGAGAACCGGCCGAAAAGTCTCCAAACCGGTCGTCGGAAGATTCCAGACCGTCGCCGCTACTGACCACCGGTTCACCACCTCCCCTTCCCCTGATCAACCTGAATTTTTGACAGCAGCTTCACCATCCAGAGCTGCTCTAGCTGTCAAATTTTTAGCCCCAAATTCGAAGTAGAAGTAGATGAAACGTTGTTTCTCCTCT
Source organism: Fragaria nilgerrensis (assembly GCA_010134655.1). Classification (NCBI taxonomy): domain Eukaryota; kingdom Viridiplantae; phylum Streptophyta; class Magnoliopsida; order Rosales; family Rosaceae; genus Fragaria; species Fragaria nilgerrensis. The sequence goes on from CM020982.1 coordinate 23,892,671, forward strand.
CGGCAGCCTCTAGAAATCAAAGATTTCAAGATTGCTCGTCTTTCAAGGAAAGCCAGAAAAAGGTTCTCAACCCTCGGTCGAAGCCTGCAATCAACTCAAACTCATCAGAGCTTCTCTAAACGCAGTTTATTTGGCAAACTAGCAAGTAAGCTTTACTATTACAGTTATTTACTATTTGGCAATCCGTCTCATGAAGTCTAAATTGTGATTATTATTGGGGGACGCCTCAATGTAAAATCTAATCCATATAGAGATCTCTATAAGTATTACACTAGTGTACATGAGGACGTGAGATAATGAGTCTACTATCGAACCACCCTTCGTTGATGGATATCAACTTAGTTGATTGGCCTAATGGAAAGATGCGATCCAACATTAACAAAGAGATAGGTCCTTGGGCAGGTGATGCCGACACCGCAAGCTAAACCCTATCAACAATGTCTTTGTTAGATAGTGTAGTGAGAACAAGAGCTTAAACTCACCTTATGGCACAAGGTCTCTCACTGACACGCACTAGGATCGACTACGATGATATATGCTCTCGTAATGGATGTCATTGAACTCCACTTTTGTCAGTTTGGTAGTTACTGAATAACTGAACATGCAGCCTATGAATGTGGCCATAATAACATCTTACGGGATCAGAGATATACATGAAGGTCTTAAACGAACTTCATTCATCCGAATCAAGTGGCTCCAAACCACAGGAGCATGCGTTTGCTAAATGTATTGAAACGCACATAGACTCTACTTGATTTGGAAAGGATATGGTGAATTATGCATTTGCGTGTTAATTCCAGATTTACATGGACTCTTGATGGATCAAGATATGCTAATATGTATCAACATCCGAAGAAAAAGATCTTGGGAAGATACAGTCTCGATAAGGCACTTAATGACTGTATTGATAATGATTTTCCATCAATCAGCTTAGGCGCTCTATAACTAGCGAGGCCTACATATACTTCCATGATTAGTCAAGATCTTTGCTCTAAAGAGAGATCCGTTGTTTTGTCTAAAGAAAGATGACAAATATGTGTTAAGAGATGGAATTCCCATCTAAGTACAATAAGACGCATCAATATACTCAACACAATACGAAAGACTTGACAGCTCATTCGCTATGAAAAGTTGTAAAACTAAGTGTAGCTATGTACCCACGTAACGCCAATGTGATGACAGTAACTCCTTTTTTAATACTTAATGGTATGAAAAGTTGAGGCTTATTCTATCCCTACATAAGAAAGACACATCAAAAGCGAAATCAGAATCTGCCAAGTTTTATAGGTTAATTTCCACGGGACCTACAGCACATCTCACTTACTGGAAAATGGTGAAATTGATACCATTGGAAAGGTCTATGTGTCTACTTTCCAGGGACACCAACCATTTGATCATACCTATCATATTGAGTGAATTATGGCCGTTTTTGTAAAGTAGGACGAATCTGTCCGAGAATCTGATTTTGGCAAAACAGTCAACTTCGACGGGACTTTGTGAATAGCTCCTGATGAACCAGAATGTGTGTAATATACGGTTAGAAAGCTAAATGAGTCTAGTTTCCAAAACAGTTTACGGTTTGTTCATATGTATTTCTTAGAGAAAGTTACGGTTGTTCTAGTAACTGAAGGTCATGCTGCACGGAAATCTGATTTCCTGCACGAACTTATATTTTGAGTTCACAAGCGGCCTTGTCCTTAAGATCTAAGTGTAAAAGATCATTTAAGGACAATACGGCATGATTTAGTTAATCATTACCCAATGCCACATTTGAAGACATGTTAAAAAGCATTGACATGCTAAGTTGTTGAAACTTCCGTGATTAGTAAGAATCAAGAAGAGCCCTCTGATTGATGTAAAGATCAGGGGGAGGTGCGAACTTCAGGGAGAGTCTAGCACATACATACATGTCAATATCAAATGTGAAGGGTGCGTTGTACTCTTTTTCTCCTACGATCAAGGTTCAGTTTTTCTCCCACAAGGTTTTTGTGACTTGACGAGGTTTTTGACGAGGCAACAGATCAGCACCATCGGCATATCAGCGCGCGGCACAAGGGGGAGTATTCTAGGATATTCTGTATCTTTTTAGATATTCTTTATGTGTGTCTTGGCCCTTATGCCAATAGGATATGTAGTTTGACTAAATCTATGTATTCATTATCCTTACCATATTGGTATTGTGTAATTCTCTATATAAATGGCTCCTATCAATGAATAAGATGATGATTCTCTTGCTATCTCTTTGTCTCTACACTTTATCCTTCATCAGATTCTCTTTTTTATTTTCTTATTGTCATGGGTAGCGCCATATGACGCCAATGTCAATAACCTATGTATACAACTAAGGTAACACGGGTTGGACCCAACATATACATATGGGTATAACGCCCCTCTAGAGGTTCATGGTTTCGACATCGTAGGAAGAACGTCCTATCACTCTCTAGTCGCTGAACTATTATATTAATCTCTGAAATCACACATGTCTAGCCTCATGCACATAAACGTAGAGCACAATGAGTGGAGTAGTTTCCCTACCTCATGTTGAAGAAAAGGAAGCCAGAAACTGGGAAACTGGAGAATCGATGCCAGAATTCCAGGAGCTCTCTCTCGATGGACCTCTTCCCTCTTCAGTTTCATGTTTGAACCATGGACATCGGCGAGTAGCCAACGAGCAAATCTAAAGAGACCGATCCGTCGGTCAAACGTGGCGAGACAACGAAGATATGGCGGAAGGAAGGTCGTAGGCAGCTGGGCTTAGTCTCACACTTGAGGAGTCGGTTAGACCGAGCGTTCCCTTTATTCTTGAATGGACGGCTATAGTTCAGTGCGACAAGAAATCAAATTAATAGAGAGAGAAGCCAGGCGTTCCTCGTTTCGGCGAATATTTTCGAGTCTGAGAGAGATAGAGAGAGAAGCCGTTTCTATCTTTCAACGTGCGCTTGAGTTGAGGCTCCAGAATTTTAGGGACACGAGACATTTGAGGCCGCGAGAAGGAAAACTTTAGCGGCAAACTTGAATTTTCAGCCAAAATTAGGAAGGAGGATATTTTTTTGTTTGTTTGGTAGAACAAAATTTGAGAAGAAGTCAGCCATAAAAAAGAAGAAGACGGAGTGGTGTTTTATTTTTATTTTTTCAGGTTATACGCTCTAGATTTAGGTATTGGAGAAGTTTATGTATAAATATAAGTTTGTCAGACATTCATGTTCTTGTTTGTGTAGGTAAAGGTTTTCTAATTATTAAATTCTTAAATGAGTAATTACCAAGATTATCTTAAATAATAATTATTCTTAAATTCTTAACAATATTATGAATAATTTGCACCTAGATTACCATGCAAATCATTACCATTACCAAAAAAAGATTACCATGTAAAAAGTTGTCAAGATTATCCTAATTTATGACAACTACCTACTCCCTATATTATTCTTATTTTTTCTGTCAAAAGAAATAATCTTTATAGATAGGAGCTTCAATAAAGAAATCTACTAAAATAAGTCACAAGGGTAGGTAAGAACGTTTTCGTGTGATAAGTGACGTTTATTTAAAGTTGACCATGTGGATCGAGACCCAAACGTTATCAAATAGGTGAATTTTTTTTCCATAGCCATATTTAACTACAGTGATCACATCAGATGGTTAAAATTAATTTTTTTGAATTTTAGTCATTAGAACCCCAACGTGTTTACTGATGTGACATGACTTGTTTAGTAAGTTTTATATAAGTGTACATATTTATGGAACAACTATATCTTGCAAATAGATTTTTGAAAAATCAGCCGTAAGATGTGATAGGTATAAAGAAATACAGCTATGGTAAAAAAATCACATATTTTCGATAATATTTGAGCCCCGATCAAGACGGTTAACCCTATTTACACTTATTCTCTCTTACGGGGAGCCTTATAGTGAGGAAGTAAACTTCCCAAATTTTTACATGGGCTGCTACATCTCATCTACGTGAGAGTGTGTGCATGAAAGAATCGACCAAAATAAGTCATAAGGGAGTAGGTGAGAACGTTTTCTTGTGATAAGAGACGTTTATTTAGGGTTGACCGTGTGGATCGAGACCCAAACATTATCAAAAATATGTGAATTTTTTTCTATAGCGATTTTTAAATATGTTGATCACATCAGACGGCCAAAATTTAATTTTATGAATTTTAGTCATCAGAACCCCAACGTGCCTACTGATGTGGCATGATTTGTTTAGTAGGTTTTATGTAAGTGTACATCTTTGTAAAACAATTGTATCCCGATTTTTAAAAAAATTCAAAATTGATTTTTCTTCTTCAAATTAGAAAGTAGAGGTCTTCACGAGTTCGCTGTATTTTTCGATGAATTTTTCAGAGTCCTGAGTTATTTTTACCGATTTTTCCAAGTCTCGTCAAACTTTAGTTGATATGTCGGACTGATGACGTGGCACGATTTGATTGGATCTTTTCTGACTTGGTCCCCACGAGCTGCTGACCCACGTGAGTAAGTCATCTCTAACATGCTGACAAGTGTCAATTTTGTTAAAGACAGCCAATGAGATGGTGCCATATTCTGATTTGGTGTAAGAATCTTAGAGAAGCCTTAGATGTCGACAAGTGGCACTCTGCAATTGGACCAAACATAATAACTGACTCTCTTTGTTGGCTTAATCTGCCTATCTTTCTCCACATTTTTTTGGAGTCTCTCTCTCTCACTTTCTCTCTCTAGAATTTTCGGCGGATCATAATTTTTGATCCGTCACTCTGATTCTGAATCCGCAAAAGGTTACGGGTTCATATCGATGCCCTCTTTCTATCCTTGAGGTTTGGGTTAGATCTAACCAAAAATTTTAGATGACTCGTTTTAAGAGGCTCAGTTTACAATCGATGTTCTTGGTGGGTATTCGAATTGTCTAGGGATCCATTGGTCGGAATTAAACCTTTTATTCGACGACTTTACAACAAAAGAAAATCTCGTTGGAAAATGATCATTTATTTTCTGACCACATTGGACCTCGTCGGTAAAATAATTAGCGGGAACTTTTGCCGCCAAATTATAATTATTTCCGACGACCTTTTCCGACATATTGATTTTCGTCGAAAATAATTTTCATCAAAAAATTGTATTTCCGACCATTTCCGACGACTCGTTGGAAATTATGTTATTTCCAACCAGTAATTTGTTTGGTCGGAAAATGTTCGTTGCAAAAAAGGATATGTGTTGTAGTGATCCAGCGATTTTCTAACTTCTAGAAACATTTTCATTTTTCTCGAATCTTCCAAAATATAGTTCGATGCTCTAAAAAAATAATCTGAAGATATCCCCAAACTCATATCGACGCATACTTTAACATTGGAGCCCTATGTCGTTCGAGAACTCATCCATTCGGCAAAAATTTCAGAAATAATCCCGAGCAGTTCCATTTAAAATTCTCGAATGCGCACGTGGTTACTTTTCTTCTATAACTTCACGTAAGCTTGGTAAGTTTTCTCAGGACCTGTTTGAACCAATATTTGGCACGACCTATGTGGCATACCAAATAGACGGGTCCATTAGTGACCGCGGCCACTAATAAGTAAATATCGTGACTCATCCTGTTGAGCCGTAGTGCACAACGCGACTTATTAAATAACCGCGGTTAGTAACAGAGATGATGACCGCGGCTATTGGTGTTTTGAGCCGTGGTCGTTGAGTCGCGGAAACCTTATGTTGAGCCGCGGACACCCTATGTTGAGCCGCAGACATCATGAGCCACGGACACATTTGTTGAGCCGCAGACACCCTTTGTTGAGTCTCGGACACCCTATGTTGAGCCGCAGACATCTTATGATGAGCCACGGACACCTTTGTTGAGCCGCGGACACCTTTGTTGAGCCGCGGACGTCTTATGGTGAGCCGCGAACGTCTTATGTTGAGCCCCGGACACCCTATGCTGAGCCGCGGACGCCTTATGTTTAGCCGCGGTCACCTTTTGTTGAGCTGCAGACACCTTATTTAGTTGCGGTTATTCGTGAGTTGCAGCGGCCAAGTAAGAAGAATAATTGTTATATTCTGTCAAACCTATATGAGGTCAACTGATTGATATTTGCAAGCTAAATTACGGTCAAAGATGGCCCCTTCAAGGAAGATGTCACCACAGTTACCAAAATGGTTACAATCAGGTTGAATGAGTTTTATTACGAGAATGACATTACTACAATTTCAATCTCAAAAAGCCATCGCACACATGAGCTTTATTACAATTTAATCAATGATTTACCTGTAATTCATCCATGTGTTATTACAATTTAATCCATAATTTACCTGTAATTCATCCATGTGTTTAAAGTTGGGATTACGTTTTCTTTATTTTACTTCACTATAAAAAGGACCTTAGGATTCTTTGTTAGAGGTCCTCGACCAAACGCTCTACGCGATTACACATTTTTATCTCAATACAATTCAGCTTCTTAGCATTACACATATCAATTCTTCCGTGTTTATCTTATCGTTTTACTTTACCGGTACTTGTTATTCTTTTTCTGCAGTTTACTTTATCGTTCTTTTCATACTTGCAATTTATCTTACTATTCGAGTAATTTATCTTTCCTGCAATTTACATTCGTGTTCTTTACCTTTTTTTGAAGATTTTTGCACTTTATTTGTTGCACTTTACATTCCTGCATTCACATCACTTGCACCATCACAACATTCACCTAGTCACATAGCATCAAGATCGGCTGGTAAGCCGATCCGTGTTACAGTCCTTGCATCCAAGGCAGAGGGAACCCTGAGGCCGAGATCGATCATTTCTCGGTCCACAGTCAACTTATTAGAAGTCAGGGCAACGCATCTACATATCAGAACAAAACCTCGCTTGGCCTCTCGGCCACGAGTTGGCATGTCATCGCACACGTCACGAAGCCAGAATGACACGTGTAGCCCAAAGAAGCTCCCGGCCCATTGACACGTGGCCGGGACGATTTTTGAGCCAACAAGACCTCATAAGATTTCAGCAACAAGTATGACATTTCACTTGTTTTCACGTACTAATATGAGGCACTTGGCGGCGTTAATAACAAAATTTAATTTTGGTCCTTGCTCCACTTTAATCCCAACACCTTTGCTCAAAGCTCGAATTCTAGATTGTGTTGGATTACTAGGTTTGTTATCCTATCTTGGAGAAATTCATGTAATGTTACTTGTACAAAATATAAGATGCATATGCATGCATTAGGGATATACTATATATTTGTCCCTGTTTTCTGAAAGCTGATTCACTAATGTCAAACATTATAAGGTTTTCAAGTTCTTTTTTAAAAAATTACTCATAATCGGTGGGAATAATCCTTTTTTTGTTCTTTCTCTTGTACAAGAAAGAGTGAAAGACACAAATGTATATTGGCATGGTTACTAAAAAATATACACAAAACATGATAACTTATCAAGAGTTAAAAGGAAGAATCACATTTTTTTCGAAATATAGTGAACAAAAGATACAATATGCCTCCTACTAAAGAGGCCTTTAATTGGTGGATATTCGAATGCCAAATTAAACTTCAACCACAAAGCAATTTGTCATCACTTTTTAGTACTATGTGCATCCTCTTCATTTGTTTGCAATGGTATGTTGATAACTACTGCAGCATGTACTCTGTTTTTTCGTACACATGATATCTTTTACCACATGGTTTTCGTTGAAATTGTTAAGAACAAGGCTTGTAGCACTACTACAAAAATAACATCAGACCACGGCAAAAAAATGTCGTCTGATTGTCCAAGTCACCGTTGTCTTTTTGCGTGTCGTCTGATGTTTCGTAAAAACGTCGTCTGATTGTTGTCGACAACCATGAGATGCCAACATATGTCAACAACATATCAACATATTTTTTGTCATGTGACATACTCACACCACAATTACTTTGTGTAACAGTTATGTGACAACTAATCATACAACGATTGTTATTAGAACTGTTATCTGATATATACTCAGAAATCGGTTTTAGTGAAAAATTTCAACTTAATTTCTTTCTATATATATATATATATATATATATATATATATCATTATTATTATTGCTAGAATCCAGTTTCATATTTGGAAAAAAAATTTCAATAACAATATATATTCAATAACAATAAACATTCACTACGGATTGATTTCAATACCATTGTATAGAAAATGAGTTGAATAAGTTGATGACCTATTACAAAGGTAAAGATGAAAGTTCATATGTTAAATTTTCTAGCTATCTTAATTGTGTGCCTCAAAACAAGTAAAACATAATGCCTATCTCAACATCACATTGTGCGTTCTTGTGCATCATTCTCTTTGGTAAGCTCTTGGTCACATTATACAATATGTATTGGCATGGGCAAAGGATGCAACATGGAAAGAACACCACCTTGGAGACCAAATGTCCACAACAAACACACTTTACAATGTGCACTTCAACTCCTAATGGTCGAAACTTTCTGAAACAGATATGGTAAAGTGTAAGAGCGACATCATTCATCAATGCTAGCTAGCTTGATTGATATGAAAATGTAAGAGTAGAAGATTACCATGAGTGTAGTCTGAAATAAGAACGATATCCAGCATTGCAAAGACCTAACTTACTTGTAAGTTGCAACCACACCATTCACCAAGACACTCTCATGTAAATGTTCATCAGTAAGCACAGCTATTATAAAGAGCAACATGATTATAATGCATACTATAGATCATTACCAGATATCATGTACAAACACAAACACATTCTAACCTTTGCCTTCTTTCTCAATATCACGACCAACACAAACGGAGGCTTCCCTATTTGCCACTCCCTGTGATTTGTTGAGACAAATTGTCATTAAATTAGTAACTAAATAAAAATACATGGAAAACTTCTGCCAAGTTTGATACACAATGCAAAGACGTTAAAATAGATTTAGCTAACTAAGATTGTTTAACATACCCAAGAGAAAGTGTGGATATCAATAGTATCATCTCGACTAGTCACTCTCCTTTCGTTGCCTTCTCCATAAGCAGAAATGTGCTCCTTCTATCGCTTGCTCAGTTTGTCAATAGTCTTCTTGATTACTTCATACCCACCATCATTTCTCATTGACTTGGTACTGATATGTACAAGTTCAAAAATTTAATGATCCACAGTCATAAAACACTCAGGCTCTAGTGCATTATAAGCACAATTTGCAGTCAAATTTGACAATAAAATTGAACAGGGAGCTACTTGTAGTTGCAGTGAGCACCCGCATCATTCCAGTCACCCTGAATGAAAAAGAAAAAAGCTGTAAAGAAACATACTAGTAGAACAACATGAAAACACCTGAAATATTGCTCGTGGTGTGTGAAAAAACCTTGACTGGTTTAGGATCCAAAGAAAGAACAACTCCTGCCATTTTTGTGAATCTCTGTTTCAGAAACAGATAAAGTTGCTCAACATGCATAACAATGAACTTACACTTGATAACAACACAATTAAATAACAACAAACACTCAGTGAGCTCTGTAACCTTGAAGATAAGCATATATAATCAAAGTTAAGGTAATTTTACTTTTGCGATGATATGGGTAAAGAATTATGAAGCTATAGTACATAAGAAAGTGAATCCAAATGAGGATCACAATGTTTAAATCATGAAGCAAACAAACAAAACTAAACTAAAAGGTTGGTTCTTTATTGACACAAGCTAGTAGTTTAAGTTGAAGACGTTAAAGATCTGAGCTTTAAAGAACTGAGAGGAACCCAAGTTGGAGTGGTTCCGCCCACAGTGTCTCTAAAACAAAGCAAAGAACCTATAAATCAAAAAAAAAATCTGTTTAGTTCTTCTCACCTTCCCTGCCACAAGGAGGTCAAGACTCCAGTTTGGATAACAACAATCATCAACTCCTACAAATACCATGAATAAACATTAAATGCAACTATGCAAATTACCCTTAAAGCATCAAGGTTCTAACTACCGTTCTATTACTTCAAGGATTGAGTATAAAATGGTATCTATAGACAAATGTACAACTTCAATATGGACAAGAACTTTGCATAACTTAAAGCCTACCTCCCCAACTATTAAAAGTCCAATCAATGCCAGCAACCTTTGGCTCTGGGCTTCATCCTATGACGAACTAAAAATGAGGAGACTATGACGGGAAGATTACCAGATTCTCTGATGATGACGATGACAGACACATACGACGAGGACAGTGCCGGACTGAAATTTCCAGATCTGAGATTGCCGCGACGACATCAGCAACATTGTCATCTCCCAGGAAAGAATTGATCTGAAATCGAAATTTGGATTTAGGGTTTTGAAATTGGGGGAGATGGCTGAGAATGAGATGGTCTAGGGCTGAGTGAGAGATCGATAAGTGCGGGCTCGCGAGGGTATAGTTAGAGAGAGGTAAGGGATCGGGAATTTGCTAGGAGAGAGAGGCTGGGTGTTTTGGGAGAGACAGAGAGAGAGAGCTGGGTGTTTTGAGAGAGAGAGAGAGAGAGAGAGATGCGCGCTTTGGGGAGAGCCAGGAGAGGTTGGGGTTGGAAGGACTGAGAGAGTGTTTGTCGAGAAAAAGAGAGAGAGAGGCGCACACATAGGGTTAGATTTTTTTCTTTTTTGTCTTTTGGGTGGAAAGTTTGGTCTCAGACATTTAATTTTGGTCTAAATTGTTGGGGGGAAATCAGCGCGCTTTGAGTTTAAGCATTCGCTGCTTCAATATTTGGGCTGAATTGAGATGAGATGTCGGCAGAAATTTTGGGGAGTCTAATTTTGCTGCGAACACATTTAGTCAGACCACATATATGTCGATACGTCGTTTGACTTTTGATGTTTTTCAGTTCTTTGACGCCTAAATTTTTATACACTCACATTACGTTTTTTATTAAAACCGTAGTACAAAAAACTAAAAATCAATTAGACGATGGTTTAACATAATGCGTCTTCTAATAGGCATTGTCTGATGGCATTTTTTTAGTAGTGTAGGTTGTTCAAGATTGTTAACTGCATCTCTGTTAGCAGTAGTTGGGAGGTAAGATAGTTCTTTACGGGCGCTATCCGAGACCTTCGGCTTTGTACGAGGGTAAAAGAAATCGATAGGGAAGAAGTTGTACTGAAGGCCAGCCATCAGTGCTTATTGTGGCAGTAAGTTTTTTGGTTATATGAAGCCTTAAAGACTATCCTCTATAAATAGGAAGGGGAGAATGTGAATTGTGTGATTTAGTGGCTTTGGATTGTCACCATTAAGCTCCCGAATATTCGCATATGTTGCATTTTGGAATCTTGATAGATAAAGGACAATTACTAATATATACACACACACGATCACTACATTTGATTAAACTTTATAGAGATGATCATGTTATATATATGTAGATACTGACTGGCTATGATCGAAAAATATAATCGAAAAATAAACTAAATAAAGACATTCGCACTTTAATTTAAAGTTTCGCTGAAAACTGTATCCATATATATTAATATAGAGCAGGTGAAAGAAAGATCAAATATAAGACAGTAGGGGACCTCTAGATTAGCTAAACTCTAATTTTTTATTCATACAAATTACGAAGTTGTTGATCGAGTACGTCAAGGTTGATACTGTGTTTTCTTTATAAATATATAACACAGATTATAGAGAAGTGATGTAGTACTTTGTTCATACTCTTGAATGGAACATCGGCCTTTTTATCAATCAGTATAACCAGTAAAATAACCTCGAAGATTCTAGTATATGTTGTTATGTTTTGACTATTGTTTTTCATAAAGAAACATAGACATAAGAATAACTGAATTTCATGCCCATACCAATTTTAGAGTTCTGAACAGAAACAAAACAATGTTCTAAGTCTACTGCGTGGATTCATAAAAGTGAATCCTCATTAGGAATTGTTGAGTAAATAATTATCATGAAAATTCTCATTGTTTTTTACATGAATGAATTGGTCATCTTTGTCAATTAATCTATTTGTCAACACATATGAACTGTGTTTTGTCGAAGAATCGCCAAAGAGGAATCATTAGGGAATGTTTGGAGCCCTAAGTACGAAGTTCAATTAATTTTAATGTTTTGCATTAAATTCTTGTGTTTTCGTGAAGAAAATTTATTTTTTTCGTATTTTTATGAGTGCATGTATAGATTTATGATAACAAATAATTTTTTTGTTAATGATTTGTACAATGTTATTGTCATGCGAACCCTTTTTTTGTTGGATTAGGACACAAATTTGAAAGACCAAAGAACCAAGGGATACATCATGTGTTCTTGCGTCGTAAGTTCAACTTCAAAAACACCACATACCACGGTGATATAATCACATTGTGGGTAGAAGATTAAAAATCTGATTTCTTTTAGAGGTCTTTGGTTATTAGTCTGTATTGGTGAGGATATTATCATGAACATTGGTTTAAACTGACTACTTGGGTTGCTAACGTACTCACTCCTAATCAAAATAAAAATTTCAATTGCTTTAAGTGTTTTTTATTTGTTTAATTAATAGATTGATTCTTTGGTAACTAAAATCGACTATGCTATCTCTTAAAGAAAAAGAAAAAAACAATATTCTTGTAGGCCAATTCGTTAATTTGCCAAATTGTTGAAGATATATATATGATCAGGTATAAGTTCTATATCAATTTCGTCATAAACAATTAATAAGGACAATTTAGTCATATATATATATATACTGTTGAAGGAAAAAAGATAACGAGAATAACGGTCTACTCATTTATTGATAGAAAGACCTATTTATAGGTATTACATAGAGTCTTCCGAAAGATCTAGAAGTTCTATCAACTGTAATCTATTCTAATAAGGAAACCGGATTAACCCGTCATACGTGTATTAAGGCAAGACACATAACAGAAGGACGGAAATATAATTTCCTTAAACACTCCCTCTTGTGTTGCGTCCCTAATACGAGATGGTGTTTATGGTGTTGTCTTGGTAAAACCTTGCCAACTAAAACAAAAACCTCGTAGGTAAAACAAAAGACTTAGACGAAGGGAAAAATAGCACAACGCATCAACTACAATTGAAGATAACATGTGATGCATGTAGACTCCCCCTGATTGGTAACTCAATCTCGGAGTACAGATAAACGGCGCAAGCCAATACATTTCACATACTTCAAAAGTAGACTTGGGCAACGATTTAGTCATTAAATCCAGCCACATTATCCTTAGATCAAACTTGCTATTCTTAGCATTATTTTGATCTTGAAGGAGAAGGTTACCAAACAACTCAAAACATAAGTTTGCGTTGAAAATCAGATTCACGCGTGGTATGACCTTCGTGTACTTAAACTGTCATAACGTCTTCAATACAATAGGTATGGACGAACCGTATAAAGTTCTGGAAACTAGACACCCATAGCTTTCCAACCATATAAGGTCCATAATCTAGTTCATCTTGAGCTAATCACAAAACTCTGTTGAAGTTGACTGTTCTGCCAAAGCAGATTCTCAGACAGATCTGTCCTACTTTACGAAAATAGCGATAACTCACTCAATATGATAGGTGTGATCAAATGGTTGGTTTCTCTGGAAAGTAGACACATAGACCTTTTCAATGGTACCAATTTTACCATTTTTCAACGAGTGGGCTACCTTGTAGGCCTCGTGGAAATTGACCTAAGAAACTGGGCAAATTCTAATTTTGTTGTTAATGTGTCTTTCTGTAGGGATGAATAAGCCTGAACTTTTCATAGAAGGAATCACTGCCATTACATTGGCGTTGCCTGGGCGCATCCGGCCACTACCTTGATATTCCTTCACACTCATCTAAGAGGGAGCAAAGCTGCTCAACCGCTAGGAAGAGAGTTGAAAGACTAAGGAGAACTTGGCCGTACAAGTTTATAGTGAATGAGATGTCGAGTTGAGCATATTGTAACAAGTACATGAAAATGCTACCGTACTTAGATGTAGGATTTCTCCTACGACTTCTTCGTCATATGGACGAAACAGGTCTTCTCAACACTTCGACCGATCAAGGGATACATATAGGCATAACTTCATCGTCCTTTAGCTTGCCTTAAGCCGACAGATGAATAACCATCATCAATAACGGTCCTAACTTTCGAGACCAAGTATTCCCAAGATCCTTTCATTCTTAATTTTGGATCAGTGGCATCTCTTAATTTAACAAGAGTTCATCACGATTCATCCATAATTTACACGCAAATAGGCATAATTTTTCATATCCCTTCCATAATCAAGTAGATACTCAGCAAATACCTTGCAAACGCGCTCCGTGGTCAGGAGCCACTTGATTTGGGTGAAAACCGATCTATTCAAGATCTTTATGTACATCTCTTAGTTTTCAACAGAGATAAGTTGTGACCACAAACTACTTGTTCAGTTTTTCAGAAACTACCAAACTGACGAGGTAGTGGAGTGCAATGACATCCATTACGAGAGTATATCTCATCGTAGTCGAGAGACCTTGCGCCAGAAGGTGAGTCTAAACTCTTTTTCTCACTACACTTTCTAACAAAGACATAACTGATAGAGTTTACACTTGGGGTGTCGGCGTCACCTCACCAAAGCACTATCTCTTTGTTTAAACTGGATCGCATCTTTCCATTTAGGTCAATCTACAACGTTGGTATTTTCTCAACGAAGTATGGTTCAATATCAAACTCATTAAACCACGACATCATGTACACCGGTGTAATTTCTAAGTGTAGAGATCTCTTTATGGACTAGTATTGACATTGAGGCGTCCCCCAATGATGACCATAATCCAGAAATAACAGACAAATGAGTATCATTGATCAAATGATCAAGTTGTGTCAAACTCGCATTCTTCCTTGGCGAGTATGTATTGAACCAAGTGGCCTCCCCCTAAATCATGGGAGCCACGGCCTAGCAACACCATCTACCACATTTTTGGTGTCACCATGCCACCATCTATGGGTGACAACATGTCCTCTTATCTGGACATCATGTCCTTATCCGGACATCAACACGTCTTTATCCGGACATCAATCCTTGCAGGCATGTTTACAGCATTTATATGTGATCTTGTCACTTTAGGGAACTTAATGAGACACAGTAGGGACAAACCATGACAATTCCAAGTCGTTATACTTGAACATTCTTGTTCTTATCTCCCCCTAACAAGGGGAATACTAGCTCATCAAAGTGACATAAAAGAGATCGCCTATCAAGGTTTCTATATAAGCGGACTATAGTCGGAAGCTCATGTCTTATTCAAAGACAATATTCATCAAATAACCCATCATTGTGCGCTTGTGGAGACGCAATTTGGCACATACAACATGTGGACGATATAGATTATAGAACGTTAACTCAATTCGTTAACAAATATACATACCGTTACAATCGTAACATAAAGATTTGAATGATGGTGGGTAAAGATGAATAAGTAAAACTATGACCCTGCTACAATCCGTAGTCGTTGGTCTTACAAGTCTAAAAAAAAACTGCTGGCCTCACTGTCGGGACCGGTCAAAAAGAAACTGGTTGAACCGACCGCCGGCATCACCGGACCTTTGTTTTACACTTCCTTTAACGGTTCACTATTCTCTAAAGCTCCAAACGCTACCAAATTTTTTGAGCAGGTAGATATGGGAGTTAGAATTCAGAACCGTCAGCCTTGACGACAGAACCGGCCGAAAAAGTGCCGAGCCGGCCGTCGTAGTCGCCAAACATCCGTGAACACTTATATTGAGCGGTTCACCACGTTCCAGGTCTCCAAATGCCACGAAATTTTGTAAATACGTAGGCTTGGATGTTAGAAATCCGTGGCCACAAACAGAACCTCAAGAACCGGTCTAAAAGTTGTTGAACCGGTCCTCATAATGACTGGTCTGCAGGCTGAAAAACCGGAAATTCTAGGTTTTTTCAACTTTTCAATCATTGTTAAGGTTTCCCATAACATCTAATTGTTATGACTTGAGTTAAACCATTGTGAACATCACCATAGCATTATTATGCCTCAAAGTGAATAATGAGAAGCCATCTAGGCCAACATCTTATGTATCATTCTTGTTGAATCACTCATAGACATTGCAATTAATGTCTTACTTAGTGAACAACGACTGAGCATTTTGTGTATGCTAGTCTCTTTATTTCATTGTCTTTAGCGTAGGAGGGTGTCGCTCCTAATCTTTGCTAAAGAATAGACTTTATAAAACAAGTAACGAGTATAACCAATGTGAGATTATAGAAGGTTCTTTTGTGTCATATTTGCTTATGAAAGCATGAGTAGTGCCTCCATTGTATAGGAGGATGACACGAATGGCTTTAATGTCATCCAGAGGCCGTGAGCATTGCTCATAACTCCACCAAGTTGTACTTTAGTGATTTTTGATCTCAATGGTTACTTTGCTCAAAGAAAAGATGTCCGTGAGAGTCTTTACTCTTTAGTATACGGATCATCAAAACACATCCAAAATTGTCCTGGACGATTTATGTTAAAGCCTACATGAGTCGATGTCTCCATTCTCATCATTGGTGACAATAACCGATTCAATTAACCGAATCTTAATGACTTATGAATGTTGCGCATTCATTATAGTGATACATAAGAAATTCTCATCAATTCTCACAATGTGTTTCTAGGTGATAAACGTTGGCATGAATACCATTAAGCCATAGCATGGTTCGATGCTTCTTTATACATAAAGAGCATATGTGACTTAAATCATAAAGCCATTAGGCATTGAAACTTGAGCATTAATCCGCTATTTAATTATTTCTGATGATCTAGTCATCGTAGTCACAACCCATGAATAGTTGTCTATTCCTTGCAATAAGCTAAACACTCAATCTCGCTACAACACATTCATATACCAGAATGTAGAGACAACAGTCTTATGTCAAGATATAGAAACCGAAATATGTCAACAATTTCGTTGGAGATTGGTATTGGAACCTTTTAGAGTGCATTCCATGACATGTAATACTACAAAGATGGATGAAACAAGGTTTAAAACATGCCAAAACTTGACAAAATTGATCGTGAGCACTATACATTAGGCGGTGCCACCGCCAACGGCTCACTATTAGATCTTGTAGAGAAAGAGGAGGATTTTTCAACATCCAATTTTGGATGACATATAGCGTAACGCAAATTTTCTTTTGCAATTGTGAATCCCCTCAAGAGTGTAGAAGACTACTCTTGTTTGTAATGCCTTTGCAATTGTATAAGTGTGCATTGTGCCACACTTGACATTACAAATCCTCTTTTGATCCAAAACTGATGTGCATTTCGCCACATCATGATATTTAGCCTTTAGAAACGCCACCTTATAATAACTGGTGGTCCAATGTAGTTCAATGTAGTGTCATGTTGTAATGCAATATATTGCATTAACATATAGCTTATGTAGATCGAAACATATATGCTAGACAAAATCTGAATATATATGTCAACAATTATAACGAGGTCTTGACCATGAATTTAATTCAAAATATAACAACTAAGTAACTTTAGTCAAATATGTGAGGTGTAAGCCTTCACAAAACTTGGAAAAATAAACGGATTTATAGTCTCTTAGAGTAATAAACCGAAGTCATATGCTTCATATCTTCCGCAATATACATTTTGCTTTTAAAATCCGTAACTGTGAGAATAATGTTCTCATCTTTTCCATATAGTAAGTTTCTTATTTCAAGAACTCCATATATTTCTTGTACATTGACCATATTATTGCTTTCTTTGCAATTAATGAACAGATGTAGAACCACATCAATAACAAGATTTTTCTTTTACTAGCCCAATCTTTATATGACATGTAGGGTTTGAGGCGTTGCCTCCCTCTCTTTTTTCAGAACGCGTGACACAAATTTCGTCTTTTTTTTTTTTAATGTCAAATATGGGGCTCATGTTTCGGTCAATTATTTCAAACAACAAGATGGAAGATTGACTATTATCGATATACGATAATTAATTCCAAGTATTGAATTTGGTCAAGACCAAGGTTTTTGGTAACTCAATTCGATGTAAACTGTGACAAATTCGGTCACAAATCGATATTAACCGTGACAATTTCCGTCACAAATCGATGTTAACCACGACAATTTCCGTCTCAAATCGATGTTTGTCCCTTTATTAACCACGACAATATTTCGTCGTAATACTGTGACTTGTCAAACTGTCACAAATTTTAACTTTGATATGAGGGGTCCCAATCCCTCAGTATCGTCCCACGTTATAAAGAAATGTGAGATGTAGAAGAAGGCTACGAAGCCCCGCTATAAAATTAAAAATTCGAAAGCAGCAACTTTTAGAAAAGATTACCTCGGTTTGATTGCCAGAGAATTCGCTTTCAGAGACGGGCGTGAAAGTGCTTGGAACCTTGGGGATTTGTTGTTGACAAGATGTAGCAGAAGACCACCTAACATTGCATGTACGGAGGCGCGCAATTGTGGCGTTGCGATGTTAGAGTTTTGAGAACTTTTTTCTTCTTCTTCTAATGCGTTACTGTCGGTCTGTTGAGCGGTTCACCTACTTCTAGACCGGTTCTTGCAGTAAAATTTTGATACAAGAACCCTGGCAATGTCGCGCTACTGGTGACAAAATTTGAAGGCTATCGGACTCCGGGAAGGGCGTGAACATGCGGCATTAGTGAGACAGAAGGTTCGGGTAGTCCGGTGACCGGTTCGGTACTTTTCTGGCCGGTTCTTGGGGTGAGGCCGGCGGCTTTGGAATCCTGGGAACAAGGGCTATATGATGGGTTTCGGGTCCGGCCAAGTACTTAAAGTTTTGTCGGCCGAAATTGGGTTTTTGGTTTTCTAGGGTTAGGGTTTGCTTTTGGCTATGAACTCAGGGTTTAAATAACGGGCTGATAACGTGTTGAAGGAGAAAAGATAACGAGAATAACGGTCTACTCATTCATTGATAGAAATGCCGATTTATAGGCATTACATAGAGTCTCCCGAAGAATCTAGAAGTTCTATCAACTGTAATATATTCTAATAAGGAAACCGGATTAACCAATCCTACGTGTATTAAGGCAAGACACATAACAGAAGGACGGAAATATAATTTCATTAAACACATACATAATAAATGTTGCTACTCGATTAAAGCACAATAAAAGGAACTAACATAAGTTATTAAGATTACGATTGTCATATACTGACCCGTAAATTTTTATCTTATTTACTAGCTTGATTATAATAAGAATTTTACCGTCTCCGACATTGAGACATAGTTTAATTGGTCCCTAGAGGGGTTTTGAGGGACGATTATTTCGGAGAGTTATTCGTCGGAGAAAAATGTAACGACGATAAAAATGGTAAATTTTAGCTAGTAAAAGGTAATTTTTATTAGGGTATTATTTTTTGGGGGTGTTAATTTTTAGAATTGGGTTGTATATAGAGGAGTTGGGCCGGATGGGTGAGGCCCAAAACCCATTTTCTCCTCTCTTTTTCTTCCCGGTTCCCCTCTTCCCCGAGTCTCCCCGCTGCCCAATTTTCCGGCTGTCATTCTGCCGCCGTCCGACCACCGTTCGCCGCCGCTCTGGTCCCAAAAGGTCGGCCTCCAACCCAGCTTCCATTCTAACCCGACGAGTGCTTCCCTAGCGCCGCCGTGAGGGAGAGCTGCCGCCCGAAAGGTTTGGCTGCCTAAAGCCCTCCGTCGCCGGAACTCCCTCCTTCGGCCACCAATCCGGGCAAGCTTGGTACGGTTTTGTAGCTCTCCTCCCGCGCAGCAACCCCTCCAAAGGGCTCACTCCCTCTTGAGCTCGGTAAGGAGAAATTCGAAGTTGAAATTCTAGGGCTTTTAGGATGTTTTCGTTCGATTGACCTAGTTAGGCTTTGAATTGGTGATTGTGCTTGTTAGGAAAGTTGTAGAGCATGTTCAAAGGATTATGCTGTTAAAATTTCATAGGATTTGGAGGTCGCCGGAATCGATCTCCGGCCGCCGCTGCCGGCGGAGCCGCTGTTTTGGAGATTTTTAAAGTTTTAAATGTGTAATAATTAGAGGAATTTAACGAAGTGAATTGTGGAATTTTCGGATGAGTTTTGAATAGGTTTGAAAATTTCCGAAGTTTGGTATTTTGGCGGTTAAATAATGTAAAATCTGGCCGTAAGATTTAAGTCAATTTCTGGGAAATGTTGTATTTACGGCTGCCGAGTATGGTATTAAAGTTTGAGTTGTTTCGATTTAAGAATATCGAAGTTAGGCAATAATGAGCGTGGTCATGGCTCTCGGTTAATTTTGTCAGTTTGAATAAATATTAGATTTTTAGTGGGAAATTAATTATATATTTGGAACAGGACGTGAGGAGGCCCGAGCAGAAGAAGCCTCGGAGCGTCATCAGGCTTAGGCCTAATTTGTGAGTGGACCTTTATTTTTAATTGAAAAGCATGCGATGAATGATTTTGTTGATCATTTATTTCTTCTGATGAAACTTATTGATTTCTCGGCTATTTGACAATTTTTCCTCCTTTGGAGAGATCCCGAAAATGAGATTTTCAGTGGATATATATATTTTGGATTTTATAAGTATAGTATGTATATAAATGCTAGCTAGCCATACGTGTTTGGTCCGTCATAATGAGGTAAAATACCATTATGGCGTGGCGTGAGTGTTAGACACAAGCGTCATAGCCCTATATGAAAACTACTTTCTTTTCTGGTTTATTTAGGTTTTCATATAGGGAGTCCACACGTAAATACACCGTCATCTTCGGTCATAATGAGGAAAAATACAATTATGGCACAACGTGAGCGTTAGACGCCAGCGTTGTAGCCTTGTATGAATCTCTATTTTTCTAAATTGTTTTTAGGATTCATACAAGGAGTCTGACGAGTGTAAATACATACGAATATATGATTATATATAGTTTAGCCTGAGAGGCTTTATTTTATTTGAGTTGGTCACTAGCCAGTGCTAGTCGTGAAATTGCCAGTTTATGAGTTTAGCACTTTTGAGTTGCCGCATGCTGTATATTTTTTCTATGAAATTAAAATGGGAATGCATAAATATTTTGTTATTAAATTATTTTTGTCTACTCACTCTAACGTTATTAAATGTCTTCCCCTAGGCCTTTCGTTTTAAAATGCCCAGTCTGTAGAGTTTGGATTGGATCTAATAGGAAACGAGGCATAGTCACCCGTATTTCCACCACCTTTCACCAGTAGGTTACCTGTTTAACCTACCTGTGTTTTCTTACTTCCGCTAGTGTCTAGTAGCTCTGAATACTTGGGTTTAATGTATATATTTTTGGTTGCATGTGAAGGCTTGTTGATATTTTAGAATATTTGACGGAGGATGTATATTATCTTAGATAATGTTTATTATCTTGTTGGTGGTGATTGTATTTGGGGAGCACCAAGGCTCCAGAAGTTAAAGTTGGATTTGGAATCTTTAGAAGTGTTTGCAGGTTTCTATTAAGAAGGGTTGTCCATTTTCAAAGGAGGTATGCCGACTTTTACGGTAAATCTTTCCTTGGAGGTGGTCCCCGTACGGTTTACTCCAGGTTTCAGGGAGAAATTCGGGGTGGGTCGTGTCAATAATACATAGGCTTTTCAATTTCAATTTTATAAACATATGTTGAAGTGTATACGTATGATTAGATTTCTAAAGCATAATTCACCTATTTAATGGTTAAAACAAGCACATATTCTATTTTGGCTCTTTCAATATAAGGCATGCCTGAGCACGAGTAGTTATGTATGACTTGTGACTTGGTCAGCTAGCTAGCTAACAAAGCAGAGGAATGTTGTGCACGCCAAGTCATGTGTATTGGTATATCCTCCTCCCTTGCCATTCTTTTCAATTCATCAAAAATATTAAAAATTGAACTTGGTGACATATAAACCAGAGAAGCATGCAATGTTTTGTTTATGAGATTCCTTCGCTCACCATGTTTTAAATTATATCCTCATTTTCATGATGCCTCAGTACACAATTTCTAGTCTTTGGACGGCTTATTCATGTCCACATAAGTTTATTTATAAATCTGGCCAAGAAATGTATGTGTTTGTTGTTCTCTTTCTGAAAAATATCGTCCATAATTGTAGCTATTCTCTAATTTTTTGTATCACTAATTTGGTCATCATTTTCCGTCCCTGCATCAGGCGGGTGTCATTTGATTTAAAACATTCCTCTTTGTTTAATGTTTCGGTAAGCATCAAATGATTTTCTAATTAAAGGGTAGCAGTTTATATTCCAAGTTCGTTGTGATGTTATACAGTTACAAATTCATACTTGTCAAAATGACGGATACAAACAAATATACACGAGTGGAACAATATATTGGAATAGCAAACTGTGCTAATTAAACACAGTGCATGCAATGCATACATGCGCCTAGCTAACTTTTTTTTAATTTTTTAATTTTAAAGGAAATGACCTGAATTGTTCATAAAAACAGAACAACTTTTAGTTCTTTCATATTGATGTGTGGGCAGATACTATGTAATTTCAAATGCTATGCTAGGAAACAAACTCATTGTGATATTTTAGGCAAGTAGTCATTTAGACTGATGGATTGCAATGACCTTAACACATAAATGAAACAATTTTTTTGGAGATTAGTTACCAAAAACTAACTAAAATAAGCTCTATTGTACTGATTCTTACAATTTACAAAGATCTGAAGAGAATCAAGAACCGAAAATGTAAGACTTTGGAGAATGCTAAACTGTTATATATAGATTGATACAACACTCACCTTCTAGTTACAAGCATGGTGAGATTGGATATGTGATATACATAACAAATCGATATAAAACGAAACAATTAAGAAAACCCTTCTAATTAAGATGATCTGGAACAACAGCTACATAATTAATCAGCCATTCATGGTAGGAAGAGGAGGAGAATTGGCAATAGTGGAGTTTTTGATTACGACTTGAGCACCACGATTTTGAATAACGAGAGATTTGAGTTGTTGGAGATCAACGACGGAACAAATGGGATTTTGGAGGGAAGGAAGAGCTACAGTGGCGGCTGCGGCTGCTGCTTTGTTGGTGGCATCTAACTGCTGACGAGGGTAAAAGAAATCGGTGGGGAAGAAGTTGTACTGAAGGCCTGCCATGGAAGATGTTGTGAAAAGTGGGGAAAGAAGAATGAATAGTGTGAATGTGATGAGAGAGTAGAAGTTATATAGAGGTTGGGGTGACTTCAAGGAGTTGAATTTGTCTTTGATGAGAAAGAAAAGAAAAACACACGATAAACTAAGAGGGCATGGTTCACTTATTGTGGGCCTCCATTTATGTTGTCAATAACTATGGTTTTTAATTCGGCTAAGCCCATGGAATTATAAAAAACACTGTATCAACTTACAAAGTACACACACTTGATTTCTATGATAGATATTATTTTAAACGAGAATCTCGTATAACTCTCTCATGGCTATAGCCTTAAGTTATGTCTATATATGCATGGCATATAATTATCACACATTTTTTTGTTGGATCTGAATGATTGTTTTATTTTATTCAATGACTGTGTATGTTAAGATGACAGTTATATATCTACTACATGCAACCTTGCAATGGACATAACAACACTTCTTGGGGAAAATAACAGTGTGATACATAGGATAAATCACTTGTATCCTGAAAGAAGAGCTCACTATTTGAAAGCACGCTTATAACTACGAACAATTGCATAGTCTGAAGGCATAGTAAATAAGAACCTAAAAACCTATATTGTTTTAGATGAAACGATCTATCGAGATCCCAGATACGAAACCCTAATAAATTATAGTCAATTTTTTTTTGCCCCAAAGAATAGCCTAGTTTGAGCATCAAGCCCATGTGTTGATCCAACTTGTACAGTTATCACCTAATTGGGTCAAAAATTAGTGGAGTCCCAACAGTATTCGAGCACCCTCACAGAAAGTTGTCATTGATCACCAGCTACCCGGCCGCTTGCCACTCTAATCTCCCAGCTGTTTTGAAAGTATATTTAGGACATATTTTCTTATTAATTCCAATTCTAAACAATATAAATTGCAAGAACAACATATTTGTTAACTACAGTATAAATCTTCCACTAGGAAACTTCACTGTGAGACTTTATAGTAGTCCACACTTGAATCAATTCAGTAAGAACAAATAGAATTATAGTCTTTATCAAACAGTGATGTTCACCCATCTAACTTAATCACAATCACAATCACATTCAGTAGTATGCAAACTAACTTGATCTTTATGATGTAGAACAGATGGCGCTAAAGATTGAAGAGCAGATCGATCGAAACAAGTCTAAACCCGGTTCGCTCCAGATTTGGCGTTCGGTGTCTGATTGACCATTATGATACCTTTCTGGAAGTGGAACGGCCCAACGAACCAAACCCGTCGCTTTGCTACGACGTATGGGCTTTTTAGGCCATCCGAGTCCGTTTAGGCTTCCAAAATACGAATTTACTTATTTTCAATAATTATTTTTAATAGTTTGTTTTGGATTTGGTTTTCTTTTAATCCTTGGGCTTTTAGGCTTTGTTGTTAGTTGCCCTAAGGTTTATTTGCTCCTATATAAGGAGCTTTTATCAGTTGTAGTCGTCAGCTTTTGATATTAATAAAAACCTTTGAGTTTTAACTCAATTTTCTGGTGGATTCCAGAATTCCTCTCGTGGATTCGAGAGATTAGACTTGTGGATTCAAGTCGATGTTGGTGGATTCCAACGATATCTATTTCTGCTGCATCACTTTACAACTGAAAAACCTATGCTACTTTATGTGAACCAATTTTGGTATGAAGGATCTGAACAAGCCTTCTTTGAATCATACAAACCACTGATCTCAATCACTATGAAATGACAGATGCAATAATACAAGAGTAACAAATGACAATGAGGTTACTAATCATTCACCCATTCTCTCTCTCTCTTTTTCTCCATCTCCACCACACACATCCATCTTTTTCTCCCAAAAATTCAAACCCATCATCTTCCATTTCTAAAACCTCCATTTCTAAACTCTTCCATCCTCTTCCATTTCTAAACTCCATCTCCTCCATCACCACCACCATCTCTAATCTCAAACCTCCATTAACACCACCACACTACTACACCATTCACTACAACAATATAGAGCAAAGGCCAC
Source organism: Fragaria nilgerrensis (assembly GCA_010134655.1). Taxonomy (NCBI): domain Eukaryota; kingdom Viridiplantae; phylum Streptophyta; class Magnoliopsida; order Rosales; family Rosaceae; genus Fragaria; species Fragaria nilgerrensis. The sequence goes on from CM020982.1 coordinate 23,917,647, forward strand.
ACATCTTGTGTGAAGGTGTGTGGCCTTTAGAGGTGTTGCAAATCACCTTATGTGTGGCAAATGAGGGTATTAGTATAGGTATTGGAGGGGTATGAGGGAAAATGCCACACATAAGGTGATTTGCAACACCTCTAAAAACCACACACCTTGTGTGGCCTTTGCCCCATATTGTTGTAGTGATTTCTCCACTGTCTTTTCTATATTATTTTCTCCATCCACTCCACCTATTCACACAAAGCATAAATCAACATTCACTATCTCTTATCATCAAATCATCAAGAGAAAGAAGAAGAGGGAATCACCACCACCACCAAGACGTGAGCTTGGGGATCAATCAACACACCACTAAGCCAACTCTCTCCTTAAACTGTAGATCTATTTTGGTGCTTAATTTGATTATGAAGTTTGTTCATGTAATTATGAGTGAGTAGTACTTTGTTGGGGTTAGGGTTGAAAGCTCTAACCAATCTTATATGGATTGATGCTATAATTTGATGTGATGCAATTTTAGTTAACATTCATACATGCTAGTTCAAGAGTTGAATGCATATGCTTGGAATTTACCATTTTTAGTATTTGTGTTTGCTATGTCATAATATAATGTTTAGAGCTTGGTAACCTTTGAATGTTCAAGCATGAAAGCATACTAGGTGTGCATGAAGGATTTGTGAATTACAATCACTTAGAGATAAGCTTGGTTAGTTTGCATAGTTTATACATCTCCAAACTTTATGCACTTAAGGTAATGCATTAGATGTCTAACCGGATTGAAATGCATAACTTGAGTAGTTAAGTACTACACCCAAGAGGGGTTACTTGATACCACAAAAAGAGTATGTCCCTTGTCATAGCCGAGAGAGATGCAAAGAGAGAAATTGGTTGATTAGCTTAGCATCTTTCATATTGAATTACATCAATACTTGCAAGGGAGGTTAGTGGTAGACAATTCGAATCCTAACTTCATTCATCCATTATCCCAGTCATTTAGTTTAGAGTAATTTAGTTTTATTTGAGCATTTAGTTTAATTTAGTTCACAACTTCAAAAACTCAAAGATCAAATCACTACTTTATACTCACCATGAGCCTAGATTTCTTTGTGTGTTTAGGTTTGTGATTGTACATTTGCACGGTCTATCTCTCTTAAGGTTAACATCGTAACTAGTGAAAAAAATCTAATCATCGTGGGTTCGAAAACCTTTCTTAATATCCTTATCCTATTACTTGTACCTCTTATACTTGAGGGTGACTTTTTGGCTAACATTAATCCATTCTCAATTCCTAGAACAAACCACGAAGATGAACAAATTAAATGGCATTTTTTTAGAGCATCTTTTTAGACAATTGTTTGTCATCCTTAATATTTTGCAAGACCGGCCACCGATAAATATCAAAGAATCTTCTACATGGGACAGTTGAAGATTGAGTATAAACTTTCTTCATTATACACACACACACGGAGCCGTTCCAAAAAGGACGTCCGCACAACCCTTAAAGTGCGGACGTCCCCTCGTTCTCCACCGGACGGTTCCGACGACGGTGCATCTCCACCCAAGCGGATTCCAACGGCGTCCCCGGTCACTTTCTCTTCCCGACGAGATCGATTTTAAGGTCTGGGTAGCAACCTCCACCCAAAACTTCAAACAAGATCGATCTCGTCAGAAAACTTGAATTCGACGGACTCGCCGGTGAGAGAAAGTGATCGGGGACGCCTTTGTAGTCTGCTCGGGTGAAGGCGCACCGTCGTCGGGGCTGAACAGTGCAGAACGGAGGGACGTCCACCTCTGATCCGGACTGTGTGTATATATATATATATTTTATCTGTGTAATCATATTTAGATAGTAGCTCTATTGCCGAGTCACTCGATGATGGAAACATACATGTGTACGTATTTCTGGTTTTCAAAACATACATGTCTTCAAAAGATCAGGAACATGCAAACACGAACTGCTACTTTCACCAGAATATGAACATGCACAAGGTTTGAACAACTACTGCTATCTTCTTGTTCGAGGAGATTGCTTGAACATATCTACTGCTTCTCTTCTTGCTTAAGGGACATGCATAAGGTTTGAACAACTACTGCTATCTTCTTGCTCAAGGAGATTCAAATACAAAGGTGGATGGAGATTACATAAACATATGCTTGAGTAGATATGTATATAGTTGAGGAGATATGCATATATAGTCGAGGGAATCTGTTTATGGTTAAAGAGATATGAGAGGAGATATGAACATATGCTTAAGGAAATCTCAACAGAGAGTTGTTGTGAACTGAGAAAGTTTTATTGATATTAGAAATGTTACAAACTGAGACTACGAACTAAGAGATGAAGTTTAAAAGCTAAGAGAGAGGTATTGAGATTTTTTCTTCTCTAAGCGTATTGTCTCTTCTCTTCACTTTACTTCTATATATACTAGATGAAGCTGAGTTTTCAAATTCCATTCCATATACGTGGATGCAGCATGCAACCTCATGCAAACTCTCATGCTTGGTGAACATATTCTCATGCTCAGATACATCTATTTGCAAAACATACATGTATTTCCAACATATATAGGAAAAGACAAAGGGTGCGGCTATTTCCACCCCACTAAATACTTAGTTCATCCCATGTCTTATTTTTTACCTTTAAAGTTCTAATTTTGCCCTCAAAAATTTTGAGAAAATCAGGTTTTTATTTTTCATTCTTTTAACTTACAATTATAAAAATGATGAAATGTAAAAATATATACAAATATTTCATCGATATATTTGACGTATACCTCCATTCTTCTCAAACCACATCCTATGTTCTCCTTGATCTCTTTCTTGAGTTCCTTATTTATGATTATATATATATATATATATATATATATAAGGAGTCCCCTTCTAGAATGAGATCCCACTTTGAAATTAAAGTGCGGGACTCCTTATTTCGCTCACTTTCAGGTCGTATTTCCACATCACAACCATACAATGTCTAAAACACAGTGTGATTATCAATCACACTGTGTTTTAGACATTGTACGAAAGACTACACTTGAAGCCATAAATAAAATAAAAATAAGAACGAATAATCTCACCACACTGTATAACCACCCTATTGAAGATTGAAGTGATTCTCAAATCTGATTTGAAAGATGTAGAGAATTGTTTTTTTTTCCGATATAAAGACGTAGAGAATTGTTATTGTTTGAATTTTTTAAATTTTAGTTTAATATTATATTTTTATAATTTTTTTAATTATGAGATTAGTATTAGAATATTTAATTTAAATTTAAAATGTAGGATGAACAAATGATTTAGTGGGCGGCAATAACCGCACCACTCGCAAGACAAAATGAATCTCTACAAAATATTATTACCAAAAAAAAGTTAAAAACATTATCCGCCAAAGATATATGCAATCACCTATCCCAAAAACGTTGAAAAAAAAAAAAAAAAGATTATTCCGCTAGCATGGGAACGTAACACGTCTTGGGCACAGCACCCATCAAAATTCCAAAACCTATGGCGGTGGTGCCAGGCACAAACGCCACCGGCAAATCCAAACACTGAGGATTCATAATCATATGCTGCTTCGTCCACAGCCAACCATTTCTATACGTCGCCCAAATCGCCATCTGCACGCCGAACCTTACTCCCCCACTTTCTCTATCCTTCTTCATCTTCTCCAATACCCCTTGTTTCAGCGCCGGCTGATCACCATCCCACTGGTTCATCGCCAGTCTCATATGCACTTCTTTCGCTGTCCTCATGGGCAACGAGAACGGCTCCACCGACTTTATGGCCAGCGGCACCGTGTCCTCCGACAGAACGAAACCCTCAACCCGGTCGAAAGAGATGTAAGAGACGAGGTTAGGGTTCTGGATTCTGAACTTGATATCCCATTCGGCTGTCAGGTTTGTTTCAGAGACATTAAACTTGTGGACGGATAAGGCAGTGAGCTGGACTTGGGGAGCTTGGGGGCCTAGAGAAAGCTCTTGATGTATTCTTGGATAACCTGCAATGAGGCCGAAGAATAGAAGAGGCAGGGAAACGAGAAGAACGAATGAGGCAACAGTTGGTGTCCAGCATGACCCGTTTGTTGGTGACCTAGAAGTAGTAGTGCTATTGTTCAGGTGGGATTTTATGGAATTGGGCTGGTAAGAAACGGGAAGCAATGGAACTATTGCATGCTTTGATGATGATGATGATGATGATGATGATGGTGAAGAGAAAGCCATAATGCATGCAGGCATGCACTTCAGTTATACGTTTGATCCGTCAAGCCAAGGTCAATAAGGTGTTGGTTAATTCAGGGAGGGATATGTTGACGGTGATTGCATACGACGTCGTTAGAAACACGGCAGAGCGAGGATCGATGAACGCACCGGCCGGCTAGTTGCTTTCCGGTTGGAGTCACGTGCATGGATCCTCGATCAATCTTCCTTCTAACTCATTCGTTGGGACAAGCAGCCTGATCGATGATGGTGGATGATGAAACATGTTGCTAATTAATGGGTTTGCCTTTTCTAGCTTGAAACTTTCTGCTTGCACAAAACCACAGGTATGTTGCATAACAATCACACATTTTGTCTGGTGCAAATTTTCCCAGCTCATCAGCTATACTATTATTGAAATTAGGGATAATCTTGAACGAATTATTATCTTAATTAAGCTCAATTACAACTACATTCCTGTCTTCCCAAAAGAAAAGAAAAGAAAAGAAAATCTCATAATTAAGCAATTCATCTGAATAATATCAAGAAACATTATCAAAATATTGATCGATCTTTTGTCATTAACTTTGGATAGTGAAATTGACACCCTATTTTTTAATTTAACAGCATGCACATATATGTATTGATGAAGAGCATTTTATTATGAAGAACAGAAGGAGCCATTTTCACTCTTATATATAATGCTTACTGAATTGGGCGAAATTGGTAACGCTAGTTGGAATTACTTTGGTAATGTCTTTCTGTTGTACCACTACCAGGACAAGTACTTTAGCCGACGAAAAATTTTCGTCGGCCTGTTATCTGAACTCGTCGGCTAAGGTCTTAGTCGACGAAGCCTCGTCGGCTATAGTGTTGTCGGGAAAGGGTCGTCGGCGATAACTTTAGCAGACGACCCTAGAGACCGTCGTCGGCTATTGTCCAGACAATAGCCGACAAACTATTTTGTCGTCGGCTTTTGTTCATGAATTTAAGCCGACGAAACAGACTCTATCTTTCGTCGGCTATACTCCCAGACTTTAGCCGACAACGTCTTGTGTCGTCGGCTATACTGCCAGACTTAAGCCGACGTAACAGAAATATTCGTCGGCTTTACTCGAAGCGTTTAGCCGACGGAACTGAGATATTCGTCGGCTAAAGTATATAATTAAAAATTAAAAAATAATTATAGCCGATGAAATAGAGCCTCTTTCGTCGGCTATAGTAGAGTTTAGCCGACGAAACATGCCATAATTCGTCGGCTAAACTATATTGAAAAAAAATAAAAATACTATAGCCGACGAATTGTGGCATATTTCGTCGGCTATAACTCCATTCCAGTAATAAAAAAATACACAAAATTCTTAAATTACCATTCCAAGCAAGCTGCAAAATACACCAAAACAATTCCATATATATAACCAACAAGAAGCACATAAAACTATATAAGGTATCAACTACACAAAATCTAAATGGTCTAAATCAATATCCGAATCTGGGGCCTGCTGGTGAGGAGATTGCGGCGGCTGAGGTATCTCTATAGGCGCAGGCATGGGCGGAGGTGGAAGTCCCTGAAGCTGGGCAGCTGCCAAATCCTGGAAGTACTGGAACATTTGCTGCTGCTGGGCTTGCTGGGCGGCATGTAGGGCTCTAGTATAGGCTCTATATTCGGCGAACTGGGCGGCATGAGCGGCAACCTGAGCAGCATGAACGTCAGCCTGAGCAGCCTGAGCGGCAGCTAAAGCGGCAGCATGAGTGGCTTGCTCTTCCCGTAGTCTCTCAATTTCCGACTCTAGCTGAGTCGTCCTGCTGCTAGTCGAGGCTGCCTTTCGTTGAAATCCTGGAGTGGTCTTCAAGATCCCCTGGCCTTCTTTCCTAGACCCCGGCAGTAGAAGTTGTTTTCTCGCGGTGGGAAGGCTGTGCCCATGATCCTCGCCCCAACCCTCGGATCTGAAATGTCGATCCGGGAAATGGCTTCGGACATCTCTTTCTCCTGCGTGTCCGGCCATGTCTCCCTCACTATAGCACTCATCACCTCGTCACTAGCCTCCCTCACCCTTGCCTAATTGGATAGGAAAAAAATTATTAATTAACATTTTAACATATATATAAGTAAAATTAAAAATTCCGTAAAAAGGAAAGATTACTTACTATATCCTCCTGGGAGTCAGGATATGCCTTCTCGTACGTATAGACGTACTGGTCGACCTCTGGATGTTCCCTGGCCGCCTCGTCCATGAAGACAGCGAACGGTTTAGAACCGGCATGATGGTTCCTTGTGTTGCGTTGCCGGTTCTGAGCGTTCGCCCGGGAAACCGCCTTCAAAGAAAAAAGTAAACAATTAGTAAAATATTTTAAAACGCACGTACTTAATGATAAATTAACTAATTAATTTATTTAAATACCTGTTTACGAGGGTTGTTGAATTCTGATGTCAGAAGCCAACGCTACTCGTACTCTCTGTACTGAAACTCAGCAGGGGTAGCAGAACGTGCGTTCCCGTGCGTAGTCCAATGGGTCCGCAACTCGTTCTTCCACTCCTTGTACCTACAGATACAACAAAAATATTAGAAATATTATTAATATGACATACAGTTTTGTTTTTTCATTAATTTCCCAACGTACCTTCCCCCATGCACAAAGTCCGCCCAGCTGCTCTTCAAGGGCTCGGGAACCTCAAACCACACCTGCATTTAACCGTTTATTAGTTTAGTTTTTCCAGAAATCTACAATGTAATACATAATATTATTCACGCATTTTGTAAACTCACCGACATCGCGTTGTGGACCATGTCTTTAACCTCCTGCGGGACCTCGCCCCAGTCTGACCACAACATAGGGACTCTATCCCTAATGAGCGCTCCCACGCGGCCGGAGTACGTCCTCGACTTCCCACCCGATACTACGTCGCCATCCCCGTCAGTACCGATGACAATCCTCCCTGAGGTACCGACGATCTTCTCCAGAGCCTTCCCTGTGACGGGCCTCTCTTCTTCTTTGCCGGCTTCGCTCCGACGGTGCCTATGACATGATAAACCAAATTGATTATTAAAATCGGAATCGGAGAATTATAAGAAAACAAATCATTCATCTTTCATTACCTGAGGGCGAGGACGCGGACGCGACAGATTCCGCCTCCGATGATGATACCCTCGCGGAAATAAGAGGCGTATCAAAAGGCACGAACCGGTACGCCGCTGATGGAGCCACTGGCGGGGGCAGTGGATAAATCGGCGTCCCTGAGTCATCGACTACAAGTATGGCCGGTATCATCCGCGGAAGGAATAGGTGAGGCGGCGGCATCTGTACCCTAGATGACCCACTATCCGAAGAAGTAGGAGCTGGAGTGGGCGCCCGGTGTATCTCAGGCATACGGGGTGCAGACACCTCCGTCTGAGGCTGAGCAAACAACTGCCTCGCGGAATAAGGGAAGCCCCGCTGCCTCGATGAAGGGGCACCTCCGGCTGCTCTGCGCCGTCTGCAGAAGGCTCGTATGTCTAGCTGTCATAGGGCCCTGAAACGACGTCTGAGGGTTGCTAGAGGTTCCCTCAGACGATACGGACCTTTGGCCATTCGACCCTTCGTCGATCTAATATTACCGCTCATCCTATTTAAAATATTAATTTGAATCAAGGCCACAAAATCAAAAAATGCAAACTCATTTAAAAAATGTAAAAAATATATACACTTCCTAAATACTAATTTTCACTTCCTAAATTTTACACATATACACTTCTTAAATATACACTTCATAAATAAAAATATACACTTCCTAACAACACCACAACATTGCAATTGACCGGAAAATCAAAGCAAACACAAAATACAAAACAAATATATACATTTCCTAATACTAAATACAAATATACATTTATTAAATAACAATATACACTTCCTAAATACAAATATACACTTCCTAACAACACCACAACATTATAATTAACCGGAAAATAAAAGCAAACACAAAATATAACTAAAGCTCAAAAAACGTACTCGAGGAGGAAGAGGGAGGACCGGAGTAGCAGCAGGAGGAGGCCGGAGCAGCAGGAGGAGGAGACCGGAGCAGGACGAGGCCGTAGGAGGAGGAGGAGGAGGACGAGGTCGGAGGAGGAGGACGAGGCCGGAGGAGGAGGAGGAGGAGGCCGCAAGAGGAGGAGGAGGAGGCCGGCCGGAGAGGGAGAGGGAGCGGAGGCCGAGACCGGGAGAGGGAGAGGAGGCGGAGACCGGAGAGTGAGAGGGAGAGGGCGGCGACCGGGAGAGGGAACGGAGGCGGAGGAGGCGAATTCGGAGAGGGAGAGAAAAAGGAGGCTAGGGAATACAACCAGTCGAGCTGGGTTATACCCGAACACTTTAGCCGACGAAATAATAATTTCGTCGGCTAAGGTAATAATTCGTCGGCTAACCGAAAACTTTAGCCGACGAAATAATAATTTCGTCGGCTTAAGATAATAATCTCGTCGGCTAAGGTAAAAGTCGTCGGCTAAAACTTTGAAATTCGTCGGCTTAATCTATGAAATTCGTCAGCTAAACACAAATTTCGTCGGCTATAACCTTTTAAATTCGTCGGCTTTATAACTTTTTAAACATTCGTCAAACTGTGACTGCTGCTGCTCGTGATGATCAAACTTGAGAACGAAAATCCGACCGTCAGATCTGACCATCATGATAAAATACATGTATGGGAAAAAATTCAACTTGATCCGACAAGGTTAAGGGCTTGATCCGGACGGTCAATCCGTTAAGTCAAACCCCTAAACGCACGGAAAAAGTCATTGGACTGTCTAAATTACGTATTTTTGCCGGACCTTCAACTGAAAATAGTTTCAAACCGATGAGACGCAACAAGTCGTATAAAAATTTTACGCAAAATAACCACCGAAGATAAGGCTACCCATAGGGAGAAGAATGGAAAATTGCATTGACCGCAACAATCGGCACCGACACATGACCGGAATACCCTGATTTTTCAACCGTAGACGTATTTCACCATTCTGGTCATGTCTTATTTCACGACTTTTTCACGTTTGAAGGTTCTACGTATAGTTTGTTTTTGAAACGGAACATTTACTTAACACTTGGTAAACAAGTTGTACAACATTAGTAGGCATGTTCTGATTGTGATGATCAAACTTGAGAAAAGGAAATCCGACGGTCAGATCTGACCATCATGATAAAATACATGTATGGGAAAAAATTCAACTTGATCTGACAAGGTTAAGTGCTCGATCCGGACGGTCAATCCCGTAAGTCAAACCCCTAAATGCACGGAAAAGGTCGTTGGACGTCTAAATTTCGTATTTTGGCCGGACCTTTAACTGAAAATATTTTCAAATCGATGAGACACAACAAGTCGTATAAAAATTTTACGTAAAATAACCACCGAAGATAGGGCTATAGTATGTAACAGAAAAAGTTTAGGGTTAGCCGACGAATACCCTAAATCATCGCCGGCTATACTATGTAATAAAAAAATATAAAAATTAATAAAGCCGACGAAATATTAGGGTATTCGTCGGCTAAGATGGTTTTGGCCGACGACTTCTACTATACTTCGTCGGCTAAGATGGTTTTAGCCGACGACTTTCATTTCAATTCGTCGGTTTTAAGATCTTTTTAGCCGACGAATTCCTTTTCAATTCGTCGGCTGTAAGTTCTTTTAGCCGACGACTTCCTTTTCAATTCGTCAGCTATAAGTTCTTTTAGCCGACGACTTCTAGTATTCTTCGTCGGCTAAGACGGTTTTAGCCGACGACTTTTAATATAATTCGTCGGCTAAGAGAGTTTAGGCCGACGACTTATGATGTATTTCGTCGGCTTAAGTAAAAAATACAAACCCTAAACAGAAGGTTTAAACCATACAATTTTCTGTTCATATATCACCAAAATTCATATAAAATAACAAAATATGAATTCAACATATGTAAACTACAAATGAAGGTAATACAATCTTTTTTATTACAAATTAATGTATTACATCCGAAGAAATTAAAACTAAGGCTCGTAATCGGAATCATCCGATGAGTCTTCTTCGGTGTCAGAATTAATTTCTGGTAATCTATGCCTTTCCTCATCGCCAGAGTCTTCGTCTGTTTCTTGATTTGGATCAACATCAATAAGCCTTGGCTCTTCATCACGAATTCGCACCGAACGACCCGCTTTAAAATTATTAAGGCGAACGGTAGAGGAGTTAGGAATACCTATTGCGTTGGGCTCTTGATACCAACATCTTCTTCCTGGTCTTCGGCCTCTCCAAGTGTAGCCGCCCGGTAAATGTTTCGAGGGTGCACAAGGTTGACTACTTTCCACGCGTCACCCTTAGCAAGGTCATCAAGATAAAACACTTGTTTTACCGATATGGCAAAAACGAATGGGTCATCTTCGTAAGAACTTGTAGCAGTGTTCACCGATAATATTCCGTACTGATCGGTCTTCATGCTCTGCGGGCTAGTATCAACCATCTACACTTGAAGAGGTGCACTGTCATGCCTTTACCGTAAACGAGTTCCACCACTGAATCAAGAACACCGTAATAGTCAACTCAATTCCGCCCACCATGCGCCATCACCCCAGAATTCTGTGTTCTCCGTCTGCTGTCTCTCTGTTCACATATAAATTGCACGCCATTCACCTTGCATATCGGATAAACTCTTGACATTATCGGCTTCATCGCTAGAAGTCTTAGTTCGTGCGACCAATTTGGGTGACCAAATTGAATATGGTTCATCTGCAACCAACAATTTAACTTTGTAAATATAGATAATTATGCAATAAACATAAATACGTACATAAATATTAAATTACGTACCCAACCGCCAAAATAATTGCGAACTCCCTGTTGTGGTACTCGAGATCACCTTGAATGTCTGGACAATATAGATGGATGTCTTTCCAGTTTTCAACTTCTGGACAGTTAATCAATACCCACCAGTGGGCAATGACTAGCTCATGTGGTTGCAACTTGTAGGAGTCTGACAAAATTCCATAAACTTCAACATCACTGGAGAGTATGGAAAGAGTGAACTTCGGTACATCTACCGGCATGGCTTCGTCTGTTTCCTTCAACGCTCCTAAATACAACTTCATGTAGGTGACGCACTCGTGCGCAATATATGCTTCAGCTATACATCCTTCAGGCGCGGATTTATTAGCCACATAATCTTTGTAGTCTCTAAGTTGCCTATAAATCAAGTTGCAAAGTGTTATGATTATTGAACATGTATATATATTGAGGAATTCAGGTGTAAAAACGTACCTTTCCATGGGATACATCCAAGTGTACTGTACTAGACCGGTAAGCAACAATTGCTCGGGAAGATGGATCATCAGGTGAGGCATGATGTCAAAAAAATTTGGAGGAAATATCCTCTCAAATTTACATATGATGTCCTCTTGCATTTCCCGGAGGTTAGATTTTGTCACTTCCCGTGTGCATAACTTCTGGAAGAATCTTGCCAACGCTACTAACGGCTCCACCACCTGACGGGGAAGGAACGGTCGAATGAAAACAGGGAAGAGATGTTGTAGCAGGATATGACAGTCATGACTTTCAACCCGTACATCTTATTGTCCCGGAAGTTCACACACCGGGCTATATTTCCTGCATAGCATGAAGGATACTTCACACAACTCATCCACCTGAAAATTACGTTCTTCTGGTCAGGCTTCACGGTGTAAGGAGCTTGAGGCATTTTTCTTCTTCCCTTCTTTCAACCACAGATGTCTTCTTAACTGCATTTTTTTTAGATCAATGCGTGCCTTAGGACCGTCTTTCGTCTTCCCCTCCAAGTTCAGCACTGTGCCCACCACACTGTCGCAAACATTCTTTTCTATGTGCATCACATCTAGGGAGTGCCTGATCAACAACTTACTCCAGTATAGGAATTCCCAGCATATGCTCTTATGTGTCTAGAATTTGTACCTGTCGGGTCTTTCAGGTATTGCCGCAACAATATTGGGATGATTGCTGAGCTGCCCAAAATCGTACTCATTAAGCACTGCTAAAATTTCTCTCTCTCCGTCCATCTTCTCGGAGGCACACCGTGTTCTACGGTCCCATCAAATGCCTTGTCATCGAACCGCCATTCGTGATTATATGGAAGGAAAGCACGGTGACCCAATCTGCATATCTTGTTGCAATGACTGTTGCTCCCCTCATCGCTAAGGCACTCTGGACAAGCCTTGTATCCCCTAACAACGTTGCCCGACAACATCCCACCGGCAAGAAAATCACTGATGGTACCAACAACCATGACATGCATCTGGAACATCTCGTGCATGTACTTGTCATAAGTGGGATGACCAACTTCCACAAAAACTGAAGCTCTTCAATCAAAGGTCTCAAATACACATCGAGACACTTCCCTGGATAACCGGGCCCGGAATCAACAAACTCAACATATTGTATTCTTTCTTCATGCACATCCATGGAGGAATGTTGTACGGTACCAAAATCACCGGCCATACACTGTATTGAAGACTCATGTTGCCAAAAGGGTTGAACCCGTCGGATGAGAGCCCGAGCCTCACATTTCGGACCTCTGACGCAAAATGAGGAAACTCCCTATCTATATGCTTCCAAGCCTCCCCGTCAGCAGGGTGTATAAGGGTATCTTTGTCATGCAATTCTCTATCAACGTGCCATCTCATAGCTTTGGCCGTGTGTGAAGACATGTACAACTGCTCAAGCCTATCCCTCAACGGGAAATACCGAAGTACCTTCACAGGTTTCCTATTGCCTGCAGGAGTCAGCTTATACCTGTCAGTGTGACATACCGGACATGCGTCAAGCCCACCAAGGTCATTCCCTTCTGGATCTTTACCCCAGAAGAGAACGCAGTCATATCTGCATGCATGGATCTTGATGTAGGAAAGCCCAAGATCTTTCAGGATACATCGGACCTTACGATGAGTGGTAGGAAGACGATGACCGTGGGGCAGCATTGAAGCAGTGTACTGTAGATAATCATCAACAGCCTTCACGGTCGATTTTGTCTCAACTTTAATCTTCATTACGTCCATCACACTTTCAAGAACGGTCTTCTGACAACCGGGGTACACAGGAGTCTGTTGGAAAGCAAGCAGTTTGTTGTACTTTTCAATACCAGCAGTGTTGACAGCTCTAGGAAGGGCTGCACCGGGTCAGGCATATACTGTCCTTGAGCGCATACACCGCTCTCATAAGGAAACATGTCGTTGATGAATGCCGTTGTTGGATCGTTGGATGTACTGCCCGTCTCACAAATTGCCCATGATCATGCGGACCCCCTGATGATGTTTCACCGTGATATAACCAACATGTGTACTTCTCCCAAAACCCGTTACTCCTCAGGTGCTGCCATACTTTGTCAATGGGAAATCGATGCATATCGCTGCGACACTGACATTTCGTGCACGGGCAATAGAAAATTGTATTCCCGTTAGCATTAGCCAGCGCATATTCTATAAACTCATAACTCCTGCACCGTATCTTTGTCCTATTTTGGAAGCGAAATCCAACTCTTATCCATATCCTGAAAATATAACAAAATATATATTTATAACGCTGCTAGCTAATTATTAATGAAATTTCATGCCATATATAAAATCTCAATTCATTTACTATATATTCTACGTACTACAACTAATTAATAACAATTAATTAACACACACACACACATATATATATATACTTAATAATTACATAACAATATTATATATATATATATATATATATCTACATCATCACAAAATCATCATTGTGGTATATACCATCAACACAATATTATCAATTAATTAATATATATATATATATATATATATATATATACTACTATAAACAACTTAATTCATATGTATTATATCAAATCATCAACCAAATCGATCAACATATATGTATATATATATATATACATCCAACATACTCAAAATCAATCAACTCGATCATACAATATTATATATCAACATCATCACAAAATCATCATGAACTCATATATATCATCAACAACTTCATACCATATCAACACAATAATATTATAAATTAATTAACATATATATATATATCTACTATTTATTAACAACAAATTAATTCATATATATTATCAATTCAAATCATCAACCAAATCGATCAACATATATTATATATATATATATATAATCCAACGTACTCAAAATTAATCAACTCAATCACAATCAAAATCAATAAACTCAATCACACTTAAAATCAATCAACTCAAATAAAACTCAATTAATCAACATATATATACATATACGTACCTATATATGGCTCCACAAACTAATTATGGACAATTTCGACAACACCCCAAACGTTTTCTCCCGTTTTTTTCTTCTCCCGTTTTTTTTCCCAGATGAGCTGCTGCTGTCCAGATCCGCAAATATAAAGCACTTTAGCCGACGACATATTAATTTCGTCGGCTAAACTTTTAAATATTTCGTCGGCCATAGTCTGTGAACTTTAGCCAATGAAATAAATTCTTTAGCCGACGAAATTTTTTTTTCGTCGGCTAAAGTTTACCATAGCCGACGAAAATTTCACTTAGCCGACGAAAAAAAAGCTTCGTCGGCCTGGTTTTTTTTTTCTCGTTGGCTAAAGCCTTTCTTCTGGTAGTGTACTCTAAAAGTTGTACGTAGGACGTCATTTATAATTTTGGTTTGTAAGTTACCCTCTGAAACACTACTAGAATAAAGGACTTAGGTGACGAACATGTTTCGTCGCCTAAATGCTTATTTTCGTCGCTTAAGTTTTCACGCGACGAAATGTTTGTCGCCTAACAATCGTCGCATCAGCATGGACCCGTAAGAACTTAGGCGACGAATAAAAAAGAATGGTCGCCTGAGTATCCATTTAGACGACTATTTATGCATTGTCACATAAGTCTAAGGTGAGGAAAACGAACACATTTAAACGACGGACAATGATATTTCGTCGCCGAAGAAACCCTTAGCCGACGGAATAAGTTTCATCTCCTAAGTTCTTAGTCGACTAAAGTTAAAATATTTAAAATAATTTAATATTTTTAAAAATAATTTAAAATTAATTAATTAAATTTCATTTTTATTATATAAGTTTTATTTTTTAGTTTCAATTTCTTTGCTTTTTCTTTTTATTATTTCCTTTCAAATTTTTTTGGTCTGAAACCCACCACCCCTTCCACCACAAACTCAGTCCCACCACCCCTTCCAACCACCGCCCCAAATTCCACCACAGAACTCAGTTCCACCTAGAATTTGCTCTGGGCACCCAACTTACCCAAATTCCACCACACCAAATCAGGCAAGCTTACCCAGTTTGCACACATAAAACCCTCCACCAACCCAACGCCTCCAACCTTGAGTGCTGCCCCTAGCGCGCCCGACGGCCCGATTCTCTTTGGATCCAAAAGCCACCGGCAGCGAACTCGACCTGCGCGTCTCCACCTACAGAACCCTTCTCTCCCCAATCCGGCGCGTCTCCACCTTCGTCCACCTTCAATCCACCTTCGATCCGCAGCAGCGCTCCAACTCCGCGCCTCTGATCCAGCTCTGTCGACCCCCTGCTAACCCTCCACCGGCTACAGCCCTAATTCCGATCCACTCTGATCTGCTCCTATTCGGTCCAACCGGCAGCCCAACCCCGCCTCCACTGAACAAGCGCCGACAACGTCTCCAACCACCACCGACCTTTGCTCGCCACTCCTGCCCGGACCTGACCCGGCTTCTTTGTCCCCAAGCTGCGCGGGCCCTAGCTTCCGTGCCGACTGCCCAGCCCAAAGCTTCGATGGCTTCTCTGCAATTTCTATGGTGACGGTGATGGTGGGTGGCTTCTCACCCACGGTTGGGGCGTGTATGGCCAAATTTCGGGTTTCTGTGGTGACGGTGGTGGCATGGTGGGTGATGGGTGGTGACAGAGATGGTTTGATGAAATGGAGAGGAGGAGTTGGCCGGGTTGTGTTTGTGGGAAGAAAGAAGTAATTAAAGAGGAAGGAGAGAAAGTCTTAGGGATCAGATAATAGAGATCGTTAGATCTAATTATTTAGGTGCCAATCAACGGCTTAAAGTCGATCCGCACCTTGCAATTCTATTGGATGCTAACTTAGGCGACGAAACTGACTTCTTTCTTCTCCTAAGTATCGTTCCAGTTAATTCAGTAATTTAATTATATTCATTATCAGTTTTATTTATAGAATTATATAATTATAGTATTGAATTAATTTAGGTAGTTAATCAAGTTAATAATGATATTTTGTCATTAATTATATGCTAAATTATTTTGGAAATGAAAAAGATTATAGAAGTTTAGAAGACGTTATATGTAGATTAAAGTGGTATAACATTAGTAGGCACGTTATGGTTCTGATGGCTAAATTTTACAAAATGAAAATTCAACTGTATGATATGATCAGTATACTTAAATACGGCTATGAAAAAAAATTCACATGTTTTCGATAAGGTTTGGGTCTTGATCCACACGGTCAAACCTAAACTAACGTCATTTATTACGTGAAAACGCTCTTATCTACCCATATATGGTTTAGTTTGGTTGATTCTTCTACACACAAAACTCTCACATTGATGAGATCTAACCACCCATGTAAAAATTTAGGAACGTTCACCTCCCAACGATAAGGCTCCTCATAGGGAAATATAAACGTAAATAGGGTTGACCGCTTCTATCGGGGACCATATGTTACTGGAAATATGTGTTCAACCATAGTTGTATTTCATCATACTGATCACATCCTATTTCACATAATTTTTGAAAATATTGCTTCCTATATATAGTTGGTTCACAAAGATGTACACTTGCATATAATTTAAACAAGTTATACCACATTAGTAGACATGTTGTGATTCCGATGGCTAAATTTCATAAAATGAAAATTCAACGGTACGATATGATCAGTATACTTAAATACGGCTATGGAAAAAAATTCACTTGTTTTCGATAAGGTTTGAGTCTCGATCCACACGGTCAAACCTAAACCAACGCCACTTGTTACAAGAAAATGCTCTTACATACCCCTATATGGCCTAGTTTGGTTGATTCTTCCACACACAAAACTCTCACATTGATGAGATCTAACCATCTATGTAAAAATTTAGGGACGTTCATCTCCTGACAATAAGGCTCCCCATAGGGAGGCTAAGCATAAATGGGGTTGACCGCTTCTATCGGGGACCAACCAAACGTTACCGGAAATATGTGATTTTTCAACTATAGCCGTATTTCATCATACCGATCACATCCTATTTCATAATATTTTTGAAAATATTGCTTCCTATATATAGTTGGTTAATAAAGATGAGATTATAAAGTGAGTTTACTTAGGCGGGCGACGAACACTTTTGGGCGCCTAAGAACTACTTTCGTCACCTAAGATAAACTTGCGACGAAACAATATGTTCGTCGCCTCAGTGGTTGATAATTTAGGCAGCGAAAGCATATTCGTCGCCTTAATGTCTACCAAGCCGACGAGAATAGTATGAATCCTTCTTTTGTCTTCTTGATAATCTAAGGCGACGAACCATTCTTTAGTTCGTCACCTAAGTGGTTTTAGGCGACGAATGAAGTTTTCGACGCCTAACTACTTACCTAGGCGACGAAAATGTTTTCGTCGCCTAAGTCCTTTATTCTAGTAGTGAAATATCGACCAAAAAAAGTTGTCCTCTGAAATTGAAACAAGAAATAAAAACAGATCTTCAAATAGAACAAAAAAAAACAAAAACAAAAAACTGACATTCATGGTAGTCGTGGAGCATAAACAATCAAATAAATGTGTAAAGCACAAAGTGAATGAACGTAATTCAGACCAAAATGGTTTTTTTTTGGACGAAGGATAACTTGGTTTCAAGATGGAAGTTGGCGAGCTCACTTTAGCTTCAGTTTTTTGAGGTGAAGCTATTAGACAGTGGAATACTGAGGTGGGCATATTGCAAGGATCCATCCCTGAGTATCCAAATAAAAGCCAGAGATTAGGACACACTCTTCCCATGTTGGATGATAGTTGGAAGAACATCTGCTCACTTCTCGGTATGTCTTTCTCATTCGTATCTTCCAACACATGTATTCACATCACATCTGCGATCATTCTAGTATGTATCAAAAGAAGCATATACAAACTCACATGTGTCAAAACTCAAAAGAAGCAAATACAAAACGAAGTAAATAATAGTAGAGGCATTAGGCAAAATACCATAACAAACAAATTTTGGAACCACTATATCATTCAATTTGTAATCTTCAGTTCTTCCATATAAGATGACTTACACTATACCCTATACTTCTGCCATTCAAACCATATAAACAATAGCTCAGCAATTTTGACTGAGGTTTCTCCAACCAAATAGCTTCCTCAAGATTGTTAAACCTGCATTTGTTAAAGCCAAATGATCAGATACCACCATCCAACACAGGTATACATTAGCAAACATTATTATCAGTGTTACCGACAACAAATCATCTCGGCATTTCACTTGTCCAACACAAAATTTAGATATACATGAGCTAACATTATTATTAGTAGTACCGACAGCAATCATATCATCTCGGCATTTAACTTGTCCAACACAAAACTTAGGTAAAGGTGAACGGACAGTTGGAAGTTTTTGTTCAAATCTGTTGTGTACGACCTCCCTCTCACAACGTCGCTGACATGACTAGAAGTCTAGAACATGAGAGGTTTGTACACAAGATGCTTTCATACTTTAAATACTTTCTCATAGATGCAATAATGTCTACTATTATATTGAAATATTTAGTATCTGTAGTTGTCCATTGTCAGCTTGCACACATTTGTGGGCACTTTGAGCTCCACTTTGCACATATCATTATATGTGTGTTGTAATTTGAAAGAAAGAAAAACGGAGGATCATTACCTCAGCGAATGACTTCTGGCTTGAATGGGTTCGGAATTCCCTTATTTGGAATAACTGTTTCAAAAGCCTCAACAAGAAGTGCTACTTTTCTACTCCGAGCTGGAGTTAACTTAGCAACAGCCTTTTGAAGAGCATAATCAAGCATCCACTCCTCAGCATTCTTCCTCTCGTCCATGTTTTGATGCTTTAAATTAACTTTTTCTGCTTCGGGGTCAGGCTCCAAGAGCAGATATTTTGGCTCTCGTGAGTTGGACTTCTTTCCTTTCTCCAATGCCTTGATAAACCTATTAAGCAGAATCATTTTCTTCAGATTTCTCCAGTTCTTTGACATCTTCTGTTTAGGTTTTTCTTCTACCATCAGCACTTCCTTTTCTTCATTCTTAATGACAGCATTATCAGATGCGAGCAATATTTCTTCTGGATCTTCCCCTGCTTTCTTCTTTGATTCTCTGAAGCTATCTTTGGCAAAGTTGGAAAAAGTTGTGAAACATTTTCCTTCTATGCCAATATTATTTTCTGGTGGTTCCTGGTCTGGAATTAAGTCCCTAGTTTTTGCTAAATCGTCTTCTGATTCGTCATGGGTTTCTGGAAGAAGGATTTCATCAATCGCTTTCTCCACCAGCTTGATAGTTTCAATACGGCGGAGTTCATTCTTTTTGTTGACTGCCTGCTGATTCGTCACGCTCAGCTTTGGATCCATCTCTGCTTGGGGCAATGTTTTATCATTTCCTTGTTCCTCATCTGCTCCATCAGGTGGTTCATCTCCATCTTTTTCAGCAATGCTTGATACCATGTGCTTATACACAAAGTACCATAGCCTTGTGTAGTTCTGTTTTTCCAACTGAGTAACATATGTTGCATCAATATTGCTTTCCAAATGAGATTCTTCAGGTGGAGGCGATCCTTGAAAGCATCCAGAATTTCCATTTGATCCTTCTCTTGCTGTCTTAGTTCTTGGGGCTAGAGAGACCACCATGTCCTCAGATAAATCTGATTCTGCACCATTGCAGTTGGTGGTTAGTTTACCTGTCTCTCCATTACTGCTTTCCACATCAGGATTCATATATACACGATCCAAACTACTGACAGAAATATGTTCTGTGGGGATCTCTTGAACTGTTTCATTTTCGAGAACTTCATAACCGGTGCTACCATCTTCTTCTTGCTTCAAGCAGGTTTCTATACAGAATTGGGGACCTTTACTTTCTGATAAGGAAACACTGGGATTCTCTGTATCATCGGTATTGGTAAAGACTGTGTCCTCCTCGTTACCAGTCTTGATGGAATGTGTCTCTTGCTGGTCGTCATCTGTGGCTCCAGAAGCAGGTATATCCACTTCTGTTTTAGTGGACCAGTCTTCTGCACTTGATTCTTTGAGCATAGAAGATCTCACTGGACTTGGCTGTTCATCCAGTTCAACATCAATGAACTTATCTGTACACTTACGCTTACTTGAATATTCTTCGGGACATGACATACAGCCAAGCAAGATTTTGGCAGAATTCCCAGAATCACACTCTTTAACAGTTTCATCAGCATTTTGAATGGACAAGCCATTGCAATCTTGAAGATCTGCTTCAGTCGAACCTATTGCTTTGGACCTCGGGTGAGTTCTAATATCAGGGAAAGGGAGAACAGTTTCAAAAGCTTCTACAAGTAACGCCACTCTTCTTTGTTGAGGTGGAGACAGCTTAGAAATCACCTTTTGAAGTGCGTAATCAAGCATCCATTCATCAGCACTCTTACTGTGTTTAAGTTCCAGCCGACGTAGATTAATTTTTTCTGCCTCTGGGTCAGGATCTACGGGTAGGAAATCTGGTTTCTGGTAACTGAGGTTCCTTACCTTTTCAATTGCCTTGACAAATCTCTTGAGAAGAATGAACTTTTTCAGACTGCTCCAGCGCTTGGGTGTGTTCTGTTCAAACTTGTCTTCCACTACTTCCACTGCTTTCTCTTTTGTAGCATTGCTGCTTTCAGCTTCTAACTGTGCTTCTTCTGTATTTTGTACGATTCTGACATCTGAAGAATCACCATAAGTTAAGGTTATATGCTCCTCTCCTTCATCAATCCTCCGCTGCAATCCATCTTGGTCTGAGCTTATGCCACTAGTAACTGATTGATCATCATATAAGCTGCCCTGAACTTCTGGGAGAAGAATTTTGTCAAATGCGTCCTGGACTAGATCAATTGCATTTTGCTGACAGAGCTCAAGTGTTTGGTCTCCTCCACTGTGATTTGTCGGAACTGTATGCTCATCTGTTTCAGGAAAAGATGGATTGTTGGTTATAAGTACGCCAGTGGTACCTTCCACTTGATCTTCTTTGTCTTCCCCATGAAGAGGGACAGGGTTTTCAACAGCTTCTGTGTTACCCTTTACTGCATGTTTGTACATTAATTTCCACATAGTGATATACTTGTGATTTTTTGCCTGCATACTACACTCCACACTTTCATTTTTGTCCAACTCCAGACTACCAACTTTGTCTGTCACCAAACTACCATCGTTTTGCTCAATGGCTATTGTTTGTTCCTCTGGTGCCTCACAACCCAAAGCACAATTCTTTTCATGGCTTTCATCTTCACTTGTTGATTCCCCAACAAGATCATTAGTACAACCATCAGATTCAACATTTTCTGGAACTGATTTAGGTCTGCTGCTGTTCGATTTATCAGTGCAAGTGAAATCAATACATTCATTGTGACAAGATGCTGCAGATTTCTCTTCTTTTAGGTCTGTGTTGGTGACTTCAGAAACTGGTTCAATGCCACCTTCCAGACATAAATCACCAAGTGATGTAGGTGACACCAAAGCATGGTGTTCTACTGTGGCAAAATCAGTTGTTTCCTGCAGACTCTCCTCCAAAGTTTCACGAAACAGCTTCCCGGAATCATCGGAAAGATCGTAGTTGTCTTCATCTTCTTTGCTGCAAGTTTCATCATGGACTTGTAAAGTCTCTTCGGGGCCCAAATTCTCTACCACAGGAGAGGTTGTTCCATGAACTTCAGCATGTCCATTGCTGACCATTTTATTCATCCCATCTTCCTTAATTTTGCCAGACTTTTTTGCTTTAACTGTGGATCGAGTTGCCAGTTTCGTTCCCCTCTGAGTCTTCAATAAGCGCCTCCTTATTGAAATGAGGCTCTTGAGTGGAGGTACATTAGCGTGGCGATGGCCATGAAGAGAACAATAAGTGAATGGACAAGGCTTGGTACTAGCTGAAGTTCCTTCGGATTCACTTCCTTCTGCATGAACATCCTTCAGCTTGAGAGCTGAAGAGCATGTAGCTCTTTGCACCCCCAACTCTGGAAATTCAGAGATTTCAGAATGTTTCCGAATCACACGAGCCTTGGATTTTGTTCTAGACAGTCTTGCTGACTTGTGAGCAGAGTTGGGGGTTGAATTACTAGTGCTGCTGCAATAACTCGATTCCGAAGAGCAGCGGGGACTACACTGAATCTGGGTCCTTTTCTCACTAGAGCAGCAAGTCTCCTTCAAAAAGTTTGGTGATGATGATGATCTATGCTTGTTCAGTTGGGTTTCTCCAGAGCTTTTCCTCACCAAAGAGTTCTTGAATTTCACACTCGACATTCTTGTTAAATTGTTAACAGGCTTAAAACTAGACCTCCTTATCAATACTCTACCTGAGTTCTGCAGAAAAACCACCACCCAAAAACAAAAGCAGCTATTGATCCTCAATATCTTTGTATTCTAACCAGAGCATTAAAACCAAACCCAGATTGAACAATGAATAACAGACTTGCCTGTGGAATATCTGCAGTTGCATCATTGGATCTGTACTTGGATCTTCTTCTCGACGGCGATTTTGCAAGCTTGATTGATCTCAGCCTGTTCACCTTCTTCTGCAGCTCCGGTTCTCCTCTGCTTCTACCATTCTGGTTTTGGAGAATATATAATTCAGTAGTCGTCATCAAAGACTGCTCCGACATTTGGGTATTATCTGAATCACATGCCTCCATAGCTTCAAGCTCCATGGAACTCATAGTTTGGGATTCTAAGGAGTTTTGGAAGCTGGGATTTTTGTGTGTGGCTACAGCAGTTGGCCTTCTGCTTCCAATTTCATATGAAAATCTTGAGGCCTAAAGTGGCTTCTCGTCTTTGAATATGAGCTGGAGATCGGTAACCTTTGACTTGAACACAAAACACAAACAGAGAGATTGACTTGGCCAGCATGACTTGACTTTATATTTATTCCTCTAGCTTGTGACACATCTGATTCAAAGTCCTGGGTCAGAACTCAGAAGGACCCCGGCACTTTATTTATTCCACTATAAATCCCATTTCAATAAATGAAAATATTTGCCCACATCTTCAAACTTAAATGGTAACAGTAGTGATTGTTACATGACAGAACCCACCATAAGTCACATATCTGCAGCTGTTATATTTTTGACTTCATAAACAAAAATTTGACAACAAATTTACTATATATCTATTTTGCGTCGGGTCGGTTACTGTTCACTTACTACAATGATTTTACTGTTCACTTACTACAGTGGTTTTACTGTTCACTTGCTACAGTGTTGGGCCTCTGTTGGATCTGCGTTTCTCGCCCTCTCTGGGTGTTGAAACTTCGAGAGCGCTCGAGACTTTCTGTCTTTTTTGCCTCTTATCTCACTCGGCGACTCTTGAAGCTTCCAAAGCGAGCTGAAATTGCGGCTTCTCTTTTTCTTTTTCTTTTTTCTTTTCCCTGTGATTGAACCCAGTTCTCTCATCCACCCTTTCTCTCTCTTACCCTTTTGCTGTCTCTGTGTCTTTTGTTGGCTGCAAAGAGTTGGAATCACAGAGAAACTATCAAGTTTCTGAGAGCTAGAGAGGCGCGAAGAATCAAAAGGGTATTGAATTGGAAGGGGTCCGACCATGGGTTGGATTCCATGTTCCGGTAATTCCAACAGTACAGCAAAGAACAACAAGAAGAAAAGAAAGAATTCCATAGAACTGGAGGAGAGTCCATTTGACCAGATCAAACCCAGTTCAGGTACTTACTGGTTTACATGTTTGTGACATGAAAGTTTGATTCTTTAGCTCTAATCCAACTTCAGCAATCAATGTTTGTTTTGATAGCTTCTGGGTTTGGTTAGTGTTATTGGGTTTTGTTGGTAGTTCATCTGGGTTGGTTTAGTTGGAGCAAAAATGAGTAATTTGGGCTGATATTTTAAGGTGCAGAGTGTGATCGAACCCAACTCTCTCTGTGTCTTTCGATGAGAGCTACTTAACGAAGGCGATTTCTTTCCGATTGTGATTTTGTTATGAGCATGAGAAGCATCGGTCAGAGGGTTGAATTCGATCTCGAGTTTCCACTTTTCGATTCATTTTAGCTTCTAGATTTATTCAAATTTGTATTTTTTTTGGTTGCTGACATTGTGTCTGGGTTTTGGGTTTTGCAGTCGGATGCCAGTTCCAACACACCTCTTCTCTTTGATGGCACTACCAGGTTTACCTCCTACCAATGGCTTCCTGTGAGTTCCTATCTCCTCTCTCTCTATCACGCAGATACTGAATTTGAATTTGATTTCAGTAGGTGTTGCTCATTTTTTGTATCCTTCATTCATTGAATTTGAATTTGAAATTGGTTTTTGGTTATGGTTAGAAATTGACTTTATTCTTTGCTGATCAGGTAATGTGTCTCTTTATTATTTATAGATATGCAATCAACATGTATATTGCATTCTACTATGCGGAGATCTGTTAGTTTATCAATTCATGGACATAAAGTTTATGTGTTATTCTTTTCTCTTGGTTATCTGCAGACTTTACGCTGATTTTTTTGAAATTAAGGTTCTGTTGTTGTTCTTTATTATTTCAGCTCTGTGTTAAATTAATGAATTGGAGTTGTCTTATGTGATAGCTTCTGTCGTTTGGATCAGCCTTTGCTTTTAGCTTGATTCTTTTCCGAAGGTTTAGTTTTTGGTAGTTATAAAAATGGGTGTTTTGTGTTTGGCACTCGGCACATTCGTACTGTATTTTAGTTTATTAGGTTTCTTTGTGTAATTCATTTTGGCTGATGCAATATAAGCATGAACCTGATGAAAACTTGATTCATGTTCTAACTCTGCTTTACCAAAATTTTGTTGCAGGCTGCGTTAACTCCAGTGCCTCATGTTAAAGTTCAAAGCAAGAACAGGTATTTCTAAGTCATGCTTTTGTCTGGCTTCACTCTTTCAGTATGCATATAGTTGTCATACAGTGCAGTTATTGTGGAGCCAGCCAATTTTTCATACCAATATTGGTAATTAACTATCAAAATGAAACAAAATGTGGGGTCATACTAACTGCTGGTCTCAATTTTGTTGCTTTTATGGTTGCTTGACTTTCTTTGGTATATATGCACTTTTATTAGTCTTTTCTTATGTTTTCTTCTTTTATATATAGATATGTACGTTTTTCATTGATTTTCTGTTGAAGTCTCTTGTATTTTGCGATAAGCAAAAGATTGAGCTCTACTAGAAATTGAAGAACTTTCTGATAAAGTTCATAATTTCATAGATAGACCGGGACTGTGGGGATTATAAGTTATCAAAGAATCTTAAATCTTAAAGATGTAACACTGGAATGATCAATCGTGAGTTTAGCCTATAAATAACTTCTTCTTTTTTTCTTCTAGGTCAATTCTGTAAACCCAATTATTCCATACTGATAGTTTATGAGTAGAAGTAGCTAGAAAAAAAAAATGCTTAGTAGTTGCAGCTTGCAGGGGTACAAATTTGCATGCTATTGTAGATCTCTGTTTTTAAAATTTGCAGTGTGCAATGATTATATCCAGTACTTTACATCAGTGTAGATTTGGGATCAATATTATGATATGTGACCATGATTTGATGATTTGTAATCCTCTTTGACTCAGCTGCTTCTGCCGTCAAATGTAGATGTCAAGGACCCTGATGCAGATGGAAATACTGCTGAACAGGTCCAAATCAAGTCTCTCTCTTTCTATTTGACACACATATAATGATGCATAGTTTTTAATTACCTTATTTGATTTGATTTTGGGAGACCTTGATATGCATTTTCAGCATCGAAACTCCTCTCATTGTTTATTTTCAGTTAAGAATTTTATGGTCTTTTGTTCTGTTCAAGTGCTGGGTTTGCTTTGGATTATGAACCAACCACGTCTTGAGAAATCGAGATCGGATTTGAATAATGAGAAATCGAGTATGCGTTTCCAAGTCTTGAAATACCTTATAATCAATTGGTGCTTCCATATGGTATGAGGCCTTGGATTCAAAGTAGAAAGTGGAATTGAAGGTCAGCAAAAATCCTTTTTTTTTTTTCCAGCAATAATCCATTAAATTTTTTATGGTTTTTCTTACTGATTTTACTACACAATTTATATCTTAAGTTTGGAATATAGAAGTTGGAAACTTCTCTTATTATGTATCTTGGAGTTTATACCTGGATACTCTACTCATTAGTACCCTATTCTGACTTCTATATTGCCTTTTTCATTACAACTGAAAAAAATGCAATGTTTTTTGTGTGTGTGTGTGGTCAGACCTCTCTGGAAGTTATTCACTGTGATTAGGTTCAATTTACAGCAGCAACCAGTCACATAACTGTAGATAGAACAACGGCGATACCTCAGATGAGTTGACCTAGAAAGTAGTCTAAATGTAGAGCTGCTTTTGTTAAAAATGAACAATTTGAAGTTCTATCCAAGTCTGTAGAATAATCAAGTCTGCTGAAAGCACCAACTTATAAATTATGTAATTTATGTAAATGTAAATGAAAATATGCAACACTGATCAATCAAATGTACCCCCAGCAACGCGGGGGCACATTTCTAGTTTATTGACTATAGTACGTTTGGTACTGTTTTATATTGTCAACACAAAAACCAATAACTAGAGCTAAGGGAATCTAGATACTAAGAGGGCGTTTACTAAGCATGAATTGAGATTGAGGGTGAATGAGAGAGAAAAGGAGTTATTCTCATGCTCCTTTGTTTACTTGTTATCTTATTGGAACACTACCAGGACAAGTACTTTAGCCGACGAAAAATTTTCGTCGGCCTGTTATCCTAACTCGTCGGCTAAGGTCTTAGCCGACGAAGCCTCGTTGGCTATAGTGTCGTCGGGAAAGGGTCGTCGGCGATGACTTTAGCCGACGACCCTAGAGACCGTCGTCGGCTATTGTCTAAACAATAGCCGACGAACTATTTTGTCGTCGGTTTTTGTTCATGAATTTAAGCCGACGAAACAGACTCTATCTTTCGTCGGCTATACTCCCAGGACGTCGTCGGCTATACTGCCAGACTTAAGCCGACGTAACAGAAATATTCGTCGGCTTTACTCAAAGCGTTTAGCCGACGGAACTGAGATATTCGTCGGCTAAAGTATATAATTAAAAAATTAAAAAATAATTATAGCCGACGAAATAGAGCCTCTTTCGTCGGCTATAGTAGAGTTTAGCCGACGAAACATGCCATAATTCTTATTGAAAAAAAAAATAAAAATACTATAGCCGACGAATTGTGGCATATTTCGTCGGCTATAACTCCATTCCAGTAATAAAAAAAAATACACAAAATTCTTAAATTACCATTCCAAGCAAGCTGCAAAATACACCAAAACAATTCCATATATATAACCAACAAGAAGCACATAAAACTATATAAGGTATCAACTACACAAAATCTAAATGGTTTAAATCAATATCCGAATCTGGGGCCTGCTGGTGAGGAGATTGCGGCGGCTGAGGTATCTCTATAGGCGCAGGCATGGGCGGAGGTGGAAGTCCCTGAAGCTGGGCAGCTGCCAAATCCTGGAAGTACTGGAACATCTGCTGCTGCTGGGCCTGCTGGGCGGCATGTAGGGCTCTAGTATAGGCTCTATATTCGGCGAACTGGGCGGCATGAGCGGCAACCTGAGCAGCATGAACGTCAGCCTGAGCAGCCTGAGCGGCAGCTAAAGCGGCAGCATGAGTGGCTTGCTCTTCCCGTAGTCTCTCAATTTCCGACTCTAGCTGAGTCGTCATGCTGCTAGTCGAGGCTGCCTTTCGTTGAAATCCTGGAGTGGTCTTCAAGATCCCCTGGCCCTTCTTTCCTAGACCCCGGCAGTAGAAGTTGTTTTCTCGCGGTGGGAAGGCTGTGCCCATGATCCTCGCCCCAACCCTCGGATCTGAAATGTCGATCCGGGAAATGGCTTCGGACATCTCTTCCTCCTGCGTGTCCGGCCATGTCTCCCTCATTATAGCACTCATCACCTCGTCACTAGCCTCCCTCACCCTTGCCTAATTGGATAGGAAAAAAATTATTAATTAACATTTTAACATATATATAAGTAAAATTAAAAATTCCGTAAAAAGGAAAGATTACTTACTATATCCTCCTAGGAGTCAGGATATGTCTTCTCGTACGTATAGACGTACTGGTTGACCTCTGGATGTTCCCTGGCCGCCTCGTCCATGAAGACAGCGAACGGTTTAGAACCGGCATGATGGTTCCTTGTGTTGCGTTGCCGGTTCTGAGCGTTCGCCCGGGAAACCGCCTTCAAAGAAAAAAGTAAACTATTAGTAAAATATTTTAAAACGCACGTACTTAATGATAAATTAACTAATTAATTTATTTAAATACCTGTTTACGAGGGTTGTTGAATTCTGATGTCAGAAGCCAACGCTACTCGTACTCTCTGTACTGAAACTCAGCAGGGGTAGCAGAACGTGCGTAGTCCAATGGGTCCGCAACTCGTTCTTCCACTCCTTGTACCTACAGATACAACAAAAATATTAGAAATATTATTAATATGACATACAGTTTTGTTTTTTCATTAATTTCCCAACGTACCTTCCCCCATGCACAAAGTCCGCCCAGCTGCTCTTCAAGGGCTCGGGAACCTCAAACCACACCTGCATTTAACCGTTTATTAGTTTAGTTTTTCCAGAAATCTACAATGTAATACATAATATTATTCACGCATTTTGTAAACTCACCGACATCGCGTTGTGGACCATGTCTTTAACCTCCTGCGGGACCTCGCCCCAGTCTGACCACAACATAGGGACTCTATCCCTAATGAGCGCTCCCACGCGGCCGGAGTACGTCCTCGACTTCCCACCCGATACTACGTCGCCATCCCCGTCAGTACCGATGACAATCCTCCCTGAGGTACCGACGATCTTCTCCAGAGCCTTCCCTGTGACGGGGCCTCTCTTCTTCTTTGCCGGCTTCGCTCCGACGGTGCCTATGACATGATAAACCAAATTGATTATTAAAATCGGAATCGGAGAATTATAAGAAAACAAATCATTCATCTTTCATTACCTGAGGGCGAGGACGCGGACGCGACAGATTCCGCCTCCGATGATGATACCCTCGCGGAAATAAGAGGCGTATCAAAAGGCACGAACCGGTACGCCGCTGATGGAGCCACTGGCGGGGGCAGTGGATAAATCGGCGTCCCTGAGTCATCGACTACAAGTATGGCCGGTATCATCCGCGGAAGGAATAGGTGAGGCGGCGGCATCTGTACCCTAGATGACCCACTATTCGAAGAAGTAGGAGCTGGAGTGGGCGCCCGGTGTATCTCAGGCATACGGGGTGCAGACACCTCCGTCTGAGGCTGAGCAAACAACTGCCTCGCGGAATAAGGGAAGCCCCGCTGCCTCGATGAAGGGGGCACCTCCGGCTGCTCTGCGCCGTCTGCAGAAGGCTCGTATGTCTAGCTGTCATAGGGCCCTGAAACGACGTCTGAGGGTTGCTAGAGGTTCCCTCAGACGATACAGACCTTTGGCCATTCGAACCCTTCGTCGATCTAATATTACCGCTCATCCTATTTAAAATATTAATTTGAATCAAGGCCACAAAATCAAAAAATGCAAACTCATTTAAAAAATGTAAAAAATATATACACTTCCTAAATACTAATTTTCACTTCCTAAATTTTACACATATACACTTCTTAAATATACACTTCATAAATAAAAATATACATACACTTCTTAAAATCAATCAACTCGATCATAACAATATTATATATCAACATCATCACAAAATCATCATGAACTCATATATATCATCAACAACTTCATACCATATCAACACAATAATATTATAAATTAATTAACATATATATATATATCTACTATTTATTAACAACAAATTAATTCATATATATTATCAATTCAAATCATCAACTAAATCGATCAACACATATATATACATCCAACGTACTCAAAATTAATCAACTCAATCACAATCAAAATCAATAAACTCAATCACACTTAAAATCGATCAACTCAAATAAAACTCAATTAATCAACATATATATACATATACGTACCTATATATGGCTCCACAAACTAATTATAGACAGATTTCGACAACACCCAAACGTTTTCTCCCGTTTTTTCTTCTTCCTTTTTTTTCCCAGATGAGCTGCTGCTGTTCAGATCCGCAAATATAAATCACTTTAGCCGACGACATATTAATTTCGTCGGCTAAACTTTTAAATATTTCGTCGGCTAAACTTTTAAATATTTCGTCGGCCATAGTCTGTGAACTTTAGCCGACAAAATAAATTCTTTAGCCAACGAAATTTTTTTTTCGTCGGCTAAAGTTTACCATAGCCGACGAAAATTTCACTTAGCCGATTTTAGCCGACGAAAAAAAGCTTCGTAGGCCTGGTTTTTTTTTTTGTCGGCTAAAGCCTTTCTTCTGGTAGTGGAATGAGAAATAGAAGTAGGATTCATTCTCATTCATGTGTTTACCAAGGTTCTAAAAAACGCTAGGCGTTAGTCGGGCGGACAGCGTTCAGAAGATTAATCGGGGATTAATTGGTTTTCTATTTTTGTATTATTTTATTTTTTTATAAATAATAATTATATAAATAAAATTATAAAGGCATTATAATATTCAAAATATATATGTAACGTCATTATTTTTGACTATTTTAGTTTAGTTATGTAGATTATAATCATTTTATATGATAAATATTAAATAATGAAAGGTAAAACAGCTAGCTATATACATATATAGATTTTGACCAAAAGAATGTAAAAAGTAAAAGTTTGTTGGATGGTGGCCTTTAACCAAATGTAAAGCCCAATAATATAGGCCCATAATGTATGGTATAATCTTTAGCAGTTTAACCTAATTATCCTCTCTCTCTCTATGCTTCAAAGAACCATTTATCCTTTGTGCCTGCACTCTCTCTTCTACAAACGGCGACGACTACAAAGAAATGAAACTTCAACAACTTCGTCACCACTGTAATCCCCATCCTCATCATCATATGCTTCCTCTTCTCCCTTTGCTTCAAAAACCCAGATTTCAAAATTCACGAAGCCCAGATCCCGACCGGTGACCGTTCTACCAATCTGAGGTTGAGTTTTATATTGGATTTGGGTTTACTTTTTGATTTTTGACGAAAATTCCAAAAAAAAACAAAAGAAACGGCGACGCCGACCAGACCGCCCAGCGCCGCCCAGCCCGCCTTAGAGGCCGATTTCCTGCTTGCCGACTACCTCACCCGATTACACTGAAATCGGAACGGTCTAGCAGCGTCCAGCGCCTAGCCGCCGCCTAACCCGTTTTTTAGAACCTTGGTGTTTACCAAAGCCTAGGAATAGGAATCATAACTCTGTCAATTACAATAATACCCTCTCATAGAAATGTGATTACGTACAAGACAATAAAATCAGCACAAAGCAAAAAATAATAGAACAGATTAAGAAGTAGGTAAAGAACATATATGAAACCATTGCACAAATCAACAAGTACACGTTCATAACTTAAGTTCATTACAAGTAAGCTGAAATGCAAAACAACTAAAAAAAAACAGAAGATGAACTCAATAAAGAACATCATTGAACAAATTAACAAGTACACACTTGGGTTTATTACAAGCTGAAATGACAAGTCATTTTTTAAGAACAACATCAGATTAAAGGAAAACAATCTATTTAGCTTCCCTACTTCCTCTCCATGTATTAAACATTTCAAGAACTACACTCCGGGAGGATCCAGACCCCTGTTTCATAATGCTGGAAAGCAGCATCTAGAGCCTGCACAAAAATGATCTTTCAATGAGTTCCCTTCACCATTAAGATTTTTCATTTTCTTTACCTCTAACTAACACATACGTTACATAAAACTAAAACTGCTAAATTACTCTCCTAATGAAAAGTACACACTTATGATCTTTCAGTCCGGCTGCTAAATTACACTCTTGGTGTGGGATGCTTTGATGTGTTGATATTTAAATGACACAACTGGAAGCTCCAGCAGAAAAGATACCTCTAGCTGTCGGTAAATTTGTGACATGGCATCCTTCAGTCTGCCTACCTGCATAAGAATAACTTATTAATATTATCACACACAAAAAGACAAAAAACAAAAAATATACAAACCAACAAGGAAAATCAAGTTGAAATAATGCATGTAACAATGTTCATGTCTTGGGATTTCCTTATTATCATTTAAAGTTTTAAACCAACAATGTGTTTGACCTACCTCAGCCTATTGAAAAAATAGGTACCACAAAAAATTGGTAGTATTACTACTATATTGATACTAAATCAAGGTATGTCATCCCTTCAAACGATACTTCCATTTCACATTATATAAGAAAGATCCTTCTCATTAGAGATAAGGCCAACATTATAGAATCTTAATACAGAGTAGAGAAGATCTAGCAACCATTTCACTTCACATTATACAAACTAACCTTGACATATAAAGAAGAAGTTGTAATTGGATAGGAAGACCAAAAATGTCTCAGTAGTTCTTGAATAGACGTCCAATGCTGGAATAAGAAAATGTTATCTTAATCATGAGAGGTCAATAGTAAATAAACGAAAAAAATCTAATGCACCAGCTCATAATTAATTGACTTGGATATAAAAAAAAGCACATGCAAACATGCTATTTATAAAAAAAAGCTAAAATAAGCTAACATCCACTCACATGTAAGAGTTCCTCTTTGGTTCTGTTTGGCAACCCATCCGGAATACTCTCTCGAAGATTCTTCCCAAGTTGATATTTGGTACTTGAAATATTCTGGGTGAGCCCATTAAAAACCTATGCACAGAAATTGACAGTAAAGTTCTCTTACAATCGATACATAAATATATAAATAGAGAAATTTGCAACACACAAAATTTTATACATGTATATATATGTATTTGACGGGTCATCAGCAGAGCATCCTCTTTTTAAGAAAAGTGAGGACCCCCTCAATCTGGCCCGCAATCGAATGATCAGAGCTATTCATACTCTTATATTAAAACCTCCTTCAAGGATCACTCCTCCAAAAAGTTAGTAGAGTCGGAAGTTGTGAGCCATATAATCAGCATAATTCTCATTTCAGTTTTATCCAATGGACTGTTTTTGTCCATTGCCTCTATAAAGACCCAGCAGCACCAACTAAATAGGTGTTACCAGGGAAAATTCTTGTAACAGGAACCTAAAGATATAAATTTCCAATAAAACAAATGCATGGCAGAATTGTGGGAGTAAGGGAACTCTCACTTTTCTTTTAAAAAAAAATAAAAAAATAAAAAAAATAAAAAGATGTCTTATTTTGACGTCCACGGTCCACACCAATACAATATGTGTGTGTGTGTGTGTGTGCGTGAGTGCGTTGAACATGTGATATTGCAGAAGACATGGAACAGAGGTTGTATTACCGTAAGAGCGATTTCTGGTTTAACTGTGGAATTGCTCAATCCAATGCTCTTAATGTTAGATATAGACTCCTTTAAGGAGCCATATGCTTCCTCAGTAGTCAGCTTGCGTTTTGTTTGCTCAGTCCCACGCAAGTCATCCAAAATTCTAAGAGCATTAGCTTCTTGTGTGTCAAAGTAGTCTCAAGGATCCTGTTTTTGAATACTACAAAATATATGCACTATCAGAAGAAAAGATGAGTGCTATGACATAAAATTGTTGGCTGGACATGGTGAAGACTATGTTAACCTTGATACATAATGGAGCAACCCGATGATCATGAGATTCTTGAAGATCATCTATCTCAGTCATCCGGGTAATCCTATCAAGTCTCTCATGTACAGCACTGTCACTAGGATCTGCAAATAAACAGCAAAACATAAGCACGGTTGTTCTGCTCTACCATCTAAAAGCAAAGGAAATGGAAAAAGGACCATACTAACCCTGTCTTGACCGCATAAGTGCCTCCGCTATACTTCTTGGATCTTCTGGGTCCACATCTGCAGTCAAGTTTACAAACCAAAGTTATCTACCTAAAATGGTAAAAGAAAGATAAGTAATAAGATTAAACAAAATTACATAATTTGTTATCGGAGCCAAAACTCTTTAATCTTTAAAACACGCATCAATGGCAAGCATCTTCTGACATTTATCAATAGTATTGCTCATTCTGTTGTTCAGTTATGTCCTTGTTGCCATCACGAAATATCCCATGATCCTATATAACATGTAGCGACCAAGGAAAACGTAAAAATTTGACCAAAACAATAACAATATGTGTATTAAAGACCTCATAACATTATGAACATTTAAAGAACTCATTGTTGATTAGTGACATTCACTGGATATCCAGAATATCATGTAAATGTGAATTACTTAATGAAGGAATTTTTCTAATATCTGCCCTTTATGAGATAGTTATTCAAATGGAAAACTACCTTAGATTTTGAGAGAGAACCATGTAAATGAAATTATAGAAACTGTACAGCACTGCATCAAAGAAGTTGACAAACATACTGGAATACGTGTATAGTCATCCCCTTTATCAGCTTCCATATCCAAAGTTGGATCAACCTGCTGAATCTGCAAAAAGAACATGCCCAGAAAAAAAAATGAATATTTTAGAAATCAAACTAGATAAATGCAGCATGAGCACACTAGAAAAGTCAAAAAATTGAATGCTTTCAAAGAGCATCTTCTGTCGAGTTTCCTTTGCCAATATTTCATCTTCCTTTAAAAAAATGGCCAGTTCCTCATCCTCAGCAGCTTCTGCAGCAGCTGCTACAACATTTTTTGTACTGTGGAGGTATTCAGCTCGGAAATATTTGTTCCAGAAGTCTTTCTCTGTCATCTGGTATACAGTAAAATGGAGAGCAAAGACCAGAAAAGTATGCTTCAAGCAGAGTACTTGCAAATAACCGAGTAACAGATTATTCTTAAATTATCATAAAAGGAGGACGTCACTCATAAAAAACAAAATAAATGCAATGACTAACATGGAAAACTCTTTGATTATGTAAGGACTTGTTTCAATATCCTCACTACCTTACTGGGAACGAGATTAATAAATGCCTGGTGCACAGCTGGTTTCAGGGTGAATATCTACCAAGCAATGTAACAATTTAACATAAGCACCAAATGGAAGTTTTCCAGAGATACTACAATTGCTGAAACTGAAATCTTTTCTATATGTGTGCAGAGATAAAAATAATACCTGATATTTAATCTCATCAGTCAAATTGAATGTAACCTTCTTCATCTGACAAATACCCAGAAAAAAAAAAATTCAGTTTCCCAACCACAAGCGTTTTTGTGGGGGGGGTGTAGGGGTGATGCGAATGTTGTCCGCCATAAGGAAAGGAATTGTATTTTATCACAAGACATTTCAAGTAAAAAGGCACCAAGGAGATGCCAACCCGGCATCGACTGTTGAAATGTCGCACCATTCATTACTTATTCGGCAAGCAAGTAAATGCACAAATAAATGCAAAGTGAGAGAGAGAGGTGCTATACCGGACCATCAGTCATAGGTTTGATGTCCAGTATCATTGAACTTTTAAAAGCAACCCATTGTTTTGGCTTCTTACGGCCATCTCCATCAAGCAACCTCTGAAATTCAATTTAAAGAACACAAATGTAACTTAACAAGTTTGTTTTCAGAAAAAAAAAAAAATATATATATATATATATATATATCCATCCATTTCAAAAGTAACTACTCAGAGATTTTTTCAGAAAAGAACAATTTATTTCCATTGTAGTTCCGTGTGCGTCAGTGTGTGTGTTTTTTCTTTTTGGGGTGGGGGGAGGGGGGGGGGGGGGGGGGGAGGAACAATATGCAGAAATTCAAATGAAAATTGAAACAATCTACTAACAAAAGTGACATTATCATATTTAACTGACCTTCCTAGTTGCCCAGAACTCAGATTCTGTCAAGACACCGCTGCCCACAAACTGCTTGTGAAGTTTCTGCAGTTCGCTGCAAAGGAAAAAATTTAGTGATATACAAACATGAAGTTCAAACAAAGAATTTTCTTTTCCTAATTTTACGTGCCACATTCAGCACCAAATAATTAAATTAGCATGAAGATCCAAGTTGAAAGTATTTTTATATT
Organism: Fragaria nilgerrensis; assembly: GCA_010134655.1. Classification (NCBI taxonomy): domain Eukaryota; kingdom Viridiplantae; phylum Streptophyta; class Magnoliopsida; order Rosales; family Rosaceae; genus Fragaria; species Fragaria nilgerrensis. The sequence continues at coordinate 23,953,971 of CM020982.1, forward strand.
GACCATTAATCTCCATTACAAACCAAAGGCAAACAAAAATGACTTTAACACAAAGAATTAAGAAAAAGTTATAGACAAGAGAGGGGAAAAGGATAAAAAAAAAAGGGCAATTTTACCGTTACAAAGGCTATGTTCAACATCAGAAAGACAAAATGCCAAAAGAAAAAAAACGAGGAAGAAGAGAAAAAATGAAACAAGCTATTTATTCCTTTTTAAATTCCATGCAGCCTAATTTCTCATGTTGTTAAAATGTAAGGTATGACGTCTAGATTCCTTGTAGGTATCGCATATTATGTGTTCTTGTTTCTGGAAAAAAGAAACATACACAAGAGCTCATGGAGGAAAATATCAAGTCAAGTATAAGGAAACAAAAAGGAAGCAAATAGATCTACAGACTCACTCAGGCAGTGGGCATCATACCAAATGTGCATTTAAACTACTTAACTAGAGAAATTTTAAAGGAATTTCACCGTCAAAATGAAGGGTGCCTTGAAAAATTTAAAATCAATGTCACAATACTGTAATACATTGACCTTGGGGCATGGGAAGACAGACAATGAATCTGAATTACATGTGTAAATTGCATTTCAAAATGTACAAACACTGTATAATCTATATCATATGGAACTTGGTACTTGGAGGGGCTCAATTATTCTATTTTGGTTTCGGAACCTACTTAGTATTCAAGAATGGAGTTAACAAAACACCACCTCTATCTTGGCCATGTTATTTCGATGAAGTAGTTTACTACTGAAAGATAAGAAAGCTGCCAAGTGCCTGTGGTAACCCCATAGTAGATAAGGTGTATGATTCTATTGCATTGAGATAAAAGTGAAACCCAAACTAAAGATCATTAAACCAAATGGCAAAATAAAAAGAATAATACATGGAAATAAAGCTTGTAGAATAAATGTACAGCAAGGATGAAAACAAAATAGCTCACAAAATTATCTGTGGTTCTAACAAAATGGGAAATAATGATAATTATGTGGATGTAGGAGATTGACCCGTCTTCTTGCGTAAGCTTGATTCGGAGCTCTAACTCTGCTGTACTAAATTGTTCATATGCAGAAGAGGAGGCAGAAAAGATTGTTGTAGCAGAAGAACCTTTTGCAGCCTCTAGGGCATTGGCTGTTCAAATGAACAGGATGAAAACAAAGTGTAAACAACTAACCCATAAAACAACAAAGCTAATACAAATATCAATTCTACGATTTGATATATAGCCTAAACCTATTGCAAATTGGTTTGGTTTTGGGTTAGATGTTGCAACTTTAACAAAAGGGAAAAAGCAATGAGAAGTCTAATACCCAAAGGTAGAGAAAGAGAGAGATGTAAAACCAAGTGTGAAACAGAGGCTCATAATAGAGTCATCAACACATACGGATGGGATTTACCGATAATTTGTCGGCCAGCATGAAGATCAGGATAAGTCTCAAACTCAAAAATGTAATTCTCATCCTGGAACATGATAGGACGAATTTGCAAAATTGAGTGAACCAATATGGAACAGCAGTACAGTAGCGAGCACTGAAACAGTAGTTGGAGGGCTAGAAGAAAACGAGAGAAAACCTTAGTATTGGTGATATTAAGCCAAGGTGGTTTATTTGATCCGTCTTTAGTGTTCTTCTGACCTGAAAAGTGTATAGAGTGAGAACAAGAAAAGGCATTAGTAATTACAAAGCAAAGGATACAACTCACGTAATATAGGGAGAAGCAAGAAAGATTGCCTTTAAGTAGTTGGAAGGGGACATCAAGGTTTGCGGGAGAGGTGGGAACACAAAGCTATGCTCCATCTGCAATCACCTACTACTGATGTAACAACCATGAAAGGAATAGCGAAAGAGAGAGAAATGATACCACGGTTAGAAGACCAGGAGTTCCTGGGTCTTTGATGGAAGTCTTGTATTTGGCACGCTTAATCACTTGCCCCGCCATCGACGACATCCAAGATCACTCCTCCCCTCAATTCTTGGCGGAGCCGCTTTTATTCAAAAATCGAAATGTGGTGTGAGTGTGACCAAGGGGTCCATCGTCAATGTCTCCATTTTATCCTAATATTCAATCAAAAAAAAATTGATTCTTAAAACAGTATTGGTTGGTTTGATCAAAAAATTATTAGATACCAAATGTTGAAAATTCTAGTATGCAACACGTGTAAATACACGACACAACCTTGACCGTTTATAACAAGTCATCTGTTTGACCACTTATGTTTTTATATTGAATGCGGCTATTGCTATTGAGACCTCCAAATTTGCTCACTAGACCTCATTCTATTTTAAACTATCAAATGACATATACATCCTCATACACAATGACTATTAAGGACAATAATTATACAAGGAAATAATATATTTATTCTCTTTAGACTTTTCAATTCAATAATAATTTATTCTATTCTTTATTATTTTCCTTATATATTTTTGTTTTCCAATTTTTTTTATTAAAGCATATATATAGTTTATAAGAGCTAAAAAACTAATCAATATTGATCATGTGACATAAAATTTTGTAATATCATACATGTTGAACGCATATACTTGCAAGGTGCATAAATATTTTTACAAATTTTTTTAATATCTATCGATTATAGAAAATATATATTTATTGAAATAATTTATTATGAGGTACAAAATAGAGATCAAATTATTCAAAAGAAAAAAAAATGGAGAAAAAATACACGTATAAAAGAGAAAAACAATTAAAAAGATATACAGAATAGTTCATGATGAACATTTTCTTGCATGAAAAAAAAAATCAAAAAATAAAGGTAGGGATAATAGATGTTAAAAAACAAAAAGGGGGGAAAAAAACAAAGAATGAGAGCTCTATTGAGTAAATAAGAGGTAATTAATTGATTGAAATATATGTTAATAAATAACTAAGGTTATGTCAGGAATTTGAAATGAGGTCTAGTGAACAAATACTTATATTGGAAAGTAAAAGGGAGGTGTAGAGAGAATGAGAGGTATAATGAGCAAATTTGGAGGTCCTAATAGTCACACTCTTTTATATTATGTCATTTAATCTTAATAATTCACATATGTATGTATGGATAGACGTGTGCTGAACTCTAACTCATGTTTTTACTATGAATATATATTATTTGTTACTTTGGTTTTACTGGTCTTCCAAGCATTCAAGGATCAAGAGCTCTAAGATCGTATACTTTCGCCTTTGGCATAGCACTACAAGTAAGTCAGATTTTGGTTGGTTTCATATTTCCCCACACAAAAAACTTGAACTTGCTTGGGCAACTCCACAACAACAAGACCTTAAATCCCACAACAAATTGGTCGTTGGCATACACTCGAGGCTTTTAAGACATGGCATCCAGACAATGAAATGTAAGTAGCCAAAGCAAAGATACCACCAACTGTGGGAACAACTAAAAAGTAAGGCCAAGCCTGAAATCAGCTAGCAAGCTTCTAAGTTCATATATTGTATGTTTATCAAAGAGGTACCTAACTACGTACACGATAAACACCGAGTCTTATATCAAAGAGAATAACCAAGTTATCTAGTGAATATCCCTGTACACTGATTCTAAAATCTGGAGGAAAACATAAACGAATAGAGATAATGGTACCCTGTCAGATTTCACTAAATAGTATACTGTGCCACACTATATACAGGGATAATATCAAGGTCGGCCCTGACTTGTGGGAGACCTAAGGCAAACCATAGATATGACTCAAGTACAGGACAAACACCTGAGTGTTCATCAACAAGAGAATATCCAAGTGATCTAGCAGATGCCTATGTATACTAATAACTATAATCAGGAGAGAAACCTAAAAAATTAGATAAAATGGTTTCCCTTAAGTGAAACTATAAGTGATATTGTGCCACAAACTGTATATAGGAATAATATGAATAGAACACCATTCAAATTAGAAGCTCCAAGCAGACATAAAACACATGTCTTTCCTGAAACACAATGAATCAGCAATTTCCAGACAAACTATATGCTTCCGTTTCTTGCTTCTCTCAACAGTCAAGTCCTCTTTGGCTCCCTACCTTTTAGGGCAACACCACAAGTCTACAAGTATTGTAAAAATTAAACATTCATATGTTAAAATGAAATTCAAAAAAATAAAAATAAATTTTCTTTTTGTCACCTTGGCTTGGAACAGCTTGGCGACCTTCTTATCAACCAAACACATAATACGGACTACAGCATGACACAGCTTACCTATTCTTTTAAGTAGTACTTTGTGACTACTGCCAATCTGATGATTGACACAATTTCAACAACTCCGAAGACAAAGTCACAAAGCCTAATAAGTTGTTCAGCTAAAATACCAAAAACCGCATCATTCATTAAGTACAAAGTAAAATAAAGACATACACTCCCTAAATGTCTCAAGACAATCAATGGATCAGTAAGGCAATGATATTTCTCCCCACTTTCTTTTTTTTTTACAAACAGCTTTGTACCGAAACAGCAGAATATACTTCGCAACTCGAGGCATGGAAGACCCTAAGCTGCTCTATCACTTTCTTGATGCCACATCCAAGTTCAACCCTCAATTCATCCCTCCTGACACCACAGATACCCTGTACTCGCCTGCATACCAAATGTTCTAAAAAGAAATTATGTACATGGTTCCAACTTCTGACATGAACGTAAGCAGCTCTATCACTTCCTTAATGCTATATCCCCATTAGTGACCTATATACCACGTCCAGGCCAATCTGCAATAGATCCAAGATGAGCTACTCTGTCGGCTTGCCTAGATTAAAGTTGCGGTCTGTGCTTGAGTTAAAAATCCCCATCAGTCAATGAATGAAGTTCCATCTAAATTACATTTTAGATCAAAATAAAAACTAATGTAAGCTAACAAGGACCTACAATAGAAGTAACTACAGTAACAGAGTGATCAGGTGACCAAATGATTTTTCTCGTAGAGCTTGATTCTAGAGTTTGAGTCACTCATATTATCCTCACTATCTGAACTACCCTTACATGGTGTTTGATTAAACTAATACTACATCATTCACATTATGTTGCGACTCTTCACAGAAGTTACTCTAATCAACGCATCAAATGTAGCAATAGTTGCGGGGAAATGGAAAACTGTTCTCACACATAAAGCAGAAAGAAAAGAAAAGAAAGGTATGTACTACTTCAACACAATAAGTATTGTATAACAGCACAAGAATGGTACAAACAAAGTTTTACTTTCTGAAATTTTATATAAATTTCTGAAGTCCCAAATCATTGACCCCGGATTCATCATTAAACAAATTCAGAAGTGTGTCTACAAGAATTGTAAAAAACTAATGAGAATGAAACTTCCTTTAGTTTCTGTCTACAAGATCATAAGTCCTTTCCCCTCTCCTTTATCAACTTTTCTTGCATTGTCAAGAATTGAATACGATGAAGAATTTACAGTTCCACATTATGAGTTCTAAATTTGCATAATAGAAACCTTGTGAAAGTTGAGATTTTAGTTTTCCCTCTAGTTAAACTACAGTGAAATTGTGAGAATATATACCAGTTCAGTAGACAATTATCATAAGTGTCCATAAACAAAGGAATATTGAGAGTAAGACAAGAACCTAAGAAGCATCAACCATAAATGACTAGGACCCCGTTGACCATATAACGACATTTAGGCATTACAACACATAGTGCCATTGAAATTAAAGGGAAGTACCAATGCAAACGTGTCAAAGCCATGATAACTTCTGGCGTATACCAAGCAACATACTAGCCACCACATCATCAACGATTCAAGGATTCAAGGGAAACCAACACTACTGGAAGAAGTAGTTCCATTTTTCTGGGCATATCTTGCTTAAATATAAAAAAGGAACAAAAGAACATGATGAGTCATGCCCAGTCTTGAGACACACAATATTCGGACTATTCACAAGACTTGGGTGGTTTACCGCCTCAACAGTCAACACCATTCTAAACTCAAACCACCTATTAGATGCTCTTGATTATAACATCAAATCTTTATACATCAAAATTACTATCTATCGGATGTTTGCCAATGCATTACTTATCATCAAGGCATTCTAAGATACATATTGTATTCAAAATAGCGAGGGAAAAAAAAAACAAATAATTCAATTAGTAGTGCTGAATACATCGACTCTCATTTCGAGGACTCGAGCACCAAAGAATGCTAAACTACTAGTAACATTAGTCAAGATATATATTAGAGATATAATAAAACAAAGACACTAACCAGTCAAACTGAAGCTCATGCTCATTACATCAGGAATGACCATTATCCTCAGACAAAAGGCTGTAAATGTAAGGAAGATTGCTTACATCCTTCATATGGTCTGCTAATTTACCAATCATGTCATTCATCTCTCCTGTCTGACAGTGGACCTTGTCTTTCGCTACAAACTCATGCCTTGCATTTCTCATCTCAATCAAACTATAAGCTGACTCTTTTGTCAAACCTCTGTCTTCCATGAGCCTTCTGACCCTATGGGCATCAGCCCATCTACCAGCTGCAGCATAAATGTTTGATAACATAACATATCTTGCACCATTGTTGGGCTCCAACTCAAACAGAGCTTCTGCAGCCTTCCTAGCTAGGGCCAAATTCCCATGGACTCGACAAGCAGCCAAAAGTGCACCCCACATCGCAATATGATCTGATGTATTAGGAGCTCTCTCAATCAACTCCATTGCTTCCTTCAGTTTGTTTTTCCTCCCAAGCATATCAATCACAATTGCATAGTGACTTGACCTAGGTTTAATACCATAACCCTTTTCCATTAAGTGCAGAATTTGAAGTCCTTCAGAAACTAATCCTGTGTGGCTACAAGCAGATAACACCGAAAGAAAAGTCACATAAGTAGGCTTTATATTTGATTCTACCATCCTCTTAAAAACAAGAAGTGACTCCTCCCCCAGCCCATTCTGAGCAAATCCAGTAATTATAGAGTTCCAAGAGACTACATCCTTCTCACAAATCATCTTAAACAATGTTTTTCCCGATCTCATGTCTCCGCATTTGCTGTACATGTCAACTAGAGCATTACAAATAATTAAATTGGACAAGTAACATCCATTATAACTTCTAATGATATGCCCATGAATCTGCTTACCTCTTTCATTAAGTGCTAGGTCTGCACAAGCACTCAAAATGCTAACATATGTAACTGTGCTAGGCGAGATCCTCTCTTCCAGCATTTTCTGGAAAAGATCCAAAGCATCATTCCCACGCCCACTTTGTACAAAACCTGATATCAAAGCAGTCCAAGAAACTGTGTTCTTGATAGGCATACCATGAAATACCCAACAAGCGTCATCCATTCTTGATGCGCTTCCATAAGAAGCAATCATTGAGGTCCAAGACACGACGTCCCTCTCTAGCATCCGACTGAATACAGAATATGAGGTGTCTGGTTCACCACATTTTCCATAAGCATTGACCAAAGAATTGCAAGCAACGATATTCATTTCCAAGCCAATTGCAATCGCCACCCCATGAACTTGACGCAACATTGCCAATGCACCTAGGGAAGCACAAGTTCCAACTACACTTACAAACGTGAACTGGTCTAAGAACAAACATTCACAACCTTGTTGCATTCTTTGAAAGAGAGATATGGATTCTTCATGATACCCATGACGTGCTAAACCAGAAACCAAAGTATTATAACTCACAAGGTTTGGTTCTGTCATTGTAGCAAGCAAATGGCGCGCATCATCAAAACTGCCATTTCTTGAGTACATGGAAATCATGGTGTTCCAAGAATGGGTGTTCTTAGCTGGAAGGTCATCGAAAGCCTTTTGGGCATCTGGAATGGCATTGCATTTGGAGTAAATATCAATGATGCGGTTGATGAGGAAGGTGTCGAAGGTGAGAGCTGTTTTAATGAAGGTTGAGTGTAAAACCCTGCCAAGCCTGATGTCCTTATTAGTGATGCTTTTCGATATGAGAGAGACATATTGATCAAACAAAGATGAAGCCAGGATTTTTCTGTATTTGGGGGTGGGCTAAACCTCACTACTAAATATAATTTTCATTCAGTAATCTGGGTTCCCAATTAGCACAGCCTGCAGATAAAGCAGTATAAAAATATAAATATAATCAAAAGCAAAAACTGGTCTTATTCAACTGAAGTACAACACATCACATCAAAAACAAAAACAAAAACTGAAGTACAAGACATGGAACAAAATTACATACCCGGAATGAACAAGGAGATACCAGGGTATTGTAGTTCATAAGATTTTGTTCAGGTCTCATTTTCACTGATCTAGAACAGGAAATTGACAGATTTAAAAGCAGTTGGAATAAAAATCAAATAGAATCGGCAATGGAGATGCTGACCTGATTCTGATTTTCTAGGGAGGGAGAGTGAGGCTGTGGTGACTTGGATGTGAATGAGAGCGGAACAGAACTGTAACAAGAAGAAGAAGAAGAAGAAGAGAGTTCTGAGCGAACGGCCGTCGAGCTCAGAGAGAAATTTGGGAATAAAAACTAGGATTAAAATAATAAAACGGTTAAACACTGGTGGCGCCTCGGGTTTGTCTGCTATACTAATTTCATTCCCTATTTTACGGTCCGTATTCTCACATTTTTTTTTTAGGAAGTTTTTTTTTTATAAAAAAATAAAACACATGTTAACAAAGATAAAATTTAAATTATCAAAAGATTTACACATCTTCTTTTCCTTTTTTTTTTTTTCTTTTTTAGTCTCTCATCTCTCTCACTCAAAGATTTCTCTCTTCCAAATCTTCACAAAACAAGTTGTTTATTTTTGGTAGTTTCAAATTGGGAGGGGATGAATTGCAGTGCTGGAGTTATACATGATCTTGTTAAGGGTTGGACATATGGTGTCAGGATCCACCCTGGAATTCATCCTGAAATCTGTAGTAAACCATGCGGGGACCACCTGCAAATGAGATTATATCGAAAATTCGACATAACCTCCCTTAAAAATGGACAACTCTTCCTAAAACATCTACACACACTTCTAAAATCAAACTCAAACCTTATACTTTTGGACAAGAAAGAAAATTTCGGTGATTACAGAAATTCCAACCCTTCAAAATATGGAAATTTCGACGGAAATTTCGGGAAAATATCGATTGCAGTAAAAAAATGAGAAAATTGATGGAAATTTGAAGAAAAACAAGAAAATTTTAAACCAAACTTTAAGAGATGTTTGTTTTCTATATTATGTACTATATTTAAAATGAAAACCTTGAATAAATATTGATCTATAGGGAGTTGTAGTAAATTAAAGTGAAAATGTTAGTGCTGAACCGTTAATAATTCTTAAAAGTTTACTTTAAACATTTTTTTTATAGCTGGAAACCTAAAGGGAGGCTAGGTCATCACGCCTTATATACATATGATACATTTCACATAGAATTACATGAGTACTTTAAAACCACGTAGACAACCTATGAGGTACAAAATTTTCACTATCTTTATCGTCTCTCTGTGTAGAGCCTTCAGTGTATTGTGAAGAATAGTCATTAAATGATACCTCACCTTTGTAGTTTTGCATATATTAACTTACATGTCAACCATATGGGTCAAAGGGGGCTGACTGTAGGTAAAAAAACTAGTTGGGGATTAGACATTTACCTAATTTTTTACTTCTCATATTCGGAAAAAAAAACAAATATGTATTATAAAGATATTGCAGTAAAAATATTAGATGATTAGTTGGGTTGGTTAAGGTGTTAACCTTGTACCAACCCAACCAAGGTTCGATTCACCTTGGCAGCAAAATTTAACACATTTTGTGTGGTCAAAGTACGTGGAGGAGTCAAACATGGCGGCCGTGGTCAAAGTACATGCAGGAGTCAAATTTCAGCGGGAAAGTGGGGAAATTTGAAAGTTTCAGCGAGATCTCGAAATATCGAGAGTTTCGGACGAAAAATTCTAGGAAGAGAAAGATATATCACTGTGTGATAAAAACGAAATTTTCGACGAAATATCGCCGAAAATATCGATTTTTTCTTCCTTGCTTTTGGAGCCTTCATGCTCTCTAAATTTACACACCTGAAAAATGTTGCCTTTTCCGACACGTCCCGACACGTTGACTGACACGCCACCTCAGTCTCTGACACGCAACGTCATCAATTATATATATATATATATATAAAAGAGAGGTTTATATGGATTATGAAATGATTAAAAGGTTTGGATATGGAATGTTTGAAATTTTCTTTTCTATTAGGTGTTAGAGAGTTGTTGTGCTACTAAATTGTTGTCTAGTTTTTTATACAACCTATATCTACCTATTTGATTCTCTTTATTGACTTGCATTTGATTCTCTTTAATGTTATTTCAATATGTTTATGCAATAGATTGCATTTAGACAAAAAAAGAAAGAAAAAAGATTGAATTTAATTAGAACATGATTTTGGTGATGTAATGAACTTATTTCATATTTTAGTATATTTTATGTATTAAAAATACATAATGATATTATTCTATTTGCCGTGTTCAAACCGTGTCGGAAACTCAGTTTTTGAGTTTTACCGTGTCGCGTCGTGTCGTGTTGTTTTGTCTGTGTCCTTGTCCATGTCTGTGCAACATAGTATTTAACCCATAATAAAACTAATTTTCAGCTGGGGTAAAACAAAGCCATTTCGGAAAATACTTGTGTCCGGACTAGTATGTATGTGGGCGTCTGGACTCTCTCTTATTTACATACTTTTGTCAATATAAATCATAATCTTAACCATTCAAAAGTTGAATTAACCTATAGAGATCACCTCTGCAAAATTTCAATGTAAACAAACATCGTTTTCTCTGCCGAATGTATCAAACAAATGAACGGCTGATCATGAGATTGCTAACTTTCACCAGAACTGACAGTTGGTTTAATGAAATCGATCGGCTAATTTTGCATAGGTGATCTTTATAGGTTAATACAACTTTTAAACGGTTAAGATTATGATTACATTAAAGTATGTAAATAAGAGTGAGTCCGAACGCACACGCACATATTAGTCCGGACGCAAGTATTTTCCTTCTTGTTTTAAACGTCCCAAAAAATTTATGAATCTAATACATAAAGATAGTAGAGCCTTTTTTCTGAGGTAATCTCAATCTTCGGTCTCATGGTCTCAAAATTCCAACTTCCAAACACGTTAAGGTTTTGGTCCTGCTAAGTTGGATTAGAAAATCCTAACTCAGTCTACAAATTGGTGGGTTCAATTAGTCACTAATAAGTATCTTAAAAGACATCATTTCTTGATTATGCCGAATAAATCTTCTTATTCTTATGCGTGGAAAGGTATCCTTGACTCAAGGAATATCCTTATTGAAGGTATGCAATGGATAATTGGAGATGATTCTTGATTCTTCTGTTTTGTTTTGGAAATTTATACCGCTTCTGTCTTTATCTTAACATTTGATCATTCCGGCTCATATTAGAAATACAAACTTAAATGTTACGGTTAGCCACTTCATTAACAATAAATCTTGAAATGTACTTCTTCTTAATTAATTTCTACCCTTAGATAGTGCATAACATTATTGTTGTCCCTCTTCCATTACAATCCCATACTGATCAATTCATTTGGTGTCATTCTCCTGCTGATTGTGTCCTTACTGGTTGTTTTACAAATCGGAAATTAGCATACCTTCATTTATGTAATGAGCTCTAACTCCTGAACATCGCGGTTTTTAGATAATTAGTGGAGAATTAATATACTCGGGTTGCAGAAGGCATATTGTGAGGTGGTTAGGAATAATTTACAAAGTTCTTTAATTTTTTTTGAAAACAAAGGTAAATTTAAGGTTTGTTTTAGTGGGATATATGCAGTTATATTTTTTGACAAAGGCTTATTACCGGTCTAGTTAACAATCATCTGATTCATCTTGTTTTCTATGTCGTCAAATATAATGTTAGCACCTAACAAAACTAACGGTCAAAATATTTTCTTTTGTTTCAAGTCAACTGATCTATGTTCCTAACTCTGACTTGTTTCTCGTTTATCCCTATCAGCTTCTAATGTTGTAGCGTTCTTTATTTGCAAGTATATATTGAGTAGTTGAACTTGATGATGCAGACAACACAAGAAAGTCTTGGTGAAAAACATCTTAACATGGGATGTGAATTAAAACATTTATCTGGTGGAACGTGGAAATAACTAGGAGAACTTAGTTAATGGATGTCTATAACTTAACATGCCGTTCCCATTTATGGATAATTTGTTTGGATTGATTATTAACATTTTAGTTTGTTAATATTTAGCAAATGGTTAGATATGGTTGAAATGTAGCAACCACAACTTAGTTAGAAAATAAATATCCTTTTTAAAAGCCTAAACCTAATCCCAAGCCCAACCCTTTTTTTGGTCAAAATGAAAGTCCCAAAGTAGTTCAAGGATGTTCAGTTTATGAAAAATAATTTTGATCCTAACATTTTTACAAATCTATTGAAATCTTAAAGTTTGTAAGTAATGGTTGAGTGTGTCACTGTGTCTATATGTCTATTTGAGTCGTGTTTACTCACATGTAAAACATACTCAAACATTACGAGAAAATATTAAAAAAAAAAAGACAAAACCTTAATTTTTTTATCCACGTCTTATTTGGCGCCTCTTTCAGCACCTAAAAAACAACAAACATAAAAAACAATTAAAAAAAAAGTGTTGAAAGGAAATGTGTGTGTGCAAAGTATTGTTGTTGTTCATCGTGTGTCATGGTTGATATATCTCGAGTAATATCGACTTGGCTTTTAAGATTTCAACACTAATGATAAAGAATATATGTCATAGTTTTAAGATTCTCTCTCGCTCTCTCTCCTTGCTTCACTGTCACCTGCACGGCGTCAGCTTCGTCAACCCAAGCTCGATGATCGTCCGAAAAAGTCAATCGGCGAGACCAAGGTCGGAGCTCAAAACTGTGCGTTTGTGGTTAGAGCCCCCTACATGTATCGACTTTCTTAGCCTCTAATTCTCCTCATTCTTCCATTTTAGATGGCAATGATGAGTCAAACGTGATATCATTTAGTTATATATATATTAAAAGTGTTTCTTTTCTCTTTCCAATTTTGCTGAAATAGCTAAGCAATCATGTTTAGTAGTGGAACAATGACTCCATAGTCCATAGTGTAGAGATTACCAATCCAATATAATACAATACAACAGCCGAAATCAACTCAAACCTCCTTCCTTCACACATCATTATGAGACTCCAGTAAAAGAAGATAAGCAAACCACTTAACAAACAGTCTCATATTTTTGTAAACTCATTTTATCTTTTCTACGTTTTACAATGGTATGGAGCATGAACCCAATAAATATTGAAAATGCTTCATACTAGGAGCTGGATTGTTGTCCCATTTTTGTTATAATATTATATTAATTTATTTATTTTTATCAAAATTTTGCAACTTGTATCAAGTAGCTACACGAGGAACATGTGCAAGCCAACCAATATCAAACGTCTAGTTGGAAATATGGATTGGAATGTGAAATGGATCCATCCTCCCAACAAGTCTAGCAGGTTTAGTAAATGTTGACATCGCTTTTTGAAGAAGAATGAGCTGAAAATTGGATATTTTTGTGACTTTGAGCTGATCTCTAATATAAGTGATCTCGTTGTGATGAAAGTTTTCATTAGAAAAATAAATTGTTGAGTTAACTTTGAAACACCAAAACCCTTTGTGGTTGAAATGCAGCAGCCACAACTTGTTTAGAACTTTAGATAAGAAATATCCTCTTTAAAAGCCTAGGCCTAAGCCTAAGCCCATCTCTTTTTCTTTTTTTTTTGTCCAAAGAGAAGTCCCCATGGTAGTTCAAGGATATTCAGTTTTATGAACAATAATTCTAATCCAAGTCTATCTTAAAAAAAGTATATTGAAGTCTTAGAGTTTGTAAGTAATGGTTGAATGTGTCACTGTGTCTGTATGTCTATTTAAGTATTGTTTACGCACATGTAAAACATACTCAACCGTTACGATAAGATATTAGAAAGAAGGAAAAACATAATTTTTTTCTCCACGTCTACTTTTAGCATGAGAGAAATTTTATATACATACCCCAAATAACTTAATACATATCCATTTCTCAGTATATCATTTATTTAATTTCTCATTCGGATATTTTACTAAATGCACAACCCAAAGTATCAAAAATACCCTTAATCTAAAAATCCATAAAATATCATATAATGTGACTATATTAACACTATTATTATTGTATAATTAGTATATATTTATATAAATTAACATTTTATAGATATTCATATCTATTACTTGTGTTAGTTATTGAGAAATCCTTACATATTCATTGTTCATTTCAAATTCTTAAACATGAAAATGATAAATAAGATGAAAAATACATATTTGAATCGTGTGTTTGGGTGAAAAGAAAATATAACGAAATAGGTGTTCATATGCATAACAATTTTATCGTTTGATACTTTGACACTCTAAACTTAGAAATTATAAATCTTTAAGGACAAAAAAGAAATCAATTGATTATCCAAATTTCCTTGCAAATTTTTTGTGTACTTTAAATAAGTTATCAATTGTTGTTGAGCCGTGACTTGGTTGGTTAAGGTGTTTAACTGATAATTTTGAGGTCATGAGTTCAAATATCATTGACATATGTAGGGTGTATGAGTTATTAATAAAAAGTTTTTAAAAAAATAAATAAATTCTCGATCTTAAAAATTTAATTTGTTCTAATTCACTTTATAAGTTTCCAAAAATAAGTTTTTCGTTTTTTAATTTGGTTTATATTTCACATTATTAGTTTCTAAATATATATATTTTTTAATATTTAAATTGTATTACACATGTCTCTTTTTGTCATTTAACATACCAATTAAATGTGATTTGAAATATTAAATAATAGGGATATGTATTAAGTTATTTGAGGTGTGTATTTAAAACCACTCTTTTAGCATCTCTTTCTGCAAAAAAAAAAAAAAAAAACAACAAACATCAGGAAAAAAAAAAGTGCTGAAAGAAAATGTGTTTTTGTGAAAATGCCGTGCTCACGCATGCATTTAGTTTTGTTGTCGTTCATTATCGTGTGTCATAGTTGATGTATCTTGAGTATAATATTGACTTGGCTCTTAAGATTTCAGTCTACTAATAATTGAGGAAACACAACATATATAAAATAGACATATGAAATGATATATCAAAACAAAACAAATGATATATAGATTCGATCATGATTGACTTAAATAAATCTGGCATTTTCATTCTTAGTCATTAACTATAAATTTGTTATTTACCACATGCTTTATTTAGTATTTCAATCAATTTCACCACATCGTGCACCTAGTAGTTCAATCGATTTAATGAGACCCATTAATTTAATACACCTTATACACATTATACTTCATTATTATCTCATATGAGTGGCCACGTGAATAAAGCACTTACCAGTGATGAGTTTTCTCTCTAGCAAGCTTTTATTAGGTTTTCTAGGCGGCGCCTTTGCACAATGGTTATGGATGGGTCTCTGGCTTGTCTCAAATTTTCGTGGGGGTGGTGGTGGCTTTTTTTGGTATCATATGGATTGGATAGGCTTTTTCTTGTTTGGTCTCCTCTGCATCTCTCGTCTTCAAGGTGATGCTTTGAGCTTTCACCTTGAAGCCTTGATGCTTTCCTCAAGACTGTCAGTGGGCTTCCACCAGCATGAGATTGAGTAGGCGGCGCTCCAGGTGCGATATGTTGCTCTTAGGAGGCTTCGAACCTTGTTTATTGTGTTGGCGGTGGTTGTGGTACCGTGGTCAATACTAGCGGCTCAGGTGCTTTGGGGTTTGCGGACAGTGACAAGCATGGCTACTACTAGTTCGTTGATACCCAGTGGTGGATTGAAGTCCGATATCGTGGCTAGGATGGATTGCTGGGTGCTGTGGTAGGTGGCCGTTATGGTTGAACGACGTTGGGCAAATGAAGCAAACAATGGTATGGTTTCTATTTTTGGGCTTGGGTTTGGAGTGAAATTCTTAAAGCTTCTAAGTTTTTGGGTTACTTTTAGGCCTTGATCTTCCTTTTAATAGATTTTTTGTTATTTGAACTCGAGATTTTCTCTCTCGGTAGGATGGTCCTAAATTCTGTCCTGGTTACGTGGTTACTCTTTTAGCTTCAAGGTTATGGTTGTGGCATAAAGGTTGCTTATGTAGTTTCACATGGTTCATTTTTTATGTTGTCCATCATGAGAGATTGTTTTTTGTGTTCATGTAATATTCATACATTTAATTAATATATGAATTTTTGTTACCTTTTCGTAAAAAAATAAAAATTTAAAAAAATCTCATATGAGCGGCCAATGAATGTAGATATGTTGTTTTTACTATTTTTCTTTTAGATAAATTCACCAAAATTAGTGTTTACACAGTAGTTTAGTGACGGTTGGGTGAATATTTCTGTTTTTTTTAAGGGACTCCTGCAGTTGGTTTTGTACTTCAGCAAGAGGTGAAGTTTTCAATCTGAGAAGGAGCGCGAATCTGAGAACATTGGAGATGTCAAAGTTCATATACCCACGGCTGTCTCGCGTCGACATAGTCTCGATCATCATCGACGCTCAGATCATGGACATCTCGGAGCGCCATCTTCTCAACCCTAACCCTGACTTCGTCACCGACCTCTTCACCCGCGTCCTCATCGCTCTCGACTTCTTCAACGAGTGAGTCTGTTTCTTCTCTTACCCTTAATTTTCTATGAGACCTCTAATTCGAAACCGCTGCAGCGATATTGGGCAAGTTGATTTCGACGCCTTGGAGCAGTTTGAGAATCCCGAATCTCATGACAGCTCCCTCCATATCATCAACCTCTGCAACAGAATCAGGCAGGTCCTGGACTTGGTGGATTGTCCTCACAGATTTACCCTCAAAGATCTCATAAGACCCGACCCCAATCGCACCGAGTTTTTTCTCAGTGCTATTATGAATTACCATCTTTATAGGTAATATTTTTTTCCGGTTCAAATGATTTTATTATTAGTTCAAGATTAGAGTCACTTGAGATGCCTCCTTGGTTTGCCAATTTTAATCGGCTTTGAGCTCTATTGGCACTTTGGCAGTGTTGTTGGTAGGTTGGATGGTGAGGAACTAAAGAACTTAAAGCAAACTAGGGGTGGGGATGGTTTAACTATGGCACTGGTCTCTTAATAGTTTATATGTTACTCTTTTTGGGCCATTTTTATAATCTGAATGCCGCTATGTTTGTTGATCATGTATTGTACTTCCTTTTGTTTATTTAGTCTAGCGGACACATTTTCCGCTGTCTTGTCTTTCTTTGATATGAAAAAAGTTTGTTTCTCATTAGATGGCTTTATGATGAAGGAACTGATGGCAGGATTTTGTCTGGTCAGCATCTGCCACATGATAATATATTTTTATATAATCTCCTCTAGTAATTTGATGGAATTATCTTGCAGTTTTAGGATGTACTCAGTGCTGTGCTTAAGGGCCTGAACTTTATTGGGTGATTCCAGCAGCTTACATTCAGGCTAGATAATACTGGGACTTTGAACAGAATTAAGGAGTTTGAAAAATTTAAAGGAGTGGGTGCATATCTTATGGAATTTGTTTTTTTTTTCTCGTTTATAGGGAATACCTTATTAGGTGAACTATAACTGTTTCTGCTTCAACAAGTTTTTGTTTATTATATAATGGGCTGGTCGAGCAACCTTGTTAAAGCTTCTGATACAATCTTTTCTTCAAATGTGTTGTTACTGGATGTTTATTACATATTCGTTTATTTTTAGATACTTTTATTGTCAAAATATGCTCTTACTGGATTTAAAAACGAAAGGAAGAAAGAGGGTAAGTGTTGGATTTATATGCAAACTTGGAACTAGTGTAAAGGAACTATGCTTTTCCTCTTTGAGTTTTAAGGGGAAGAGAACATGTTTTACAGATGAGAAACTTGATGCTCTGGTTTGAATATTTTATTTATACCTTTTGCATATATGTGTTTAACCTTTTATTTTCGTTATCAGAGAGACGAAAGTGAAACAACTCACCGAACTTATGAATCCATTAACGGATATTGAGGAGCAGCACCAGTTGTTGCAGGGCCGGGTTTCCCAGGTATATCATATAGAGGAAAGGGTATTTAATAATAAACTAAAGGGAACTTTATTTATTTGTGCCGCTTGTGCATCAATTTACCAATTCTTTGTTTTGTAGTTGAATGCTGAGATTGCGGACTTCGATGAAGCAAGAGAAAAGGAATCACCTCTTCTTCAAGAGGCAGAGGCTAAAGTTAAAGAATTGCGCCAAACCATTGAAGGCCTTAACAACGAACAAGTTAAAGTCAGAACTTCCCTTAAGAAGTTGAAGGAGAAGAGTGGAGAAATAGACAAAGAGGTCAGATTGTTCAGTGCTATGACTGATTTTATCAGCTTTACCTAAACAAAATAGAAGTACACAAATAAATCATAAACAGTTCTAGGAATATTGTGGTCAGATTTGTTAATCGAAACTGATACTGTTTTCACTCTCCAAGAGATCAGAACTTGGCAATTCTATTTTGGTCTGTCGACTTCTTTTGTGTGTTTTCTGAGCTGGAAAATAGTGAGAATGAAATACTTCTTATGATATGGGGCGGAAGAAAGGAAACAAATCGGGAGTTGGTGACTTGTTAGAGAAAGAGGCAGTCTGGGGATCAGAGACTACTTGAGAAATGACTATGGAGGTTCAAGGAGGAAATAAACTTAAAATGGTATGAAGTCATTAGAAGCAAACTGGACTGCAAAAACAATCGCTGGGATTTCAATTTTGTGTTCTAGGCTCAATCCGGGATCCATGGAAGTGATGGAACATAGCACTTATTCAGTTACTGCTTGTTGCAATTTTATGGTGGGGAAGGAGGAAAGTGTTAGGTTGTAGTTAGACAGATAGGTTGGGTAGATATATTCTTTCTTTCCTTCCTCCTTTATATGTTATCTCAAAATTATGATTTCTCCTGTTGCCAAAAGGTGTCAACTTTTGCTGGCCTTTTAGGCTCCTTATTCCCCCCAAAAAAAAGTGTCAACTCTTGTGTCCTTCCTCTGTGTTGCGATTTTGGGTTTAGAAGAAACCATAACGATCTGGAAGTGGAGGAACTCCTTGGGTCATTTTCTTTTCATCTCAAATTGAGACTTTTTTTAAATTATTTTTTTAATATATTTTTGGTTCCATGTATGTTAGATATAAGAAGGTACTGGTATTCAAATGTGGATATGCTTTTCTTATTCTTTCTTTTTCCTTTTGACTTATTCTGTTTCTCCAGATTTCTGATGCTGATTTTGATCTGCTAAAATGTGATTCTGAGAGACAAGAATTACGCTCAAGAATTGTTCAGTCACCGGATAAACTGCAGGTACCTTATTTCTTCATGTGTTTTTTTTTTCCCTGATCAAAAATCTTTTTTCTTCATGTTGGTCATAGTATTTATATCTGGTAATTCTGATTCATCAACATTACTACATTCCTGTTTGTTTGCATCCACGTTACATGTGTTTAAGGCTCATGACTTATTTTCTAGTTTTAAGTGTTTTAACCCATTTGTATATTTCATGCCGTCAGGCTTTTGAAACCCTGTACCGAATAATTTTATGTTTTTTTTTTCTTGAGAATGGAATAACTTTATGTTGGAAGTGACTGTGGTAGGAGAGGCAAGAACTTGAAGAAAAAATAAGTTATAATATTAACTTAGTATTTGGTCCTTCTCTAAATACTTTTTTAAATAAGGCGCTTTTAACCAATTTAAACATAGCCTTTACTGCTTTGGTGTAAAACTAAAATCAGTCCTACACAATGGACATATCTCTGCAAGATAATCAAATTTTTTGGATGAACTTACTAACAAAAAATCATTCTTAATATGGACGAATAGAGAAAAGGAATTGATCTCTGTCTCTCTTTCTCTCCCCACACACAGGCACAGTTGTTGAGGTTCAGGTTTTGAAATTGTTAGTCATGGTGCAATGACCCTCACCATGGCAGGGGTTTTATTTATTTATTGTTTTTATTTTTATTTTCAAGCACAATTGCACTTCGGAATCTATTTAATCTGGTCTTCAAAATATTGGGAAGAATGGCTTTAGAATGGTTGAGATGAGCTCATGTATGAAGATGGTTTAAGCCCTTTGAAAAGATGATGTGCGGTCCTAATTTATACATATAACTTACCTTCAATGCAGTTAATGTTACATGACTTCCAATCCAGTTCTTGCTTGCATAGGTGTTTGAATTCTCGTGGTACAACTGAAGTTTTAAACGGGTCTCAGAATGATCTTTCACTCATGAATAAATTTGGTTGCCAGAGTAATACCTGAAATTGGGTTTGGCTCTTTGCACTGAGCATCATGCCATATTGATACTCCCAAATTCGCCAGCAAATGAGTAGCACCTTTTTACCACAGAAAATTCCTGTAGAGATAAAGTCAATGTATCTTGCAAGAGGTGTGATAACCAATCAAATCTAGTAAACTAAAGAGTTTGGCATTGTTGAGTGTCTTTCCCACACCACAAACGTGAAGCCTGCCCTATCTTTTATAATGACCTAGGCCTCCCCCAAATTGAGCAAAGGTGACCACTTCGTGATATTGTGCGAATTTGAGTTCAATCTCCACACATAGCCAATTAGTTTTGGATCGGATCCTCCAGTTACTGTATTTGGAGGAGGCTATTTGTCTATTTGGTCCATTTCCACATGTGCTGTGATGTCTATGTCTCTCGCTTAAGTTAAGCCGGATGTGAGCTTGCATGATGAGAGTTATATACAACAACGGGAATGTGAAGCCTTGCGTTACCATTTATACTGGGTCTCACATGCATAGCCAGATGGTTTTAAGTTACATGATCTAAAAATTTTTGACATGTAAAGTCAACAGCAGCACAATCCTAGACACAGATGGATCAATTGGTTCTGTTATGATTGCATATAGCTTACTTAGTTATTTATTTTGTTGTTAAGCCTGCATAAAAATCCAGTTGAAAACCCTAGAGCTATGCTTCCTTTGTAATATCAACTGTACATCAAACAACAAGCTTTCCTCTGACTATACAATTGCATACTTCATTTTTGTTATGTTGACTGGGCCAGTGTTTCTGTAGTTTCATCATTTGTGCTCCTTTTGTTAAGCTAACTAAACCACACTTTTGCTTAAAGAGGGCTGTAGAAGAGAAGAAATCAGTTCGAGAGAAGGCAAAAAATGATGAAATGTCAGCCATGCAATCTTTTAACGAGAAGACTGCTGTTGAGGAGGTTTATACAAAGGTAGTATGATATCAGACTACATGTTTAAGTGATCACTATGCATGCTGGTCTTTTATATGTTAACAGTTTTTAAAAAAGGATTGCGTAGGCCTGTGTAGTTGAAGTGTCTAATTTCTGAAAACTGGTATTTGGAACATTTTTGTTTAAAAACGACTATTAACTTTAAAAAAAAAAATTCAAGGAATTTTGATATTCAAGGAAACTGGTTACTGGAAACATAATTCTATTGGGTACAGAAGTAGTGATATACATTTAAGTATATTGACTGGTGAATAAAACCATATGTTAGTTATATTAATATTATATTAATAATTTATTGAAATACAAATTCTTGTGTTTGATATGCTTGCACCAATTCATATGTAAATTATAAATAGATAATCACATGTGTCTATTAAAGAATATAGTTGGCTACTGCTAAATTTAACAATAATTTTCATGTGTATCCCCAGGTTTTAAAGAAACTATCAAAGCACTTGGCCCAGATGCAGGTTATACAAGAACAGGTAGATCTATTTGCTTTCAAATGTCTGCTTATAGCAGCATCCAGATTTATCTTACAACATAAGATATTGTTTCCCTTCTTATTGCCAAACGAACTTTACAGTTCGCATTTCATATTCATGCACTGAACTGTCCGATGCTTGAAATATCAACTTCATAACACGGCCGCTTTTGAGTTAATAGGTGAATGCGGCTAAATTTGCTGGCAAAGACTGTAAAGCATTAAAAGAAAAAAAGTGATGATGAAATTCTGATCAAGTCTCTTCAGAACGAAGTTGTGAAACGACAGGCAAAAGGTAGTCTCTTTTAGTCAATTTGTGTTCTGTTGCGTTCTTTTCTGAACAGTTGACAGCTTAATATGAGAGATAAAATGGTTAGATTTGCTTTTGGAGTTTAGAGATGTTTTTCTCTTATCTCAGTGAAAGATTTTAATGACTTGAAAAAGAAGCTAGAAAAGGAAAGAGATCTAAAGTTTGAGGAGGCTACTAAGGAAGTTAATACGGTCAAGCTGGAGGTGGAATCAAGGAGAGGTCTTCTCGAAGCAAGGCAAAAGGATGTTGAAGCTGCAGTAGCAGAGGTATTTTATATGTAGATTATGATGGGGGATCATTTTTGTATTTTTTAGATTGTCTATTATCTAAAGTATGTAATTGATATTCTTTTGTTCAAGTATTTAATTTTAGCTCTGCATTTGGTAGGTGGATTCTATTACTGCAAGTATTGCCTCATTGAAGAAATCAGCAGCAGCTGATCAGCAAGCATTAGCTCTTAAATGTGAGGAGATCATTAAAGAGGTACTTACCCATTGCAGTGTTTTCCCCTTTCCTTGCAAAACTAGCTTTAAACTACCGGTCAGTATTATTCATCATACCCAAATAGGAACTAGTGTGTTCTCTTCTTCAATTTGCTGTACAATTTTTTATGATATCAAGATATCATTGACTGGGTACTGCCATTATGTACAGGGAGGTGCTCCTATTTGTTTCTCTGTTCTTTGTCCACCTAAAATATAGTATCGAAAATAAGTCCCTGATTGTTAACTGAGGATATAATTGAAACTAATATTGAAATCCATGCTGGTTGGTGCTCTATACGGGGGAAGTACATTTTATTTTCATGATGTTTCAAGCCTCGAACAATTTTTAACGGTTGATGTATGTCTATCTTACATTGATGCATGCAGTTCCACCAATATGCAAGTTCGATTGGGAACTTGCTGCAATGACTGATAGAGCGTCAAAAGTTCACTGAGCATGGAGCAGGTCCTTTTGGAATTTGTTGGCTGGTTTGACTTCAGAAAGTATCTTGTTTCTTTGGTTCAAGAGCCTGAAGCATCCTTCCTGTATACATCTTCCCTTTAAATCCTGTTTCTTCAGTTTGACAAGAAAGTTCCACTGGATGCTTCATCCCTCATATTAAAAGAATGCACCTTCAGTTTTCACAAGGTTGCCTGTCATTGCTTGGTGTGCAGTTTGAGTTGTATTATTTCATCTTCTTGTTGTGAAGGGAGTTGTATTTAGAGACCCTTATCTTCATAATAGTAGTTTAAGCAGAAATGAGGTTCTTGAAATCTCTTCTTTCCGGATAACCAGACCAATCAATCTGTCCTTTTTATAGCGTAAATATTCCTCCATGTCATCAGTTCATTACTTTTAACAAAAAATTAGGCCAGCTCAGACTCGAATGCCCCTCCAATGTGTCTAAATTAAACAATAATTATACTGAATAAATACATACATCTTATTTTCTAGTCTGTTGATCAAAATCTTTCCTCATCTTTAAGTGTATAATGCAAAAGTCCCCTATTAAAGAACTTGGTCAAAAATCAACTAATTCGCTCTGGTTGAGTTATGTACACTCACCCATGCAACTTGTCATGGATTTCCTTGATAACATTCTGTACTGTCAATGTGAGCCTCACATTACAGTCCTCAGCAAGTCTCCAACATATCATACACGTCGGACAAGATCACTGCAAAAAGCGCAACTATAGAAACCAAGCACTACTTATTTCAAAGAAAAAACAGAACCGATACTCGACCTATGTAATGCCAGGTTTGTAGTGTCACTAAACAATTGCACTAAAAAAAAACCCTCTGCCTTTTGATTTTGTACCTAGTTCACTAGTTGCAAGCTAGTTAATTCTGTTGTGAGTTACATGTGCTTTGCAAAAAAATATAGTTCTAACTAGTGATTCCTACTAAGGGCATCAAAGTTAGTAGCTCAATGGGGTAAAAATTTTAGCGAATTTCCTTCGCATATTGGGTGCATTCCCATTCTTGTCTCGTTGCGCGACAACCATGGCATTGACATCTAGCCTTGCTAGTGCTCGTTGCGTGCTGCCGGACGAGAAATTGTTTTCGAGGGCATGTTTGATGCATAGAGGCTGGGGGCGGGAGGGGTAATCCTGAGTTTCACTTGGTTGACGAATGCGGCAGCACTAGGGCTGTCGCCCTGTCGTGGACCGATGGTGACAGTTGTGGCGCCGTAAGGGTGGGTGTCCAACTTTGGTTCTAATGTTGGATTGTATGATGTTGTTTTGGGTGACCTCTTCATCTATGTTGTGGGTTTCCATATGATTTGTTCACTAGGATTAGATTGGCATCAGTTGCTCGACCACCAACTGTCAGGACCCATCTCAAATTTCACACTGAAACCCGAAGTAAATCCTGCGGGGACCACCTCTAGGGAAAATTTACCGAAAATTCGGCATAACTTTCCTTGAAAATAGACAACCTTCTTTATAAACACCTACAAACACTTCTAAAAATCCAAATCCAACATTATACTCTTGAAGCCTTCGTGCTCCCTAAAGTCACAACTCCTCCCAATTATTCACTAATATGAAAATACTCCCACAACCAAAAATTCATAGGTTCATAGCAACTCTAAGAGAGAAGAAAGGAAACAGAAGATACAAATAAACGGAAGCTATATGATGGACTATGCCTCGACTCCATGTATGTCTGATCTCAACTATGTTAACCTGTAAACTGGGCATTTAAAACCGAATGACCCAGGAGAAAACATTTGAAAATGTTAGAGTGAGTGGACAAAAATAAAGTTTAAAAGAAATAAGTCTTTATGCTTTCCCGATTTAGTTTCCATAGAAATTATGCTGCATGCGACAGCTCAAAAGCTTTTAACTTAGAAATTGACAAAAACGTGACTAGCCTCGCTAGTCTCCCAAACTTTATAATAAAGAGCCTCTTAGGCTAATATATATATATATATATATATATATATATATATATATATTTACACTCGTCAAATTTCTTATACAAATTCTATGAAAAAAAATAGAAATTCATACAAGGCTACGATGCTTGCGTCTAACGCTCACGTCGCGCCATAATGAAATTTTACCTCATTATGGCGGAAAAACACGTATGACTAGCTAACATTTATGTACATACTATCCTTATAATTATCCATATATGAATATATATATATATTTATCGAAACTCTCACTTTCGGTTATTCTCCAACCATAAATAAAATCGTCAAATTAAAAATGACGTCATATGCTCCAACCTAAAGAAATTGATCAACAATAAACCATTCTACTTCGGGAGTAAATTTAACACCAAATAACATTCCTAAAGAAACAAAACTGACGGGTGAGTTTTACTTTTTTATAATTTTATTCGCTACTTCCAGGAAATGCATCCGAAAAAAAATAATATTCCCTGAAAAATAAAACTGACCGGTCAGGACGCATGTAAAGATAGTCTTCCGTTCCTCATGCCTTCGCCTCCATACACTCCTCTCTCTAGCACAACCGTTTGGGCCATAATTCCTCCTCCGTTTTAGCTCGATCGGGATCCACTATGGGTTCTTCTCTTTCCTTTACTTCGTTTTGTAATAATTATGTGATCAGTAAATCTCGTCAATGACCTTTTTCGCCAAGTAATGTTATTTATCGGTGTGTGATATAATTTCAACGGTGGGACAAGAAAGTGACAATTCTGTTTAATTTTCAGTATGAATTATTACAAAATTAAACTGACAAATATGAACATTTATCATGGAGTTTTCAGTTTAATTATCATAAGATTAGGTTGAGTGGTCAGGTTTATTTCTTAGGGAAATTCCATTTATTGTTTATTAGTGTGTGAAATAATTTTGGTGAGTATGTGTTGTATGGAGATGATGAATTTTGGTCAGTGCCAGATGAGGTTGGCAATGGGCTCGACAGTTAGCCCTGCGGAGGTAGGTGCTATTAGAGTAAGTTCTAGTCAGCTGGAGTCACTTGTTGAATGTACCTGCAAACCCTTATGGGGAAAATTGTTTGGGTTAAACGAAATAGGACGAGACACATAGACACGACCAAACGAGCGATCAAGACGCAGATAACCTTTTCGACGTGGACTATAACCAATGAAAACACATTCGAACGCTACTACTTGGTAATTTATTTGACACATATGTACCGAGATGAGGAAAACAAGAAAACCCAAAAACAAGGAGAGAGGAACAAGATGGAGGAGCGCCATAGAGGCGTGTGTGAGGTGTGACCCAATTGAGAGTGGGGAAAGGAAGAATAATGATGAGACAGACCCAAAGATTTTGTGGCGCCCTGGAGGAGTGCGCGGGCCATTGTAGCAATATGTCGATGCTTACGCTCAGTAAAATACGTTTTACTGATGTGTGTGGGGGCAAGAGAATCGTTCTTGTGTACCCAACGAAATACAATAGTTAGAAAATGCGTTGTTTCAAAATTAAAAAATGAAGGACTCATCACAAAATTAAACTGACCAGTCACCATTATTTCCCAAGAAATTTTCAGTTTACTGCGAAGAGATCTTCTGAACTCATTACCCGAAATAAAATAATAAAAAAATGAAACTGCCGGTCAATTTCATTTCTCAAGAAATAAAACAACGCATTTCCTGGAAGCAGACGAATAAAATAATAACAATATGAAACGGACCGGCCAGTTTTGTTTTTCAGGGAATATTATTTTTTTTGGACGCATTTCCTGGAAGCAGCGAATAAAATTATAAAAAAATAAAACTCACCCGTCAATTTTGTTTCTCAAGGAATGTTATTTATTGGTGTGTGATATAATTTCAACGGTGGGACAAGAAAGTGACCGGTCTGTTTAATTTTCAGTATGAATTATTACAAAATTAAACTGACAACTCTGCACATTTGTCATTGAGTTTTCAGTTTAATTATCACAAGCTTAGGTTGAGCGGTCATGTTTATTTCTCAGGGAATTTCCACTTATTGATGTGTGTGAAATAATTTTGGTGAGTATGTGTTGTATGAAGGTGATGAATTTTGGTTAGTGCCAGATGAGGTTGGCAATGGGCTCGACAGTTGGACCTGTCGAGGTAGGTGCTATTAGAGTAAGTTCTAGTTAGCTGGAGTCACTTGTTGAATGTACCTGCAAACCCTTATGTGGAAAATTGTTTGGGTTAAACGAAACAGGACGAGACACATAGACACGACCAGACGAGTGATCAAGACACCGATAACCTTTTCGACGTGGAATATAACCAATGAAAACACATTCGAACGCTACGACTTGATAATTTATTTGACACATATGTACCGAGATGAGGAAAACAAGAACACCCAAAAACAAGGAGAGAGGAACAAGATGGATGAGCGTCATAGAGGCGTGTGTGAGGTGTGACCCAATAATGATGAGACAGACCCAAAGATTTTGTGGCGCCCTGGAGGAGTGCGCGGGCCATTGTAGCAATATGTCGATGCTTACGCTCAGTAAAATACGTTTTACTGAGGTGTGTGGGGGCAAGAGAATCGTTCTTGTGTACCCAACGAAATACAATAGTTAGAAAATGCGTTGTTTCAAAATTAAAAAATGAAGGACTTATCACAAAATTAAACTGACCAGTCACCATTATTTCCCAAGAAATTTTCAGTGTACTGCGAAGAGATCTTCTGAACTCATTACCCGAAATAAAATAATAAAAAAATGAAACTACCGGTCAGTTTCATTTCTCAAGAAATAAAACAACGCATTTCTTGGAAGCAGACGAATAAAATAATAACAATATGAAACTGACCGGCCAGTTTTGTTTTTCAGAGAATATTATTTTTTTTCGGACGCATTTCTTGGAAGCAGCCAATAAAATTATAAAAAAATAAAACTCACCCGTCAGTTTTGTTTCTCAAGGAATGTTATTTATCGGTGTGATATAATTTCAACGGTGGGACAAGAAAGTGACCGGTCTGTTTAATTTTCAGTATGAATTATTACAAATTTAAACTGACAAATCTACACATCTGTCATGGAGTTTTCAGTTTAATTATCACAAGCTTAGGTTGAGCGGTCAGGTTTATTTCTCAGGGAATTTCCACTTATTGTTTATCAGTGTGTGAAATAATTTTGGTGAGTATGTGTTGTATGGAGATGATGAATTTTGGTCGGTGCCAGATGAGGTTGGCAATGGGCTCGACAGTTGGACATGTGGAGGTAGGTGCTATTAGTGTAAGTTCTAGTTAGCTGTAGTCACTTGTTGAATGTACCTGCAAACCCTTATGGGGAAAATTGTTTGGGTTAAACGAAACAGGACGAGACAGATATACACGACCAGACGAGTGATCAAGCCACCGATAACCTTTTCGACGTGGACTATAACCAATGAAAACACATTCGAACGCTACGACTTGATAATTTATTTGACACATATGTACCGAGATGAGAAAAAGAAGAACACACAAAAACAAGGAGAGAGGAACAAGATGGAGGAGCGCCATAGAGGCGTGTGTGAGGTGTGACCCAATTGAGAGTGGGAAAAGGAAGAATAATGATGAGATAGACCCAAAGATTTTGTGGCGCCCTGGAGGAGTGCGCGGGCCATTGTAGCAATATGTTGATGCTTACGATCAGCAAAGCTCGTTTTACTGAGGTGTGTGGGGGCATGAGAATCGTTCTTGTGTACCCAACGAAATACAATAGTTAGAAAATGCGTTGTTCACGTACTCAGTGCCATTATCACGTTCAAGATATTTAACGGACCCATGAAATTTTTTTCGTATCATGGCAACTAGAGTTTGGAAGTGAGTGAGAGCTTCATTTTTGCGACGCGTTGGGTAGAGTTATGTGTAACGAGAAAACTCACCAGTAAAGAGTAGATAATATTTGAAACAACTAACATCTAAATTAGGTGACATCCACACATCACAGCGAATAATATGAAAAAGCAGAAGTAGCATGTGTTTTACTAGGCAAAAAAGGTCATTGACGAGAAGAGCCCATAGTGGATCCCGATCGAGCTAAAACAGAGGATGAATTATTGCCTAAACGGTTGTGCCAGAGAGAGGAGTGTATGGAGGCGAAGGTATGAGGAACGGAAGACTATCTTTACATGCGTCCTGAAACACTGAAATAAACGCCTAGTACGTAAGCAACAAATATGATAAAAGTCAGGTGCAAAAGAAAATAGACAAGAATATCTTTGGTAAAACGAGCAGCAGAACGAAGGTTTTTACAAATAGAGGGAATACTAAAGACATCAAGGACAGAGAAATCCGAATTGCCTAATGACAAGGAAAGGTTACCAGAATAAGCGATTGGGATGGAATCGTCATTACCGATATAAACATTATGCGGACCACCATAAGGCTGAGGATTGCTGAGCGGCAATGTAGTCATAGCACCATAATCACGACACCGATTTGGGTCACTAGAAAAATGAGCACCGGCAAAAGACGCAACAACAGAAGGATTGTAATACCGATGAGGGTATTGCAACAATGCAGGTTTATTAAAACGTCAATACGGTCACCGTTAAGGGTCAGCTTAATTATTAAGGACTCATCACAAAATTAAACTGACCAGTCACCATTATTTCTCAAGAAATTTTCAGTTTACTGCCAAGAGATCTTCTGAACTCATTACGCGAAATAAAATAATAAAAAAAATGAAACGGACTGGTCAGTTTCATTGCTCAAGGAATAAAACAACGCATTTCCTGGAAGCGGACAAATAATATAATTAAAAAATGAAACTCACCGGTCAGTTTTATTTTTCAGGGAATATTATTTTTTTTCGGACGCATTTCCTGGAAGCAGCCAATAAAATTATAAAAAAATAAAACTCACCCGTCAGTTTTGTTTCTCAAGTAATGTTATTTATCGGTGTGTGATATAATTTCAACGGTGGGACAAGAAAGTGACCGGTCTGTTTAATTTTCAGTATGAATTATTACAAAATTAAACTGACAAATCTGCACATTTGTCATGGAGTTTTCAATTTAATTATCACAAGCTTAGGTTGAGCGGTCAGGTTTATTTCTCAGGGAATTTCCACTTTTTGTTTATCAGTGTGTGAAATAATTTTGGTGAGTATGTGTTGTATGGAGATGATGAATTTTGGTCAGTGTCAGATGAGGATGGCAATGGGCTCGACAGTTGGACCTGCGGAGGTAGCCTTTCAATGTTTTGTTTGTGCAGTTTACAAATAAGGTGGGTTTGTTGGAAAGTTTCTAACGAGTACTTTATAATGAGAACCAAACGAGGACTTTTGAATGAACGGTTAAATAAATGTTTTAAGTTTTAATTGATATTTTCAAATTCTAAATTTGTTTGTTTGTTTTTTTTTTTGTTATAGTCCCGATGGAATCACACTTTTATTTAATGCAAGTTTTCAAATGTACACACATTGGCGATTGGGACGAGAACCTCAATCACTTATTTATTTGACTCTTGCATTTGTATGTAGTGTTTTTTCCACCGAAACCATCAGTGGCAGCCCTTTAAACAAAACAGTGGGAGCCAAGATATTAGTGTCCGACATTGAAAGGCAGGCCATGAAGTTTCCTGGAAGTTGGAAGCCTTAGACAAAGTCCCAAAATAGGACAACTAACATGGGCAAATATAAGTTAATTGACATTTTCAAACGAGGAACAAACCAAAAACAAGAAAGGGATTGTTGTGACCTGACGTCTTGTCTAGAATTGCATACATGTTCATCGCCCCCATCAATAAAAAAGACAATGTACCTTTCAACCCAAAAACTCCACACTCCACGCCAAACCGCCCGCTCTTCTACTCCACCGTTTCATTTTCCACGAAATTTATTCCATAAAATAATTAAAGCAATGAGAATGAATACTACAAGAGCATCTTCAGCAACTTTAACTATTTTCTAGTTGAATTTTAACCAAATTAACTAACCATATTTTATAAATTATCAATTCTCTTACTTTTATTAGATATTTTATTTTTAGATTAAATTCAGTTTATTCCCCTGAAGTTTAAAATTAGTTTGGTCTTTAAACTTTTTTTTATAATCAAGTCACTCTCTCAGCTTTCATTTTCCATCAACTCAATCCAAATATTGGAATTAGATTCAATTATGACATCATATGCGGCCTACTTTTAAACAAAATGTCAAAACTATCTTTGGATAAGACAAAAATAAAGTTTAAGGGGTAAATTGAATTTTTTCCTTTTATTTTGTTATTTTATCTTTTATCGTAATAATCTTATTTTTAATAGTCTGAATTAACTTAATAGGGTAATATTAACAGAAAAATATAATTTGGTGAATTTTCCGAACTCTTGGCTTTATAGTAGTAAATATGTGAATTTGTATTATTTATTGAATCAATGAAAAGTAGGTCCAATGTATTTATAAAGCGCACATGATTAATTCATTACTCTCTCTCTCTCGCCGTCTAGGGTTAGGGTTTCATTCGAGAAAACATAGTCGTGTGGTGCCTCCTTCCATGGTTGCTTTGATCGTTGCTATGACTGCAGACCTCGCCTCCAAGCTTTCCTTTGCCACTAAGAGAACCAGTGGATCTTGGTAATCTCTAGTGTCTAAATCAAGGTTTTATGGCTCCTAGGTTTTACCTAGTTGGCCGCTTGAACACAAAAAGGACTGTGGTTTCTTATTCCTTTTGTAGTGTTGTGCGATCAATGTGGAGATTATTCACAATGGTGGAAGTTCAGGCTAGGGGTGACCGATTCTTTTTTACCTTCACCAATGATAGAGACGTCAATCAAGTGAAGAAGGGAGGTCCATGGGTGTATCAAAGTGCCATAATTTTGCTGAATGATTGTAACGAATTTTCTGATATCATGGCTATTCCTCTTGATTTTGGTGTGGATTTGGGTGGATGTCCAAGATCTCTCGGAAGCCCTTATGACGACGGCGACGACAAGTTTGGTGGGGGAGGCCATCAGATCGACCAAGGAGGACTAATATGTTTACTACTAGACAAGTTTGGTGGGGGAAGCAGAGGTTGCGGCTGCGGCTTCAGCGCTAGTCATCGCCCCAAACCCAAACCCAACGACTCCTCCCACGATTTCTCGGGTGAATTCATAGCCGAACCTAGTCTCTCCCTCGGTGCCAAATCTCTCATCTCTTTTTCCTAAAGAGGAGAGATCAATTACCATCCGAGAAGTACCAGAATCCCATTCTCTAGTCAAGATTGTTGGTGTTAGCCGACAAAGTGAAGAGAGAGCTCTGAAGATGGGAAGCGTGCTACGAATAGTTTGGTGGTAGTTCTGTTTCACCTTGAACCCGAGGATCTAAGGTTTGTGGTAGCCACTAATAGTTCACTTGGAATTCTGAAGAAGTATCCAAAGAAAAGAGGTACACCTTGGGGAAGGCAGAAAAAAGAAAACGATGCAGTGCTCTCGTTAGTCGGACTCTATGGTCCCTATGAAGTAGCACCAAGATCCCTATACAAGAGTACCCCTTTACTTTGACGGCAAGGTACACCATTAGGTTGCCTCGTGTCATTTTGGAAGGTTTTTTGTAAACTTAGATAGGTTCATTGCTTTTTAGTTAGTAATTGCTTTGTAGTAGTGTATGTCCACCTTTTTTGACCAATTTTTTGGATTAGGTTGTTCCCATTCAGTTTTGTATTTGTATTCGAATCATGAGTTCTAAACTTGTATTGGTGTTTGCTCCTGCCTCATCTAGCAATATTTGATCATATGATCTTTCCAGCCACTAGAATAGATTCCACAAATTTCAAAAAAAAAAAAATACACAGTTTTTTTTTATTTTTTATTTTTTTTATTTTTTTTTAAAACTTTTTTATTAAATAACTCACGCATCCTACATTAAATAACCCGTGACCTCAAAGTCGTTAGTTAACACCTTAACCAACTAGGTCACGGCTCATCGGCAACTACACAGTTATCTAAAAGGAATGTTTTAAATATAGAGAGCCTCATTTGAATTATCTTACTATATATTTAGGAGCGAGATAGTTAAAAGTTAAAATGTAGAGTCACTTTAGGAATCTAAGAGCATCTTAAATAATGCGAATGTTATTTTAGCCAGTTACTTTATAAATATGTATGCATCAATGCTCTATATTTTAACTAGTGTTATATTAATATATATATTTTTTTTTAAAAACATCCCTAATCATATGAAAAACCGTCATGCTTTAATACGCCATTCAACTTGTACAACTTCTATAGGTGAAACCATACCGAACACAAAGTACTTGGAAGGATTTAGATGTTACTTCTCTAAGTTAATAGTTTTGACCTCTTTATATATGATGCCTCATTTTTTTGTTTGAGGAAAAGGGATGTGACTCTAGTGGGCGTAAACCCATCCATTGATTGAAAGATCATACAACGAGCACTCTCGCTCAAACTAAGGGATCTGAAGATCATCTAGTACATCCACTGCTCAACTGACTAACTTAATAGCCAGGCTATCATCCAAAATGATGATAATAACTACAATTTACGAAGAAAATAAAGTTCAAAAAGGTGGACAATCAAACTAAACCCAAAAGACTACACCTAAAAAAGTGGACATCGAAAACTAATTTATTCTTCATAACCCTAATTCGCAACATCCGTCTTGATTGGCTTGGGGCCTAGAGACCTTCATGGTGTACCCCTCTACCCGTAAGAACAGTGAACATCATAGAATGAGGGTTACGTAAAAGCTCAGAGACTCAAACCCAGAACAACGAGCCCAAAAGCAAAATGTGAGAGAAGAGGGAAAATGGCCCAGACCCAAAAGGACCCAGCGCACTCCCACATGCCTCCTTCCAACCCTCAAACCACCCAAGCTAGCCATAGCCATCATCTGTTCCAACGGGCAGACGCGTCCTTTAGCCATGGGAGAGGTGAACACGAAACGCAGACGCACCCAAAGCAAGTTGTCACCGCCTTTGAGCCGCTGCTAACTTAGTTGCAAAAGTCGCCAGACAAAACAACAAATCAGTCCGTCAAGAAAGCGCAAAGCTAAGCCGCTCCTCCTCAAACTCCTCCTTAGCAGATTCGCCTCCCTCCTAGCTTGCAAGGTGCTCCATATATGATGCCTCGTTTGCTTTAAGGCAAGTAGCATGTCATGTGTATTGAAAAAAGGAAAAGAAATTCTTTTATGAATCTCCTCTTATTTCTTTACTTTTATTACTCATAATATATTATTTTATTACATAAATTATTAATTTTTTTAACAACTTTCGGATCGCTTTCCGTGTATTACTAAATACCGGAAATGAAAGTGGTTGAGAAATTTTATTTTTCTTCTCTTTCCGTTCTTATAAAGACCCGAGACCTGAAAGCATTATGTTGGAGAAACATGGATTCGAACCCAAGGTTCTGAAATTTGATAATGATGACTGGGTTCAATGTTTTTGGTTGAAGCAGGATGTCCAGTGAGCCAATCCCTTATTATATATTATATTATATTCCCCCACCCACGAAAATGGAGAACAGAAGAAAAGAACAGAAACATGACCCAATCCACCGGAAAAGAACATCATGTGCAGAAAATCAACCACATCTTATCTGAAACGCAAATTATGAACACTAACAGCCGTCTGATTCTCTGATCATTTCCTCCATTTTTTTTATAGGATTCCAAAAATAAATACAAAGAGAAAGAGTAGTTCATCGCTGCAGGTCCATCATAAGAGCAAAGTCCTGAAAGCAAACGAAGCCGTCCCCGTTCTTATCGACCTCCGCAATCATGCGCCGGCACTCCTCTAACGTGCACCGTTCGTCCCCTATCGCCGTGAACACCCTCAACAGCTCCTCCGCCGATATCTTCCCGTCGTGATCCGTGTCGAACACCTCAAACGCCTCCCGCAGCTCCGAGTCGCCCGCCGGCTCGCAACCCGGTCCGAACCGGTGTAAAAGAGCCTCCAGGGGTATGCAGCCGTCGCCGTCGCCGTCGACCTCGCTCAGCATCATCGCCACCTCCTCCTGGGTCGGCGACTCCGCCCCCAGCAGCCGCTTCAGCAGAGCCTCCAGCTCTGTTCTCGAGACCACTCCGTCGTTGTCTCTGTCGATCAGCCTAAAGGCCTGCGCCATGTCGACAGAAGAGAACTCCGACCAGTCCCCCCGCAGGACGCTGGTCGGAGTGGCGGCAGGACCACCGGGCTTGTGGAGGGAATCGGAGGAGGAAGAGGACGCGGTTCCGGAGCCGAAGGAGGGAGGGTCGGAGCGGGAGACGGCGGAGCGGTCCTTCTTGGAGCGGAAGAGGCGCTTGGGACTGAGGCTGTTGATTTTCATAAGCTTCATGGCGGAAGATGGATGAAGAGGAAGAGAGAGGAAGAGAGAAGAACATGAACTGATGAAGGGAATGGGAAGGAGAGAGGAAGGAGAGAGGGGTTAAATGGTGGGAGTGAAGGGAGAGCCATGGCAGCTTCCTGGAAACTTCGTGTTTTTCCATGAGCGGCTTATTTATATATGCTAATAATTCTTCCCGCAAATTCAGACTTTTTGTTATTTCTATTTAAATTTCAGTTTTTCTGTTCCAATTCCATTAATTCCTCAAAGAAACAAAGAATATTAGGTTATTTATTATTTTTTGGGTGTAGGTTGAATTGTATAATACAATACAAAGGAGGTTAGTTGGTGAGTGTTGGGAACTCGGGGCATTTACCATTTTGTTGGTTGTAAAAGTAGATGTTCTTTGTACACACTTTTGGTTTATTTTCTCATGGGAGGAGATTCTATCATTTTAGAATTTTTGATGTTTATCATTAAATATGGCAGAAAAAGAAATCATTCACAACTTTGGGGCAAAATCTTTCAATAAAAATTACGAGAAATAGTACTATTTCAAGCATGGTTTTTCTCAACCAAACATAAATGGGCTAATCATGGAGTTGTCTCTATTGATGGGCCTGATGGTTTTGGTCGGAGCAAGATGGGCTTCATTGTTGTGGATATGGGCTAGGTTGTAGGAAGTATAACAAATGTCAACCTTGAGATTTTGAGACCTGAGGCCGCGTCTAAAATTGGTGTCCTCTAATGGTATACCTGCTTTATTATCTTTGGTATTGGAACAAGTAATTAGCCCATTTGGAGTCCATTACAATCACTGGTAAATAAGATGGTGTTGGCTGCTGGGCATTTGTAATCTTGAAGGCTTCTTTCTATGTTGGTGTGATTGTGTTTGTCTCTAAAACACGCAATCACAAGAGAAAGACTAGGAACGGGACTGAGACAGAGCCAAACAAGATCTGTTACGGCCTTATGATACCAACGACACCACCGCCCTCGAGCTTGGCGGTGTTCCCATTCTTTTATTCCCAGCCTTTATGATGCATTGATGATGCTCTTTACACAAATACCGAACCCCCACTTTGATTTTCTAGAGCAGAGTACCGTGTGTGTCGGATTGTTGTGATTTTGCATAACAGTCATATATTGACTGTTCCAATTGGGATTGGTGCCCCCAAAAGTGTAGTGCCTGAGGTTGTTGCCTTTTAGGCTCACCTCAAGTCCGGACGGAAGTATAACCTCCAACCCGGAAGGGAAAGAGGTTGTATTCTTCTAATTTATGTTTAGTCTAGGGAAAGTCTTTGCCAGTCTTTATTGCTCTATGCGACTTTTATGTAGACAAATAGATCTATTTGCACCACAATTGCGTGCTAGGCAGAATTAGGAGAGAATAGATGCATAGAATCATAGAAGGCGAGTTGTAGACACTCGTGTAAAGACTAGCTTAGTAGTGAGTGTATCAGCGATTTATTAGTCTGCTTACTACATAAGTTAGTTCGGTTTTTCCGTTTCTCTTTTATGTAAGGTATGTAGATTTTGTTGATTATGGCTATTTATTTGTTGTTATCAGTAAATGATATTTCAAAAATGATCAATCGACTATTTTCGCCCCTAGCTAGCTTGCTACGTCCATGGATATAAAATGTCGATATGACTAGTCTGAGTCGAATCAGTTTTTGAATTTGGACTAGATATCTATATTTACCGGCTGAAAAGTGTAGTGTTTTTACTAGCTTCTCTTCTTGTTCGTAGGGAATGTGTTATAATTGTTCACCAACAATAGAGATAATTCCTCTCCGAGTGGATCATCTTGTAAGTTATAGCATATATATATATATATGTATATATATATATATATATATATATACACACAGTCCCCTTCCAGAGAGAGATCCCTCTTTGAAATTAAAGTGAGAGACTCCTTATTTCGCTCACTTTCAAGTCGTATTTCCACATCTCAACCGTACAATGTCTAAAACACAGTGTGTAGATCATTCCTGCAAAGTTTCATCAAAATTGAAGATCATTTGATTTTCCGTAATGGTAATTTACACGAACGGTTCTGTTTGGACAACTTTTGTTCTGTTGATTTATTTAATCTAATTCGGTACCCAAATGATCTTCAAATTTGATGAAACTTTGCAGGAATGATCTACACACTGTGTTTTAGACATTATACGGTTGAGATGTGGAAATACGACTTGAAAGTGAGCGAAATAAGGAGTCCCTCACTTTAATTTGAAAGAGGGATCCCTCTCTGGAAGGGGACTGTATATATATATATATATTTTTTTTTTTCTCTGGTAGAGATGAATAGTGCATTATTTATTGCTCTGATACCAAATCACGGAAGCAATAAATAAAACATTTTGATTTAACTGAAGAGTTACAAACTTACAAATTTAAATTAATGCATGAGTGAGAGCCAGAGCTCTCTGGGAAATTGTCTAGGCTAACTGGTAGGGAGGAAGAGAGAAAAGAAGAAGAGAAAAATTGAAGCCTTTTTACAAAGGAGCTGGAGTCCCTATAAATAGGAATTACAAAAGTAATAAATAGTAAAAAAGTGACTATTGATGAATAGTGTCTTGTCGGCCACGGGTTTACTGTTGATGAATAGTAACTTGTCTGCCATGTGATTTACTTTTTAATGCTTTCGGTGGAAATGCTGATTAGGGCAGTCTTGACTGGAATTAATCAGATTCTGCAAAAGGATCCTGACTATCTTCATAATCGGCCCATCTTTTTGGTTGATTGGGGGTCCATCTTTTCGGTTGACTGGGGGAACTTTGATGACTGTGAGTTGGTGATGATTCTGATGAAAAGTGTTCTTCTTCATCATCTGTGGACAATCTGGCTGCTTGTTGTAATAATTGTTTGGCTAATTATTTTAATTATTCTGTTTTGGAAGATGATGATGGACTGGAGGCTTTCTTCTTTTTAGAAGAAGATGGTGACTGTGGACTCTGAGATGTTAACTGAGGGATCGGAGAAGCCGGCTGAATAGAAACCGGGACTCTAGAACTGGATGAAATAATTGAAAATTCTTCACTGAATTGGGATAAAACTCTTTCAGTTTGGAATTTATCCCACCATTTTACTAGGAATTGTCTTAGGACCATATGGTCTTCAGATTCAATCTTGTATTGCCATTTAAATATCCAAGGAATTTTATACTTGGCCATGAATTGGAGAGTGGGGGTAAACTTTTTCTCATAATCTGAAAATGACATGACTAAAGTAAATTTGGTGACTGTATTTTGGAGATGTAAGGGGAGAAGATCATAAGGGCAATCATGGTCATTCCACCAATTGACAAACCACATGGGGAATTGACGGTTGAGTCTTCTATCAAAATTAAGGAACCATGAATGACTAAAGTCCTCAGTTTGGTGGATGAATATTTTACTCCATGCTTCAATATATTCATGGTAATTAAATGTGAGTGTATCATATTTGCGAGGAGTAGAGGGGGAATCACCCCATTGGGATAATGACATGATACGGATTATGTAGAGGGAATGGTATAATATTTTGGATGGAACTTTTGGGTCATGAATTGGTTTAATTGAAATTGACTCAGTTTTAAATAGAATGTCTTTGTAGAATGCAAGGAATTTACCCGGAAGATAATGAGAAATTGGACCAAAATAACTTTTGACTAAAGAAATGAGATTTTTAATATGACTCATGGAAGACTCAATATAAAATAGGAAATGTTCAGCCCTTTCAAAGTAAGGGGATGATTTTTTATGATTGACTGGAGGGTTGGATGAGGAGTTTGATTTGTAGGGGTCAAATTGGTTGACTAGAGCTGATTGGTAATTGGGTTTGAGTTGACTGAGGGTGCTACTAAGAGCACTATACTGGTTGACTAATGGAATTGGGGGATGACCTGCATAAGGAACTATGCTAGGGATTGACTCAGGGGATTCTGTTTTAACTGGAGAAGATGACGTAACTGTTGATTTTCCGGGATTTCTCCATTTTGATGAACCTGGTTTCATGTCTTGGCGCCCTGTAGAAATTCACGAGTTAGAAAATCTAGGATGTGGTTATCACTTCCTTTAATGAATGCAATTTCAAAATCAAAAATAGTTAAGATTGCTTGCCAACGGGCAAAGATTTTTTTGCTGACAATGTTTTGAACATCTTTTTCCAAAACATCTTTTGCGCTTTTGCAATCAACTCGGACTAAAAATCTTTGATTTAATAAATCATCTTGAAATTTACTGATACATAAAACAATCGATAAAATTTCTTTTTTAATAGTACTATAATTTGATTGGGCGGGATTCCAGATCCCGGAATGAAATCGAACAATTTGCTTAGGATGATTGGGAGAAGTTTGTTGTTTGAGGATACCTCCATAACCTATTTCAGAGGCATCAGTTTCTACTGTTTTATAGGAATCAGAAAGAGGGATTCCTAAGCATGGTAGGGTTTTGACATGACTTTTAATTTCTTTGATTAAGGATGTATGAACTGACGTCCAAGGGGAAGGGTTCTTTTGTAGTCTATCGAATAGAGGTTTACAATGTTCCCTAAGGTTTTTGTAAAAATCTGCTACGTAATTTAAAGATCCTAAAAATCTTTGTAGTTGATTTTTATCTAAAATGATATCAAGAAATTTGTCAGCGAATTGTATTGCTCTATCAATGAGTTTAATTTGGAGTTGGTGAATGTTAAATACAAGAAAACGAATATTGGTTTGGAATAATTTGATTTTTGAGGCAGAAATAACTAGACCATTATTTTTTATTATGGAAAAGAATTGGTGTAGATGTTTCCAGTGTTGATCAATTGATTGTGAAAATATCAAAACATCGTCAATGTAGACAATGAAGAAGTGACTATAAGGATTGAATATGTCATTCATTATGTTTTAAAACTCACTAGGGGCATTCTTTAATCCGAATGGCATAACATTCCATTCGTAATGACCAAAGGGGGTGACAAATGCAGTTTTGTATTTGTCAGCTTCACTGATTTGGATCTACCAAAAACTTGACTTCATATCAAATTTACTAAAGATAATGGATTTGTTTAATCTGTTGATGAGATCTCGTTTATTAGGAATAAGATACCTAATCCATTCCAAGACTGTGTTAAGAGGTTTATAGTTAATGACTAACCGAGGAGTTCCTCTTTCAAGTTTAGCATTTTTCTGAACATAGAAAGCTGGGCAAGACCAAGGGGATTTACTATGTCGAATGATTTTTTTGTTGAGTAGATCATTGATTTCATTTTTACAAAAGTCCATAATCTCATGACTCATTTGGATTGAACGAGCTTTAGTAGGGATATTTTTCTCATTAAATTCTTTAATGTAAGGAAGAGAAACAATATGTTTTTTCCTATGCCAAAAGGCAGTCGGAATATCAGAACATATTTCTTGGATAATTTTCTCTTCAAAAGTTTTGATTTTTTGCTGAAGAAGAGAGTTTTGGAGTTGATTTTCGATTCTTTTGAAATTAATTTCTTCTTGGAGAAAGGTTATTTGTTTATTCTTTGCTTGAATGCAATTAAGAGTTTTTGAAATATTATTTTCTTGAAATGCCTTTAGGGTATGAATTTCAGGGTTAGAAAGAAAGGTAAATTTTACTGGTTCATCAAAAGGGGAGGTAATAATACCATCATATTCGGTTTTGAATGGGTAAAATTAAAGTGATGAAAGGGAGTCCTAAAATTACTTTATCGGTTAAATATTTTACTAAGACAAATGGAGTTTTAAAACAAACATTATTTTGACATATATGGGCTTTAGGAATTTCATATTTAATATCCATTTTTGTTCCATTGGCGGATCGTAAAGACTCTTTTGTTTTTTCAAAATATTTTGAAGGTATTAAGCCTTCTTAGATGCAGTTAAGATATGCTCCGAAATCAATAAGGGCTGTTATTGTTATTTGAAAATCTTTTATTTTAAGTTGGATATTAGTGTATCATTTTTTAACCTGGATTTGTCGTATGGTACTAATAGTATTGTTTTCAGAAGTTTCAGCTCCATTATTTTCGGGGAAAGGATCTGGAAAAGTATTTTCGGGGGGATCTTATAATTTAAGAAATTGGTTATTTATTTTTAGTAAGTTTAATTCTTGTTTAATTTCTTTGTTGTCATTTGTAAGTTTTAAATGCGTTTGTTGTAAAGTATGTATTTGACTCTTGATTGTTTTGACCTCATGTTGCAAATCTTGGATTGTTATTTCCTTTTTACTAGTAGAAAACTTATCAAAAGTTGTAGTAAGGCTAATTTTTTGTGGGGGAGGATTGACTATACTTTCTTGGGTAATTAATTTTTTTGATTTTTTAAGGTACTCAACTTTAAGTTCAGGATTATCTATTTTACTTATTAAATCAATTAATAGTTCTTCTTATTCTTCCTGTTTTGAAAGAACATTTATTGTTTTACAATTACAAGCATCCTTACATCCGAAAGTAATATCTGGGGAAGAATGTTCATTGGATTCAGAGGAAAAAGATTCCATCAACGTGATGTCTTCTTCGCTCATTTCATTTTCTGAATTAGTATTTCATAATTCTAAAGTTTGTATAAGCTTCTCTTTTTCTTCTTGACTGATTTTCAGTTGATTAATAGTATATTTAACTGGACAATTATTTTGACAATTATTTGCCAAAATAATGTTTGTTTTAAAACTCCATTTGTCTTAGTAAAATATTTAACCGATAAAGTAATTTTAGGACTCCCTTTCATCACTTTAATTTACCCATTCAAAACCGAATATGATGGTATTATTACCTCCCCTTTTGATGAACCAGTAAAATTTACCTTTCTTTCTAACCCTGAAATTCCAATTCTAAAGGCATTTCAAGAAAATAATATTTTAAAAACTCTTAATTGCATTCAAACAAAGAATAAACAAATAACCTTTCTCCAAAAAGAAATTAATTTCAAAAGAATCAAAAATCAACTCCAAAACTCTTTTCTTCAGCAAAAAATCAAAACTTTTGAAGAGAAAATTATCCAAGAAATATGTTCTGATATTCCTACTGCTTTTTGGCATAGGAAAAAACATATTGTTTCTATTCCTTACATTAAAGAATTTAATGAGAAAAATATCCCTACTAAAGCTCGTTCAATCCAAATGAGTCATGAGATTATGGACTTTTGTAAAAATGAAATCAATGATCTACTCAACAAAAAAATCATTCGATATAGTAAATCCCTTTGGTCTTGCCCAGCTTTCTATGTTCAGAAAAATTCTGAACTTGAAAGAGGAACTCCTCGGTTAGTCATTAACTATAAACCTCTTAACACAGTCTTGGAATGAATTAGGTATCCTATTCCTAATAAACGAGATCTTATCAACAGATTAAACAAATCCATTATTTTTAGTAAATTTGATATGAAGTCAGGTTTTTGGTAGATCCAAATCAGTGAAGCTGACAAATACAAAACTGCATTTGTCACCCCCTTTAGTCATTACAAATGGAATGTTATGTCATTCGGATTAAAGAATGCCCCTAGTGAGTTTCAAAACATAATGAATGACATATTCAATCCTTATAGTCACTTCTTCATTGTCTACATTGACGATGTTTTGATATTTTCACAATCAATTGATCAACACTGGAAACATCTACACCAATTCTTTTCCATAATAAAAAATAATGGTCTAGTTATTTCTGCCTCAAAAATCAAATTATTCCAAACCAATATTCGTTTTCTTGGATTTAACATTCACCAACTCCAAATTAAACTCATTGATAGAGCAATACAATTCACTGACAAATTTCCAAATATCATTTTAGATAAAAATTAACTACAAAGATTTTTAGTTATTTATTAAAACCTTCCAACCCCAGGAGGCGGATTACCGCCCAAGAGTGGTTCTGGAGTTTATTTCTTGTATTGCTTATTGCACTTCTCAATCTCCAGGTGGCAGACTACCGCCTAGGAGTGGATCTTGAGTTGATCTATTTGCTTTACTTATTTTGTGAAGTGTTTTGTTTATCTGTCTCTGAATTTTAAGGATTTCAGTTTTATTTTCTTTTCCTTATCTCCTTTTAAAGCATGTTATTCTCTCCAACCAAACAATAAGTCCAGGTCCAAACACTAAGTCCCAGGTGAGGCATGAGCGGATGCGGCATGAGCGGTGTAAAGAGAGTGTTAGTCTTTAGGATCTTAAGCTAAGGATCTTAAATCCTCCTATCTTTTTAGTTTCGGTCCAGTTTTCTCTTCCCTTCCCATTATGAGTCGACTATTTAGACCAAGCTCAGTCACTTCTAGTTCGTCCAGGTCCTCCCTCATAATCTAAAAAGGACATGACTGAAGTAAATTTGGTGACTGTATTTTGGAGATGTAAGGGGAGAAGATCATAAGGGCAACCATGGTCATTCCACCAATTGACAAACCATATGGGGA
The DNA here is from genome assembly GCA_010134655.1 of Fragaria nilgerrensis. Lineage (NCBI taxonomy): Eukaryota > Viridiplantae > Streptophyta > Magnoliopsida > Rosales > Rosaceae > Fragaria > Fragaria nilgerrensis. Next base: position 23,997,523 of record CM020982.1, read on the forward strand.
ACTGGCGGTTTAATCTTCTATCAAAATTAAGGAACCATGAATGACTAAAGTCCTCTGTTTGGTGGAGGAATATTTTACTTCATGCTTCAATATATTCATGGTAATTAAATGTGAGTGTATCATATTTGTGAGAAGTAGAGGGGGAATCACCCCATTGGGATAATGACATGATACTATATATATATATATATATATATATATATATATATATATATATACAGTCTCTATCTAGAGCGAAGCTTCGCTCTGGAATTAACGTGCGAAGGTCCTTATTTGACTCACTTTTCGGTCATATTTTTCGATCATACCCGGTCAATGTCTAGATACATATCGTATGATCATTCTTACAAAGTTTCATCCAATTTGGTGACCGTTTAAGCCTGCATAATCATGATTTACTCCAACGGTTCTACTTGGACAGATTTTGTTCTATTGATTTATTTTATCTGATTCGGTGTGCAAACGATCACCAAACTGGATGAAACTTTGTAAGGATGATCATACGATATGTATCTAGACACTGACCGGGTATGATCGAAAAATATGACCGAAAAGTGAGTCAAATAAGGACTTTCGCACGTTAATAGAGCGAAGCTTCGCTCTGGATAGGGACTGTATATATATATATATAGGGCCCTTCCAATGAGGGATCCTTTTTTTGTTCATTTATAGGGATAGATCATTTGACGGACTTTTCGATCACAAAATAAAATCTCCACCGTTCAGTTCGTTGGGCTATATGAGGCTATATGAGTAGATCATTTCTACAAATTTTCAGAAATTTTGGTGATCGTTAAGTCATCCAAATGAGAGATTTATTTTTAATAATCTTGAACGGTGTAGGTTTGACATAAATGTTAAGTTTTTTGTTTTAATCTCAGTCATGCAAACCCATTAAAAAACATACATAATGATGTGAACTTATCCCTAAAAATAATAAAAAATAAGGATCCCTCATTAAAAAAATCTTATATATATAGTTTAAGACGATATATTATTTAAGTGGATCAAAAACCCTTACAAATCGGGCAATTTGGCCTCAACAAACAATTGATCGATGAGGTTACCGTTAGCTCGGCCGGTAAGGTTGTCGACTGTCGTTGAGGTCCTAGGTGATATGCCGTTGCCGGTCATATTAGACTAGAATAATAATAAAAGAAGGTTAAGAAATGAAATATTGTATGAAAGGACACGGGAAGCCCACGGAAACGGAAAACTATAGAGCTGTGGAGCACGCGGAAACCAACTCATTTCACTTCGATCACTTCATTTTTGGTGGAACTGAAATTGGAATTACTTTTCAGTGTTGGAGCGAAAGAAGAGAGAAAGGACACAGCTAGCCACGATAGTGAGTGTGCTGGACCACCACGCATGCATGTCTATGATTGATGATGTTTCACTCTTTGCTCTCATCCACTCCTTTTGGTTTCCCCAGATTTTACTCTCACAGTGTTGCTGCAAGTCCGCCACCACGCGCATTTAATACCACTACTCATTCTCCTTGATAAAGTTATGCCATTCCCTTTCTAATTTAATTTGGTACCACTCAATGGGCAATCGCACCCGCTCGGTTGGCTTCGGACAAAGCAGGAAGGCAAGCTTAGGAACTCTTGGGAGTCTTGAAACTGCTTATTGAGTTTTTTTTAGAGCAAGTTCACCCGCGCATCGTTGGGATAAACCTAGGTTATTGGTGTGACTTGTCTAGGTCATTGCTACTGGACAACATTTTTCACCCCTTTGTTTTTGAATTTGGATCGCCACATGTACAGGAGCAATGTACAGAGCTGTAGGTATCTTTATGAGCCTCATAAACATGAGCTAGCTTCGATCTCATGAGATCAAATAGGAGAGCCAAAAGGGAGGAAACTGGATGGCTACTAAAATCTTGCATAGACATATATTGCAAGACTCGTAAGGAGTCAAGTACGCACAATAGAACCAAAACATAATTGAGTTACTTGCGTAAGTTTATGATTCTGGCAGACATTGTAGCCTTTTCAAAATTGAAACTATTCTGAACACTTGAGATCACAGAAAAGTAACTTGGCACCATAATGAAGCTAACTCAATATACCCAGAACAGATGCAAATTACAGAAACATACTACTGTATGCAAGGATACAATCCTCTCTCCTGAGCGACGCTATTTCCGATTAGTATCTTATAACTCCATGCTCCTCATATCTTCAATAACATATAGGTGGACATGCCAGTATAATATTCCAGTGGAATGCTACAATTCATATCAAGTATGTGTTGGAAAAAGCCCCAGTGATACTTCTTTCAACTCTTATTAAACAATGTTCAAAGTGTGATAACAAGTCCATACATATATATCTGTCCATTAACCCCAAAAACAATTGAATTCTGAGCTTAAATGAAACATAACAACTATGATCTAGAAAAGGTGGAGGTCCAACTTTGGAGTGAAGGTGAGAATTTTGGTTCACACAAGTCTTGGAAACCAACCGCATCAGAGAGACTAAGCTATATGAATCACATAGTTGTATACCATTTATATAAAGCACTAAGTACTAACCTGGAACATTTATTTTGATTTTTTGAATAAACAAAAAAACTACATATTATGTCAAACACTCAAACTAACAACTGCCTGCACTCTTCAGAGCTCTGATTATTAGAATCATCAGCAGTGATAGATTGATCTGTGGACTGGCTACAGCTGGGCGCTGTATCATTTAATCCTATTTCTGAAGCAGTATCAGCATCGCCATATTCAGATGCAGATCTAGTATCCATCTCCTTTTCAAGAGAGTCGAGTTGCACACACTCAGCAACTTCAGTGTTAAAATTTTCCATATCCTGACTCCTACTACTTGACAATGACAAGTCTTCTTTCTTCACAACATTGAATACAATCCCGTTATGTATCCTTTCTGGCTGCAAAAGATCACCTTCTGTCACCATAATGCTAGCACTGTTTACTGAAGCCACATTCCCAAAATCCCTCCTATCAAATCTTGTGCTGTCAGGGCTACGGTCTGGTGTACTCCCCCTTGAGCTGTGATAGTATTGATTACTGCCCCCTGATTGGAGTGTCGTACCTGAGTTAGGATTAACCAACAATCCTCTGTTCAGTTCAGTATCAATGTCCAAGTTTTGGACAAAGTCAATGAATTTAGTTGCTGATGTCGTCCTCATCAAGGGTCCACCAGATCTTGTCCAAGAATTTAAATCGGCACTCTCAGATTCGCTGTCACTTCCATGACCATCATGTATGTTACGGTGGGTATGGAAGTTTTTACCACCGGAGGGTGTGCCAACTCCATGATGGAATGAGGAACCAGCATCTCCAAGGAGGTCTTCTTCAAGAGAACCACTAGAATTCTCACGAGCAATGCAATTCCAAGATGGAATTCTTTTTGATGCACTGAACCTGACCGTGCTAAGTAGGCCATGAGAAGAAGCAGCAGCTCTTTCAGCACTCCTTTTCAGTCTACGCATGTGATTGAGAATAACAACAGACTCATCAAGAGCAAGTTCAATGCCACAGTTTGCTTTGATTGCTGACAGTTTCTCCCAAGTGCACCGTCTACCTTGGTTGGCAGCCTTTTGAAGCTCAACATATGTTGGGTTTTGTATAATTTTTGAATACTGGTAAAGAAGGAAAAAGACACTTATTAGTTTCTCTCAATACGAGCAAATGGTCCACATGATAAAAGAGAAAAAGAAGATCTTCATATATTCCAAAACAAAACTTTGTAGCACTCAACTGTGGTCAATTCAATCAATCCAAATTAATAATCAAATATTGAAAATAAATTGGGCAAGAACAGCAATAACGATTCACTTAGAATAATGAAGCCTAAGCCTAAACAATTAAGATCCCCTTGGTCTTCTCTTTCGATAAATTTTAATGATATTTAATTATTTAACCAGAAAAAGAGAAAGAAAAAAGAAGTCTAATCCACTGGTACTGAGTTACTGACTGGCTGATTAGATGTCTATTACTATCTGTTTGTCCTCCACTTACCTGAGCAAGAGTGGCAGGCATCACAATAGTAACATCGCCCTCCCAGTCTTGAGCAAACAGCTTAGCAAGTCCGCCTAATGGAAAACCAAGTTCAAGGATCTGGTTACATCTATGTTTCACCTCCATCTCAACAAGATGCGCAAGCTACAGAATTCATATACCAAAATGAATTAGTTTTATCTCATCAGAATGTAAACTAACAAACAATATAACGCTTATCCATTAATAATAAACACCAGCAATGAAGTAGTACAAACAAGCAATTCAGTATAATGTTCTTATTGAAAGTATATCCCAGAGCTGGATGGTCTTGCATAGAAAATTATGAAATCTTTGGCCTCTTCACCTATTGCCATTCAGTTTTGATTTGGATGGACCAATTTCTACAGTTTTTTGTTCTTGCAATGAGGTGCTTATGAACATATTGACTATGGCAAACTTTGGTGTTCATCATACTGGTTAACTATGATGCAAGACTAATTCAAATCTTATCAACAATGACTTGACAATGCCTTGAGACCTGGAGTCCCATAAAGATGTAGCATGTTCTTCAAATAACTGCAAACATTTTCTGTGCCATTAATACTCACCACAAGTTTGAACTAGTTGGATTTCTCTAACTAAACCATTAATGACATGTTGACAAAGCAGTCAAAAACGGCATCAGATGTTGCACACTAGCTACTAAAAACCACTTTTAAGAAGGAGGGGTGAACAACAATGATACAGACAATCAAGAACTGCACCCTGAACATAAATGGAAGCTTTGGTCGCATCACATTTCAAGCAACATTCTGCCCAAGTTGTAGTTCAAAGTGATATACAAGTTAACTAATAAGAATTGGTCTCCAACTTGTATATAGTATTATTTCAGCTAAAGATTATAATACAAACAGGTGGGGGAGGAAAATGAAGGGAAGCAGTAACAAGGGAAGAGTATGTTGAAAAGGCTACAACCAAAGATACTTCTAATGAGTAAAATTAAAGCTAGAGAAACAGAACAAGAAGCCATAGACAAAGACAAAAAAAAAAGTATAAAAGAGAGTCTAAAGTGAGGTTCATAGATACATACCTTGGCAGCAAAGTTGCCTCCAATAGCTCTCACAAATTCCTTTAGTCTTAATAATGGTGCAATATGAGGATTTGCCTGACTGACTATAAAATGATTGACATTGAACAGTTCTTTTAGCTGCATCATAGGTAAATCAATTTCCAGACTACCGTCCCGCCACCTACGCACTGGCATTGTCCCTGCCTCTGGATCCAAATTAAATGGAGGGTGGTAAGGAACAATCTCTCCACTTCTATCTTTCGCCATTAGTTCCTGGGCCTCAAAAAGGCCTGGGAAAGCACAAGAAGCTGTCACTGCACTCCATATAACAACATGAGGTGATGTCAAGTAGTTAAGACATCTAGGTGGCTCATGCTTCCTTGGGGAGCAAACAGTTATCCCAAGAATTCGACCTGTCATGTCATATGCTTCCTGAAATGTTAAATTACTGGTTAAATGCCTTAGCATCATTTGCAACTGCCTGATCTCATGGACAGCCCCACGTGTCATGACCCTCTTCACAACTGTAAAAATCCCACCCATCTGATCAAAAAACTGCAACGAGTGCCAAGAATCCTCAAAAAAACTTTGCAGCTCTGGCCAAGACCTAGTGGCAACAACAGAACACATAATGGACCCGACACTAGAACCAGCAATTATTCTTGGCATAAGCTTATGTTCCACCAGTGTTTTAACTACACCAACATGAAATGATCCAAGAGAAGCACCCCCACTCAAGAGCAAGGCAGTTCTCCCAAAAGCGTGTCTTGTTTCATGCATGAAAGCAAGCTTCTCTTCCAATGAGAGCTCTTCTGAGTCTGAATCACAAACCATTCTCAGCTGAGTTGATACCTCATCAATGTATTCTTTTATAAGTTTGGGCACGTGAAGTCTCCCCTTGTGAAGCTCAGAGTTGCACATGTTACCAAGATTTCTAACAAGATCTGCTCGCATACAGAAAATTATATCTCGGAGAGAACCCTCTTCACGACGGTGGTGGAGTTCTTGAAGCTTGTTCCTAACCACTTCTTCATCATAAAGGTCTGATTCATTCATCTTTGGGGTCTCCTTATCAAGCATCTTAGCAGCATGAGCCCACTCCTCGTATGTCAAGGCAGTCCTCATCATATTTCTCCAAAATTTCCTCCGATAAGCCATTTCAGCCTTCACTTTTACATTTGTGTATCGTTTCAACACAAAGGCGATAATTGTCACCATTGCCAATATCCCTTGCGGGTTTCTAGGATGCAACCATGAGAACATAGGAGCCAAAAAATTCCTGAATCTAAAGACGAGACTAAACAACATACTAAAGATCTGATGTCTCAAATGAGTCATGGACTTGCAGAACAAAATCCGGAAAGCAATGGTCCGACCAATAATGGTTGAAGGTCCAATAGGAAATGGATCAACACTGGCTTCATTACTTATATCCATGATTTTGGAGCAAGTAGAATGTACGTATATGTATGTTTAAGGGAATGTACAGTATCCTGGATCAACAAAGCTCAAGAGCTCTACTAACACAATTCAGTTTAGCTCACAAAGTTTACAAAAGAATGAGAAAGGCAATTGAATCAATATGAACAATTGCAAGGAAGCAGAAGATTCCACAATCTCAACAATCAGATATTTCTAAATTCTTAGAACCACGACGGTACCCAATAACTGAAACAAGAAAACCAGTATTTGTGAATGAAACATTTTCCAACCTCTTTGAAGCTTTGCAAGTCCCAGCAGAGAAAATTTGACCCAAATTTGCAAGACCCACCGGCTCAACAGCTAGGTGGGTTTCCCCAACCAATCCTTGAAGGACCCCAGAAGAAAACTCAACCCAGAATTTCAAAACCCAGCTGGGTTTTACCAATGAAATTGAGAGACAAGATGGGTTCTTAGTTTAGTACCTACAAAAGAAACCCAGAATAATGAAACTCCAAATTCACGTTGAATACACGAAAGCCAATATAATACCAAAAAGATAAAAGTCGGATTTATGGGGAAGTGTGAAAGGATAACGATATTGACGCCGCTTTGATGACGATGCGAGATACGAAATTCTGATTTTGGGAAATTAATAAAACGAGGATAAGGTGGCAGAGACCAGACTACTCCGCAATCCTCAATCTTGGAACCTTTCCATTCATACATCTATTTATAGAAAGTAGCAACCAAGGAAAACCAGACGGAACCAGAGTTTGGAGTAGACGGAAGCACAATTGGTTGCTTATCACCGAAAATCACCTTGCCCCGACCAAAATGAGAGAGAGAGTTTGGAGTAGACGGAAGTGTTAAAAATGGAAGGAGTCCATTCTTCAGTGACAAGCTTTCACAACTCAAATGTGAGCTCACCATTCACCCTCATACATATATAGTCGGTGAGAATCCAACCATAATCCTTAGAGCAAGTTTACCTGTTGCTAAAGTTTTAGATCAATATAGGTTACCTGTTAGGAATGTGACATGGGTCGCCATGAGGTAAGGAGCAGATGAACTTAACAAAGATGTAGAAACAAAAGTGTACGACAAACGACCTCTTGAAACAAAATTATCATAAATTGCCCAATTAAGTAGTTAAGGAGCTTTAGGGTTTATCTACGTACTAAGGTGGAATGTGTTTTAACCGTTGCATATCACATCTAGGGTTCATATTTAAGTCTAAGGATAAACAAGAACCGTCCCTAGAAGGAGAGGATCATGATGCATGAAAATTGATGGAACTGGTGATGTATGTATTTATGGGTAGTAGTACAATTTTTGTTAGGGTTAGGGTTGTGTGTTAACTTCCTGATGCAATATTTATATGTTAGATACTTGTTTTCATTTTTGTTGGGCTAATCAAATCAACTCTAAGGTATGTGTTTTGAACATGTCCAAGAAAGAATTAGAGGATTGACCCCTCTAATTTCTAAGCTAGTGTTACAAGTATGGTAATTTACACCCGTTGCGTTTTTCACTTTCGTGGTTTGGCTCATCGCTAGTGCTCTTTCTCAGCGCCAGTCTCTCCCGTCTTTGTTCAAGAAACTTGCTTATTTGCACAGTTTGGAACCTTCTTCCTCTTCTCTAGCTACTTCATCCCAAAAAAGAGAGCATACCAAAATACAGGTATCCATTGGACACGTTGCTCACGAACGAGTACTGGAGCGTTAGAAGTGAGTGTTTGCTCACAGGCAATGATGTTTTTGAAAATAGGGGACTTGACAAGGACACCCAATGGATCAATGTCGGGATCATGTTTGGCTTCTTCCTGTTTTATCGCGTGCTTTGTTGGGTCATTCTTTGTCGAAGGGATTCAAAAACAACAATTTAATCACATAAGATCGATGTTATCGACTACATCCCCAATCTTTCACTCAAAAGAAATCATGTAAAAGTTGAAAATATATAAGATCAAAGCAAGACCAAAATGTTAAACACGTTGTAACACAAGTTGTCAAACACCAAGTAGAGTGAATTGAAACTTATAAAATGTCCTTTTTCTTGAGACCTAGAAAAATCAAACCAAAAGATTTGAGACTTGAGGAGCACAAAAGAAAATTATATCAAGAATTGAACTCTTGCTGCAAGGGTGCAAGAAACAAGTGAGAATGAGGAAACTGAAACCCCCATAACCAAATATTGAAGTTAAACCAAAATAAACTCACACAGAGCCACAAGGAAAATTATAATCACGGCCAAAATTAATCAGAATCTGATAGACTCACTTACATAAGCGGCAGATATGCATACAATGCAACACACGTACCAAAAGCAGTAAAAAGTTGACATTTAATTCAAAGCTCATCCTCCATCCTCAAGTACTCTCCAATATCAGCCTGATGAAGTACCACAATTCCATTGGGGTCCAACTTCCTACAATCCTGGGTAGATTTAGCTGCAATGCCAAAACCCAATGGAATATCTGACATTGAAAACACAACCACCCCATCACCGGGCACAATATTTTCTGTAATCCTACCCAACCCACCTTTCAAAACATGGTTTCCGTATAAATATGACATCTCAGAGGTAGGTTTGAGCCAGACCTTGTGTTTAGCATTTGAGGCCAACAAACTCAAACATTGAACAGTTAGGTGGAAGTTGCCACCGTGAGTAAATTTACCAATGCAAGTTCCAAGAGAGACTAAATTGACCCGAGCTATGTTTGTTGCACGCTTTACTAGTGAGTCACTGACGTAGTAGACCTTGTTCTTGTTGAGACGAAAGCAGTAGCGACCTGGATTTGGGTCCGGACCTTCATGAGAAGGGTTCTCCACAATGACTTTGAGGTTGTTTCCCGTGAACTTAAAGAGCTTTTCAAACACCGCAGTGGTTTCAGCTTCATCCAAAGGCCTCATCTTAGTCCTGGAGTTTAGGAGGGTTCGGGGACAGAGATTGGTGAGCCTCTTGCTCTTGTACCGTTCTGGATGCTGATTTTACCTAAACATAAAGTACCATTTGTTGTACTTCACAATATGCATATAAAAACGGAAGAAAAATCACAGTAACATCCATACATGCATTCATATTTCACAGCTATTGGAGGAAACTTTGAAGTTCAAACACTGATGAATTGTAAGCATTAGTGACACAAAGAAACAAAGAAGATGATTGCTACAGGATGACTTCTCAAATCTCAGCCAGTTGCCTTATAGTTCTTATTACACTGTCTGTGTGTTTCCAAAAAATGTACAACACACACAAGACAATTTTTGCAACTAGTTGATCTTGTTATTGCTAGAACTTCCAACAAAAGTACTCAGTATACTAGTGACCACAGCCGAAAATGAAAGATATCAAAGCAAAGCCCATAAGGAAGGAAATACATGCAAACAATAGAAATTGTGGGATATACAAAGCTAAAGACTCATGAAACTGTATAGATAATGGAAGGGGCAGAATCTGTTTTGGAGTTAGCTTGAGCAAAGTTAGATTTGTGTACAAGCTTTTCAACTCAGTAGTGAGTAGTCAGTAGTGTGATACATCCGAGACTCAGAGTGTTGGTGTCACATCTCGACTCTTAATTTTCACCATATTTACTAGTATAGTGTTAATAAAAGTTTTTACCGTCTTCGCTAATCAATATATAGTTTCAAAGACCCTAGAAATGTTTTGAGGGATGAGTTTTTCAGAGAAAATATTCGTAAGAGAATTTTTAGAAGACGGTAAAAATGAAAAAATTTAGCTAGTAAAAGGTAAATTTTATTAGGGTTGATGAAGTGAAAGTAATTTGAGAATAGAGAATCGTGAAATATGTGTATCTTATTCATTGATAGGAGCCCTTTATATAGAGAATTACACAATACTTAATATGGTAAGGATATGAATACATAGATCTGGTCAAACTACATATCCTATTGTCATAAGGTCAACGCACACATAAAGAATATCCTAGAACACTCCCCCTTGTGCCGCGCGCTGATATGCCGATGATGCTGATCTGTTGCCTCGTCAAAAACCTCGTCAAGTCATAAAAACCCGGTGGGAGAAAAACTGAACCTTGATCGTAGGAGAAAAAGAGTACAACGCACCAGCCTACTTCATTGAGATGATACTCCCCCTGATGTGAACATTATTCAGAGAGACTTGATAGCCGACGCATGCATATACTTTTCACATGTTTCTTAAAAGTAGACTTAGGTAAGGACTTAGTAAATAAGTCTGCTGCGTTTTCTTCGGAACTAACTTGGTTCGCTTGAATGTTGAGAAACGCCTATTGTTGTTGGTTGTAGAAGAACTTAGGTGAAATGTGCTTTGTATTATCATCCTTGATGTAACCTAACTTCATTTGCTCAATACAAGCTGCATTGTCCTCATAAATGCATGTAGGTCTATCAGTTGTAGAACTTAATCTAGTAGTCCCTCTAATGTGCTTAATGATTGATCTCAACCAAACACATTCCTGAACAGCTTCATGCAAAGCTATAATCTCTGCATGATTTGAAGATGTCGCCACTAGAGTCTGCTTAGTAGACCTCCAAGATATCGTTGTATTCCTAATGGTGAACACATAACCAGTTTGAGAACGTCTTTTATGAGGATCAGATAAATATCTGGCGTCGGCGAAACCCACCAACGTATTGTTGGGTGTCTCGGCATAGGACAAGGGGTGGTGGCGTGCTCGGCATTGGACCCGTGTCCAGCAGCTGTGCCGGCGGCGGTCCGGTCCCTTGGTGGATCAGTGCCGTGTCTTCCATGAGCCATATGAGCATCTTCTGTCCTTCTTGAATCAGTGTAGGGAAAGAATAGTCCCAAGTCAATGGTACCCTTAAGATATCGAAAGATGTTCTTAACTCCGGTCCAATGACGTTGGGTTGGCGCTGAGCTAAATCGAGCTAACAAGTTGACTGAGAATGCAATGTCTGGTCGAGTGCATTGAGTTAAGTATAATAATGCGCCTATTGCACTAAGGTATGGAACCTCTGCGCCCAAGACCTCTTCGTCGTCCTCTTTCGGACGGAATGGATCTTTAGTTATATCCAGACTTCGACCAATCATGGGAGTGCTGACATGATGCATCTTGTCCATATTAAATCGCCTGAGCATCTTTTGGACATATGCAGACTGATGAATAAGGATTCCACAGACTCGGTGCTCTAGTTCAAGACCTAGGCAAAAACGAGTCTTCCCAAAATCTTTCATCTCAAACTCGGATTTCAGATAAGCCGCGGTCTCTTTGATTTCATCAAGAGTACCGATAATGTTCATGTCATCGACATAAACGACCACTATTGCAAATCTGAAACTTGTCTTCTTTATGAACACGCACGGACATAGTTCATCGTTCTTATATCCCTCCCTAATCAAGTAGTCACTTAGACGAGTATACCACATTCTCCCGGATTGCTTTAATCTGTAAAGTGAGCGTTGCAACCTTATAGCATACGCACTCCGTGGTTTAGAGTCACTTGACTTAGGTAACGTAATGCCATCGGGCACTTTCATATATATCTCTGAATCTAGATCCCCATAGAAATATGCCGTAACCACATCCATGAGCTGCATGTCAAGTTTTTTGGACACTACCAAACTGGCTAAGTAGCGGAAAGTTATGACGTCCATGACTGGAGAGTAAGTCTCCTCATAATCAATCCCAGGGCGTTGTGAGAAACCTTGCGCCACAAGGCGGGCCTTATAGTGAAATACCTCATTCTTCTCATTACGCTTCCTAACAAAGACCCATTTATGTCCAACAAGCTTTACACTCGGCGGAGTTAGCACTACTGGGCCGAAGACCTGTCTCTTTGTCAGAGAGTCTAATTCTGCCTGGATTGCAACTTTCCATTTAGGCCAATCTGCTCTGTTTTGGCATTCTGCAACGGAGCGTGGTTCGATGTCATCGTGCTCAATGATTTCATGAGCCACGAAATAAGCAAATATATCATCGACATGGGTTGATGACCGGTTCATCAATTCATAAGTATTATCATAACACATGGAGATCTATATATTCTCTGATGTTGACATTGACCCTGAGGCGTCCCCCATGAATTCTAACATCAATTCGTGGACATAACTGTAATCAGAGATGATCTCGTGAGAAAGATTCTCAACATCGATGATCAAAGCATTGACCCGTGCCTTGTTGGTCCGTTTCTTTCTCGGATGCGTGTCAACCGAACCAGGTGGCCTCCCCCTTTTCCTTTAGGGAGCCACGACCTCCATCCCTCCACCGTGGGCGGCGCCGGCGCCGGTTGTAGTACCAAGCCCGGGGATGGCCGTGCCCTTTCTAGGGACTTCGAGCCTAGCAGGAACATTTGCAGCTGGTATATCTGATCTTGTCACTTTCGCAATCTTGGAGAAAGAGTTAGGCATCGTATCTGCTACTTTCTGAAGTTCGAGAATACGTTTCACTTCACTTTTAGTCTGTGAAGTGCGGGGATCATAATGAGACAGAGTGGAGACAAACCACGACAATTCCTGTCGTTCCACATGAACATGTTTGTTCGTATCTCCCCCTAACGATGGGAAGAATGTCTTATCAAAGTGACAATCCGCAAACCTTGCGGTAAAAAGATCACCTATTAATGGCTCAAGGTATCTGATAATCGTTGGAGATTCATAACCAACGTAGATACCTAATCGTCTCTGAGGACCCATTTTAGAACGCAGTGGAGGCATAATTGGCACATAAACCGAACAACCGAAAATGCGTAGATGCGAAATGTCAGGCTCATATCCAGTGACCAACTGGTACGCACTGAATGATTGTCTGGCAGTGGGTCTGAAACGAATAAGTAAGGCTGCATGTAATATTGCATAGCCCATGACGCAATTGGGAGGTTGGTGCGCATTACCAACGCTCGAGAAATAAGCTGAAGCCGCTTAATTGTAGCTTCGGCGAGACCGTTTTGCTTGTGAACATGGGGTACGAGATGTTCAACTTCAATCCCGATAGATATGCAATAGTCATCAAAAGTATTTGATCTAAATTCTCCAGCTTTATCCAGTCGAATTGACTTAATTGGATAATCCGGGTGGTGAGCCCGAAGTTTAATAATTTGTGCTAGGAGTTTTGGAAATGCAGCATTACGTGTGGACATGAGCGCGACATGAGTCCAACGCGTTGAAGCATCCACCAGAACCATAAAGTATCGAAATGGTCCACATTCAGGATGGATGGGTCCACAAATATCACCTTGTATACGATGTAGAAATGGAATGTTCTCGGTGTTATCTTTAGCGTAAGACGGTCTTGATACTACTTTCGCTAAAGAGCAAGCTTTGCAAAATGAACGATGAGCGTTTGAAAGAGTCAACGACACATCAAGGGAAGAATGACGCGCCTCAATTGCTTGAGTGATCGGCTGGGCGGCAGCCAGGAAGTTGGTGCCGAGCCCGGGAGACGTCAAAGTCCTCATTGGGCCGTGGTGACCAATTATGGCGTCACCACCATGATTCATAGTGATTTCATTTCCCAAATGTTTTTGTTTTGATATAAAGAAGGGATGTCCATGAGAATTATGCAGAATTCGAATCATCATGTCCCTTCCAGGATGACCAAGTCGATCATGTCAAAGCTTGTATGAGTCAGAGTCCCAAAGATCCTGTTTGGCGACTACATGAGATTCAATAATCCGAATCGTAGTAAGGTAAAGACCACTAGATTGAGTCATGAGTTTCTCCAATATACGTTTACGTCCGTATTCATGAGAAGTTATACATAAGAATTCAGTTTCATCTTCACAATGAGTTTCCAAGTGAAAGTCATTAGCGCAAATGTCCTTAAAGCTCAACAGGGTTCGGTGCCCTTTTGGGGCATAAAGAGCGTCTGTGACATGGATCATAGTGCCATGAGGCAGAAAAAAGCAAGCGGTTCCACGCCCGAGGATCACAGGAGAAGATCCAATCATTGTCGTCACAGATGATTTACAAGGCACTAACTCAAGAAATAGTTGCCGGTTCCTTAGAATTGTGTGGGTTGATCCACTATCTGCGAGGCACTCGATCTCTCCAAGAGACATACCTATAAAAAAGAGTAGATATATGAGTAAATAGGTCGATATCGAGCCATTTAGAAGGATTGAAAAAACTAAAAGTAGCAACAATCCCGAGAGTGCTGAAAATTTCTCGCGCAGAAATGACCTTTGCGCACTAAAACAGTCATAACTCCTTCGTTAAAATAGATATGGACAAACCGCAAAATGTTCTGAAAACTAGACTCGTAGAGCTTTCTAATAATATAAAGATTACTGTCTGGTTCGTCCGGAGCTATTCACAAAGCTCAAACGAAGTGACTGTCCAGGGAGGACAGATTACTGTTTTTCGCAGATTTGGCATTAACAAAGTTTTTGAAGCTTGCTGGTGGCATGGAGGCATATGCTCAGCCACAAAGACGTGTTGATGATCAAATCCAAGTCCAGAGAACCTAGAGGAGTCGATGTTGATCCGGTTTTGCCAAGTCTTTAACGTCTTTTTCAAGACGACAATTGGGGTAATAGCGTAATGGGAATCCAAAATCAAAAGCTTTCGGTAACTCCAAATTAAATATGACCAGACATGTTCGTGGAGGCTCGTTAGTGCGAGGCACACTTAAACCACTAGCTCCTTAATTTCGGACAATTCTAAGACATCATATTAACTTAGATGAGCCTAGTTGAACAATTGATGATGGAAAATCCGCTATAGGTAAAAGACTTGAACCGGAAAACACGTGAGTAACTCTCCTTGAGAGTCACGGTGCCGTACGTCACCTCCTTTAAGGGAGAGACCAAAGACGGTGCTGATGCCATGCTTTCTAAGGTAGATGTAAATCAATTCGAACCATGTAGAGACAAGAAGAACAAAAAAAAAATATCTTTCATTAATGCGCTGAAAAGAGTACATAAGGGTCTCAAAATGAAATTGAGAAGAAAACTAAGCATGACATGCTAACAATGCCTTATTACATCATGACTTGTAAAAAAAAAACAATCTAGCCGGTGATGTCAAAGTCAGGAGCATCTGAGTCAGAACAATGTCCATTGGGGTCTGCAACCTTGAAGGTAACATTATGTTCAACTCCATTGTTTTCAGTGGAATTGACTTCCATCAATTCCTTGTATTTTTTGTATACGGAAACAACATTTGTAGGAGCACGAAGCTTTTAGACCAGTGGTCCTTTGACCCACATCTGTTGCATTGACTATTAGAGGCAAAGGAAGAGCGAACATGCTGCTTCCGAGGAGGGGCGGCGCCACCCTTGGGGCCGGCAGCACCGGTGTCTCGACGCCATGTGTTGGTATGGTCACTAAAGCCACTACCTTGTCCCCGAGAATTAGAGGCACGGTGGTGTTGATTCCCACGTGCATAAGGTTCATTCTGATGTTGATCCTTGCGTTTCGGAGCTTTCTGACTCCGTTTGCTGTTGTAATTAGATTCCGAAATTTTTCGGGTGCCTACAAGACGCAAATTATGCTGATCATTGATCATGTTGTTCTTTTCTTCCATAAGGAGTTGCGTCATTAAGCCGCTAAATGTAGTAATCCTCTTATTTGTAAACTCAAGTCGATATTGGTTCATTAGGATCTTAGCAGCTGAAGGGAAGGTCGAGAAAGTCTTTTCAATCATGTCGGCATCACTTTTCTCGACTCCACATGAGCTCAGTTGAGCTTGTAGGCAAAGCATATCCCTGTTGAAGTCGTCAACCTTCTTGTAATCCAAAAGTCGGATTTCATCCCAGCGAGCAATAAGTTCTGGGAGCAAGGTCGAATGAATATTGCCGAAGCGTTCGGCAAGTGCATCCCATATATCTTTTGGATCATGCTTTGATTGATATTGCTTGCACAGTGTGGGATCGATATGCTTACGAAGGAACATGAGCGCCTGAGATTTTGTTCTCTTGTTAGGCGGTTCTTGAGTTGGATCGGGGAATATGGTCTCGGTCAGATCCTTAGCGATAAAGGTCTGCTCTATGTCCGAGACCCAACGATGGTACTCGGTACCATGGGCGTCAAGGACGTCAAATTCAATGCCTCTGTCCATCTGCGTACAAGAGAGAACAAGTCATATTAGTTTTCTGTTGAGACCCAAAATGATACTCAAATACGATGCTTTTATATTGGTTTGTCTCTCTAGGGTTGATCAAACATAACCCTAAATGTCCGGAGTCGATCAAACACGGCCCGAAAAATTTGTGTGAAGGTGATCTAACACACCTTCAAAATAGCAATAACCAAAGTTGATCAAACACAACTTTGGACCCGGGGAGGACAACCGGAATTTTAAACCTGCAAAGACACCGTCCCAAGCATAGAATGGAGTAGAAGAAAGGGGAGAAAGCACTTTATCTCCCCCGAGGTTATTGAACTTGGAAGAGTTTTAGGGTTGTAAAGAAAATATACCGTAAAACTTGGATGCTTGATCAGACCAGAATAAAGCAGTGGAGCAGACGGCCGGGAAGTGGCAATCGACGAGAGATGGCGGCAGCAGCAGCGGCAGCGGCGGCCGAAGCAGGCCCGAAAGTCTTCGGCTTTGGTTTTAGGGTTTGAGAAAATTATTAGCTCAAAGGTTGAGCAAAGGGCTGATAACGTAATGAAGTGAAAGTAATTTGAGAATAGAGAATCGTGAAAGATGTGTATCTTATTCATTGATAGGAGCCATTTATATAGGGAATCACACAATATCTAATATGGTAAGGATATTAATACATAGATCTAGTCAAACTACATATCCTATTGGCATAAGACCAATGCACACATAAAGAATATCCTAGAACAAGGGTATTATTTTTGGGTTGTTGTTTTAGTGTTTTATTTTTTGGGAGTGGGTTTTAAGTGTGGACCGGGTCAATTGGAAGTCAAAAGCCCAATTCTTTTTCTTCTCTCACTTTCTTCCTTCTCCCCCGAGCTCTCTCTCTACCAGAAATTTTTCCGCGCTCGTCTGACGTCGTCCGGTAAGTTCCAACCTTGAGAAATAATGTTGACCGATCAGTTTAATTTTGTGATGAGTCCTTAATAATTAAGTTGACCCTTAACGGTGTCTGTATTGACGTTTTAATAAACATGCATTGTCGCAATTTCCTCATCGGTATTACGTTCCTTCTGTTATTGCGTCTTTTGCCGGTGCTCATTTTTCTAGTGACCCAAATCGGTATCGTGATTATGGTGCTATGACTGCATTGCCGCTCAACAATCCTCAACCTTATGTTGGTCCGCATAATGTTTATATCGGTAATGACGATTCCATCCCAATCGCTCATACCGGTAACCTTTCCTTGTCATTAGGCAATTCAGATTTCTGTTTCCGAGATGTCTTTAGTATTGACTCTATTCGTAAAAACCTTCGTTCTGTTGCTCGTTTTACCAAAGATAATCTTGTCTATTTTCTTTTGCGCCTGACTTTTATCATATTCGTTGCTTATGTACTAGGCGTTTATTACAGTGTTTCATGACGCATGTAAAGATAGTCTTCCGTTCCTCATGCCTTCGCCACCATACACTCCTCTCTCTGGCACAACCGTTTGGGCCATAATTCCTCCTCCGTTTTAGCTCGATTGGGATCCACTATCGGCTCTTCTCTTTCCTTTAATTCGTTTTGTAACAATTCTGTGATGGGTAAATCTCGTCAATGACCTTTTTCGCCTAGTAAAGCACATGATATTTCTGCTTTTTCATATGATGTGTGGATGTCACCTACTTTAGATGTTAGTGGCTTCAAATATTATCTACTCTTTACTGGTGAGTTTTCTCGTTTCACATGGCTCTACCCTATGCGTCGCACAAATGAAGCTCTCACTCACTTCCAATCTCCAGTTGCCATGATACGAAAAGAATTTCATGGGTCCGTTAAATATCTTCAAAGTGATAATGGCACTGAGTACGTGAACAACGTATTTTCTAATTATTGTAATCGTTGGGTATACAAGAACGATTCTCTTACCCCCATACACCTTAGTAAAATGAGCTTTGCTGAGCGTAAGCATCGACATATTGCTACAATGGCCCGCACACTCCTACTCACCTCCGGGGCGCCACAAAATATTTGGGTTTATCTCATCAATATTCTTCCTTTCCCCACTCTCAATTGAGTCACACCTCACACACGCCTCTATGGCGCTCCTCCATGTTGTTCCTCTCTCCTTGTTTTTAGGTGTTCTTGTTTTCCTCATCTCGGTACATATGTGTCATAAATTATCATGTCGTAGCGTTCGAATGTGTTTTCATTGGTTATAGTCCACGTCAAAAAGATTATCGGTGTCTTGATCGCTCATTTGGTCGTGTCTATGTGTCTCGTCCTGTTTCATTTAACCGAAACAATTTTCCCCATAAGGGTTTGCACGTACATTCAACAAGTGACTCCAGCTAACTAGAACTTACTCTAATAGCACCTACCTCCGCAGGTCCACCTGCCGAGCCCATTGCCATCCTCATCTGGCACTGACCAAAATTCATCATCTCCACACAACACATACTCACCAAAATTATTTCACACACTGATAAACAATAAGTGGAAATTCTTTGAGAAATAAACCTGACCGTTCAACTTAAGCTTGTGATAATTAAACTTAAAGTTCCATGACAAATGTGCAGATTTGTCAGTTTAATTTTGAAATAATTCATAGTGAAAATTAAACAGACCGGTCACTTTCTTGTCTCACCGTTGAAATTATATCACACACTGAGATATAATATTCTTTGAGAAACAAAACTGACCGGTGAGTTTTTTTTTTTATAATTTTATTCTCTGCTTTCAGGAAATGCGTCCGAAAAACATAATATTCCCTGAAAAATAAAACTGACCGGTCAGTTTCATTTTTCTATTATTTTATTCGTCCGCTTCCAGGAAATGTGTTGTTTTATTCCTTGAGAAATGAAACTGACCGTTCAGTTAAATTTTTTTATTATTTTATTTCGGGTAATGAGTTAAAAAGATCTCTTGGCAGTAAACTGAAAATTTATTGAGAAATAATGGTAACTGATCAGTTTAATTTTGTGATGAGTCCTTAATAATTAAGTTGACCCTTAACGGTGTCCGTATTGACGTTTTAATAAACATGCATTGTCGCAATTTTCTCATCGGTATTACGTTCCTTCTGTTGTTGCGTCTTTTGCTGGTGCTCATTTTTCTAGTGACCCAAATCGGTATCGTGATTATGGTGCTAAGACTGCATTGCCGCTCAACAATCCTCAACCTTATGTTGGTCCGCATAATGTTTATATCGGTAATGACGATTTCATCCCAATCGCTCGTACCAGTAACCTTTCCTTGTCATTAGGCAATTCAGATTTCTGTTTCCGTGATGTCTTTAGTATTGACTCTATTGGTAAAAACCTTCGTTCTGTTGCTCGTTTTACCAAAGATAATCTTGTCTATTTTCTTTTGCGCCTGACTTTTATCATATCTGTTGCTTACGTACTAGGCGTTTATTACAGTGTTTCAGGACGCATGTAAAGATAGTCTTCCGTTCCTCATGCCTTCGCCTCCATACACTCCTCTCTCTGGCACAACCGTTTGGGCCATAATTCCTCCTCCGTTTTAGCTCGATTGGGATCCACTATCGGCTCTTCTCTTTCCTTTAATTCGTTTTGTAACAATTCTGTAATAGGTAAATCTCGTCAATGACCTTTTTCGCCTAGTAAAGCACATGCTATTTCTGCTTTTTCATATGATGTGTAGATGTCACCTACTTTAGATGTTAGTGGCTTCAAATATTATCTACTCTTTACTGGTGAGTTTTCTCGTTACACATAGCTCTACCCTACGCGTCGTAAAAATGAAGCTCTTACTCACTTCCAGACTCTAGTTGCCATGATACGAAAAAAATTTCATGGGTCCGTTAAATATCTTGAATGTGATAATGGCATTGAGTATGTGAACAACGTATTTTCTAAGTATTGTATTTCGTTGGGTACACAAAAACAATTCTCTTGCCCCCACACACCTCAGTAAAACGAGCTTTGCTGAGCGTAAGCATCGACATATTGCTACAATGGCCCGCACACTCCTCCGGGGCGCCACAAAATCTTTGGATCTATCTCATCATTATTCTTTCTTTCCCCACTCTCAATTGGGTCACACCTCACACACGCCTCTATGACGCTCCTCCATCTTGTTCATCTCTCCTTGTTTTTGGGTGTTCTTGTTTTCCTCATCTCGGTACATATGTGTCAAATAAATTATTAAGTCGTAGTGTTCGAATGTGTTTTCATTGGTTATAGTCCACGTCGAAAAGGTTATCGGTGTCTTGATCGCTCGTCTGGTCGTGTCTATGTGTCTCGTCCTGTTTTGTTTAACCCAAACAATTTTCCCCATAAGGGTTTGCAGGTACATTCAACAAGTGACTCCAGCTAACTAGAACTTACTCTAATAGCACCTATATGAGATTTCTAAAGTGTGACTCAAATGTGACATGTGTGTTTGTAACAACTTTGTAAGAGTTGTTAGAGATTAGATTTTATTATGTTCTACTTTCTTTTTTCTTTGGTCATGGAATAAATAATATTCCTTGTGTAAAAAAGTCACATGGACTCACTCGACATGTGAAGTAATTGATAATCATGTTGTGACCATTTGCATGATTGATCTTCTATAAATTTCAATGATGAGTGTTTTTCTATTTTGTTACACAAACGAAACTGAAAAATGAACAACCCCTTTGCTAATTTCCTGATGGTACTGCCTTGGCATCTCTTTAATAAGTGTTTCTAGTGCTCCTCAATTTGGAGTTCATGGCAAAAACAGAAACAACATCTTGTATTGCTTCATGGATGGCTTGTTACGAGGACCATCAGACCATGTAGTGGATCTTGTCTGGGAGGCGGCACTGGAATTGGGCAAACTCTTTCTAGTTCAGCATTAAAATATCAAATATTAGTCTCTTGCAGACTGCTCCTTTATTTGTTGCAAATAACGGAGGAAGGGTTTTAGATGACATGCTCATATTGGGATCGGCTTCGATGCTCTTAAACATCAGAAGAAGATTTCACCCAAACCCCTCACTCTGCAACCTCCTCTCAACTTGTACACTTCCAAATCCAAACCCAACCTCCGACTCTACACCACAGGAGCCTCTTTCAGGATCCCAACTCAGATCCTTAGTCCTCAGCCACTACACTCCTCGCGGCAAATTCACCAACCTCCTCCAAAACGTCGTCGCTTTGCCCGCCGTTCTCCTCACCGCCTGCCAAAACCTCACCGCCACAACCCCTCAACCCCTTTACAATGGCCTTCTCCACTCCGTCTCCAAGCGCTTCTCTCTTCACGAAATGGGTCGCCAGCTCCGCGAGAGTCGCTTCGATGTGGGAGCTTCTAGCGTCTCAATGGGCGACGGAGGTGAGTCTTTGTTGGTCTTACCCACTTTGAAACTCAAAGTTTTGATTGAAGCTATTAGGATTGTACTGGGCGTTGTTTATGATGAACGCTTTGTCACGTTTTCTTATGGCGGTCGTGTTAATATGGGGCGGCACACGGCCATTAGGTACCTTAAGAACTCTGTTGAAAATCTCACCTGGTGGTTTAGTGTTGGCTTTAGTCGGGGAGTGTTTGAAAAACGACATGTGAGTAAGCTTTGCTTGTTTATGGAAGAGAAGATAGAGGATGAGGTTTTGATTGGTATCATTAAGACATTGTTTGAATGTGGCGCTGTGAGAATTGAATTGGGTAGTTTTTGCTTTGGAAGAGGGTTTCCTCAGGAGAGTGGGTTGAGTTCAGTTTTGATGAACATTTACTTTAATGGTTTCGATAAAGAGATTCAGGAGATGCGTCTGAGGAAGAATCAGGAGCATCCCAAGTTCGAGTCGGATGAGCTTGTTTCCAAGGATGGTCTTTTCTATAAGCCTGTGAAGATTTATGCGGTTAGGTACTTGGATGAGATATTAGTGATGACGTCCGGGTCTAAAATGTTGACTATGGATTTGAAGAACTGGGTTGTCAACTACTTGGAAGGGAGTTTGGAATTGATGGTGGATAAGGTAAAGACATCTATTCACAGTGCAGTGTCCGAGAAGATTGATTTCATGGGCATGGAATTACAGGCAGTTCCACCTTCGGTGTTGCACCCCCCTATGTCTGAAAAAGCTATTAGAGCACGGAAAAAGTACCTTAGACAGAAGGAAGTCAGAGCTATAGAATTGAAAAATGCTAGGGAGAGGAATAGAAAGAAATTGGGAATGAAAATTATGAGCCATGTTTTTAAAAAGTTGAAGACTGGTGATAGATTGAAATCTGAGTATCAAATAGAGAATGAAGTCAGAGAAATATTCAGCACCTGGGCTGATGAAGTAGTGAAAGAGTTCCTTGGGTCCTTGGATGAGCGTTGGGAATGGTATCGAAAGCTATCAGCAGGTACTTTTCTGTCTCTAAGGCACATTAGACAACAATTGCCTGAAGAGCTTGTAGATTCTTATGATAAGTTCCAAGAGAAAGTAGACAAGCATCTGAACCCAGTCAGAGATAGAAAGGCAAGGGAGGAAGAAGAAAGGAGGGTAACAGAAGAAGCAGAGCAGAAATATGCTAAGAGAACAGTTGAGGATTTGACAAAGGTCTGTGTCAAAGCTGATGCGCCTATAGAAGTTTTGAGGAAGATGGTTAAGTTGATTGGGTTTACAAATTCTATGGGTCGTCCCAGGCCGATCACGTTACTAACTGCTCTTGAAGATGCTGATATCATCAAGTGGTATGCTGGTGTAGGGAGAAGATGGCTTGATTTTTACTGCTGCTGCCACAACTTTAAGATGGTGAAAACTATTGTAACTTATCATTTGAGGTTCTCTTGTATCCTGACTCTAGCTGAAAAGCATGAATCCACCAAACGTGAAGCCATGCAACATTATACTAAGGATTTAAAAGTCTTTGATATAAATGGAAATGAAGAAGTATTCTTTCCCACCGAAAGAGAGGTAAAGATGATGGGAGATAAAAATCTTTCTGATCCAAAACCTGTGGATGGGGCATTTTCTTTGGCTTTGATTAGATTAGCTTCTGATGAGCCTCCATATTCTTGTGTTGCTCATTTCTGTGACAGAACAGATACTATTGTTTATCGGGTACGATTATTGCAAAGTCGATTGAATGTAACCCCCTTGGATGAAAATAAATGGGTGCCGGGGATGGGTGCAATCAATGAGAGTCTCCATATGAAATGTTTCCCTCTTTGTCCTGATCACATACATGATTTATACATGGGAAGAATCACGTTTCAAGATATTGATAGTACTTCCTTTGTGTTTGTGGATGTAGACTGAGTTTTCAGTCCTCTGGCTTGCTACCTCATTTTGCATATCTGTATAGGCCCGGTGGGTGATCTGATCGATTGTATCGATTTATATATGATCATTTGCAATTGGTTAAATATTCACTGTTGTAGTGCAGTTTCAGTTATTCATGTGATTTGTACACATCATTTTTAGTTGATGACATTATGTAAAATTCATGAAAAGTTTGATTACACAGTTATGCATCTTATGATTGTCTTGTTCATGGTAGAAACTAGAAACTGTTAATTCTCTGTGCCAAATATTGACTTTAAAGGTTAATTATATCTCTGTAAGATTTGACTACTTTTTACCATTGCAAGCTTCATAAAAACCACATAATTCTGCTATAGTCAATGTTAAACTTTGTACTGTCTTTTCTAAAAAATTTGTCTCATTTTTGTAGACTTAAAGTACTGCGTTGTCAAATAGCTGTCTACATTTTTGTGTTAAGTTGTGCATGGCAGAAAATGAATCTTTGGAGATTTTATTGGGTGGGAATATCTTCTCTATTGATCATGTTACTTGTCATTAATTGGGGTCGAGTCAGACCCATTAAGCTCCCCTTCAAAGAGTTGTTTCAGTGTTTGAATGACTAGGCCTTTTTGAGATTTCGGTTTTGCGAATTGGGAAAATAGGAGGTAGGTTGGTCTTATTTTTTAGGGTAATTGAGTTTATTGAATAGTTGATTGTTGTGATGGCCTGGGCTTAATTTGTGAAGTAGGGGTTTTAGGGATTTGGATTTGGGATTGTGGGTTTTTTGTGTTGGTTTTAGGGGTTGAATTTTGGGGCAATGGTGACCATGATTTGCATGAATGGTTTCTGTCGGACGAACAATACGCATGAATGGAAGAATGGGTGGCCTTTGCGATCTGGTTCTCTGCTACAAGTGTGGGTAAGAATATGGTCCCCTTTTGTCATTTCAAAGTTTTAATTTTTCAGCTGAAGTTTTGATTTTTAAAGTGTTGTGGGTTTGATACAGTGTTAGGACGACTTATGGGATATGGGTTTTTGGTTCTTAACGTTGGGTTTTATGTATATTCTGGGTGTTAGATTGAAATTTTGATCATTTGGGTTTCAACCAATTGCGTTATGTTCAGTTTGATCAAATCCGGGACTCGATTGAATTTCTATGCAAACTATTCTGGTGATTCGATTGAGTTTCGGTCCATGCAGCTTTTGGGTGGTGCAAATGAATTTAGGGTCTTCATTTAGGTAAGATTTGTCAGTTTCCTTAATATTATGCAGAATTTGGAGTCCTTGAGATTACTCACTCGAAGTTTTGGGGTATTTTCATTTTCTTTGCATTGCTGCCTTTTGTGCATGCATGTGATCTTTAAAAGCATCAAGTCGATCTGAATTGAATCCTTCTGCTGTAAATTTAGGTTCTCTAATACCTGTTCTGCTTTGGATAGTGAGGAATTGAGTTGTGGAGTTGTTGCTTTTACTTTATTGATGAAGTTCTTACTGGGTTATCTTATTTGTTCCTGGAAACTGAACGAAATCTACTCTTATCTTTTTTTTTTTTTTTCCTGGGGATTTGTAGGGGTAATGGGTGATTGGGTACATGTTACTAGCATTTCTGGGTGCTTTCCTTTTTTGAGGTATTGATAAGTTTCTCATGCTCTTTGATCTGTAAGTCATAATTTATCTCTTTCATTGATAGGAAAAACAGTAACTTTGTCTAATCAGCCATATTTTTATAATGAAGTTGAACTTTTCTGTGATTGATACTGACACAGCAGCAAGGCTCAATTATGTATGTTAATTAAGCATTTCGAGTTCCTATTGCTGTGAATGAGCTCTCAGTTTTTGGTTTCTCTGTGGCTAAGTTTCTTGGTTTAAATGGTGTGTTTTGCAGTGATCATGTTACTGATCAATAGAGGAATTAGCTTTGTGATAATGGAATGGCTGGATGCTTTGACTAGGGGTAATTGGGGTTTTAGTGACCCCCTAGGTTGAGGGTGTTATTATTTCTTTCTGTAGTGAACTTCACCAATTTATACCTAGGGGGTTTAACTGGGGTTTAGGGATTTTAGGATTGACTTGGAAACAGAAGTAAAATTTGTGTACCAATTTCTGTTCTGCCCCTAAATTTTCTGTTTGAAGTGAACTCTACATGTTTTGGTTCTCGGGCATTGGTGATTTCCTAATGAAATGCTTTTGAGAACTTGGAAGGCTAGGCAACTGCGAGCAGCATGATAACGTGTTTAATTTAATATAATTCTAAGCTTAAGAGAGTCCATTAGAATTTGCCATCAATAATTGATAGGGATGAAAGATAAGCATCATCCAGGATGATTTTAATTTTATGCATGCATATCGTGGACTTGAATATGAGAATGTGAAGGTACTACCTGTGCAACAATCTGTAATTCTGTATAACTTGGGAAGATGAGTGGAAGGATGTGATATCAAAAAGAAAGAGGGCAAAGTAGGTGTTCATGTATGCTAGAAATTTAACACTTTAAGCTGCTAATTCACAAGCTTTACTTTAAAATATTGGGGGACTATTAAAAGTTAATTGATTAGAGATTTTTCCTTGCAGACTCTTATGTTCTCAGCGCTGGATTTTTGAATAGGAAAGTTGTTCTTTTTTTAATTATTTGCTCTTCTTTCAGGTTGCTTTGATGGGCAAGGCGCAATCACTCACAGAAACTGCGAATTATTCTACTCCAAAGGGTTTGAGATATATTTTGACAGGTGAACTATCAGTTATCCTTTTTCCAATTTGATTTTGATTTTGATATGTTTTCTTTTATATACAGTATATACCTTTTCCTTTTTTATTTATATTTATTTTATTAACTTGGTTTGGCTAGATACATGGCTCCGTTTATGTGCACGGTGGACATGTTATAAGAAAGTATCTTGGTTCTGAATGTTAGTTTCAAATGGATATTACTGTTTGTTACTCTGTTTAGTCACGTGATGGATTTGATAGAATATTTGTTGATGGAAAAAATTGTACCAGCTAACACCGGAGCATTTCTTTAGAATTTACATCTTTAACTGTTATTTAAGTTTGAAAGAATGAGAGGGTTTGAGAAGAACATTGTTTGATCGCTTTGGCACAAGATTGACATAATAAATTCTCCAGTAAGCTTTTAGGATTAATGTCTATATCTCATGCCAAAAAGTCAAGCCAGTAAGCTACTCTTTTTAGTTTTTACTTGTATTTTTCCTTTCTCAATGCAATTTTACAGTTTCAGGAGCAACAACAACTTTGCTTCAGAATCTTGATCATTGCATCTCAAGCTATTCATCTGTAGGTTCGATTCATCACCTGGAGTTTGAGAATAAAATACTGTTGATATTTGTGGACCAAAATAGAAAGTATAACTAGAACTTAGAAATGTTGATGTCATGAATTATGAATTATCCGTTGTGTTTGTAGGTTATATGAAAGTCCGAGATGGAAGATGCAGAGGAATGTTTCGACCTATTATCTGTGGAAGAGGCGGCTAAATTTGACGAGTGATGCTTGCCAATGTGAACAAACTTCAAACGCGCTCAAAAAGCCGGTCACTTAATGAACGAAGAATATATAGTAATAAGTTTACTGTGCTTACATTCTATTCCTATCGTTCAGCAAGAAAGTTCAAAAGAGGCAGTTTCAGGACCTTCTGAACTTCGTTTCAGACTTGCAATTAGATTTAGTATGGCACAAACCCAATGTGGCATGGGCAGTAGCTTCACATCAATGGCTTCTATCGACCTATTTTGCTGCCCTTCTGAACTTTGTTTCAGACTTGTATTTAGATTTAGTATGGCGCAAATTCAATCTGGCATGGCAGTAGCTTCATGTCAATGGCTTCTATCGACTTATATTGCTCCACTGTGGTAGATGATCATGAAGTAATTAACTCCAAGTAATTGTTTAGTTTCAGCAATTTTTTTTTGGTGTGGTTGCAAACTGTTGTTATTTTTTTGATTCAAAATAGGTTTGACAATCCCAAATATGAAGACAGCAGAGAGAACAGTCTTCCTAGCTATGATTTTTAACTTCGGAGTAGATTGGTTAGGGTTTTTACTGTTGCAGGTAGATGGATTATGTATAGTAGGATACTTACTTTCAAAGAACTACATTTTGTAGTCTAGACAAGATTGATCAAAGTTTAGATTATTCAATCAAAACATCTTGGATATTGCTGTGTAATATGGAGTCTTGTGTAGACATTGCTTCAAGATTTTTGGGGTTTTGGACAAATGGGTTTTTCTGGGTTTTTGTTTCTTGCTGGGAAATCCTTGTTCTTTTTGGTTTTTTGGTCTGATCATTTTTGCTCTGTTTTGGG
Source organism: Fragaria nilgerrensis (assembly GCA_010134655.1). Taxonomy (NCBI): domain Eukaryota; kingdom Viridiplantae; phylum Streptophyta; class Magnoliopsida; order Rosales; family Rosaceae; genus Fragaria; species Fragaria nilgerrensis. The sequence goes on from CM020982.1 coordinate 24,025,510, forward strand.
TTTGATTTGCAAATTCTTTCTCAGCTGTTAGAATGATCTGTAATTCCTGATGCGTTGAATATTCGCAAGCAGGTGACGTGGTTTACTTTTGGCTCTGAATATGATAGTCTCTTGCTTTTAAAATGTTTGATCTCTGTGGTTTAGTTTTGGCTGGTTGTAAAGTTCTCATGGTTTTGTTGGACTTGAATGGTTTCCAGACTCAGCTTATGGTAGCTGCAATGCATGGCAAAGAGATCTCAATTGGTCAAATCTTTTTGGGATCCTATGGTGAACTTCCTTTTAAGCTCTACACCGGGTAAGTATAATTTTGTAAGATGGGTTTCTTTGGATTCACAAGATTTAGGTTCCTGGGTTGCTTGCATTTATCTAATTACTTGTGTTCTAATCTTACGATTATATTTACCTGTGGAAGGTATCAGCTGTTAATGGATAATGGATCACAGAGTTCTAAAAGTAATGGTTCATAAATCATAACTGGCTTAGTAATCAATCATAAAAAAAAATTAAAAAAAAACTGGCTTAGTAAGATAGACAGCACAACGTTTTTGCGTCAGATAACACCTGGGATAGACTCCACCTCCATGATCGAATTTAATGGCTTTTCTTGAAACTAGTAATCCAGTGGCTTCTTGTTCCATAGACTTGAAAATTCTTCCTATGATGAGATCTAGCATTTCTGGGGCATTTTTCCCTTGATGGTCATCCTTGTTGCATCAAGAACAACTTGTGCCTCAATTGTGCTATTGCCTATTTGAACAAAAGACTGATGGCATTCACAAGTCCATGAAGTTTGAATATGATGAAATTAGGGAAATCTCAGTGTGAACATATGACTTAATGATGACATTGTGGTTGGAAACTCGTTCTTTGGGAAGTAACTAGGCATAACTCTGTGTTATCTGCACCCATTAGGTCATTCATATGAAATCAAGGCCCAAGAGAAATGTGAAAATTCAATACCATTTGAACTAGAACCCATTAGGTCATTTATTTAACATTATACTATTTTCTGTGGTACTGTCTTACTGTTTAAAGTACTGTTAAGGTAACTGTTTAAATAGAACAGTTTTGGGCCTCAATAGACCTGCTTCGTTCTGGGCTTCGGTGCTAGGCCTGTATTTCTTCCTCTCCCTCAAACTCTCTTCGCCTCATCTCTCTCTTCGATGTTTCACGCCTGTTCTTGGACTTTCCAGAAACACTTTCTTTCCTCTTCTTCGATAGGAGAGATCGATCTCTCTCGCTTTCTCCGCTCTCTTCCCTCTCCTTCTCTCTTTCGCCTGATCTGCTCACCCTTTGTTTTTTTTTTTTAATTCAGATTCAGTAAGTTGGTTTAGGGTATTTGTATATATTTATTGCTAACATTGTTTCTGGGTTTTGTATTCTATCCTTCCTTAGTTTCGGTGCTCAGTGTTGTGGGTGCTGAGTTCGGGAGGCACCTCTCATTATATCTGATGAAAGGGAAGTGGCGCCAAGATCTACCCTGGTAGGGGCATCAGATTCATCCGCTCTGATTCTCAGGTACTTCACCAAACCCTATCTTCACCTCTCTCCAATCGATTTCTACACTCATCTTCTTCATCACTAATAATTGATTCGTGGATTGGTTTAGGTTTTTCTGTTCCTGAATTCCAAGTGTAAGAGGTACTTCCACAATCGCCTCAAGCCGTCCAAGATCACATGGACTGCTATGTTCAGGAAGCAGCACAAGAAGGTACATCTTCATCATCTTCTTCTTCAATCTTTGCTTTTGATTTCTGTGGATTCGATTGATTTGATTTGATTTGATTGATTTGATGGAGTTTTGATTGTGTGTGTGTGGCTGTATGGTTACTGTAGGACTCTGCTCAAGAGTCTGTGAAGAAGAAACGCCGCTCCGCCAAGAAGCCTTACTCGAGGTCCATTGTTAGCACAACTCTTGAGGTTATCCAGAAGAGGAGGATTGAGAAGCCTGAGGTCCTTGACGCATTGCGAGGCCTCTCTCTGGTATTTCTTCGTTTCGTTTCATTAACTGCATTGATTCAATTCTAGCTGTTTTTTGATTTAGTAATCTGTATGTGTTGTTATTGTATATGTGCTATTGGTGTCCTTTGATCGAACAAGTTGTTTGAATAGCTCGGCAATATCTGTATGTTTGAGATTATATATGGTTGGATATATGGAATCCTGATATTACGTATGGTATATGATGCTTTACTTGATCAGACTGTTGATTTGGAGTGTGTTTGAGATTGTATTTGAACCTGTAGCTCATGTGGAGTGAGATCTGTATTGTAGTTCTAATGTTGATGTGGAGTGTGTTTCCGAACTCTGCCTGATTTGAATTATGGCTCAGTTAGATTAACTATGTTCTGTATATGATCTCACAATCGTACTTTGGTTTTAGAATGTTTGGTCTTTGATATAGTGAGACTTATTTATTAATAGAGATGTTCAACCAAGTAGTTTACAATTCATGGTTGTAAGATGAATAAAACTATTATTATTCGACAAACTTACTTGCATTACCACTTGAGGTTCATTTCTTTTCTTAATTCTACAAGCTACGGTTTCATTGTGATGAACATGGAAACAATTTTTTTATTTTACTTTTGCCAGAGGATTGCCACGTTTTCAGTTGAATAAAAAAGTCTACATTTTTAGTATTTTGTAACATTGTTATTGAAATTAAAATTCAGCAATTCTCTGAACCTGCAATCAATTTCTCTATTTTCTTTCTATTTGCTTTGTTTGCTTCTATTTTCAGTTTCAGATTTACATGTATATTTGAGGTTTCTCAGATTTTGATTTGTTTTGTTTGGTTTTATTTTCAATTTCAGATTTACATGTGTAGTTGCTAACTTTCGCATTTATAGTTTTGAAGCAGTCGTCTAATTCATATTAACAATATTGGCAGTAGTGTGTATCAGTGGAATGATAGATTGTGGCAAAACAAATACATTATCAGCAGATATATAACTTTCGGTACCTAAATATTCATGTTGCTGTTAGATTCATATTTTCATGCTATCTCCAGTTTAACAATCAATTTGTAAACTTTTGGCATCTGCCTAAGTAAATTTTTTCTTTAACTCTAATAAAACATTTTGCTGACGAATTCCAGCAACTATTGCAGCTATAACTAAAACAATCGCCTTTTGAAAAATTGGAGAAGGTACCATTATGAAAAATCTCCACCATTAAACTTTTGCTAGCTAGGTTAGTTTCAGTTTAATACTTTCCAAAAAACAACAATTCCCTGCAATGCACTTGAGAGTTGATATATGCACTGAACCAAAAAGCAGACAATCAAACATGAAATTGTTGCGAGTACCATTGTACAATGTTAATAAGTGAGTACTATTGTTACGGGTACTAATAAACATGTTCTCATTCTGAATGTTTTCTTTTCTTTTGCAAGAATGATAGAAGTAAAGACGTGTAAGAAGAAGCTGACCTTGAAAGTTAATCTATTGCCATGATCTGACATCATTGTGATCCAAGTTCTGTAACGATTGTGTATATTAAACTGATATTATATATGACGTATATTAATTGCTGTAGCAACATTATTTGCAGAGCTGCATTTAGTGGAGCTGTCTCAACAAGTTCAGTGGAGCCATATCTTTTGCTTATATAAGGGTTTGAAAGAAATCATTATTCAGTTTATTTAAGTATCTGAGTGGGACAACATCAACAAATCCCGCAGCAAAGCGCGGGTAATATTTCTAGTCCTATATATATTTTCTGAGATGACGTCATCAACTATTCATCAAGTACTGTGCACTAACTCACAAATCACTGTTCACGTAAACAGTGTTGGGCCTGGTGTTAGGTCGTCTGCAGTTCGTCGCTGCCTCTATTTTAGCTAATTGATCATGAAACTTCTGGAGCTTCTGTTTCTCATGAACTTTCCAGAGCAAACCCATTTTTCATTTCTCTTTTTCTTCCTCACAAGTGTTCTTTCACTCATCTTCTCGAGTCTTCCTTTTTTTTTCCTTGGTAATGCTTCTCAAGTCTTCTTCAGCTGTCCCAAATAGATAGAGAAAAAGAGAGAGCAAACAGAGTAGATGAAGAACTGGAGAGCAGGTTGTTCGAAGCTAGAATTCGGGTTCCCGAATACTTCAATTTGCGTCTTCCTTAACTTTCATCGTTTGGTAATTGGATTTCGAATTCCTGTTTTTTAGTTTCATTCTGTTTTATTAATCTGATCGATTCTTTTTCTGTCTGATTGTGGTGCGACGGATTTATCTCGGTCTCGGACTGATTGGGTCTTTTGTAGATGCTGGATTGTGGGATCTTGAAGTCATTCAAGTTGGTTGCAGTATCCTATTGTGCCTGCAAATCGGTATGTCTTTGACAAATTCGTTGTTCAAAGTTTTCTTCTTGGGTTTTGTTTAGTTTGAATCTTGATTATATCATTCAAATCGTTTGTGTTTTTGTTCAAGGACGTCTGTCTCCCTTTCTTATCAGCTAGGGTTTTGGGTTCGATTTTCTTTGCTCTCAGATTAATTGAGTTTTTTTTTTTTTTTCCCCCTTTCTTTTTTGCAGTTGAGGTTTTAAGATTTGGGTCTCTAGATGATACGCCATGAGAAAGGTATGAGGATTGGTGTTTCTCTTCTGCTATTAAAGTGTTTGTTTTCTTAATATTTCAAGTTTGATGGATGTAACTGGGTTTGTTGTGAATTGATTCGTACATAACTCATATGTAGGTACAGTATGATTTATATAGGTTTTATATGTTTCAAAATGGCGTACATGTCTAAGCTCTATTTAGCTCTCTGTAATTAATTTATAAACACCTTTTTGACTGTCATGAGTTAAAAATCAGTCTTGAAAGTTCTCTGCCTAAATATCTTTTATTGATGTGTTTTCCTCTTCCTTCGTGATTTTACATTTTGTTTGTGATGGTTCTCTTCATTACATTTCTGGTTTTGCCAAGACTAATTGTGAAAATTCCTAGCATCCTTGTTGTAAACATGGAAAAAGGTAATAAGAAAAGCATAAGAAATGATATTGGAACCAATGTTGAAGTAGGGTGTTGATAGTTTTAGTTTTTAATTTTTACAGAGCCTAGCTAGCTACAGCATGCACAATATATTTCTGAGGAAACTTTAACAATGGAATAGGCTCATCTACCTTTACCATAGGTTGTCATTGTTAAGTTTCAAATTTAAGTGGTCTAACAAGAATGTATATACAATATATCTTCAGTTTGCGTGTTTGCCAAGTCTAAATACTTGAGTATGGAAGTATTCTTGATATAATAGTATGGATTTAGGGATAGAGAAACATATAGACATTTTATGGGAATAGAGAGGCAGAGACATTTTATAGGTTTATACACTTTTTCTTCTACATTATTAGACTATAGAATTGTGGATACTCATTGAATTTCTTATTCCTTTACTTCATTAACACGCCATTTAGTTTTAACTAACCTGCAGCGAAAACAGAAAAATAACATATCTGGAATTGTTGAGTCAGTTTACAATTAGAATAGAAATGAAAGACAAACTGACATTCTTATTCCTCAGCTGCTATCATAGCAACTGCTCTTCTATTTCTTCAATAAGAAGGGCACAGAGCGTTTATAATGAGAAATTGAAAAAGAATATATATATATATATATATATATATAAGAATTACAAACTGTTTTGTGCTATGAGTTTGTAATATATACCGTATACATCATCATTTAACTAACACTGACAACAAACTTATCTTTACAATTGCAAGAACGCAAAAGTAAACAACCAGTTGCATAGACACACACACACACACACATGATCTCCCTAATAAATTTTCTTGAAAGATAAAATTGTTTAGTTGAAAGAAAAATTGCAAACGTTTAATGAATCTGTTGTTTTGTTTTGTAGCCTTGAGAATATTCCCCTTTTGACAGTTCCGTCTATTTTTTCGGAACATAAGCACAAAAATGTACCTGGACCTTATGACTTATATTTGTCAGAAGTAAAACTATTTTCGGTTAGAAAGGCCTCTAATCGATGACAAAAACAAAGTTAGGTGTTCATTTTAGTTCGTTTTGAGCAGTATCTAATTCGACCGATATCAAGATTTAGGTAATATTATGTTATGTGTTATTGTTTCTATAAAACAGTTCAAGTATTTGCAATTATATTAGTGCTTTTTTTTAATAATTTGAACATAATAGCTCTGAGCACACATTGAGCGAGGAACTTTGGATATATTTTTTTTTTGAAGTGTGGTGAGTTCTGTTATTGTTATATGAGTTTGCTAGGTTGTTTTTCCATGGAATAGGAAAAATAGAAAGGGAGTATGAGATGATATTGAAAAGGACCTTGCAAAGCATCTGATGTCATGTCCCAGGAGTCCTTTTTGCTTGGAATCAGTTTTTGTCACATAGATATATGCAGAGTACCTGGAGTCTAAAAATCTTCATCTGTTCCTATAGTGTTATAACGGTCATATATTTGCTTACTTCAACCCTATTGGCATTAAACTTGGTTAGCAGCTAAACATGAGATAGAGGAAAGCATTTAGTTTGTCTTTATCTGTCTTAGCTGATGAACGGTTGTGGCTTCCCTAATTAACCAGGGAATAGGTTGAGATGACAATGACTAGAATCTTTCTTCTCAATGTTTAGTATAATACTTTCTTTTCCTTCCTATTTCAAGCAAAACTATCCCATTCAGGCCTCATGTGGAGTTGTTATGTCGGGTACACAATGAGTTAGGTAGTCTTTATAACCAATCTTTAATCAGTATTGGTTTATTTAGCTAATTGGGTCTCAATCCTGAAACCAAACTAAGCTCTGTTTTCTATATAATGTGTGAATGTGGGTGCAGCTCGAACCATAACTGATGAGGATTAGTATACCTGAGTTTGGGGATGAAGTGGTGCATGACAGTGAGGATGAAGAAGTTAATGCAAGCAGAGTAATGGCTCATATAATGGTATGTTTCTGGACCTAAAATCAGTAAAATGCATCTTGAATATGCAAATCTTAAAGCTAAGGTGGAAGGTTTAACAGGGAAGTCAAAGGTATGCACCAAGTTTATAGGTTCTGATAAATTGCACCAAGTTTATAGGTTCTGATAAATAATATTACATTATGTCATTTTCTTATTTACAGTCATTTTATGAGGCAGATCTCTAATCCTTAATTATTAAACAACTTCAGATTTATTCTAACCATGATCAGTTCTGATTCAACTATAATACTAAAATCTCTTTTCCAAATTTGATTGAGGTTTTGATATATGGTATGTCAGTTGTAGACAATGTATTGATTCAGTCCTTTTATCTTTTTCTTGCAGATAAGTGAGAACTTCAAGTTGTAAGAAGACTTATATAAAGTGAAAAAATTAACCATTTGGGATTGGTATCAAATTTAGACAATCATTTGGTGTTGTTAATATCGATTTCACATTGGTAGACTTATTAATCATTTTTAGGTACTGTTTTATTGTTCTTCTATTTCTTCCAGCGCTGAATAATGATATCTATTTTATTGAGAATGAATGGTTTCATTAACGATGTATCTGTAAATATACTTTTTACAATTGTTCACATTAACAAAGTCTCGCCAAAATTACAAAGTTGTTATCAATAATGAATCCGGCAGCAACGCGCCGGGGGCTCATGCTAGTCTTATATATTAAGCAAAGCGGGGGGTATATTGTTCACGTGAACAGTACCCGCACCCACCCACAGTTTGTGATATAAAATTGGAAGACTACATTTTCTGCTTACATGTTCACCTATTTGAGCATGCCACGTCTCAATCACATCAAAAAGCCACGTCCTAAACCTAGAAAGAACAGAATGTGTTAGTTCATCCACTAACTTCACTCACACATCGTCGTTTCAAAACATTCCATTGACTTCAGCCACACACCGTCCTTCTAAAATGTGCCAAGATGACATCTAGCTCAAAGAGCGGTTTTGTGTAGCGTTACACCGCTCTGCTGAAACATAGAGGATGAGAGAGGCGGGGAGAGACAGAGAGAGCGGAGGGAAACAGAGAATTGCAGGGGATCAAGGACGAAGGTCATCGGTGAGGCCAAGGATGCTTACAGGTTGCGTGGTTGGGTTCCGGTGTGAATGAAAAGTAATGGGCTTGCAGATTCATCTTCAGGTAGGTTTTTGATTTTCTATCTTTCGGTTTTTTTTTTCTATTTTGGTTTGTCTTCACTTTGGCATTTTTTAGTGATTCAGTATTTTACCCAAAAATTTGGCAACGAAAGAAGCGATGCACAATTGAGATTTCTCAACGCACCGCCAATTCGCATGAGCCCGCTAAATCCCGTGAGTTCTCCCTTTGTGACTTCTGTGAAAGCATCGAATCTGTTTTGGATTTAATCATGCAACCAAATATACCCAAATCTCATTAGTTAAACTGACATGTATGTTTCCGTTAGAAACTTAGTCTCTTTTGTTTTGTTTAGAGCGACTGAATGCGAATTTGATAGTTTTATTGGGATTACATCTTTTTTACAGAAAGAACACGAGTAGTTGATTGGTCTTCCTTTCAAATTAAATGGATTTCAGAGCCGGTTGATTGCTGAGGGACCTTTTACACAGATGATATAGTGTGCTATTTCTATTGGTAAGACTTAAATCTTAGAATTTTATTAGCTTTAATTAAGAACATCAAGAGTTTGGATTGTCCTGTGCTCACAATGCAATGAGATTTTATATATGTCTCAGCTTTAATTATATCATATCCATTCCTTTATTCCTTATGCTATTACACTTTTTTGTTGGTTGGTTGTTAGTTTGTCTAAATAAAAGCATGAAGCTTTTAAACTTAGGTTGCTTTGTTGCTTTATTTTGTTTAATTGGGATGTAGACAAAACCAAAATTCTGATCAAGAGGCATTTTCAATGAAGGTTGAAAATTATCAGCTTTTAGTACATTCATTGTTTTAGCTATACTTAGTTCTCGAAGTTTGACATAAAGCATATGTGTAATGAAGTATAATACAGTCGATATTTTAAATATGTAGTCACTACTTCTTAGCTATTATGAAAGTATAATACAGTCGATACTTTAAATATCAACTACTTCTTAGCATACTTTAAACAAAAGAAGTAGTGACTACATACTTTAAATAAGAAGTATGTTCTTTGATCCATTAGTTTCCAAAAATTCATTACACATATGTAATCATTGTAAAAGTCTGTTCTTTGATCCATTAGTTTCCACAAATCTTTGTTCAATTCTTTACAGATCATCCATTTTCAGAGATCACATTTTGTCACATCCCGACCCGTAAAATTTTATTTTATTTACTAGCTTGATTATAATAAGAATTTTACCGTCTTCGACATTGAGTTATAGTTTAATTGGTCCCTATAGGGGTTTTGAGGGACGATTATTTTGGAGAGTTATTCGTAGGAGAAAAATGTAACGACGGTAAAAAATGGTAAATTTAGCTAGTAAAAGGTAATTTTTATTAGGGTATTATTTTTGGGGGTGTTAAATTTTTGGATTGGGTATATGTGGGTTGGAACCGGTTGGGCCAAGCCCAAAATATTTCTCTCTCTTCCCTCCCGATTCTCTCTCTCCTCTCCCGCTCCCGCACCCGACTCTCCCCCTGCCGGAATTTCTCCTCCGCCGTCCGGCCGCCCCAGACCGCCGCACCGGTCCCAATCGATCGGTCTCCAACCCAGCTACTGTTCTAGACCGGTGGCAGCCTCTCTAGCGCCGCCGTGAGGGAGATACGCCGCCCGGAAGTTCCGACTGCCAAATCGGTTTTCTCGCCGGAACTCCTTCCTCCGACCGCCATAGCTGGCGAGCGTTGGCTCAAAAGAAAGCTCTCCTCCCATGCTTCAATCCCTCCAAAGGGCTCCCTCCATCTTCAGCTAGGTAAAGAGAAATCGGTATTTGAAATTCTAGGGCTTTACTGTGTGTTTGCGTTTGATTGACATGGTTAGGCTTAGAATTGGAGTTTGTGGTAGTTAGGAATATTGTAGAGGAGGTTGAGAGGAAGATGCTGTCAAATTTTGGTGGACATTGGAGGTCGCCGGAGCTGGTCGCCGGCTGCCGCTGCCGGCGGAGCCGCTGAAAAATTGTTTTTGGTGGAGATTTTTATGAGGAATTTAATGGAATGAGTTTTAGAATTTTCGGATGAGTTTTGAATAGGTTTGTGAATTTCCGAAGTTTGGTATTTAGGCGGTTAAATAATGTAAAATCCGACCGTAGGATTTAAATCAATTTCTAGGAAAGGTTGTTTATACGACTGCCGAGTATGATATAAAAGTTTGGATCGTTCCGATTTAAGAATATCGAACTTAGGCAATGATGAGCGTAATTATGGCTCTCGATTAATTTTGCCTATTTTATAAATACTGGAATTTAGTTGGTAAATTAATTATATATTTGGAACAGGACGTGAGGAGGCCCGAGCAGAAGAAGTCTCGGAGCGTCATCAGGCTTAGGCCTAATTTGTGAGTGGACCTTTGTTTATTAATCATTTATTTCTTCTGATGAGATTTATTGATTTCTCGCCTATTTGACAATTTTTCCTCCTTTGGAGAGATCCCGAAAATGAGATTTTCGGTGGATATATATATTTTGGAGAATAGTATGCATATAAATGCTAGCTAGCCATACGTGCTTGGTCCGTCATAATGAGGTAAAATACTATTATGGCGTGTCGTGAGTGGTAGACACAAGCGTCATAGCCCTATATGAAAACTTCTTTCTTTTTCGGTTTATTTAGGTTTTCATATAGGGAGTCCACACGTATATATACACTGTCATTTTCGGTCATAATGAGGAAAAATACCATTATGGCGCAACGTGCGCGTTAGACGCCAGCGTTGTAGCCTTGTATGAATTTCTATTTTTCTGAATTGTTTCTAGGATTCATACAAGGAGTCTGACGAGTGTAGATACATACGAATATATGATTATATATAGTTTAGCCTGAGAGGCTCCATTTTATTTGAGTTTGTGACTAGCCAGTGCTAGTCGTGAAATTGTCAGATTATGAATTGAGCGCTTTTGAGCTGCCGCATGCAGTATATTTTCTATGAAATTAAATTGGGAATGCATAAATAGTTTATTATTAAATTATTTTTGTCCACTCACTCTAATATTATTAAATGTCTTCCCTTGGGCCCTTTGTTTTAAAATGCCCAGTCTGCAGAGTTCGGATTGGATCTAGTAGGAGACGAGGCATAGTCACCCGTATTTCCACCACCTTTCACCAGTATGTTACCTGTTTAGCCTACTTGTCTTTTTCTTGCTTCCGCTAGTGTCTAGTAGCTCTGAATACTTGGGTTTAATGTATATATTTTTGGTTGTGGGTGAAGGCTTGTTGATATTTTAGAATATTTGACGGATGATGTATATTATCTTAGATAATGTTTATTATCCTGTTGGTGATGATTGTTTTTGAGGAGCACGAAGGCTCCAGAAGTTAAGGTTCGATTTGGAACCTTTAGAAGTGTTTGCAGGTTTTTATTGGAAGGGTTGTCCATTTTCAAGGGAGGTTGTACCGAATTTTACGGTAAATCTTTCCTTAGAGGTGGTCCCCGCACGATTTACTCCGGGTTTAGGGTAAAATTCGGGACGGGTCGTGTCACATTTCATATACCAATCTCACATTAGTTATATGTTCTCCTTTGTTGTGCAATCGTGTTCTTCCTCAATTCTAGCTAGGATTTAACATATGACATCTTACAATTTTACAGAGTTTAATGATTGCAGAAAATGCAAAGTGGTTCTAAACAAAACTTTGACGTTATATGCAACTTTTCCTCCTCCTCAAAACAACTTCAAACTAACAACCTCCTACTTATAAAGGGAATATTATGCTGTTAGGCCAAAGCAAGTAACTATGTCAAAGTCTTTTTGAAAAGAAGTCCACGTGTTTTCATATGGTTGACCTCTGAAAAAAGAAATTAGTGAAAATTTATAAAATTTGTTTTTCTCGATAGTTAAAATTAAGTAATTACTAGTTTACAAGAAAAGCGGAGCTGCTCTCTTCTCTCTAGGGTTAAGGTTTTGTTTTTATCAATACTTCCACGAGATGTGTTTGATTGATGCAACGGTTGCGCGTTTGGCGTAATCCTTAGTTCTAGCCGAGGACCGCAAGCAAGTCCACATGCGGCATGCGGCCTACGCATGGAAAGGGTGTGAGTTAAGCGAATGTGTTTCTTGTGAGAAAGCTACTCAGAACGAGGGATTTAAAGGTGCCTTAGTTTTTGAATATGCTCATGACTACATAGCAGTTGGATGAAACAATGCAAGTTAAGGAAGAGGAAGGAAGACTGGTGATGTTCACCTTGTTAGACATGAATGATCGTGACTGGATCTGGATGGGAGGTCTATGGGGCTTCAGCCAGGCACTGGTGGTTGCGTTGGCCTATTATGACATCATCATTTCTATCGAAATGGTGTTGTTTGAGAAGTCCTTTTTTTGGGATAACTCTGCAATACATCCCTTTGGCCTTTCGCTCGAAATGAGTGATGACAATGGTTGGATACTCTATTTTACTTTCAAGAACTGACAAGCTAGCCAAGAAGACGGAGATGCTGTGAATTAAGGTGGAGATGTGGCTGCACAAGCCTATTCCGTTCAAATGATGGTATCTTGTGGAGGATGGAATCGAATTTGTTGCAAGTTTCATTATGACACACTCTTTGAAAGATTCTCGATGTGTGGGCTAGTGACGCATCTAGTGTTGGCATGTTCTAGTCCGGCTATGCAGGAGGATGACCGGTGGCAGAGTTTACAACATTGGACAAACAAATGACAGCAGCGTTGACCACGCCTATGCCAATCCTAGTATTCTACATGAGAGGGTTCCTTAACCCTAGTGTGAGTGCATGAGAACTTCAGGGCTAGGTTTTCGGTGCAAGGCCAAAACCTAGTCGTTGATTCTTTTGTTCTTGGTAACTAGTCAGGTGTGTGGCGTTGCAAGATTCAGTGCCACATCATTGCCAACGTGCTATGTTGAGAGAGCTGTTGCAACTGGGTTCAGTTGTTGTGGCTAGAATTACCGAGTAATGTTGCGAACAAAATAGGATGATGTTCCCACCATTTCCCTAGATAAGCTCCGCCTCAGTTTATTTGGTAAGCGTAGTTTGAATCTTGAACCTGCAAGTTTGGGGTTAAATCATGTGATGTATGAGGCACAAGAAAAGTGGAAGAGAGGTAGGCTTGCCAAAAGCATGAATAAGTTGTCGTTTGGTGATAAGAAAAAAATGAAGATAGTAGTGAGAAGATATGATGCTAGGAGGAATGTTCCGGCATACTTCAATGAAATTGGAAGCAGTTTTAGCTCCGACCCAAAAAGGATGGATAAAACTGTTATTTGATTTCAGTTTAGTCTGGGGATAAGATGTCCTTGCCAGTTGTTTGTATCTATGAGTCTTACGTTAACTTGTTTAGGTCTTACTTGTACCGCAATTGCGTTTTAGGTAGGGCTGGCAATTTGGGCTCAATCCAAACCAACCAAGTCGGTAACCAGAAAACTCGGTATGGTACTATCATACCAGTTTGTGTATTTAGTACGACTACATTTTACAAAGGCTGGGACTCGAACCCAGCATCTCTTTGTTGTAAAGACTCAATTCAGACCATTAGAGCAGATGCTCTTGTTGTTAATATATATGCAGAAGCTAGATTTCTCAGATGCTCTCCTTGCATTTCTTTCTTATTCAATTATTCATTAATTCATCTCTCCTCACATTTCTTTCTTCTTCTCGATCTCCTCTCATCAATTTCAATTACAAACAAATCTCTCTCAATCAAAGAAACTCACACCAATATCTTTAAATAGGTTAACAATGAAGTCTCTTCTCTCTTCTCTGTTTTTTGGAGTGAGGGTTAGGATTTGCCTGTTTTAATACAGGCCGTCAGCAAAAGCTGCAGTCTTATTCGTGGATGTTCGCAGTGTGGTATTTTGTGTGTTCCTTCTGCTGCTTTGTGTGGTCGACGCTGTCAATTACCTTGCTGAAGATGGAAGAAGTTATCGGGGGTCTTGTACAGAGACTGGAGATCTCGGCGTCGGACACGGTGGAGGTGGTCCTTCCCTCTCAGATTGAGAATAAGGGGGAGAAGCGCTTCTATCTTGTCGGGGAGCTGTTGACAAAGAAGCCTTATCGGAAAGAAGCTCTGATTGCTATGATGAGGTCTCTCTGGATCCCGGCAGCGGATCAGAGAAACAAGTCGCTATTGGCTGTTGATGCTCTCGACGGTGGACGAAGACTCCTCTTTTCGTTCAGGAGGGAGTCGGATTTGAAGTGGGTGATAAGGGGGGCTCCATGGACTTTTGAGAAGTCCCTCCTTGCCATTGCCGTCACGGATGGGCGTGAAGATCCACTTAGGGTTTCACTGGCACAGCAATTTTTCTGGATTCGAGTACGGGGAATTCCCCCATACTATCTGGAAGATGAGCGGATCGAGGAGACGGGGAAGTGCATCGGTGATGCAATAGGTTTTCATGTTCGAATGACGAAGGGGTGTGGTGGCGGTTTGCTGGGTGTTTTCCTTCGTATCAGGGTGGGGTTGGATATTTCACAGCCATTGCCGAAGCGTATTAGCTTTCGACCGGCAGGAGAATCGGAGGGCAAGCACTATGATCTAGAGTTTGAACATCTTCCACACTTCTGCTTAGTGTGTGGCATGCTTGATCACACAGCCGGGATGTGCCCTTTGAAGGGGGAGGGCAGTGTTTTGGAGCCTACGTATACGATCCCGCTGAACGCTGCCAAAAAGGAGGATTGGCTTCGAGCTCAAATAGTGGCTGAGGCGGAGGAAGGAGCATCAGGAGGTGGGGGAAGACGGTTTGGACTGAATCCGAGGAAGAAGAGTGGATGGGTCATGCAGGCGCCGGAGTTCCCTAACACCGGTGTTATCAGGTCTAGGGTTGAGATGGAGGAGGGTGACCAGTCGCTTTCGCCATATGACAGCTCAGGAATTGATCTCTCTGAGAACGATATGGATGTTGGCACTAGTGAGAAGGTTGGGAGGGAGGACAGAGGACCGGCGATAAAACGACGGAAGTTTTTTCCGGCGACGGAGGATATGGCGGTAGACTCCTCGGGTGGTGGTGCGAAGGGTGAGAAGCCTGGTTTGGAAGTTATCCCGCATTCATTAGCAGCATCTGTGATTGCGGATCTAGGGTTTTCGAAAAAGGAAGGTCTCAGCCAGTGCCGTGGTGAGGGGGAGGAGAAGATACCGGAGCCAAAATCTCGTATGCAATTAGGCAAGGAGGGAAATCAGGAGGTGTTTTTGCAGAGCGTGTCCAAGAAGTGCGGGAGCTCGGCCGGCAAGATTTCAGGAGAGAAGACCCAGGGAAAGGCGGGAAATGAGTTGGCATTATTGGAATCTGGAGGAAAATCTGTTGGCAGGAAATCAGGAGGTGGGTTGCCAAAAAAGGCGGAAAAGGCTGGGGAAGTTTTCGAATTTCATGGGCCGCAGAGTGAGGGGCTGGCCGCTTCTACTCGCTCTAAAACTAAGCCCAAGACATACAGCCCTTCTCCAAAAAAGAAAGGTTTTGCAGTGGGAAGGCTGAATCCGGGAAACAAAGCTGCTTCTTCGAGCTTTGAGCGTGCTCTAAAACGTTCTTCCGTGATGGGTCCGGATTCGACCCATCACGAGCAATGAATGTGTTGTGTTGGAACTGCCAAGGGATTGGGAACCCTTGGACAGTTAAAGGGCTGAAAGAGATGATATCTGTAAACATTCCCAAGTTGGTGTTCTTGAGTGAGACGAAATGCACGGTTGCAAAGATGAAGTGGGTCAAGAGGCAGGTAGGGTGGAGAAATTCATTTACAGTCCCTTGCAAAGTAGTGTCTGATCGGAAAAGGAAGCGTCGCAGTAGAGTTGGTGGTTTATCGTTGATGTGGGACTCCGATACAAGAGTTTCTCTACTTTCGTATTCAGACTTCCATATAGATGTGATTGTTGGTGAGAATGAGGATAGATGGAGGTTCACTGGGATATATGGGCAACCTAAAGCAGAGTTACGCATGTTGACGTGGAATCTTATTCGAGCTCTTCATGGCCGTAGTGACTTGCTGTGTGTCCTTGGAGGGGATTTTAATGAGATCAGAAAATCTTCGGAGAAAGGAGGATGGCCTAGACGGAAGAAGCTCATGGATGATTTCAATAATACGTTGGGAGACTGTATGTTGACCGTTATGCACTTTCATGGGCCATCTTTCACGTGGAGAGGGAATAGGCATGGGATGATTGTGAAGGAACGTCTGGACAAGTTTGTAGTAAGTAGTGGCTGGAGAAGTAAGTTTCCAAATCTAGGGTTCTTCACCTTAACTTAAACGAATCAGATCATTTGCCGATTCTGTTAGAAGTGAGGAAGAACCGGAAAAGAAAGAGAAGGCGTAGGAAACGCTTCAGGTTCGAAACCTTCTGGCTAAAGGAGGAAGAGTGTCGTGCCGTTGTGGAGGCGAGCTGGGCTAGCGCAACATCTACTAATCCTTTTGTGAGTGTCTCCAAGAAGATCGATAATACCATAGAGGCTTTGATCGGCTGGAGTAAGGCGAAGTTTGGTAGCATAAGGAGGGAGATAAAGGACATTCGAGCCAAGCTTTCTGAGTTTTATGATCACTCTCTCTCGGCTGAGCCAAGTGAGGTTAGACTGGAGCTTGAGGCCAAGCTTCAAGAGTTGCTGCAGCGTGATGAGACATTCTGGAAACAGAGGTCGAGAGTTTTGTGGTTGGCGGAGGGTGACATGAATACTCAGTTTTTTCATCAAAGTGCCTCGAACAGAAAGAAGAAGAATACAATCAAGGGTTTAAGGGATAGCAATGGTTTTTGGAGAGAGGATGAGGAAGATATAGAAAGGGTGGTACTGAATTACTATCGTGACCTGTTTTCTACCTCAAACCCTAGCGGGGTGGAGGAAGTCATAGGTTTTTTGTCAAGTGTCATCACAGCGGATATGAATGAGGTGCTTCAAAGGGAGGTTTCGGAGGAGGAGGTGAGGAGAGCCTTGAAACATATGAAGCCCATGAAAGCGCCGGGTCCTGACGGCTTTCTTGCAGGCAGAGGAGTATGTGAAAGAGATTAATTGCACTCATGTGGCCTTAATTCCGAAGGTTAAAACTCCGGAAACGGTTAGTCAGCTTCGACCAATTAGTTTGTGTAATGTTTTATACAAAATTGGTTCGAAGGTGTTGGCAAACCGTCTGAAACCTCTACTAGAGAATCTGATCTCCTCGAGTCAAAGTGCATTCATTCTTAGGAGACTCATAACAGACAATTCTCTTATGGCATTTGAGGTCTCACATTACTTAAAAATATTGCGGAGTAAAGGTGATGGTTTTTGTGCGCTCAAATTAGATATGGCAAAAGCCTATAACAGGGTTAAATGGAGTTTCTTGGAGGCGGTTATGAGGAAGATGGGATTTGGGGAGGGCTGGATTGGCATGATTATGAGATGCATCAGTACAGTGTCTTATTCCTTCTTGATTAATGGTGAGGTTAGGGGTCATGTTGTTCCAACTAGAGGCCTATGCCAGGGGGATGCGTTGTCACCGTACTTGTTTTTGCTTTGTGCCGAGGCTCTCTCTAAATTGATTGGAAGGGCTGAAGAGGCAGGTTTGTTGCATGGGGTTGCCATTTGTCCAGGTGCACCGATTGTTAGTCATCTGTTTTTTGCCGATGACTCCTTTGTCTTTTTTAAAGCTGATGAAGGCGAGTGCGAGGTGGTAAAGGAGTTGTTGCTCTCTTATGAGCGTGCGTCGGGACAACAGGTCAATTTTCAGAAGAGTAGAGTTTCCTTCAGCAAGAACGTGCATATTGATCGCCAGTTTGCCCTAGCTGCGCTGCTGGGGGTTATAAGGGTGGCTAAGCATGACAAATATTTGGGTTTGCCCACTAAGATCAGTTACTCGAAGGATGAAGCGTTTCAGTATGTAAAGGAAAAGATTGACAAGCGCACGAGAGGCTGGAGAGATAAGACGCTCAGTGTGGCAGGAAAGGAAACTTTAATCAAAGCAGTGTTGCAATCGATTCCCAACTACGTCATGAGCTGTTTTGTGTTACCTCAACACTTGTGTAATGCCATACACTCTTCTCTGGCCAAGTTTTGGTGGGGTGATAAGGGGGAAGAGAGGAAGACCCACTGGTTAGCTTAGAACCGATTGTGTAAGCCAAAGATGGAAGGAGGCATGGGGTTCAGGCAAATGAGTTATTTTAATAGAGCTCTCTTGGCTAAGCAGGGGTAGCGTCTTTTGCAACGCCCGGATGCCCTAGTCACGAAGCTTTTGATGGCGAGGTATTTTCCAGATGGGGATTTCATGCATGCTGAGTTGGGAAGAGACCCGTCGTATGCTTGGAGAAGTATATTGGTGGGGAGAGATGAGGTCCTGCGTAGGGGTCTGAGGTTTCAGGTTGGGAATGGCAGAGAGGTGAGTATCTGGAATGATCCGTGGCTCCCTTTGCCATATCACTTCAGACCCTACTCAAGCCCCATGGAAGGCACGGAGGACTGGAACGTGTGTGCCCTAATTGATGAGGAGTCAATGGAGTGGATAGAGCCGGTGATCCTGGAGTTGTTCACCCCTGAGGAAGCTGCTCTGATTCAAAGACTGCCGCTGAGCTTGAGACGGGCTGCTAACAGGTTATTCTGGCATTATGATAAGCATGGGAGGTATAGTGTGAAATCCGGATATCATGTAGGGAGAGTGTTTGGAGGCTTGATGCATTCGGCTTCGACTTCTGGTTCGGCGGGAAGGAGCAATGAATTTTTCTAGAAGAAGATTTGGAAGGCAAAGATTCCACCTAAGGTTCGTTGTTTTGTTTGGAGGATGTGCAGAGAGGTGATTCCAACTCGAGTTGCCTTGTCCAAGAAGTTTCATATTTCGGACCTCAGTTGTGTTTTCTGTGGTGTGGAGGTGGAGACGGGATTACATCTCTTTCAGGATTGCAGTGTCACCTGCCTTTTCTGGATGCATAGTCCTCTTCGTCTCAAGAGCTATTCGTTCTCAGGGATGGTTATGAGTGAGTGGATTTTTCTGGTAATGGAGGGGCTGTCGATGCATGAAGTGGAGGTCTTTTTCATGTCTCTGTGGGCGCTGTGGGTGGAACGGAATAAAGTAGTGTGGAGGGGTGGAAGTTTCGATCCAGCCCACGCTGTTGTTTGGGTGTTTCATCTGTTGGAAGAGTTCCAGAAGCTTCATGTACAAAAGGCTGTTAAAAAGAAGAGACCTTTAATGAAGTGGAGTTGCCCGCCTTGAGGCAGACTCAAAATTAACATGGACGGAGCATTTGCAGCAGAGAAGGGAGATGAAGGTGTCGGTGTGATAGTAAGGGATGAGAGAGGTTGTTGTCCGGCAGCTTTGAGTAGATACATTCCTCATGCTAGCTCTGCTATTCACATGGAGGCCGAAGCTATAAGAGCAGGCATGCTTATTGCGATTCATGAGGGCTGGAGAGATATTGAGTTCGAAAGTGATAACTTAGTGATTATGAAGGCTCTCACGGGGGAAGGGGAGGATGTGGCTGAGGTTAGTAACATTCTGAATGATTGCCGCCAATATTTGGAATGTTTTGTTTTCGCTAGCTTCAAGCATGTCTTTCGAGAAGCAAATGGCGTTGCGGATAGGCTCGCAAGCCTTGCTAGAACATCGTTTTTAGATGTTTTTTGGGTTGATGAGATTCCTGATATTATTCAGGATGTTCTCGTAGAAGATGAGTGTCCTACAACTCGAGGTTTAGGGTCTTTGTCCCCCTCGATGTACTATCCAAGTATTACTGATAATAATATTTAATCGGGTCCTTTTGCCCGTCTTCAAAAATAAAGAAACTCACACCAAAATTATTTGCAATATCGTGTATCCATACCAAAATCTCCCTCAATTTAACAAATCTAAACAAGCTCAAGAATCGCACCAACGAAGCTGGCATGCTCAAACCTACCGACTAGGTCATCATGTCTAGGGCTGGGAATAAAACTCGAACGGCGAAAAAAGATCGAACCGGGCCAGGTTGGGTTTTTTTCACGGGCCCTTCTTCCTTTTATACAAGTTCGGACCGGTCCCTAAATTTGAATAAGTGTTTTGGCCCGAAAGCCCGATATACATATGTGTCGTTCAGCAATTAGATAATTTTAACGATCTTATACTACTACCATAAGTTCAACCACACAGGATTAATTGAATTTGAGTAACCCTAAGTAAAACTATCAAACACTTTGGAAACAGCTTCGCCTCTCTCGAGTCCTTCTCTCTTCTCGACGACGTCGCCGGCGCCCATCTCTTCCTCTCGATGATGATCGGCGCCCATCTCTTCCTCTCGATCGACAACGCTGGCGCGCATCTCTTCCTCAGTCGCCCACCGCCTCCGCCCTCTGGTAAGCCTTCACTTCCATCTCAGCTTCTATGAGTTCTATCTCTTCTCTCTTCCTCTCAAATCCCAATGACTGAATCGATTAACAAAGTTAAAAAGATGTGAATCATGTGATTGTGGTTGTGTTAATGATTCATCTGCCAATTTGATTTGTGGTTGTGTTGCTTGTTTTAGCAATTCATTTGCCGATTCATCTGCCGATTCATATGCCAATTCATTTGCTCGATTTTGTTTTAATGTTGTTATTGTTGTTTTAGTGCATAGCTCGATTTCATTTGGTTGTTACTTTGTTGTTTCGTTTTTGATTTTGTTTTGTTATTGTTGTGGTTGTTGTTGCCAATGAGACAATACGGCTGGTTGTGTACTTGAGTTCATGCAGGTGTGATGTCGACATCTTCATCATAATACGGCTGTCATTCAATCAGTTCTGATAGTGAAACTGGGTGTTACGACTCAGAAGAAGACATTGAAGAAGTACCAGCTCAGACTCAGATAAGGAATGATTTGGTTGCGGCGGAGGCTGAGATGCTAGAGAACAAGGAGCTAGAACCAGAACCAGAAGTTCCAATTGAGGTTGTAGAAAAAGCACCAGTAGCAACTGAGATTTCGCGAGGTGTGCCGAAAAAAAAAGGAGAGGTTCTGCCTCAATTGAACCTAAGGCTGCTTCAAAATTAACGTCAACGTCAAAATCTCATGTTCAAAATGGCATCTCACATTTTTATTCCGACTGAATAATGGTATCTGGAACCGTTAACTTCGTTAGAAAGGCTAACGGTAGGCATATTTTAAAGGTTATTTTTGTCAATTTCTATTTTTATTATTATTTTTTCCATAAACATTTTTGTTCTTCAACACATTGTACTTAATATTACTAACCTCACACCCTTTTTTCTTTTAATCAAACAATAATGCAATTTCCTCATACCATAACTCATAATTTTTCTTAAACATGAGATTCATTTAGTAACACACGTTAAAAAAAAATGGTTTCAAATCAAACCAATTGAGCAAAATACCAATAAACCCGCCTCTTGAATTAACTTAAATATTGTAAGTTTGCAGGGCTCCATTCCTTACAAAAACAGGACCAGTCCACCTGAGATTGCCAAAACCAATTGACCCCAACTCATAATTCTATAAGAAGAATTGAGGCACTTTGAGCATACGCTTCTTTTTCCTTCTTTTTTTTTTAAAGCTTGAGTATATGCTTCTGATGAACACAGAACTAGCAGAGCCATGAAAACCACAGGAAGTTCCATTGTTCAAAAAATTGAATGATACTTTTCAGTATTTGACCAGATTCTCCACATTCCTCAACAGAGGAACTCAGAGAGAAATTGGGTTCTCCAACTTTCTGAACTCACACCCATTTGATTCCGCGTACCTTATCACTTCCTTAGTCTAATGCATCCTTTAATGCACACAAACTCCTAACCATCCGGCTGCAAAACCACATTGAAATGCCTGATTCTCACCAACCCATTTAAAACAGCATTAGGTTCTAACTTTAGGCACCAATTTACACTCCCTCATCAACCTCACAACCACAACACTATCGATCTAACACTCTCTTATTTTGCACATAGTTCTGCACCAACAAATCAAAACCCAAACTCGACCGGAAATCAAATTTCTTATACGAACTCAAAGGGATCGGAAAAGCTCATATGAGTTCAACCCACAAAGCAATAGTGTCTGCAAAAGCGAGGTAGCAAGGCCAAGAGAGGGTAGACTACAACGAGTGCATCAGATTGCAAAACGACGTCGTTGAGTGCTTTAAGGATTTATGCATGCCCAGAAAACTACAGAAGCACAAGCTAACTAGGGAATACTCCCGTTTTGAAATAGAAGTACATAACCTTCTTGACATGGTGGGGTTTTAATGAGGTTGAAACGAAAGGGTCACCGAGGGCTATTCTCCAGCTTTGCTTCCCTCGAACAATGTCAGAGAGGTTGGAAATGATGTGGGCGTCGTCGTTTTCTTCAATGTCTTTGCGGGTTGGGTTGGAACTTGGAAGAGGTGCTGAGATTTCTGGGTTTGGAGTGAAGGAGAAATATTTTGTTTTTATTATCATTATTATTTGAAAAAGAAAAATTAAGGATAAAAAGAATAAAGGGTAAGACAATCATTTCATGTCAAAATGTGTATACCGTTAGCCATTCTAACGGAGCTAACGGTTTCAGATACCATTTTTCAGTCGGAATAAGAATGTGAGATACCGTTTTGAAGTTTTTTAAAGTTGAGATACCAAAACTTTGCTTCTCTCAAAGGTCAGACATTGTTTGAACAATTTTCCCGTGTTATTAATGTTACATTGTTAATGTGTTATACACTAATATTCCCATTTTGTCTTATAAGGTAAAAGGTGAAGTGCACAACTGCACATATCATTGAAAAGTTGAAGACTTGAAGTCATGGAGCTGCATCATTACTTGTTGTTCAGTCATGGAGATGGAGCTGCTTCGTTAGCATTTTAGAATTTGGATTTTTGGACTGTATGACATTAAAGCATTTGCATTTTTGCTATATAAACTTGTTAAGTTGTTATGAGTTTTCAGTTATGATTTATGAGTTCTGACAACTCACAACTGCCTTGCATAATTTCATTTTACCTTTCATTTACAAGTTGATTTTTTGCAATTGTGAGAGATGGGATTGCAGTTTATGCAGCATGTTTTGTTTTGTGTTGTACTTTAATAAGGATGTACGTAAGTTTTTGTTCAGATTTTCAGTCACAGTGTAGGCCTGACCCGTGACGGTTCGGGTTTTGGCCGGTCCCTCATCTGATAACAGCAAAGCCCGGCCCAGTTCTGATACACTCGATCTAGTCCCGGTCTTAGTAAATAGTCTGCTGATCTGGGCCCGTGCCTAGCCCTAATCATGTTCATGAAAATGCTCGAGATTTATGTCATGGGTACTAAACACCTCTCGCATATCTTAACTGAGCTGATTGAATTCCGTGTGAGCCTAGAGTCGAGTTGATTAGTTCAAAGGAATACAATTATGGAAAAAGTCTAATTATCTAGTTGTTGGGAATTAGGATGGAAGGAACATTGAAAAGATAGTGAATTTTTTTGCAGTGTGCCAAAAAGTGATGGTTTATCTAGGTTACTTCTGTAGCAGGTGAACACATGAGCATAGGAAATTACATATTGTTCTATTTACACTTTGTTTTGATATTTGATATGATTTTGTTTAGTATATTGAATTTTGTATGTGTTGTTGTCTTTTAGATGTTAATTCCTTAGTGGTGGAGTTGGTTAGTGGGAAGTTCAACGAGGGATTGGTGATGGAAGCCGTGAAGGGTCCGAGTCTGAGAGGGTGAAGGGTTAGGGTTATGTAATTAGATTGGACCTTGAACTATTTTGGCTCAGATTAATATATTGGTAGAGGCCCATTACCAACCAGTACCAGCCAGTACCGAGAAGTCGGTATACCGACTTCGGCGGCTGGTATTGGTAGCAGATTTTGCTTACCAATCATAAATTGGTTGGTACACGGTATTAGTAAAAAAAAAGCCGGTAACCGTACCGAATCAACCTTTAGTTTTAGGCAGGAAAGAGCGTTAGATGCATAAGTAATATAATAGAAATAATTCTAGTTTTACATGGGTCGTTGGAGATGCTCTAATAGTGTTGTCAACAACACTCATAATCTAAATCGTTATATGAACGATTCAATCTTTAAATATTCCGTTAAAGAAAAAATGTGCATTTCCCTTAAAGAAAAAATGTGCATTTAAAACTTTAATACTCTACAAAAATTTAGAGTACATAGATAGTGAGTGTACTCTTGGTGACATGCATCCTCAAACTAAAGGAGAAGGAATTCTTATAAGGGTATTTGAACCCATCAAAATTCTTAATATATCTAGCAACATCTAAAACTATTTTTTTTTTCTGTTAAGGGAAACGAAGTCAGGCTCCATTTATTGAAATACAATGTCACTTCGTCAAGCTAGGGAATGATTACACCATATTATAAATGCTAGGCACAATGATTTGCAAAGTAGACAAACCAAGTACCAACAATTGCCGAATCCAATTGTATTATTCACTAGCCAAAAATAACTACAAAACGAAAAAAACAAAAACCCAAAGAACCAGAAAAAAGCACAAAAAACCTAAATGACATCTAAAATTAATTGTAATGACAATAAAGGAAGAAAAAGAAAGTCTAATTTGAAATAAACGAAAACCCCCTTTTGCATGACTTGGTATGTTGCACGAGTTCTATACTATGTTGTTATCATATAACTACAACCTCAGTTCACAATCACAAACATGCATGCGTGAAACTGAAGCTGATTGCATGCATGAAACCGAATATGTAACACCCTAATCCAAAAATGAATAACTATACCCCATATTTTCCTTAACTTCATTCTTGCTGACATTTTCAAATCTATCGTTCTTCAAACATAATTTGAAAATAGCCAAGCCTATTTCAAACATAATAACCTTAATCTATTGACATATATAAATTTTGATAAAAATTGAAAACATGAATGGGTCCAAATAACTCATCAACTACACTGTCAACAATGAACTTCAAAGTTTAAAATCCATAATTAACCCCAATACTTCGAAGAGCCAAAACTATGCTCAGAGTTTCTATTTTCTGGTATTCAAGCACTCCAATCAACTCAATTACAACTATGGTAACTAAAATAAATAGCAAAATACTACTGTTTTTCATTCCAAACAACACAGAACAGTCCTACGACCATCCTTCTCCAACTCCTTAATTCTCTATAACTCCACTAAATCTCGAATGAAATCATGCTATCATTTTCCATAAGCCCTGAAATTTACTAAACAATATCAAACCACCATCATCACTATATCTCAAAGAATATTATCTTCTTACTTATTCACTTTACTATAATTGAGAGGGTATACGTGCATATACTACTTATTATACACATATTCCGGCACATAAAAAAGTATCAAAAACATATTTCAAAACATCTAATTCGTATTACCACGTTATTTTAATTTTGACTCACATCTCAACATCAATAATATATATATATAGATTCATTTACTTTAAAAATTATCGGGGTATTACAGATTCTAATCGATTGCCAAAGATAAATATTAAACTAATTGAACTACTACTCCATCTAAAATAGAATGAGGAGAGAGAGGGTTACTATTGGGAGAAAAATATATGATTGGATAAAGAAATAAAAAAAAAAACACAAAAAGAAGGTGATGCCTGAATTAATAAAAGACACCTTATATATTGTATTTCAGATCCCTCCTCTCCTCTCCACTCCTCCTCCAACGACTACATCTCTCTCTCTAAAAACGTCTCCGTCTCTTTCTCTAGAATTGACGACGATAAAGTATGTGCAGCCGCGTCACAACGGGAGAAGCCTCTAAGGAGAACGCATCGAACCCTAATTCCGGCAAGCCTAGGGTTTCGCGGAAACATAAAGCCTCCAAGGAGAACACTGTCTGCCGTCGTCCGTCCATAGGTCCTCTGATTCTGACGTCCAGGTACTGGCTTCTGCTTTTTTTTCGATTTTGTAAAAAAAATTTCTTATGATTATGACTTTTGTTGATTGGTGTTTTTGATCCTGTAAATTGACTCTGCTTTAATTTTTGACTCGCTTTTGTTTGGCTGCTCGCGATTGACAACTTATAGTTTCTGTTGAAATTTTCGATTGGGTATTTTCTTGTATCTATTTAAGTCTTGTTTTCTCACACGTAAAACACACTCAACAATTACAATAAGATATTAGAAAAGAGGCAAAAGCATAATTTTTTAATCGTGTGTCATATGGTAGAAAAAAATAACAAATATCAAAATAATTAAAATAAAGTGCTAAAAGGAATTGTCATTATCGTGTGTTTAGTTTTGTTGTTGTTCATTATCATGTGTCATATATAGTTGATATATATCTAGTAATATCGAGTTGGTTTTTAAGATTTCAAAAGTGATGATAAACAATATATGTCATATGTTTTTTTTATAAGAAAAAAAAAAACAAAAAAACATATGTGACAAGACTTTAGACCAACAGTAAATGTATGCAAATTTGACAAAACAGAAAATAGCGCAGACTACTATACGATATTAAAGCAAAGATATGTAATTCTAATTCGCAAATAATTTGATATGTCAGCATAAACAAATCTTGCTACTTCGCATGGTGTTGTTTTCGTTTCTTACTAAATTTA
The DNA here is from genome assembly GCA_010134655.1 of Fragaria nilgerrensis. NCBI lineage: Eukaryota > Viridiplantae > Streptophyta > Magnoliopsida > Rosales > Rosaceae > Fragaria > Fragaria nilgerrensis. The sequence continues at coordinate 24,051,992 of CM020982.1, forward strand.
TTATGTAATTTTCAGATATAGGTAGTGATGATGAAGAAGGTGTTGATGATTATATTTCTTCTCAGCAAGATGATAGATTGAATGCAACTAGAGCTGACATTGAGGCACCTAGCAGCTTCAAGTGTTGAGATGCACCACACTCATGTGATCAAAAGAGCAATGATATGAAACATTTTTTTTTTGTAGCTCATATTTTGTTCATATTCATCAACCAAAATTTATAAATCTCTAAAAAACACATGATTAATTAGAACAAAATAGCTAAGTAAGCATGTTTATAGTGAAACAATGACTCCGTAGTCCATGGTGCAGAGATTACCAGTCCAATAGAATACAATACAACAGCCGAAATCAAATCAAACCTCATTCCTTCATACATCACTATGGGACTCTAGTAAAAGAAGATAAACAAACCACTTAACAAACATTCTCATATTTTTGTAAACATCATTTATCTTTTCTACATTTTGCAATGATATGTAACATGAACCCAATCAATATTAATGACATCTGAAATTAATTGTAATGACAATAAAGGAAGAAAAAGAAAGTCTAATTCGAAATAAACAAAAACCCCCTTTTGTATGACTCAATATGTTGCACGAGTTCTATACTATGTTGTTATCATATAACTACAACCATAGTGCACAATCACAAACATATATGCGTGAAACCGAAACTAATTGATGCGTGAAACCGAATATGTAACACCCTAACCCAAAAATGAATAAACTATACCCTATATTTTGCTTAACTTAATTATTGCTGACATTTTCAAATCTATCGTTGTTCAAATACAATTAGAGTACGGCTTGAGACCTCTAAATTTGCTCACTTGACCTCATTCTACTGTGAGTTATTGAATGACGGATAACTCCTCTTACATAATGACTATTAAGGACAATAATAATACTAAAATAAGTATTGGATTTATTCACTATGGACTTTCCAATTCAATAATATATTGTATTCTTCATTATTTTTCTTATATATTTTAATTTTCTAATTTTATTACATATATATATATATATATTATTACCCATTTACAAATTTGATAAGAGCTAAACTATGATTCATATCGATCATGTGACATAAATTTATATCATCATACATGTTGAAAAAATATACAAGGTGAAGTAATTTATATAAAAAAAAATCGTTTTAGAAAAATCAAATAATTATTGAAATAATCTATCATGAGTTACATAAAATAGAGATAGAGTTACATAAAATAGAGAGAGAGAGAGAGAGAGAGAGAGTACTGGAAAATAGCACTTAGGCGACGAAATTAAAAAATTCCGTCTCCTAAGTGGTACTTAAGCGACAAAATTTTCTACTTAGGAGGCGAAACAGTTTCCGTCTCCTAAGTTGTTTTTAAGAGACGGAATTTCATTTCGTCGCTTAAGTACTACTTAGGAGACGGAATATATTTACTTAGATGACGGCATTTTAAAAAAATAAAAATTAAAAAATTTATATGAATCACTTAGGAGATGGAAATATTTACTTAGGAAACAGAATGTTTTAAAAAAAAAAATATGAATCACTTAGAAGACGGAAATAGAGCATTTCATCGCTTAAGTTCTAAAAATTTGAGCGCCCATCTTCCCGCGTAAAATTTCATGAAAATTCAAACCAAAATTTTTCAAAACATATCAATTCTTTTAAATCACACACTCACCAACCTTATCAATAGAAGGAAACCCATGTTCTCCCAGAGCTCTCTCTCTCTCTCTCTAGACCATCACTCTCATGTCGGCCTCTCTCTCCATTCTCACTGCTTCTTCCTCCGTCGTCGCCTTCAACTGCACCACCCCCACCAACGTCACCTCTAACTGCCACGCGCTCATCGACTTCGTCAAGACTCTCTTCAACATCACCCGGCCACCTCCGCACCCTCCTCGGAGCCAACAACTTCCATCGACCCGACCCGACCCGACTCACCCGTCCTCGCCGCTAGCAAGCTCCTCGTCCCCTTCTCTTGTACCGAGCCTCAGATCTGGGTCCGATCTCCGCCACCACAGACGCCACTACCGCCACCTTTCTCTCTCTACCAAGCCTTCCCGCTGACCCACCACTGTCCCTCGAAATTTCAAAGGGGTAAGAAATCAAGGTAAGTTCTTCAATTTTTCTGGTTTAATTAACTTTGGTGATAGATTTATGTGTACGTTTTTGTTTAATTTGATTTTAATTTTAATTTTGGTTAGGATGTGATTGGTATGATGGTGGTGGCATGGTGGTTATTTGGTACGGTGGTGGTGGTGGTGGTATATTTGGGGCAGATTGTTGGCATGAAATTGAAAGGGTGATACTGTATTGAAGTTTACTGACCCCCAGTAGAAGTTTACTAGGGGACAGTAAACTTTATTTTTTCCATGTGCAGTTTATAAATGCGAGTTTTTACTACTTATATGCAAGATGAGAAGAAGTTCAAGACATTTAGTTGTGACTTCTGAAACTTGCGGTGGTGGTATTTGGGGCGGTCGTAGTGAGTGGATAAAAAAAACCTGCGGTGACGTTTTTATTTTTTTTTAAATTTTTTTTCAGCCTTTAGTGACGAAATTCAATTATTCCGTCTTCTAAGTGGATAATTTTTTTTTATTATAAAATAAAATCCGTCACCTAAGTACTTAGGAGACGAAAGTATTCCGTCTCCTAAGAACCACTTAAGCGATGGAATTTTAGGTTATGTCGCCTAAGTGTCTACCTCACCACACTTAGGCGACGAATCTTAGCATCTTAGCCGACGGACGTTCCGTTTCCTAAGTACTTAGGAGATGAAATCTGTCACTTAGGAGACGAAATAATTCCGTCTCCTAAGTGCTTTTTTCCAGTAGTGAGAGAGAGAGAGAGAGAGAGAGAAGAGAACTTACATAGAGAAAAAATGGTTATCTTTGATCGTTATTTAGCAGGTAAAATAGAAAATGAAAAGTTAATTCACGTCTGAACATTTTCTTGTTGAGTAAAAATAAGTTTTTGAAATCCGATTTCTTGTGTTATTTGATTTTTAAGAGATTTACGTTCTTAAATTGAAGAATGAAATTTTAATTAAAACATTTAGAGTGAAAAGTAAATATAATGAGTAATTTTTTCATTTTAGAGATAATGAGTTTTTGATGATCGATAAAGAAAAAAAGAATGGGAGGTCTAGTGAGTGAATACGAGATGTAATGAGACATATATTGATATATATGTAAATAATATAAACAAGGTTATTTTAGAAATTTGAATGGAGGTCTAGTGAGCAAATGTTTGTTTTAAAAGTAAAATAGAGGTGCAGAGAGCATGAGAGATATACTGAGTAAATTGGAAGTCCTAATAGCCGCACTCTTTGATAATGGCCCAGCCTATTTCAAACATAATAACCTTAATCTATTGACATATATAAATTTCAATAAAAAATTGAAAACATGAATGAGTCCAAATAACTCATCAACTACACTGTCAACAATGAACTTCAAAGTTCAAAATCCATAATTAACCCCAATACTTCGAAGAGCCAAAACTATGCTCAGAGTTTCCATTTTCTGGTATTCAAGCACTCCAATCAACTCAATTACAACTATGGTAACTAAAATAAATAGCAAAATACTACTGTTCTTCATTCCAAACAACACAGAACAGTCCTACGACCATCCTTCTCCAACTCCTTAATTCTCTATAACTCCACTAAATTCGAATGAAATCATGCTATCATTTTCTATAAACCCTGAAATATACTAAACAATATCAAACCACCGTCATCACTATATCTCAAATAATATTATCTTCTTACTTATTCACTTTACTATAATTAAGAAGGTATATGTGCATATACTACTCATTATACACACGTTCTAGCACATAAAAAAGTATCAAAAACATATTTGAAAACATCTAATTCGTATTACCACTGTATTTTAATTTTGACTCACATCTCAACATCAATAATATATATATATATATATATATATATATACATATATAGATTCATTTACTTTAAAAATTATCGGGGTATTACAGATTCTAATCGATTGTCAATGATAAATATTAAACTATTTGAACTACTACTCCATCTAAAATAGAATGAGGAGAGAGAGGGTTGGTATTGGGGGAAAAATATATGATTGGATAAAGAAATGAAAAAAAGAAACACAAAAAGAATGTGATGTCTGAATTAATAAAAAACTCCTTATCTATTGTATTTCAGATCTCTCCTCTCCTCAAATCCATAGATCGGTGATACTTAAATCCGTCTCATGTAGTCTGAACTGTGATTATCTTTGGGGGACGCCTCAGTGTCAAATCCAATCCATATAAAAATATCTACAAGTATTACACTAGTGTACATGAGGACAGAGAGTAGTTTAATATCGAACCACACTTCGTTAATAAATCGACGTAGTAGATTGGCCTAACAAAAATATGTAATCTAGCATAACGATGGATAGGTCTTTGGGCGGGTGATGCTGACACCGCAAGTATGAAACCATGTGAAATATGTTTTCATTAGATAGCGTAATGAGAACAAGAGCTTAGACTCACCTTATGACGCAAGGTATCTCATTAACACGCACTGAGATTGACTACGATGAGATATGCTCTCGTAATGGATGTCATTGCACTCCACTACTTTGTCAGTTTGGTAGTTTCCGAATAACAAAACATGCAGCTTATAAATGTGGTTGTAAACACATCGATCTCTATGGGATCAGAGATATACATGAAGGTCTTGAATAGACTTCATCCACCCAAATCAAGTGGCTCTAGACCACAGGAGCGTGCGTTTGCAAGAGAGGTTGGAACGCACACTAAGTAACTACTTGCTTGGGAAGGGATATAATGAATAATGCCCTTGCGTGTTAATTCCGGATTTACATGGACTCTTGATGGACAAGAGATGCTAATATGTATCAAACATCTGAAGTTAAGAATGAAAAAAGATCTTGGGAAGACACGGTCTCGAAAAGGTACTCAGGAACCGTATTGATGATGTTTTTCTATCAATCGGCTTAAACACTCTAATGAAAGTGAGGTCTACATATACTTCCATAATTAGTCAAAGTCTTTACTCTAAAGAGAGATCCATGTTTTTGTCTAATAGAAGATGACAAAGAAAGACTTGACCTCTCATTCGTTATGAAAAGTTATAAAGCTAAGTGTAGCTATGCGCCCACGCAACGCCAATGGAATGGCATAAGGACATCCTTTTAATACATAAATATATTTGGGCTTATTCAATCCGTACATAGATATGGCATGATAGAATGCACGCTATCTACGTCATCGCTAACTATGCATGAGTAAAGATGCATCAAAAGCGGAATCAGAAAATCTGCCTTTTTTTGATCAGCCAACTTCAACAGAGCTTTGTGAATAGCTCCGGATGAACCAAACTGTGTATGACCTATGGTTGGAACGCTACGTGAATCTACTTTCCATATCTTCTTACGGTTTGTCAATATCTATTTTCTATAGGAAGTTATGGATGTTCTAGTCCCCGAAGGTCATACTGCCCGAGTATCTGATTTTCTGCGCAAACTTGTGTTTTAAGTTCTCAAACAGCCTTCTCCTCAAGATCAATGTATGAAAGATCAGAATTGAGGTCCGTACGACATGATTTAGTTAATCATGCTCTTTAAGACGTGTTAAAGAGCATTGATATACTAAGTTATCGATACTTCCGTGATAAGAATCAGGAAGCACCCTATGATTAATATAAGAATCAAGGGGAGATGCATACTTCAGGGGGAGCACATACATATTATTATCAAATGTGACATACATATCATTATCAAATGTGAGGGGTACGGTTGTGTTGTATCAACCTTGTTGTGCTCTTTTTCCTTTAGGCCAAGACTTTTGTCCCACTGGGTTTTTGCTTGGTAAGGTTTTTAACGAGGCAACATCGCATGCACCGCTTGTCTCTTGCATAGATCATTGATCAACATGAAGTTGTTCATGAACGTGTTTGGTTAAGGTTAATCATTACACATGACATACTTACTTTTGAGAAACATGTGAAAAACATTGGAATGCGACGTTTATCAAGTCTCTTCAATTAAGATATTTATCAGGGGGAGTATCACATGATCGAGTTCTCAATGAAGTAGTTGATGCGTTGTACTCTTTTCTTCTTTGACCAACATTTAGTTTTTCCCACAAGGTTTTTGTTACTTGACAAGATTTTGACGAGACAACACTGTATGCACCATTCGACATGTAGACGTGCGGCACAAAGGGGAGTGTTGTAGGAATATTGCACATGTGTGTGCCTTATTCTAATGCTAGTTAAACAAAGAATCCTGATTCCGTATAGAAATAGGATATCAAAGTTATGTTTCCTTGTACAACACCTAAATGTGCTATGTAATCCTTATATAAATGGCTCATATCATATGAATAAGATGATGATTATCTATTCTCTCTACAACAGAGCTCTAATAATATGCCTAAAAGATTGCTAATTCCAAAAAATTATTAAGCAGAATTGATAAATAACTATTACTAGAGCTAAATTGTTATATAAATAGCTAAATTTTCTAACTACTAGGCTTTATACCCGCGAAACTCGTGTGTAGAAGACGTAGTTAGTAGATAATTACTTTTCTTATTTGTAACTGTTTTTTTCTTTTTGTGAAGTTAGTGAAGAGTTTCCTATTGCAGGGGAGTTTCTTGTTTGCAGTTCTTAACTTCCCAATTTTCACAATTATCTGCTCTATTTTTGATATTTTATTTTCTTTTTACTTTTTATTAAAATGTTCAGTTTACTTAATTGTTTTAATTAAACAAAATAAAGATAATTTAAGAAGAATATAATTTTGTGAAACTTTTGAGGGTTTCGCTTTATAACAGTAGAGATGGTTAAATTATAAATTAACTATACAACTGCTCTAGAAACGTCATCGGAGGGGGCACGTGCACATATCGTGTGAAGTAAAACTGAACCAGAGCTCAGCACTGGATTCGGCGACAATGTCAATCTGAATCAAATCCTTGTTCATCCTAGAACTCTCAGATCACACTCCCCAAATGCCCATTTCGATTCCTCCGTAAACCAACCCAATTGGGTAATTGAGGAAATGGGAGGAGGTTCAGCTTTTAAATTAGAGTCATGGCAGTTGATAACCTTAGCTCTCCTATTAATGCTTGGGTCCTTCTATGCTGGAACTCTCTTTCGCCAAAATGCTCCCAATTACGTCTCGCAGCTCAGCTACAATTTCTCATTTCCTGGTAAGCTCCAAGATTCAATATAAGGGATTTCTGGGTATACTTGTTGAAGAAATCTGAGTTTGATTTGGGCTCTCATTCTGGTGCTGCAGGTACTTCCACGTTTGCGAACAAAGTCGAATTAACATATAGAAGAACACCACTCGTGATACCAGAGACTGGTGTGGATGTTTGTCCCTTGAGTTTCAATGAATATATCCCTTGCCATAATGTATCATACATACAAACTTTGCTCCCCAGTTTGGACACTAGTAGAAGAGAAGAACTAGAGAGACACTGCCCTCCAGTTCAACAGCGCTTGTTTTGCTTGGTTCCTCCACCCAGAGATTATAAGATTCCTATAAGATGGCCAATCAGCAGGGACTATGTGTGGCGAAGCAATGTGAACCATACTCATCTTGCTGAAGTCAAAGGAGGACAGAATTGGGTTCATGAGAAGGATCAACTCTGGTGGTTCCCCGGTGGCGGTACCCATTTTAAACATGGTGCACCTGAATACATTCAGAGGTATCTGCATTCAATTTGTTTACATACTCGACCTGTTGGTTTTAGTGCATATGACATTTTAGGTATATAACCTGTCATGTGGTTATGTTGATTCCAATTCAGGACCTAAGTTGACAATCACCCTACACAAATTGGGGGCAGCATTAATTGAAGATCTGATTCATCATATTGTGAAAAGGGTTCCTAATATAATGCAAGTTTTGGGAGGGAGAATAATAAATGTGATATATGATTGGTCATATAATCACCACTGATAGACTATTTAAGATGAAATTCAATTTCAATTTCAATGTCTGGATCTTGATTTCAGTTACTTTAATAGATTGTTCTGGCGTTTGCAGATTGGGAAATATGATAAACAATGATTCAGGTGATCTGCGTACTGCAGGGGTTGTTCAAGTTTTGGATGTTGGTTGTGGGGTTTCCAGCTTTTCTGCTTTCCTTCTTCCCTTGGGTATACAAACCATGTCCTTTGCTCCCAAGGATGGACATGAGAACCAAATTCAGTTTTCTCTAGAGCGTGGCATTGGTGCAATGATCTTGGCAATAGCAACAAAGCAGTTGCCATATCCCAGTAGCTCGTTTGAGATGGTTCATTGTTCTAGGTGTCGTGTTGATTGGCATGAAAATGGTAACTGTCTTTTATATACTTCATATGTATTGGACTATTGGTGATCTACATGGTATCCATACACAAATATATTTGAAAAAGGAAAAAGAAGTCTAAATGTAAAAATACGCTAAGACTTCAACTTCTCCACGAGATGATATGTGTTGATAACAAAAGAATGAAAGATCATATGAACAGTATCTAAAGATTTCCATACCGAATGTGAGTCATTCAAATGGTAAGGTTGACTCTCAGTTGTTGGTTGGGTTGGGTATTCAACCTATTCATAAAAATCAAGCAGTGCCTCGGCTAGTTTCTTGGATTAAGTTGAATATCGATGGCCTTGCAAAGGGTAACCCAGGACCTGCAGCTTGTGGTGGGGTTTTCCACGACACCCATGGTCATTACACTGGTGGTTACTGTAAGGTTTAGGTCACAATTCGGCTTTCTACTCGGAGCTTATGGGTGTGATCATTAGGGTTGAATATGCCTTTCCATTTGGTTGGCAATGCCTCTGGCTGGAAAGCGATTCGACTAGTGTGATTACATGTATTAACTCTTCTTCATTTGTTCCTCCTTGGCCGCTTCGAATTGCCTGGCTCACCTGTTTAGCACGTGTTCGTTCGATGACCTTTCGTTGCTCTCATATTTTTCGGGAAGGAAATACAGTGGCTGATAGAATGGCAAACATGGGTTTACTCTCCCCTTCCCTAGTATGGCATGCTTCTCCTCCATTTGATCTATCTCCTTACCTTCGTATAGATGATCTGGGATTTCCTTATTTACGATACGCTTAACTTTCCCTTCATGAGTTGGTGTTCTTTTAGCCTTTTCTTTAGATTTAGGGGTAAGGTTTATGCCCCCCCCCCCCTCTGTTCTGGATGTAATTTTCTTTTCTTTTTATTATTAACAAAATAAAAATAAGGGGACGGGCGGTGGGCTCCCAGAGTGTGGCAGACCCTTCTCCTTTAGGATTGAGGGTGGGACTTGTTCCCTACATTGTCTGCCTCCGAGGGGCTAATATCGCCTAATCCTTTATTATTTAAAAAAAAAAAAAGTTTGACAAATGGAACTAGCATTGTTCATGTTAGTTGCAGCAATATATCTGGACTTATTTGCTTGGCATGCTATAAAAAGAATAAATGATGATATTTTTGTGCTGGGATACGAGGTATAACTAAGCAATATTATATTTGGTGAGAATACCTTTAACATTACTGTTCATAAATATTGCAGTGTGTTCAGTCTCATTACTAATTTACTATATTTTGTAATGAGTGGTCTTATGCTGTGTTCTCCTTTCCTTATATATTTTTTGTGCAGATGGTATTCTTCTAAAAGAAGTGGACCGCCTTCTGCGTTCTAATGGGTACTTTGTCTATTCAGCACCACCTGCTTATAGAAAGGATAAAGACTTTCCAATAATTTGGGAGAAGTTAGTGAATCTGACTTCGGCAATGTGTTGGAAACTCATTGCTAAAAGAGTTCAGACTGCTATTTGGATGAAACAAGAAGATCCAGCATGCCTTCAGCACATTTCTGAACAGAAGCTTATAGATATATGTGATGCCGCTGATGATTCTAAGTCATCCTGGAATACAAAACTGGGAAATTGTATACAAGTAAGGGGCATGCAAACAAATGCTCCAAAACTCCCTTCTAAACCAGATCGTCTATCAATATACTCGGAGAGTTTTAAAAAAAATTGGTTCGCTGCTTCTCCTTTTCGATTCTCTTTTATTTACTTTTCCTATCTATTGTCTTAGTACTTCCCAAGTTGACATGAGGCAACTTCATGCATATAACACCAAATTAAAGTTAAGAATGACAAGTTTTGGTTTTGATGATGCATATTCCCTCGTTATATGAGGTTAGTACACACATTAAGAGTTATCTCCAGGCCCAGGTCAATCTTATATCCATATAAGTACCTAAAATTTTCTTCTACTTAGCTATATTTTGTTGTACTTAGATTCTTGATCTCTAGACAAATAGTACTTGACTATGGATAAATTTACTTTATTTCCTTTATTCTGTCAAGTTTCTTTTCTGAAAATGTGACAGGCGTCACAGTGAAGGTTATGGAGGGATCTAGAGAAAAAGGTTGAGCTTGCAGAGTAAAATTATAGAGTTATACTCTGTAGCCTGCAAGTTCTATTCACTTGATCCTGCTGTGGAAACCTCATGTCCAAAATTAAACCAAATTCTGAGCAGCTTTATTTCATGATTAACGTATAAGGGCTGGAGAACTTGGAATACTGGAGAGCGCTTTACTTTCTTTGTTTGTTTATGAACTTGAAAATAAATATTTTCAGTCTGAACAAGTTCCTCATTATTGTGTTCATAATAGGTATTAGTCAAGAGGAATTTACTTCGGAGACTGTCTTTTGGCAAGATCAAGTTCAGCATTACTGGCGGCTGCTGAATGTGAACAAGACAGAAATACGAAATGTCTTGGACATGAATGCTTTTTGTGGTGGATTTGCTGTGGCCTTAGATTCATCACCGATGTGGGTGATGAATATAGTTCCTGCAACCATGAAGAATACATTGTCTGCCATTTATGACCGTGGTCTGATTGGTGCTTTCCATGATTGGTATGTTCTTTGTCTGTGACGTCTTGATTCTAGAATCTGAGTATCAAATTTGTTGGTTCAAATTACGAATAAAAGAAAATAAATACAGAGAGAATCCCCAAATTTAGTATGTGACATCTCATCCCTATCTAATTTCAGGTGTGAACCATTTTCTACTTATCCACGCACATATGATCTATTGCATGCCAACCACCTCTTCTCTCATTATAAGGAATGTGGAGAAGGCTGCTTGTTGGAGGATATCCTGTTGGAAATGGACAGGATGATAAGACCGCAGGTAACATTTTTATTAGTGTTATCTGTTGTTCGTGTTCGAGTATCAAAAACATAAATTTATGTTATATATTACAAGAGTAGGGAAAACATTCTCTCTAGTCATGCTAAGGTTGGGAAATTAATTACCTTCTGCATACTTTTCATTCCAAGTTGCATCAATAGTTTACCAACCTTTTCCTTGCTTTAGTTCCATTGACTATAAGCTGAACGTACTTCTCATCAGCCAATTATCTTTTTTAATTTACTTTCTTTGCTTTTGTGTTATTGGACGTAATATTATTCCTTTTTTTTTTAACAAAAGGGTGTCAATCCATTAAGTAAGTAGAGAGAGGCATACAATACACAGTAACTCACCCATAAAGGGTGCTACCCTGCCTAGAGACCTAGAAAACCTAGAACCCTAAGTAAGGACGCCTTGGACATTGATGTAATTCAATCCAAGTAACCTGACACTACTAGGGATTGAACTGAGCCAGTTTGAACTACCCTAATTTATTCATCCGGGGGGCCCTGGTATTATTCTATTATTCTTGTGCACCGTAGTAATTGTTAAATTGTACTCTACCATGGATCTTTTGTTATCAGTATGTTTAGCAGTTAGTATTATTCGTATATTCTAACGTGAATAGGTATTATTCTCCATGTTCAGTGCATAGATTTTATATTCTGGCAGTTTTGTACAATCCTACTATCCATCTTATATGTTTATCTCCTTTTATGAGGATGTGTTGGTCTCTTTCTCTTTCTAGTCTTTTCATTTCATTTCTCACACTATGATTTTAGTTTTACGTAGTCATGACCAACTATTTCTTTACCATTATGCTTACTGGATCACAATATAGGGAAGTGTTTCTTCTGAATATTTGTTCTTGAATATACTAGTCATTTTCATTGTCCTTTTCAGTGTAACACCAAGCGGATTGACAGAATGTAGAATCTTGGGATTTAGAAGAGAAGGGAAATCAGCGGTTTAGAGAGAATATATAGAAACGTATGAGTGATAACCAAGAGTCAAGAATAACTGTTTTCCATTCAGCAAGTCCGTTCAACATAAGCCGCAGAACCTTAGTGAAATGATTCTAGGATGCTATTCATACAATATTAATATTCCATATCATAGAAAACCAAAAGATAAACAAATGTCAACATAAATAACTTTACGACACACCATTTGAGTCTATCAAATATCATAGATGCTGTTTTAGTTTAGCTACTTCTTGAAACCTTACATTCAAATGTGTTTATTCATATTCAAATTTCTTTATAGTTGAATGAAATTGCCGTTTTCACACAACAGTTTCATGCTAATTTCTTTCTTCCGTTAAAATTGTTTAGCATTTTTTTTTTCTCGACAATTATTGTTTAGCATTTAGTGCTGTAGAAATTGGTGGATTACTTTATTTAAGACTCCTTTTAGTTATTGGCCTGCCAAAATATATCGCGTGCAACTTGTTTCTGTCCCAAGTTGTACTGTATATAGTTCACAATGGTATTGTGTTGATGTACAGGGATTTATTATCATTAGAGATGAGGATGCTATTACATCAACGATCAAGGATCTTGCTCCAAAATTTTTATGGGAGGTTGAATCACATGTGCTGGACAACATAAAGAAGAACAGTGAAACCGTATTAATTTGTAGGAAGAAGTTTTGGGCAATTGTCTGAAATGTATCAGCGACAGCTTTGCCAATATATTTTCCTGAAGATGTAAATTTCATCTTTTTTTCTTTTTTTTTTTCTTTGTGGGGAGGTGGAGCTTAATGCCTAGCAATAGATGTTCAATTTATCGTACCTTGATACAGGTTTGGTCTCTGGGGTGAACTTATGGTCCTGATAGTTTAGATGAATGTCGTTGTAGGGTGGTTTACATGCTTCAAGTCATGATCTTTGTAGTATAACACAGAGCCACTCCTTTTTCCCCTGTAATGACTTGTATGTTTTGTTTCACATTGTTACAAATATCAACAATAGGAGTTTGGCTATTCCTAATTTCAACTTTACGTCCCAATTTCATGGAAAATATATCTGCATAGCTATGATTTCTTGTTGCAAGAACTAATCAGCAGGTTCCTATGGGAAGGGGCCGGGCGTCAGAAAGAGAAGGTATTTTGGTCTGAGAAGTACATACAAAAAAAAGAAAGTGAAATGGTGTGTGGTTGTTCAATCTAAGGGGAAGGGTGGCTTAGGGGTGAAGAGATTTTTTTTTTTTTTTTTTTTTTTTTGGTGAATGGTGAAGAGACATTTCTGGTGACACTTAAGGGTCCAGGGAGGAGCAGGGTGATCGGGTCAGGGATGCAAGTTGAGTTTGGCGAATTAACTTGGAGTTTTACATCAATGGGATCACAGTATGATCTGATTAAACAATGCAAAAGAAAAAGGTAATTCATAGAACTGTTACAGCAGTAGCAAAAGCAATCACTGATGCTGTCTGGAGCTGTGTGTATTCTTCCCCAACACCAATCAATGCCAATGAATCACTTGTAGATTGGCCATCCACTTTCACTGCTTGACAGATTATTGAACAAGATTTGACGATTCCTACCGGAAAAGTTCGATTCTCTTACTTTGTTGGCAGATTTGGAGGGTCTGAAACTCAATGGATCATTAAATAATTCCGGCCCCATCCTCGTCAAAGTGTAGAGAATTGCTGGGAGTACTCAAATTCTTCAAGAACTATTTCTCACTAGATCAACAAGCCTCACCTAAAGATTAGGTCAAACTAAATTTTGATGACTCTGTGCGGCATCAATTTGAAGCAACAACACGTTTTATTTTTCGAGATGAAAATTTCATTAACAGCACAAATGACAATCATAGAAGTTTGTTCGTCACTTTTTTTTTTTTTTTTCTTTTTCTTTTTCCAATCATGAACCATGTGTTGAGAAACTAATTTGGTTCCACACGCACCTCTCTCTCATATGGACATAGTCAAGACCAGTCATAGACTTTTAAAATAAACTAGTGCTCCTGTAATATGAAAATAATAGCTGTGAATAAAGACAATTTTATGTTTGGTAATTTTTTTTTATTAAATGGGTAAATATTACTTTTTTTAATCAAGATTTATTGATAAAAATATATCGATAGCCAAATCAGTTATAATCTAGATGTCGTACATAAGCAAGAAACAGAAAAATCGACCTAACCTATGTAGTAACAGACTAATAAAATCACGGGTACGCTCACTTATATAGTAAGCCCAACTAAGTACTTACAACTTGCTCCTTATGCATTTATGCATCTAGTCTCCTACCTCTGCCTAGCACGCAATTTTGGTACAAATGGATATAGCGGTCAACAAAAGATTCATAGAGTAGACAACACTCAATAGGACATATCTAGAAAAAATAATTAAAAAGAAAACCAAGCCCAATAACTGAACTCAGGCCCAGTCATAGAGCCTGATTTCCTGAAGCATCACGGCTCGCCGCTGTCATTGGTTCGTTCGGAGGCCGACAAGCCAAGAATCCCGTCGTCGAGAGAGTCCCTACCCCAAGCAGCCACCGACCTTAGCAACCCAGACCGCCGGCAACCAAAACTTATCTCCCCCTGGAGTGAATCAATGACAAGACGTCGTTAATCAAACCCTGTCATGATCCGGAATCAAATTCACAACCGTCGTACCCGAGCAGCTGAAAATCTAAAAGAACAAAGCAGACGTCGACCCACCGGAGCAAGATCTCCGACGTCCTTCGCTTAGAACCACATGGCCAGAGAACGATCGACTCCGACAACGCTTCACCAACCGCTCGTACCTGCACTCCTAGGGTCACGTCGAGGACTCTGAACCCTAGGTCGAGAAAACCTAGAGAGATAGACGCTTGTTAGACGTTAGAAAAAAATGGTATATACCTTTTTTTGTTGAAATTATTACTTGGTAAATGTTACTTTTAAAAGTGTTGTTATGACATAAAATATATTTCTTTTGTGTGTTAATGACAACAACTTTCAAAAGAAACGTTGAGGTTGCTTCTACAATTTGCACCTAGTGACCTGTAATAAAAAAAAACGGTTTTTCTTTAATTTACGAAACACTATAAAATCTAAAAGTGCAGATAAAAACGATTTTTTTTTTTAAAACGAAGCTATACCAAACAGGTTCATAGAAAGTTTAGATGAAATTATTAAATATTTTTTTATTAGAATCCTTAAACCCAACCCACGTTTACATGTTTTAGAGAGATTGAAAATGACTTTTGGGGTGTCAGTTAAGCTAGCTAACCAACACCATGTCTCACCAATATATTATATTAAGTACAGTTAATTTGATATATAATTTTGTTACACATATCTTAGTTTTTTCTAGTCGCTCTGCACCTTGCGTTCTCTAAAAGCTGAGGTAGGATTTTATCAACTTCCTCGCCGTTTCGGTAGCGCCTTCACGACTGGTCTAGTCTCTAGCATTGCTGACGTGATGGTATGTTGCCGAACATGTGTTACGTTTTTGGTGCTACTTCATCGTGAACTACCAAAGTGTTGGATCTTCATTACTGCAGTTGAAAGGCTCGCTCTTCATCTTCCATGTGCAACGGTGTTCTAGTTGCTGGTGGCGACTGATCGGGTTTTACGGTAACGAAGGTTGTTGTGGGACGAAGGTGAGCGCAGAGGGACGTGGCTAGGCCGATTTTCTTGCTTGCGTCTGTTGAGCTGTGGGTTTAGGCTCTTCCTTGGTGGGTTTCCACTTTCTATAGGTCTACTATGTAACTAAGTTATTTAGTTATTTTCATATGTTTTCAGATTTTTTTTTCTTGTTCGCAATTGTGTGCTTAGCGTATGCAATCTTTGATATGAGTTGCTTAAGTGTAATAGTACGATTTTCCCATATCTAGAGATTTTTTAATGTGTCATTCTGGGCTTTGATTACTCATGTGATGAATGAGCAATAATATCAATTGAGAAACCCTTAATTACCATTTTTTCGATAGGAAAAAATCCTATGTTGGCAGATAGTCCGTTCAATGCTAATAACTTTGGAAAAATTCTTAACTTATGCTGGCAGATATGGCAAAAGCGTAATGATCTTGTTTTCGGGAACAAGGGTTTCTCTCAGCGTGCAGTTGTTGCTTGTGCAGCCACTTACAATTGCATGCCTAGAGATCGTAGTAGTATCAGCCCTAGCAACACAAGTGCAGGCTACAATATCAAATGGAATCCTCCTCCTCATGGCAGAATAAAGATTAATTTTGACGGTTCGATGTTACAACAAACATCTGATGCTGTTGCTGGTTTTATCCTTAGAGACGATGTTGGGTGCCCTATTATTGCTTCTGCGCAAAAGATTGGGAAGACAAACATTCCCATTGCAGAAGTCATTACGCTAAAAGATAGTCTTCTCAAAGCTCGTGAAATGGGATTCCAAGATTTGATCGTGGAAGGTGACTCCGTATTAGTTATCAACCGTATCAAGGGAAACTTTAAGTATCCGTGAAGGCTGCTGCAACTTGTCCAAGCATCAAGAGTATTGTCAGGTCTTTCCAGAGTATTGTCTTTCATCATGTTTTTCGCGAAGCTAATGTCGCTAGCTACCAACGCGTTAGCAAATCTTGGTCACCAGCTTTCAAGGCCTAGCTATTGGGAGTTGGATTTTATGTCGTCCCTAGGGCTTGTTGTTAATTTTGATCTCTTTGGAGCATATTGCTTCCGGAGATCTTTTTTGTAATTAGTCTTTTAGCATTAAAAAAAAGATACAAAAAAACCCTTACTATTAATTAGGTCAAATATGTTAGGGAAAATGCCTATTTAGTACTAATTTAAACCTCTTGTTACTCATTCCAATGAATTTAATAGACATGAGTCCATTCTAATATAAGATGTTCTTATTTGTGCTCAAATACACAAATATATATTAAAGTCATAATAAAATAATAATTTTTATATATTTTTAAGACAATTTTACCCTCACCACTTCAACATGTATAAAGAGAGAGAAAGTGAAAGAGTGAGAAGACTTTGCGGGAACCTCACTGGACTCCGGTCACTGGTCGTCGGACTCTAGTCATCGGACACCGGTTGCCGGAATTTCTTCGGTCACCAGTTATTGACCCCTAATAACTCAGATTTTCTTCGGTCGCCGGTTTTCGGTCACCGGTAACTCGGTTACTTACCCACAATAATCAGTTACTGATCGTCAATAATCAATTACTGACCCACAATCATCAATTACTGACCCTTAATAATCAGTTACTGACCCCCAATAACTTGGTTACTGACTCCCAATAATCAGTTACTAACCTCTAATAATCAATTTATTTCATCTTATTATAATAGAAAAGAAGAAATACTAGAAAAAAAAATCGATTTACTTAGATGACGAAAAAAGTTACTTAGGTGACGAAAACTGTTTCGTCACTAAAGTGTTCTCTTAGGTGATGAATTGAAAATCTTTCATCACCTAAGTGCATTTTTCTAGTAGTGACCTCATAATCGAGTTACTGACTTCTAATAAATTAGTTTATTAAGAGATAATAAATATTAAAAAATTGTTTACTACCCCCAAATAAACATCCCTAATAAACGTTAGAAATTAAATGAAACTATTACTCCCACAAATCCTGGTCAAAACATTCTAAAAAATTTATAGAAGCTAATATAAGGTTTACAAGGGGATAATATATTTAACACCACACAATCTCTCTTCAACAATAAATTATTGATCCCATAGATCATGGTATTGACCTTTATTAATGATTACTAACCCTTGATAACATGTTATTAACCCTTGGTAAACATTTTCCTCTCCATGAACCCGTTCTGCAATAGCAACCTTATTAAGGACCCGATCTGTAATCAACACATGGTCTACCCACTGCATCTCTTCCCTTCTTCAAATCTGACCCGGTCTTCACCAAAGACGATCTTAACAGCGGTGACTGCTCTTCCCTCCTTCAGATCTGACCTAATCTTCACCAAAGACGACCTTGACAGCGGTGACTGCGGCAGTGGAGGATTCAGATTTGGAGATGAAAATCCAGATAGTCTCGGAGGAGATCGGCGCCTTGCTCGCTTGGTTCCACCAGTGAATGACGTCGCTACGGTGAATAACGTCGCTGTGATGAACGACGTTGCTGCAGAGAGGGGCGACATTTCGATCCTTTCAGCATGAACGGCGTCGTGGCTCACAGATCGGAGAGAGAGAGAGAGAGAGAGAGAGAGAGAGAGGAGAGAGAGAGAGAGAAACCAGAGAGATAGAGAGAAGAAAACCAGATTAGGAAGAAATAGAGGTCAGATGACGGGAAAGAGAGAGAGGAGGGTAGATATGACACGGAGGGTAGTGTTGTTTTTTTAATTAAAATTATTGGAATGAGCTCTGCAAAATTTTTTTCATTAGAATGAATTATTAAAAACCTGATTTTGATTAAGGAAAGCGTTGGACTACGCCTAAGTTTCGTACGCCAATGTGGACCTAGGACAGGTAGCTCCATATCATTCATTATCTGTTAGCGGTAAAATAAAATTCATTATAGTAAACGTTTAAAGACCTTAATAATGTCAGATTCCGGTGGTTTTCATCACCACCAAAGATATAGTTCAGAGATCCTGAAAATCAATTACAAAAACTTGTCATCTTCGTCTACCTTCACACTGAAAGCTTCTTCTACGAGTCTGGTTTCTCCTACCTCCACCACCGTTGTCTTAACCACCTCGTCTCGATTGGTAGCTCAAGTGGTCGCCGTCGAGTATAGGATCCCCGGAAAGGTCTCTCTCTCAACACGTCAAGGCCGGAAGCGGAGTCAATTTCGGGGGTCGGAGGTTGGCTCGTCGACGAAGATGATGATTGGGTCCAGACGCGACAAAGGGCCGGAACTAGATCGTTGTCGCCAGAGAGACTGTCGGACTCATTACTTCCGACGAAGCTATGAGATCAAAGGAAGCCAGGAAGGAATAGCTGAAAGAGTTTGATCAACAAATTAAGTATTACTTTATTGTGGAAAGTGATTGGGTATTACTTAGGAGGTCGATCACGTCTTCCTCTTTTTTATTCACACTCTTGTTGTTTCTGAGGCTCTTTTTGAAGATTTGCAGAATATATGTGAAGTGGCGTGCAATACATACCGGCCACTAAAACATGTATGAGCGTTAGCTTTATAATAAGACCTGAAAACAGCAAAAGAGATCAGAAGCAGATTAACTTAATTGTCATGGAAACAGTTGGTTGTTGGTGGTGATTGTACTATTAGAATGAAGAAGAGATCTAAATAATCAGACTGCTGAGGCTCGAAAAAGATGAACCAATTGTTATATTTTTATCCTTCAGTTCAGTAAGCTTAGTGAAAACTGAATTACCAAGTCAAAAAAAATTACATTGTTGCCCCTCTGTTTAAACGGACATGTTGGCGTACATGAACGGTCGCGGCGTTTTGCAGCTTTTGCCTTTGATTAAATAGGTATTTTCTCAAATGTGGTGCTTCTTCTGCAGATTTGAAAAAGACAACAAAAGGAAATATGGAAAGGACCGGACCAAACAAAGAGAAAAGCAAAACTAATGGAAGAGGTTTTGTCTATTTGTCGGCATGCAGCTGAGAAAAGCAAAGCTATATTATTGTCCAGGGGTCACAGGCTGTTAACTGGAGTTAAAAACAGTGCCGTACGTACACTCATTTTTCTATGGAAGGAAGGCAGATCGAGAGACAGAGAGAGAGAGAGAGAGAGATCGATGACAAGAAAGAAAGAGTGATGGCCTGGGAGAGCTTGAAGAGATGGATCATTTCATGAATGACAAGTCCATCGGAGATGGAGCGATGAGTAAGGAAAGGCATGCAAAAAGAATTAGAGTGATCAGAGGCGAGGATCGACTAGTTCAAAACAAAACCAACCAACCAACAAATAAGGATTAGACATGTCACTGCCACTGCTATTGATAATTTGATATGAGAGATGGGATCGATGATCTACCTCTCTGTCTCAGACGTCTAGCTCGATCTCCCCACCCATTTTAATGAAGAGTCCCATAACAATCACCACTAGCCTAAGCTAGCTAGGGCTTTACACAGAGCGAGAGAGAAAGAGAAGGAGTGTTTCGCTGTGTCTGTACGTGTCAGAATCATATATATATATATATATATGTCGTATATATATACATACGTACACAGAGATGAAATTTCTTTTATTTTTTCTTTTGTTTTTGAATAAATCAATCAACTGATATTTCTACATATGAATATTATAGTAGTGCACGGGGAAGTCAGTGCCAACTGCCAAGCCATGACAAGACCACAACTATATACATCTCTGCCACAACTCAGAAGCAGCTAGCGCTGAATGCCTGAATCCCTCAGAGGTTCTTCTGCTGCTGCGCGCTAGCTACAGTAGTTATTACATGCTTCATTATTCAATCCGAGAGAGAGAGAGAGAGAGAGGAGGGGGGGGTGTTCTGACACCAGCTGCGTGAATGGAGAATCTACAGTCCCGTTTCTTCGCCGGAACTGGATATGTTGTATACCGTAAGGTTCTTAGCCGTCGACTTGTGGTAAAACCTAAAAAGTCACCGTGCCACTCTCATTCTCATCATCGATCGTCTCTATATAATTATAAATATACATGTATATATATACGAAAAAAGTGCATGTACGTACGAATGGAGCAGTCTGTGGTGTCTGCGGCGTGCTGGGGGAAGGAACAGATGGATTGAAAGGTCACTTCAGATGTCATATCCAGTTCTTGTCCATCTTCACATGGATTCTCTTCACTTGTCTACTCCATCACCTCGTCTTGTCACATCCTAGCTAGCCCCCTCTCATTATATCTTCCATCTGGTTTACGGTACCAACCTTGATCGAATTCCCTCCCGCCAAAACATAAAATATATATATATATACACACACGAAAACGATACGAAGCGGAAGTCCGTATTTTTCTTAAAGTGCGGACGTCTCTCTGTTCGTCACTGTCTGGCGCCGACGAGATCGATCTTGTTTGAAGTTTTTGATGATCTTGTCGGAAAACTGGAATTCGGTAGACTTGACGGGAAAGGAAATGGTCGGGGACGCCTCTAGTGTTTGCTCGGATGGAGGCGCGCCGTCGCCGTCGCTTGACGGTGACGAACGGAGGAACGTCCGCACTTTAAGCCCAATGCGGACGTCTGCTCCACATTCGGCCTATATATATATATATATATATATATTCCTTCTAGAGCGGGGACACTGCTTTGAAATTAAAGTATGGTGCTCCTCATTTTACTCATTTTTAGTTCACATCACATCTTCACCATTCACTGTCTAGAACATAGTGTGCTGATCATTCTTGCAAAGTTTCATTTAATTTGAATATCATTTTGGTACCGAATTAGATTAAATGAATTAACTGAACAAAATCTGTTTAAACGGAATTGTTCGTGTAAATCACAATTACGGAATCTTAAAGATTAGAGTAATTGAAACACAACAACTCAACTTACATATTTTTATTAATAATTTAGATAATAATTTCATAAAGAAAAAGATTAGAGTACTGACGTGCACTTACATTAAACACTTAATATGAATGGACTACCGGACAACATCAAATGTATAACCTTTCATATGCATTTGTTTTTTGTTATTATAAAAAAGGCTAACTACATGTAATCATGTCACTTATATGTATGGGAGTGGATTTCATACATCAAGATACACTTGCACCACCAATGTGCAAGTCACCCGATTCAAGATGCAAAGATAAAATGAAGACTGTAAACTCTCAATTATTAAGAGCTCATAATAAGAGGATCTCGTCTTCGACTTCAGGTCTTCACTTCCTGTGTTTGAAACACAATATTGAAAAAAAGTACCTAGGAGACGGAATGGTTTTAATTTCGTCTCCTAAGTGCTCGTTCCGTAGCCTAAGTGACCACTTAAGTGACGAAATGTTAAGAGACGAAACCATTTACTTAGGAGACGGAATAACTTTTTGAAAAATAAAAAATAAAAATATTAATAACTTAGGCAAAATGTTAGAAGACGAAATGTTTTACTTAGGAGACGAAATTTTTTTGTAATGAAAAAAATTTGAATCACTTAGGCTACGAACTTGGACAATTTCGTCTCTCAAGTTAAAAAAAAACTTGGGCGGTCAAATCTTCCACCAAGAATTTGAGAAAATTTCAAAAGAAATTTTTTGAAAATTTGGTTCCCAATTTATTTAAACTCACAAACTCTCTCTATCTTCTACTCCTTCTCACACTCTTTATCTTTTATCTTCCCCTTAGTCTGCTCTTCTCTCTCCATCTTTATCCCCATCTCGATCTCTCTCCCACTCATTTTTTTTTCCAGATCTAGACCACTATCCTAGACCGGCATTCACTTCTCTAAGGCCGACCTCCCTTACTCCGTAGCCTAGACCAGCGACGACTTCGATCTCTCCTCCGTTGCCTCTCCTCCACTACAGCTCAACATCGCTCACAATCTTTTCACCATCCTCTCATAATATGTATAAACAGTGATTGAAATTGGGTGACTGAAATTTGTATTTCGGGATTGGATTTGATGGATTAGGGTATAATGGAGGTATGGGTTTTGCTTCTTGGTTGTAGCGGTGGGTGGTTTAGAAAAACCGGAGGTGGCAGCGGTGTTTGCCGAAGGTTGCGGTGGTGTTGGCAAGGTGTGAGATTTGGGGGCGGTGGTGGAATTGGTGGTTGGTTTTAGACAATAAAAAAAAATTGAAAGGAAAAGAAATAAAAAGAAACTGAAATAAAAAAATAATAGAAATGAAATTTAATTAATTAAATTAATTTTTTTTAAAATCCGTCTCCTAAAAACTTAGGAGATGGACATTATTCCGTCGCCTAAGAACTTAGGAGACAAAACTCATATCGTCGCCTAAGTAGCTCTTAGTAGACGAAACAAAATTTTCAGTCGACTCCTTATCTACTTGACGGCTCTTAGGTGATCGATCTTAGCCGACGGCCATTTCATCTCCTAAGTACTTAGGAGACCAAATTTGGTACTTAGGAGACAAATCTATTCCGTCTCCTAAGTGTTTTTTTCCAGTAGTGACACTTAAGCTAGTTTTTGAGTTTAGTTATGTTAGCGACGTTCACAAATATACATACACTATTGGAAAAAAACACTTAGGAGACGAAATTATTTCATCTCCTAAGTGACAGATTTCGTCTCCTAAGTACTTAGGAGACAGAACGTCCGTCGGGTAAGATCCGTCGCCTAAGTGTGGTGAGGTAGACACTTAGGCGATGGAATCTAAAATTTCGACTCTTAAGTGGTTCTTAGGAGACAAAATATTTTCGTCTCCTAAACACTTAGACGACGGATATTATTTTATAAAAAAAAAATTATTCACTTAGAAGACGGAATAGTTGAATTTCGTCGCTAAAAGCTGAAAAAAAATTCAAAAAAAAAATAAAAACGTCACCGCAGATTTTTTATCCACTTACTCCGACCGCCCCAAATACCACCACCGCAGGTTTCAGAAGTCACAACTAAATGTCTTGAACTTCTTCTCATCCTGCATATAAGTAGTAAAAACTTGCATTTATAAACTGTATATGGAAAATATAAAGTTTACTGCCCCCTAGTAAACTTGCAAAAAATAACTCTCTTTGAATTTCAAGGGCACAACACACAACATATATCAATTTTTACCTTAATAAACAACTTTATTGGCTCCTAGTGAACTCAGGCAGTAAACTTCTACTAGGGGTCAGTAAAATTCAATACAGTATTTCCCTTTCAATTTCATGCCAATTATACACAATAGATACTCATTCTTACCCTAATAAATAAATGTATTGCCCCCTAGTAAACCCAGTGGAAATTTACTGCCCCCTAGTAAACTTCTACTGGGGTCAGTAAACTTCAATACAGTATCGCCCTTTCAATTTCATGCCAACAATCTGCCCCAAATATACCACCCCACCACCACTGTACCAAATAACCACCATGTCACCACCATCATACCAATCACATCCTAATCAAAATCAAATTAAACAAAAACACATAAATCTATCACCAAAGCTAATTAAATCAGAAAAATTGAAGAACTTACCTTGATTTCTTACCCCTTTGAAATTTCGAGGGACTGTGGTGGGTCGGCGGGAAGGCTTGGTAGAGAGAGAAAGGTGGCGGAGATCGAACCCAGATTTAAGGCTCGGTGCAAGAGAAGGGGACGAGGAGCTTGCTGGCAGCGGGGACGGGTGAGTCGAGTCGGGTCTAGAAGGGGAGGTTGTTGGCTCCGAGGAGGGTGCGGAGGTGGCCGGGTGATGTTGAAGAGGGTCTTGACGGCGTTGAGAGTGGTGGCGTTTGTGGGGATGAAGTCAATGAGCGCGTGGCAGTTGGAGGTGGCGTTGGTGGGGGTGGTGCAGTTAAAGTGGCGGCGGAGGAGGAGCGGTGAGAATGGAGAGAGAGGCCGGCATGAGAGTGATGGTCTGAGAGAGAGAGAGAGAGAGAGAGAGAGAGAGAGAGAGAGAGAGAGAGAGAGAGAGAGAGAGAGAGAGAGATAGATAGATAGAGAGAGAGAGCTTTGGGAAAAGATGAGTTTCTTTCTATTAATAAGATTGGTGAGTGTGTGATTTAAAAAAATTGATATGTTTTGAAAAATTTTAATTTGAATTTTCATGAAATTTTACGCGGGAAGATGGGCGTTTAAATTTTTAGAATTTAAGGGACGGAATGTTCTATTTCCGTCGTCTAACTGATTCATAATATTTTTTTTTTAAAAAAAATTTTGTCTCCTAAGTAAACATTTCCGTCTCCTAAGTGATTCATATAAATTTTTTAATTTTATTTTTTCAAAATGCCGTCGTCTAAGTGAAAATATTATGTCTCCTAAGTAGTACTTAAGCGACGGGTCTCCTAAGTCGTTCTTAGGAAACGAAATCAAAATATTTCGTCTCCTAAGTATGTCGCTTAAGTACCACTTAGCAGACGAAATTTAATTTCATTGCCTAAGTGCTATTTTCGAGTAGTGATAGTAGTGTCACGTGGGAGGCTGGATCAAATAAAATGCTTAAATTGCATATTAATTACTTAGTTCACTTGCATCTTGTTGCGTATTAGAATTTTTGTATATGTATTGTATCACTTGCTGACTACCATGACATAGAACGATTTGTTTATTGATTTATTAATTTTTTTTTTGTTAAGGTTTTTTTTTTTTTTTTTTTTTTTTTTTTTTTTTTTTTTTTGTAAAAGGTTAATACCTTATGTAGTATATATGAACCAAAGTTACAAACCATAAGAGATATTGGTGGGGACATAAATTCTCCACTCGCCCCCTACCTAAACTCCAGCTATATATTACAGTGGACACCAATCGAAATGGGTTCAACTGTAACCTATATAACATATTCTAGAAGTCTTGATACATCGTTACAGTCATATGCGGACGCATATACTTTGGGGGCTATTGCCCCCACTTGATTATCATTTCTTGAAAAACTAATGGCCAAATAAAGCAACTTATGTACATATTAAGAGGAATTTGAACTAATTTGCCCCCATATAGTTTGTGTTGAACTGTTGCAATGAAATCAGCCCCCACGTAAAAACAATCATGCGTCCATCACTGGTCAACCTCAAGAAGAAACAAACCTTTCAGACATTATATGTCAAAACAGCCGGCATATGTGTACATGCAACCTCCTCATTACTTTGATCACAAGAAATAATCGACTTAAAAATAGTCTCTTGAAACGACACCATAACCATGGTATACCTAATGACAAAACCAACGAAACCAACCTGTCAAAACCCTAAACCCTTGCTCAACGAGAAAACACGACAAAAAAAAAATAAATAAATAAAAAACATAAAATTAAATAAACAAGACCTCAGTGACCAAGCCCAAGCTACCATGTCGCAGAGCAAGCCCATCATCATAAAGAAACTCATTAGACCCAAATCTTGATCCCAGCCCTAGCTAATGAACGCATAGACACCACCCGACCGTTGCTTCTTCCATCTGTCGTCGCTCTCGAGCACCAACCGTCGTCTAACCACTGTCGCTGGCAAAGAACCAAAGAGCACATCCTCCACCACCATGCCCCAAACCCATGAGATCACGATACAAAGGGCACGTTACTTGCTAATTGGCACTATGGTTACATAGAACAATTTGTTTATTGATTTATTAAAAAAAATTGTTAGAGTTTTCTGATAGAAAGAGTTTGTGGAAATTCATGATCAAATAAGCCACATAGCTAACGGCATAGTCTCCTCTTAATAAGTAGGAGGTTGAGAGTTCGATTCACGAAGTTAAAAAAAAAAATTCAATACATGCAATTTTCTTTTAGTTCATCTAAGTCGAGCTGTGTACAAGTAAGAGATGAGAAAAGACAATATTGATTCTGAGTTTCGAGTAATTCTACCTTGCGTTATCATCGTTTTATTATGAGCCTGGCCTCTCCTCGATATGATTCATTTAGATGGATGGCCCTTGCACGATCCATGATTCAAGTCACTAATTGAGGACCGTTTTTGTCCCCCTCTTTCCAGAATGCGCTCGCTTTATTATACAGCGGCCATTAGCATTACTTTTTTTTTTTTTTGAAGAAAAATGCTGAACATTTCAGTAAGATACCCATGTCAATCGGGCATAGGTGCGAAATAAAATTTCATTACAAAGTTGAAACAAATCCAGATAACATTCTTGGATTGTTTCTAAAATTTGAGAAAATAGTCTGCTTGCGTAACTCTAGAGTATACACGATAGACCCGTCTGTTGCCATGAATAGACATACAAGACGTTTTGGTAGTACCCACGGTGCAATGTCCCATGTTGCCCTCCCTTCCTTCCAGATAATGCAATAGTACTAACAAAATCTCCTGGATCCCAAATTCGAAACCCTACAAAATTAGGGTTTCTTTGTAGGTCCGCAGAACAATCCAATGCCAACTTCCAACCCCTTTCAAACCCTTGATGGGCCTCCTTGTTGATTGTAGCAGCCCATTGAAGTTGGGCCACCCCACAAAATTGGGCCCCTAATCCACTTCATCCATTTCGATTCTCAACGTCGCCGCCGCCGTCGGCTCATAATCAGCCACCATGTCACCCATCCACAGAGGAGATGTAACCCTGATTTCTACCCCTTCTTTGGCAGACACCGTTGTCATGGTCCCAACCCAGAGTTTCTCACCATCGTTTCCAGTTGCATCTCGTCTCCAAAACGATCTAGCTTGGGATACCCACCTTCTCCACCAATGAAACATAATTTCAAACCAGATCTGCTTCGAGGCTTTAAGGCGCGCTCTTCTTGGTCGAGTTCGACTTCCAGGCTTGTGCGCTGGCCACCATGAGAGATTTATGATAGCGCAAACCTCTTGATGTGGCTTGAGGCCTCTTAGATCGAAATTTCGATGTGTAGTGAAAGGGAAGATTTGATAAATTGCCTCTGCGAGAAGGGATTTCGATGGGATTGCCGTTTGGGAACGACCTTGGCTTGCTTCCAGAGAAAGATTAGATGCAGGGGATGAGACTCTGCTTGGTATTGGCGCATGGCGCCATAGATAGTGCCCTAGGCCTTGGCGGCTGCTAGGGTTTGGGAGTTTTTGCAGAGAGAGGCGGAGAGCCTTACGAATGCTGTTAAGTTGGGCCATTAGCATTACTTGATATTAATAAGACTTGTAATATGCTAGCTACTTAACTGTCTTCTTCTCAAATGCGTTAGTAATCTTTCATTTGAGAACCATGATTTTTTTACTTTCTTAATTACATATTATCAAATGGAAGAGTTCGTGTCAAATACGTACGCTAATGATTTTCACAAAGACCACTAGCTATGTGGCTTATTTGAACTATTATTAGATCATGTCCACAAATTGTAAGCTAGCTAGTGTTTGTCACAATATCGATCACATTAGGTCAATCATTTTGCAAAGTCAAAAACTGACCTACCTTCCAATACTGGAGAAAGAGAAACACGTCCAAAAAAAATGTCTTATCAAAAACCCATTTGGGAAAGCCAAGAGAAAGAAAAGTTGAACAAGAAATGGAAAAAGAAAAAAAGAGAATAAGAAGAAATTAAATGTCTTCCTTCATAAGGTTGAGAGAGAGAGAGAGAGGACTCCAATCAATGGCATTCCACCAACAGATTCCATTCCATTCCATTTTGCTTTAAGTTCCACATAAAAACCTTACAACATGCACTTCCCATTTATGGAATTGTCACTATCTTCTTCAGAGTGACAATTAAAACATCTAATCAACAACTTTCTCACCAAAACAAAGAGACCCTAAACCGGCCTATAGGGTGGTGACTGATCGATGAGAGTGTGAAAGAGTTTCACGGTTTCCATAATCGGATTTAGTTGACTCTTAGGTGGTACGCATTTGATCAACTTGTTTCTCTCTTCATTTCTCTACCTCTCACTCTCACTCTCACTCCGATTCTCCTGTATATATATGGATTATATAACAAAATGATTTTACAAGCTGACCCTGATGACCAATATGTGATTTCGACTCTTTCCAGATAATGACGATATATACATAGGCGCGCGTGTCTATATCTATATATATATATATATATATAGTACCTATCTAGAGCGAAACTTCATTTTATATATATATATATATATATATATATATATATATATATATAGTTCATATCCAGAGCGAAGCTTCGCTTTGAAATTAAAGTGTGAAGTTCCTTATTTGACTCACTTTTCAGTCATATTTTCACATCTCCATCGTCCAGTTTATTGATACTAATATATAGATTATTCTTGTAAAATTTTATCATAATTAATGATAGTTAAGGTGTTGAATTAGATTAAATAAATGAATGGACCATAAATCTGTCATACAAGAACTGTCTATGTAAATAACGATTACGATAACCCAAACGATATTCAAATTTGATGAAACTTTGTAGAAGTGATCTATGCATTAGGTTTTACAAACTGAACGGTGGAGATGTGGAAATATGATTGAAAAGTGAGTCAAATAAGAAATTTCATACTTTAATTTCAAAGCGAAGCTTCGCTCTGGATAGGAACTTCATATATATATATATATATGTATATATATATATATATATGAATCGGACGTCCGTAACTGTGTTAAAGTGCGGACGCCAGCTCAAATCAACTCCGGCGTCACCGATTGCTTCTTTGTTCTTGCTGGTTCCAAACAAGAGCTCCATATGGAGCTTGTTCTCGCTGGTAGACTCGCCGGTGATGAGTTTCGAATCCGGGATTGAGCTTCTTCAAGTTTCTGCAGTTTTTCTGGCACCGAAGCTTCTTCTACAATCATCTTGGCATTCAACTTGATGGTAATGGCGTCTGAGGAGGAAGAACAGCTGCCATATGCAGCTACCAGAGTTGATTTGAGCCGGCGTTCGCACTTTAACATAGTTGCGGACGTCCGTTTTATATCTGGCCTCTATATATATAATATATAAATATATCCTGTTAGCTAGCTAGGTAATTAGCTAAAACACCTTTGGTGAGAAAGAAAATATATGATAGCATACCACGAAGACTACGTACATAGAGAGCAATTGAGCTCGATCATTCATTGGACGTTGAATCTCTTGAATGTTAAGGAGTAAGGACAGTCCCCTTCAAGTTGATCTATCAAATCTTTGCATATGCCGGATGTATATAAAAACCATGTGAAATCATTTGCACCGTAAATAAGGTAGACTACAATAATGAAAGAATTAAATTCAATGTACTACTCTAAACTTTGGGTCACTTATCAGTTACTTTTTTTTTTATTCTAATCAAGTGTACTCTTATACTCTTAAAACCCATCACACTAAGACAAAATATCAAATTCCCTCAAACCATGACGTCAACGTCTGATGTGGAGGAGACATGCACTACTGGAATTTAGCTCCTAGCTAGGCGAAGACAATTAGATTCGTCACTTAAGATCCATTTTCCGTTGCCAAGAATCCTAATAGATAGAAGGTACGTCGTCTAAGTTCCGTCAACTAGAAACCGAGAGGTAGATTCCTAATCGACGGGACTAAGACAGATTTTACCCGACGAACGATTTTTGATCTCTCAGACGAACTTTGCCGTCGACTAACACATTAGGTGTCAAACATGCATTTGCCGAACATGTTCTTAGGCAACAGACTAGCGTAGCATCTTATTAGATGACTTTAGGCGACGACATTTTAGCAGGTACATCGCCTAGGACTTCATTCCTAGGCGACGAACTATTGTTAGGTCGGTCACCTATGAATTAAGTACTAGGCGACGAACTTCCTATTTCCATTGCCTTAGATCTCTGATTTTTTTTTAAATTGATTTATTTTTATTATTTCACCATTATTTTATTTTAAAATTTAGAAATAATAATTTAATAACATTTATGACCAAATAAAAAGGTGGATATATATTATTAGATCACCCATTTTTCTTATTAACACACTTCATCTATGATGAGAGCCAATCATCAAACAAATTCAAGTGACAAGTTTGTAAATAAAATTAAAATGTGTGGATACGAAAATAGATGAGGTGTGTTAATAACAAATATGGATGTGTTAATAATATCAACCAATAATAAATATAAACATTATTCATTTATAAGTTATAACTAGAAAATTGTTCATACAAACCAATTCAACGAAAACAAAAGTACGAAATCCTAAGTCACTAAAAACTGAGAGGTGTCGAAGTTGTTGTTGTCGCTTCCATCATCGTCGTTGTCGTGTGAAGGATGTTGCGACACCTGACATTGAGGAGGAGGTTGCAGATTGTGCTTCTCAAAGACTAAGACAATTTGTTGCTGCACCGTCTCCATTGCTCGCTCGGCATCCTTCAAGACCTCTTGGAGTTGCTGCTCGTAACGCTTCGTGACCTCTTAGACCTGCTCATCACATGTAGGAGCACGAGTACGTGAGGTTGAAGACGTTGACGACTGGCTCAAATCTCGCTCATCTGCTCATCCCATCCCTTTGATGTCCTTTATTTTTTGAGGTTTGAGCACCGTATCCAACACTTCGATCTGTTGTGACCGGACACTTTCGTTGATCTGCTCCTCCGTCGCGTCTTAGAGTGATTCTCTTTAAGCATCCTTCCTAATTTCGACCTCCTTCATCATGTCATTCTATATTTAAAAAAAATATTAATTAAACAAATAATAATTAATTAGACCGACATAATAATTATTATTCAACAAATAGTTAGAGGAAAAATACTTACGTAATGTGTTGTGGCCACTTCGTCATCGGGCCTCACATAGATTTTCTCGAATCCTTTGAAGATCTCAAACGGCTCATCCTGTACTCTCAGCTCCTCCACAAATTTGATGATAGGGGAAAAAACCCGTGTGGTGGTGCATCCTCTTCTCATTGTGGATTCGCGTGTTTGTAGCCAATTGTTTCTATTACACGAAATATTTTTTTTTAAATATTTTGTAAAATTTTGATAATTAAAATTGAGGGAAAATAATGATGTCCAAAAATAAACTGAATCATTAGATAAATAAAATTGAATCTCAATGTCTTGTGCTCTCAAACTGTTTAAAAATGGGACAATTCGAGAATCATTTTATTAGACATAGTTATGACAAAATGATTCTCGAACGGGATTTCTAAGGCTAACCATTGGTGAATCAAAGAATATTATCATCTTACATGATTCACCACCACAATATCATTTTAATGCATAAATGATTTCTATAAAATCGAATAATTCAACATATAATCACATGCACAAGCCAGCTATATCATCATAATATCCTAACAAGTAATACAGACAAAAAATGACCGAAAGTTCGTTAGAAAACATGGAATACATGGGAAAAAGAGTGAGAAAGAGAGCTTAACAAGCTACATACCAATGAGAGAAGCTTGAAGACCGATCAAACTTGGAAAAATACACCTGAAACCTAGAATTGGAGGAAACTTTGTGCACATAAAAATTTTTTCTCCCAAAAGATCAAAATTTTCTTCTAATATGGGCGATGAATAGGTTTAAATATTTGTCACGTGTTGTGTGAGAGAACAAATCACTTTTCCACTTAGGCGACGGAAGATGTTGTCATCTAAGAGTATCAATTCGTTGCCTAAGACTGTTTCAGGCGACAAAATATTTTCAGTCGGATAAGAATATCATAGGCGACGAACATAGTTGGGACGTCCACGTCCGTCGTTTTAGGCAATGAATGATAGGTGATAGAAAACATTTCGTCGCCAAAGATATTCTTAGCTGACGAACTGTTTAGAAGCTATCTTTTAGTCTTAGGTGACGCATTTTTTCCTTAGATGACAAAGTATATTTTGGTCGCCAAAGTATATCTTAGCCGATGGAAAATAAAATCCGGTCTCCTAAGAGCTAATTTCCAGTAGTGAGAGATGACCCACATTTCAGTCTCTAACCCTAATTTTTACGAAAAGCCCAAATTAGCCCTTGTTACCGTTTTCGATTTCTTACCCCAATACAAATTCCAAACCACAAAACCCAAATCCAGAAAGAAAAAAAAAAGACACATCATCTCTCTCTCTCTCTCTCTCTCTCTCTCTCTCTCTCTCTCTCTCTCTCTCTCTCTCTCTCTCTCTCTCTCTCTCTCTCTCTCTCGCTTTGTTCCCAAACACAGAAAATACCCAGATTGAATAACACCCAAAACCTATATCGAACGAGATTGAATACCCTTAATAGAAGAGATGGCTGAGCCCAATGAGTAGATACTGAGATTAACAAATGATGAACATGGAATTTTTTTAGCAAGCCGAAAAAATCCCCAAATTTAGTGAGTAATTAATTTTAATATGAACATTGAGGCTTGTGTTTCGACTCTGTACAAAGGTTATTGGTTGTGAATTTCAGGTTTTTTGGCTTGGACTGTTTGGGGTTTTGATTTTAGGGTTTACTGTGGGAGGTGTTTAGGGTTTTGATTTTTGGGGGTTTGAAGGCTTCTAATTTGGAGATTTGGAGTTTAGGGTTTGAGTAATGAGTTTGGGGTTTTGATTTAGGTCCAGAAGCTTATTATGTGTTTAGGGTTCAAATTTCTCTCTGGTTGAAGTGTTGATTGATTCGATCACTTATATATTTGTGTATCATGTTTTTTCTCTCTCTTTATTAGTAATTTAGAACAAACCTTTAAACCCCCTTTATCTTGTGTATCAGGTCTATATTTGTAAATAAATATATGTGAATATTTATGTTTATAGTTACTAACTTTTTACATAACCATTGTTCGCAAGAGTACCCTTAGTTCCCGGCTAGAATGATACCCAGCTTACTTTATACTACATATGCACTGTTTTTTATTGAACGCCCGCTAACGAGCACGTCACTTCCTGGTGTGAAGATTGTTGAGCCCGAGATGAAGTGCCAACTCAAGCTAGGAGAGCACCTGTGGTGATGGATAAGAGTAAGGGTAAGAGAAAAATGGAGATGGAAGAGCAACTAGTGATATCGACAGTGAGGATGAGGAGTTTGGAGAATCTAGTGGGAGAGGAGGTAATGACTTTGAAGATGTGTATGGGGCTAATGAGTTTGAAGATGGTTGGTTAACCAAAGTTAGTAAAGATGGTTCATATGAGAAGGGCAGTGATGATTAAGATGATGAGAGTAATAATGAAGATTATGACCCTGCTAAGAATGATCATGGTGTCGTAGAGTATGAGATTGATGGTCATTACCTATTTGATTGGTTAACCGAAGTTAATGGCAATGAGAAGGGACCAGAAGCTACAACTTTACCTACTATTGAGGAAGGAAGTAAGGGTGATGAAGATGATGAAGCTATGTTTAGGGCTATGGATTCTAATGAAGAAGCTAGTAATAGGAGAAGAATACAATTCTAAAGAGGATGAAGTGAAATATCCGGAGTTTAACCCTAAAGTGGACATGGAGAACTCTTGGTTTTTGTAAGGGTATGTTGTTTGCAACCCCTCATATACTTGCAGCTATAACGAAGAGGGCAATCTAGAAGGGTTGGAAACCACTTTACGACAAAAGTGAAGTAGAGTTAGGGTTATCTATGAAGCTGAAGAATGAGTTTGAACTCTATGCATCGAGGATGCAACATTCTAACACATTTTAGATCAAAACATATCAAGGAAACCACAATTGTGCAAGAGATAATAATTAACAATATACAAATATTCACAAGTATTTATTTACAAATGTACATGTGATACAAAAGGTTGGGGGGGGGGTTGTTTGTTCTAAGTTCCTACTAAAAGTAAAGCAAAACATAAAATAAATATATACAAGTGATCATCTTCTACCCATATCAACCAACAATTTCATAATCATTCAAACAAGTATCAACATGCCTCAAACACACAACCGATTTCATTGCCAAGTGATATCAAAAACAAATTCGAAATGCAAGCCTACAAGGTCATGCATCTCATTAATTCTACTAACTTTATCTCCCAACCACAGAATGTTTAGAACTAGGATATTTCATGCAAAAGCTGTAATCGATACTCAGCGTACCCGTCTACCTAAACATGAATCATTAAGAGCTATAGAATTATGAATTTGAACATGCCCAAGTTTACAGAACGTTACTTAACCTGTAAACATTTAACCTGTAAACATGTAACACATAGCCTCGGCCGTTATGACACAACCTCCACTATTTAGATTTCCGCCTAAGACTATTAGGTGAATTAGTTCAAAAACCTAGCAACACTAACATGTAGAATTAGAGTTTTAGTTCAAACACAACTATGCATTTAATGAATCAACATGGCAACAAAACAGATCACATGTATCATGGACAAGTCGAAACATGCTTGAATTATTCTAAAATTTCTCAATTTCGGATCCAAAACATCCATCAAATTTTAAAGACGAAATTCATAACTTCAATCCAAAACCAAAACCGAAACAAAGAAAACACAAAGTATGACATTGTTTACACTTTTATTGGTTCTACAAAGGTCTTTTGAGATGGTGGAGTGGAAGCAACGCCCAGAGAACTTCAGAGCTTCTTGGAACGTCCTAAAAAGAACTGGCTTCTTGCTTCTTGGCTTGGAGACTCTCACGGCATGGGAAGAGAGAAAAGGAACGTTGTTTACTGTTTTTTGTGTGAAAGAAGAGATGCCAAAAACGTTGCCCTTTGGTGCCTTTATGTAGAGGTGAATGCGCATCCATGAAGTCCTCCTATCCGTTGATTAAATCTTGATCCAACAGTCTCAATTAATTGCACAAAATCCTGAAGTAAATCTCCAAGGAAATCTCTAGAGTATCTTGCGTAATTGTGCTTCTGATATAGCTTGAATCATGACCGGAAAGGTTTCCTTCTCCTTGTAAATTGCTGACTTTCGGCGGATTTGACCTTCATGTACTCAAACAGCAATATCTTTTTGTGGAAAATAGATATGGATGAGCTGTAAAAATATCTGAAACTAGAGACATGTAGCTTTCTATCCATATCTTGTACGTTTTCTGGTTCATTGTGAGGTGTCCGCAATCGTCCGTCGAAGTTGACTGAAATTTCTGGGCAGATTCCGAATTTGATAAGGATTCAGCTTCTCCTGACATATCAGACCAAGCTTCCTATTTTCAAGAGAAAAACAACTTATTATGATGTCATCCAACGAATAGGAACTAAGATAAATAGGTATTTGAATTAAAACAATTTACTCTCCTATTTATTCTGGATATTAGTTCCATAAAAATTTCTTAAATTGAGGATGACAACTAGCAGCAAGGAGTTCTTCTTGGACTCTCAAATTCACGGCAAATTCCAAAGGAATTTTCGTCTCCCTCTTTCTCCTCTCTCACGGCAAAAGGACTCCAAGTCCTTGTTAGATTTGTATTTCTTCTTTGACTCAACTACCTGCCACAAGAATAGAAAATTTCGTAAAATGCATAAAGAAATTCAGAACATGAAATTTTCATAAGTAGTAAGTTTCCTAATTCAAAACAGGAAAGTTTCCTAAACGACATATCCCTCGATTTACTCATTTATGTGCTCCGGTGAGACTCCTTCTTTGGTTAGGACTCTCCTAGTCCGAGTAGGACTCTTCTCTCCATGATGATTCTGAGCCTCTCGGTGAGACTTATTTTTGAGTAGGACTATGTTTCCTAGTTAGACCGGGAATTCTACTTTGAATAGAACTCCTCACATTTTGCCGATTTTAGCTTCCTTTTCTTCTTTTATGCTCTTCATGCCTTTACAACCACAAAACATGTCAGAAATGATGTTATTACGAGAATATCATAGTTAATAGGGTTGAAAATACATTATAAACGTAACACTTTGTGCTCATATCAACGAGTGCGACATAACAAGGACCTCAAAATTCTGGGGCTCTTTGTGCTTTACAACTGCCAGCTTGCCCTTGTGCCACCACACCCCCTCTGCCAGACCACCGCCTTCCAGAGCCTATCATCCACGTCGCTCCTCAAAGAGGCCACGACATAAGCTGAGCTTATGCCCAAATCAGACACAACGGTTTCCATCCGGATCAAAAAAGACTGGTTCAATCCGCGACGCCTTGATCTTGTCTCCGTTTGTCCGCCTCCGGATCTATGGTAGCCTACCACTTCGTCGATCAGCCCTGCACGTAGTGGGAGAAATTGTGTTGGCCACAACAACCCCATCACCATCATCTCTCCTAACTCACAACAGCCTCCCCAAATAGAACTTAGGGAGCCCGGTATTGCACCGATCGACAAGAAGCCGACGAAGACCAGTCTAACAACGGCGGGAGGGCTCACCGACGGACGGGAGACTCGCGATCTAGGTTTGGGATGCTCTCCATTCCTATTATGATTAGAGATCTTCCAAGCTATGATTGTAACCATACCGATGATTTAATAACAATATCCTTATTAAATTATTGAGGTAAAATTGAATTAAAAATCTATGTTAAGAATCGATCTAAAATTATTAATATATTAAATTATCGAGGTTTTCTTGTATTTTTGTATTCTAAATTGTGCCTTTTTTTTAGGGAAAGGGATGTTACTCCCGTGGGCGAAAGAACCTATTCATTAATACGATCTTACAAGATCAAGTTTGAAGGTCACGTACAAGTGACCCTCATTTACATCTACTGCTTAACTGACTAAGCTAATAGCCAGACTACCATCCAAAAAGATGATAATAAACTACAATCCTACAAAGAAAATAAAATCCAAAAAGCGGACACTCAAAAAACTAAACAAAATGCGTCCAAAAAGGCGAACATCTAAAAACTAATTTATTCGACATAACCCTAATTCTCGGCATCCGTCAAGATGAGCTTGGGGCCTAGAGACCTTCATGGTGTACCCCTCCACCTATCAAAACAGTAAACTGTCTTGAACTAGGACTATGAAATAAGCTCGCTCATAGTAAACCGAATCTGGAAACTGTAGCCCAAAAACAAAACTAAGTAAGAGAGAAGAGGGAAAGTGGACCAGGCCCAAAGGACCCAGCCCACTCCCACATGCCAACTCTCCCTTTCAACCCGCTTGAACCCTAGAAGCAAGTCGGATACCAGATCAGATCACCTGAGACAACCGCCGCCTCCAAATCACTCCAGCGGTCTCCCCCGCGGGAACCACATCACACCAAAAACTCGATGAACTGTGACCAATGCCTAGAACTCAACACCCGATGCCAACCTCAGAAACTCGCCGGCCCTCCTCACAACCCCAACGATCGATCCTTAACTAACCTTTTGGCAACCTTGATATTTAGTTCTCAAAAGTACCCTCGCAGACCGGAACTACACCTCCAATCTCCTCCTCGTCAGACCTCCAAGCTTCAACCGTCCGTACAAAACCAAATCTCAAGAAGGAGCACCTCGCATAGGATCCCAACCACCCGAATAGCGACGTCGGAAACTCCTAGACCAGGCAGACCACCAGGAGGCGCCGCCGCTGTTACACAAAAACTAGGGTTATAGGTTTCGGTCTTTTCAACTATTACTCTGAGTTGTGACTATAAACAAAGAAAAATAAAGAAACAGAGATAGTGTAAATTAGTTCACACTGATAAAAATAAATAAAAAAAATTAGTTCGGACAACATTTTCCTTTTTTCTATTGAACAAAGTAGTTCAGAGTTCGGACAACATTAGTGACTAGTCCAACAGCAGTCAACAGAATACAGAAATATATGATATGATATTTTCCCACCCCAAAAAGTGTTATTTCTATATTAAGGTAATTACTGTTATTAACAGTAAGGGTTATTTTGACAGTAAAAGCACGGGCCTAATAACGAATATAATACAACTTATTGTTGATTTTTTCTAATCACCAAAATGAATTGTTTAATCTTATCTCTGACCCTCCCCATCATTTTCCTTCCTTCCCCCCCAGCCTTTTTTAACTACTCAATTATTTAAATTTAGTTTTAGATTTCTTTTTTAATTAGCTCAGCCGCCCAGAACAGCCACCCAATTTGCTCTCTCTCTCTCTCTCTAACAAAATATCTACAAACGCAATACCACCACAACTTCACTCCATTTAGGCAAAAGAATCTCTCGCAAAAACAACAAACAGTGATTTCTTCCTCATCTTCTTCCTTCTTCTTGTTCATCCTTTCGGCAACAAAAGCAGATTAAATATCCACAGAAAACCAACATGGAGAAGCTATTAATATTTTAGTGTTTCGTCTCTCTCTCTCTCTCGATCAGTCTCTATCTTTGCTTCTTTCTCTCTGTCTCTGACCGAGTGACACAACCCTAAAACAGTATTTCTCGCTCAAAATTCAAAATCGCCAGGAACCCAGCTAAGCTAAGCAAAGGTAACGACCGTGGATCCATCAACCATGAGCAGCCTGGAAGACTCTCTGAGATCTCTGTCCCTGGACTACCTGAATCTGCTCATCAACGGCCAAGCCTTCAGTGACGTCACCTTCAGCGTGGAGGGTCGTCTGGTCCATGCGCACAGGTGCATCCTGGCTGCGCGGAGCCTCTTCTTCCGCAAGTTCTTCTGCGGGCCGGACCCTCCTTCGGGGCTCGACCCAGTGTCATCGCCAGGGTCGTGCAGGTCGGGTACGTCGTCGTCGACGTCACAGAGAGGAGGGATGAGCAGCTCGCAGGTTATACCGGTGAACTCGGTCGGGTACGAGGTGTTCTTGTTGCTGCTGCAGTTTCTGTACAGCGGGCAGGTCTCCATAGTGCCTCAGAAACACGAGCCCAGGCCTAACTGTGGGGAGAGGGGCTGTTGGCACACGCATTGCACCTCAGCCGTCGATCTCGCCCTTGACACTCTCGCCGCCGCTAGATCTTTTGGTGTTGAACAACTTGCATTGCTTACTCAGGTTCCTCTCTTCTAATTCCCATCATCATCACGACGCACTGTGTTTTTCACTCTTTGCCTTTCTCTTTCTCTTTCTCTTTCTCTCTTGGTTTTTGTGTTAGTGTGTGATGCAGTGCAGTCCAGTGCACTGCAGTCTTATGTTTGGTGGGTTTTAAGAATTACTGCAACTAATCCTAGCTTACTTCAATCCCTTTCTGGGTTTGGTGTGTTTGCTCACTGCCAAAACAAAACTACTTAATTTTTTTCTTTCTAATCTCGTTGTTGGTTTTCTCTATTTTCTGAGGGTGAACTAGCTGAAGTTGTGTTTTCATTTCCAATCCCAAATCGCATTTTCCCTCCCAATTTTGATTAATTTTTAATTATCTCAGCCCTCGGTTACCTTTACATATAGGGTGTTCGTTCGTTCTTCTTGTTCTTCATCTTCTGGTTTTCTAGCTAGGTAAAGTTAGTGGAAGGGTGATGATGTTCAAGTAATCGTCGCACAACATGCTTTTTCTTAGATTTCATGTACGACTCAGATGCTCCAAGTTTCCTGAATTGGGTTTCTTTTCTATCTTAGAAATGAGCCTCCATGTCTTTCTAAATTTAGATCTTGATACGATCCGGTCTTGTCTTTCCACAGTAATCAATGGGAGATCTTTCCCAAACATTCACTTCCCCCATTTGGTTGATCTCGTCAGGAATACAAAATTCAAGAAAAGGACCACCTACTCCATAATTTTATCAAAAACATCCCATCATCACTTTACACAATGCATATGTCTCTCCCTTCTCTCTCTCTCTCTCTCTCTCTCTCTCTCTCACTCACACTGCCTAATGGAAGATTAATTTTTGTTTTTTTTTGTTTCCTAATGGTGTGTGGCTCTCTCTCAGAAGCAATTGGCTAGCATGGTGGAAAAGGCGTCAATTGATGATGTGATGAAAGTTCTATTAGCTTCGAGAAAGCAGGACATGCACCAGCTCTGGACAACGTGCTCTCACCTTGTTGCCAAGTCTGGTCTCCCGCCGGAGGTACTCGCCAAGCACCTTCCCATCGACGTTGTGGCCAAAATCGAAGAGCTCCGCCT
The DNA here is from genome assembly GCA_010134655.1 of Fragaria nilgerrensis. Lineage (NCBI taxonomy): Eukaryota > Viridiplantae > Streptophyta > Magnoliopsida > Rosales > Rosaceae > Fragaria > Fragaria nilgerrensis. The sequence goes on from CM020982.1 coordinate 24,092,368, forward strand.
CAAATCCTCCATCGCACGCCGCTCAATGATGCCCCACCACCACCACCATCACCACCACCACGACATGGGTGCTGCTGCGGATCTAGAGGACCAGAAGATTCGTCGTATGAGGAGAGCTTTGGACTCATCGGATGTCGAGCTCGTCAAGCTTATGGTGATGGGGGAAGGCCTAAATCTGGACGAGGCTTTGGCATTACACTATGCTGTCGAAAGTTGTAGCCGAGAAGTGGTGAAAGCTTTACTTGAACTTGGAGCAGCCGATGTTAACTACCCGGCCGGGCCAGCTGGCAAAACCCCGCTCCACATTGCCTCTGAAATGGTGTCTCCGGACATGGTGGCCGTGCTTCTTGATCACCATGCTGACCCCAATGTCCGTACCGTTGACGGAGTCACTCCCCTCGATGTGCTTCGAACCCTAACATCGGATTTTCTCTTCAAAGGGGCTGTTCCCGGACTGACGCACATTGAACCCAACAAGCTCAGGCTCTGCCTTGAGCTTGTTCAGTCGGCTGCTCTTGTTCTTTCGCGAGAAGAAGGCAATAACAATGCAAACAATTCTGCTTCTAATTCTTCAAACACGGCCATTTATCAACCGATGAGTGATCATCACGATCACCATAGCAGCGGCAGTGGCGGCAGCAATATTAGCCTTAACCTGGATTCAAGATTGGTGTATTTGAATCTTGGGGCAACCGGGTCTTCCGCTCCTCAAAATCAAATGGGGTCTTCAAGAATGGATAGTGAAGATCATCATCAGCATCATCATCACTCTCACGGTAGACAAGGTGGCTGTGATCCATCAACAATGTACCACCACTCCCATGACTTCTAGGCTCGATCATGCATCCATCAGTTATAATATTCGAGAGAAAATTCATGAAATATTATTCTATGGAAATTAGTTAATATTGAATTTTATAATATGTTGGTCCATCAATCTTAATTTTCTGGCTAGCTAAAGCTCCTTTTTCTGTGTTTCTGTCTGTTTTTGTTGTCTGTGATTTTGTTTTGTAGGCTAGCCTCTTTGTTGGTTCATGATCATTTCATCATATATATGAAATGATAAGATGGAATGTGCCTGGAGGTTTTGATTGATGAGACATACAAATAGAAAGTTGGAGTAGCTAGAAGCTAATCAGAATGAATGATATATATTGCTTTTGTTTTTTTGAAATTGGTTGCTTCTGAGTTCTGTACACTACTGATGAGATCGGGTCGCAAAGAGAGGAGATGGAACATGGAACACAATGGAATAGAGATGGAGACGCGCCCAGGTCAATCTTTTCAACCCTTTACAGTTTTGGCTATGGCCTGTCATTTCATCTATATCATCATCGATCTTGTTTGTATTTATTGATCTATCTAATTTCATTGCTTATTTATTATGGACCTTTATATTTTCTTTGTCCCCCACCCACCTCTCATAATCCCCGGCCTCTCCATGATCATATATATTATCATATATTTTCAACATACAGAAAGACTTCCCAATTGCTAGCTAGCTAGTATATAAAATTGCAATATGTACGTGTGTGATTTGATGATTGAGATAATTAACAAGTGTGTAAATGTTGTTGCAAATGGTGACCAAAAAGGAAAGGAAAGTTTTTCAATAATGATCTCTCACAAAGTGTAAATCACAGCACCATTATGCTATTGCTAGCTAGTGTGTCGAAGAGTGGCCGGGGATATATAGCAGCACACAGACAGGGAACTCTTAAATCAATATATATAATTGGAGTAGTTCAGTATCTTATGGTAGGCTAGGGGAGGTATCTTATTGGCTAGTTGTTAGCTCTAATTAAGACAATATTGTTAGCTCTAAATATGTATGTTTGGAAGTGTGTTTTTTTTTTTAGAGTATCAACGTATCCTCAAAGGCTTTTCAGACGGACCTGAGACTAATCCGCGCTGAGGAATTATGTCAGAATACTTCCTCCCCCCTGGCCACCAAGAATAAATTAGGATTTAACTCCAATTAGCGTCGGCTGGGACTCGAACCTGTGTATGGGAGTTCCACACCTACGTCTTACCAACTCGACCACCTGTGGTGGTTTGGTGTAGGGTACTTAATTCACAGGGAATTATGGGGAAATGAGCTGTGTCCCAATCATAATTTCTTATTAAGAAGCTCTCAATAGCTATATAATCTGAAGGAAGAGGCTATGGTTGGCTGTGGTTTGTGGTTTCTGGGTTCACTAGTTTAAACTCAGGACGTACGCGAGAGAGAGAGCGAGAGCTCATACAGTGGCTCTGCGGACAAAATGAGTGGTTGTCTATTGCGCGCATGAACATGGAAACACAGAAGATCCAGAATCAAAAACTATTAATTAGGATTAGTATAAAAATCTTGCACTCCGGATTCCCTATATATTGTAAGCATCTTGTTTGTCTTCCCCTTGCCATATTGATCTGGGCCTAGCCTTTAGTGCATACAGTACTTATATGCTTCCACAAAACAAAACAAAACTTACAGCTAAAAACCCTAGTTTTCTTTAATCTACTTTTGTCTACATCTATATATTCTACATCTATATGTATGTGGTTATCCTTGTGTGGTGGTCACTGGTCTATTCTAGATCTCTCTATCCGACTTGGCTAGTAGCTGTCCTGTGGGCTCTCGCATTTAGGTCCAGTATTAATACTTTTTTCTCTTTCGTCTTTCAACCCTTTTGAATCCAAGTTCTTCAACCTTCCAGCTAAAGGAAGCAAAGTATCTGTATAAGAACAGCAAACTGGTTTTCTGCATTTCACTCTGTAATATGGGAACTTCAATTTAATGGTTCTTTCACTTGAGTTAAACAAACAAGTGAAATCAAAACAATACGGAGAATCGATCGAGTATGTTAATAATGTATTTAGAACTTTTGTACGGCAGCCATATGTTTGATCTGAATATGCATGTTCAATTGTGTCCAACTGTTCATATAATCATCACCAGTAAATCCATACAATTCGCATGTCAGATAGCTTGGTTTTACCATTTGGATGCAAATGCTATGAATGATCTAGGTACAGGGGTGGGAGGGACTCAAGCCCTCCCAGGATTCTGAGGTTGAAAAAAAAAAAATAGTAACTGGTGTGTGTTGAATGTTGATCTTGGTGGATTATTGTGGATATGTGGGGAGCAGATATGTTCTGAAAGTGGTGGTTTGGTGTGTTAGGGGAAGTGCTTTACTGTAATTTGAGTTGGGTAGTCTACGTGTTTAACGGTTTAAGGGTAGTTTTGCTTAATTTTCGGTAGAGGTTATTCCTAAAGTCGCCATATGGGGCATCTTCGGATTTCAAGGTGAAATTTGGTGCGGAGCTTGTCAACTAACATGTGACACATCCCAAACCTAATGTTGGTGGAACCTATGTTAAACACTCTATCTAGCCTTGTGTATGTGCGTTCTACCGCTCTTAATGAGCGTACACATTCTTGAGCCGTACATGTGGATTCATGGATACATCCATAGGCAAATGCGACCTAACTGTCACCAGCTAGCACCATGCCGCACCTAAGGTGCACGCCTATAAATAAGGCATTGCCCCCCTCTCTGCAGGTGACTAACTCATCATTCCCTCTTCCCCTACTCCTTCGGCTATCCGTTATGGTGTTTGAGTTAGGCGTCGCAGAAGGAACAATTGAGTCCGTCCGGTCTTCCATCTAACTTCTTTTGTTAGTCTCGCTGGCAAAAAATTGCAACAGAGAGAAGAACCTCACCAGAGAGAGGAACCTCAGTGGAGAGTTAGTCCAACACTTCGTAATTTTAGGTAGAATCGGTGGTGTATGAGAATATGCAGGAAGTAGTGTATGAGAATATGCAGGAAGTAGTGGAGAAGGTACCTGAGAAAAGTAACGCTGAAATGAATGCATCTCTATGCACCTCATTTTCATCGATCTATAGAGATAAATGAAGTTTTATTTCATATGTGTCCAACAAAGGCTTCTGGTCCGAAAGGGATGCCTTTGCTCTTTTTCCAATGATATTGGGATATTGTGGGCGATATGGTGGTGGCGGTAGTTCAAAACTTTCTTCATACATGTCAAATGTTGAAGAAGGTTAATTTCACACATATTTGCTTAATTTTCAAAGTTTCTTACCCTGAAATGGTTAACGTGCATGGTATATAAGATTTTTTTCTAAGGTCATTGCCAAACAGATTGAATATGATTTTGCCTAAGCTGACATCACCTTTCCAGAGTGCATTTATTCCAAGAAGATCTATTACTGATAACAATTTTGTAGCGAGAGAATTGTCTTATTATATGTATAATTGTTACTCTAGTTATGACTGTGTCTTTTTTCTGAAGTTAGATATGAGTAAGGCATATGGCCGTATTGATTGGAAATTATTTGAGGCTAATCTGTTGAAGATGAGATTGATGAGAATTGAGTTCGTGCTATCATGCAACGTGTGACTACGGTGAGGTATGTGCAAGACAAAGGTTTATGATTGTAATGAGTTGCACATCTCAAATGTGAAATTGAACTTCTATATATATTACAATTGATTTGAGGCAATTGCTATATATAATTATAAGAATTGAAATTTTTTTATTCTTTATGGTTTGAAGTCGACATCTGTTTAGTCTTTATGATTTTATTTTAATCTGAATAGTCTTTAAAGTCACAATTTTTCATCCAAATAGTCCTTATTGTTTTATTTTAATCTAAATAGTTCTTAAAGTCATGATTTTTCATCCAAATAGCCATTCCGACTCAATTAAAGGCCATAAGGACTATTTGGATGAAAAATCATGACTTTAAGGACTATTCAAATTAAAATAAAACCATAAGCACTATTTGGATGAAAAATCCTGACTATAAAGACTATTCAAATTAAAATAAAATCATAAAGACTAAACATATGTCGACTTCAAACCACAAGGACTATACAATATTTTACCCTAATTATAATGTACATCAATATGCAATAATAGCTACAAAGCCTACTTCTAGAATCAATCATATCAGTAGTGCATAGGTAGCGGACGGTAAGTTGGTGACAAACCACTTTTTCACGAACATATTGATAATCTACCTCCATTACCCAAGCGAGATGTTGTTACAAGAGGATACATGCATGTTCCTTGTTGGATTGGTTCATCTTGTGTCATCGTAGTCTCTCTAAGCAAAATTTTGGGTTTTTATTGTTGCTAGTTTGGTGTGTTTTATAAATTTCTTTTTTAAATGAAAGTTTGGAAAGAGCGGAGTTGTAGAGTTTTGTCGAATAAGAGCCTGTCCATGCACCAACTCCTATTTCAGTCTCTCGTTATATACTTTCAGGCTCTCAAAGATGCTAAACATGTGCTTAACAAATCTAGTAAAAAAGCTTGGAAGTGGAAACCCCAACGATAGGTAACCTTAAAGTTAATTATGATTCATCTTATGCTAACAGTCTTGGCGGTTGGGGCTGTGTAGTTTGTGATCACCAAGGTAAGGTGTTGTTGCCTATGCTCAATTTGGATATTGAGAGTTAGAGATTAGTCTCCTTTTTCTAAAGCAATAGGTTGGTTGTTGCTGCTTGTCTCTCTGCCAGCAGCAATATAGTGGTAAATCTCATCAAGAGCTCTGATGTTTTGGTCTTAAAGTGTGCTCACTACCACTTATCACATTAATCGGCTGCCTAGTAGAGTGCTTGGTGGTAAATCTCCCCTTAAAGTGTTGAAAGGAAGGAAGATCGACATCTCTCACCTGAAAGTATTTGGTTATGTTTGCTTCGTTCACATACAAGCTAATAAAAGAGAGAAACTTGATCCTCGAGCTAAAACGTGTATTTTTTAAGGTATTCATCCACTCAAAAGGGATACAAATGGTACAGCCCCTCCTCTAATAAGATCATTGTTTCCAGGGATGTTAGATTTGATTAGAGATTCTCCTTTCTTTGCTGGGAAATCAAATGGTTATAGTCAGGGGGAGTCTTTGTTTGATTTGTTTCTAATTCCCAGCATTCCAATTTATGATGGCAATGTGCCTTCCAATCCTCATGTTGTAGTTTCAGAAGTTCAAGAAGCAAATCTTGATCCTGAGTGTGATCAAGCTGAGCTAGATATGCAACCTGTTGTTGAACAAGTTCAACCTCCTTTGTGGTCATTCGAAGGAATCCCCCACGGGCAAGAGAACTTCCAGCAAGACTTAAGGATTATGTGACTTACACAACAAGGTATCCAATGACAGCCTTTATTTCTTACATGAAATTTTATGCTTCTCATGTATTCCTTAGCACTCTTGAAGCTCATGAACCTCAAAGCTTTAATGAATGAAGCAAATCAGTATGAAGTGTGGAAACATGCTATGGCAGATGAAAATCAAACTCTTAATGAGAATAAAACATAGAGTGTGGTTAAGATTCCTCAAAGGAAGAAGGCAATAGGTAGTAGATGGGTTTATTAGACCAAGTTTCATTCAGATGGTACTACATAAAGACATAAGGCTCGATTGGTACCACATGGTTTCACTCAAACATATGGAGTTGATTACAAAGAAACCTTCGCTTCTGCTGTAAAAATGAGTATTGTTAGAGTTCTTCTTTTCGTTGCTATGAATCATGGTTGACCTCTCTTTCAAATGGATGTGAAGAATGTTTTTCTACATGGTGATCTTGAAGAGGAGGTTTATATGAAATTGCCCCCCGGTCACTCTCAATCTTCTGATCCTAGTATGGTATGCAAACTTCACAAAGCCATTTATGGCTTGAAACAATCTCCTCGAGCTTGGTATGCCAAACTCAGTTCTGTGCTTGAAGAAGTTGGTTTTCATAGCAGCAATGCATATTCCTCATTATTTGTTCGAATTGGTTCAACAAGTAAACTTATAGTGCTTATTTATGTTGATGATTTAATTGTGATAGGTGATAACCTAGAAGAGATTAATGTTCTCAAGCAATCTCTTTGTAGCAACACTACCAGAAGAAAGACTTTAGCCGACGAAAATAAAAAAACTAGGCCAACGAACTATTTTTTCGTCGGCTAAAGTCCACGTTAGCCGACGAAATTTTACTTCGTCGACTAATTTAAATTTTCGTCGGCTATGGTCAACTTTAGCCGACGAAATTAAAATTTCGTCGGCTTAAAAATTTTTTCATTAGCTATAGTCTGTGAACTTTAGCCGACGAAATTTTAATTTTGTCGGCTAAAGTGCGTTATATTTGCAGATTTGGACAACAGCTCATCTGGGAAAAAAAACGGAAGAAAAAGTTTAGGTGTTGTCGAAATCTATCCATAATTAGTTTGTGAAGCTATATATAGGTACGTACATGTGTATATATGTTGATTTTGAGTTTTATTTGAGTTGATCGATTTTGAGTGTGATTGAGTTGATCGATTTTGAGTACGTTGGATGTATATATATGTGTGTTGATCGATTTGGTTGATGATTTGATAATATATATATGAAGTTGTTGTTAATAAGTAGCAGTAGATATATATATATATATATATATGTTAATTAATTTATAATATTGTGTTGATGATATGAGTTGATGATGATTTTGTAATGATGTTGATATATAATATTATTATGTAATTATTAAGTATATATATATATGTTAATTAATTTGTTATTAATTAGTTGTAGTACGTAGAATACTAAATGAATTGAGATTTTATATATGGAATTTAATTAATTAGAGTTATACATATATATTTTGTTATATTTTCAGGATATGGATAAGAGTTGGATTTCGCTTCCAAAATGCGACAAAAGATATGGTAAATGAGTTATGAGTTTTCGGGAATATGCGCTGGCTAATGCTAACGGGAATACAATTTTCTATTGCCCGTGCACGAAATATCAGTGTTGCAGTGATATGCATCGATTTGCGATTGACAAAGTATGGCAGCAGCACCTGAAGAGTAACGGGTTTTGGGAGAAGTACACATGTTGGTTATATCACGGTGAAACATCATTAGGGGGTCCGCATGATCATGGGTAATTTTCTGAGACGGGCAGTACATCCAACGATCCAACAACGGCCTTCATCAACGACATGTTTTCTTATGAGAGCGGTGTATGCGCTCAAGGACAGTATATGCCTGAGCCGGTGTAGCTTTTCCCTAGAGTTGTCAACACTGCTGGTATTGACAAGTACAACAAACTGCTTGCTTTCCAACAGACCCCTGTGTACCCCGGTTGTCAGAAGACCGTTCTTGAAAGTGTGATGGACGTAATGAAGATTAAAGTTGAGACAAAATCGACCATGAAGGTTGTTGATGATTATCTACAGTGCACTGCTTCGATGCTGCCCCACGGTCATTGTCTTCCTACCACTCATCATAAAGTCCGATGTATCCTAAAAGATCTTGGGCTTTCCTACATCAAGATCTATGCATGCAGATATGACTGCGTTCTCTTTTGGGGTAAAGATCCAGAAGGGAATGACCTTGGTGGCCTTGACGCATGTCCGGTATGTCACACTGACAGGTATAAGCTGACTCCTGCAGGCAATAAGAAACCTGTGAAGGTACGTCGGTATTTCCCGTTGAGGGATAGGCTGGAGCAGTTGTACATGTCTTCACACACGACCAAAGCTATGAGATGGCACGCTGATAGGGAATTGCATGACGAAGATACCCTTAAACACCTTGCTGACGGGGAGGCTTGGAAGCATATAGACAGGGAGTTTCCTCATTTTGCGTCAGAGGTCCGAAATGTGAGGCTCGGGCTCTCATTCGACGGGTTCAACCCTTTTGGCAACATGAGTCTTCAATACAGTGTATGGCGGGTGATTTTGGTACCGTACAACTTTCCTCCATAGATGTGCATGAAGGAGGAATACAATATGTTGAGTTTGTTGATTCCGAGGCCCGGTTATCCAGGGAAGTGTCTCGATGTGTATTTGAGACCTTTGATTGAAAAGCTTAAGTTTTTATGGGACGTTGGTCATCCCAATTATGACAAGTACATGCACGAGATGTTCCAGATGCGTGTCATGGTTGTTGGTACCATCAGTGATTTTTCTGCCCGTGGGATGTTGTCGGGCAACGTTGTTAGGGGATACAAGGCTTGTCCAGAGTGCCTTAGCGATGAGGGGAGCAGCAGTCATTACAACAAGATATGCAAATTGGGTCACCATACTCTCCTTCCATATAATCACGAATGGCAGTTCGATGACAAGGCATTTGATGGGACCTTAGAAAACGGTGTGCCTCCCATAAGATGGACGGGGGAAGAAATTTTAGCAGTGCTTAATGAGTATGATTTTGGACAGCTCAGCAATCATCCCAATATTGTGGCGGCAATACTTGAAAGACCCGACAGGTACAAATTCTGGACACATAAGAGCATATTCTAGGAACTCCCATACTAGAGTAAGTTGTTGATCAGGCACTACCTAGATGGGATGCACATACACTACCAGGACAAGCACTTTAGCCGACAAAAAATTTTCGTCGGCCTGTTAGATCTTTGCCGACGAGCCTTCATCGGCTATAGTTTCGTCGGGAAAGCGTCATCGGCGATGACTTTAGCCAACGAAACTATAACCCGTCGTCGGTTATTGTCCCATAGCTAGCCGACGACAGAAGACGTCGTCGGCTAGTCTCTTAGAGTTTAGCCGACGACAAAAGACGTCGTCGGCTAGTCTCTCAGACTTTAGCCGACAAAACGCTTAATATATTCGTCGGCTATAGTATGTAATAAAAAAATAAAAAATAACTAAAGCCGACGAAACAGACCGTATTTCATCGGCTTTAGAGGGTTTAGCCGAAGAAATACACCATAATTTGTCGACTAAACATTATTATAGCCGACGAATTATGGTGTATTTCGTCGGCTATAAGTCCATTCCAGTATAAATAAAAAACCCGAAATTTCTAAATTACTATTCCAAGCAAGCTGCAAAATACACCAAAACAATTTCATATAACCAACAACAAGCACATAAAACTATATAATTCATCAACTACACAAAATCTAGTTCGTCTAAATTAATATCCGCTTCTGGGGGCTGCTGTAGAGGTTGCTGCGGAGGTTGCGGCGGCTGGGGTAGCGGTATGGGAGGAGCCGGAAGTCCTTGAAGCTGGGCAGCTGTAAAAGCCTGCATGTACTAGAACATCTGCCGCTGCTGGGCCTGCTGGATGGCATGTACCTCGGCATTATGGGCTGCTTGCGCGGCATTATAGGTTGCATGCGCGGCATTATAAGCAACATGAGCAGCTTGTTGTTCCCGTAGTCTCTGAAGTTCCGACTCTAGCTGAATCATCCTGGTGGTAGTGGTCCTGCTGCTGGTCGAGACTGCCTTTCGTTAAAATCCTAGAGTGGTCTTCAGGACCCCCTCGCCCTTCTTTCCTAGACCCCGGCAGTAGAAGTTGTTTGCTCACGGTGGGAAGGTTGTGCCCATGATCCTCGCCCTAACCGTCAGATCCGAAGTGTCGATCCGGGACATGGCTTCGGACATCTCTTTCTCCTGCATATCCGGCCATGTCTCCCTCACTATAGCACTCATCACCTCGTCACTAGCCTCCCTCACCTTCGCCTAATTGGATCAGAAAAAAATTATTAATTAACATATATATAAGTAAAATTAAAAATTTAAAAACGTAAGATGACTTACAATATCCTCCTGGGCGTCAGGATATGCCTTCTCGTACGTATAGACGTACCGGTTGACTTCTGGATGTTCCCTGGCCGCCTCGTCCATGAAGACAGCGAACGGTCTAGAACCGGCATGATGGTTCCTTGTGTTGCGTTGCCGGCGTTCGCCCGGGAAACGGCCTTCAAAGAAAAAAATAAACTATTAGTAACATATTTAAAAACGGACGTACTTAATGACAAATTAACTATTTAATTTTTTAAATACCTGTTTATGAGGGTTGTTGAATTCTGATGTCAGAAGCCAACGCCACTCGTACTCCCTGTACTGGAACTCAGCAGGGATACCAGAACGTGCGTTCCCGTGCGTAGTCCAGTGGGTCCGCAACTCGTTCTTCCACTCCTTGTACCTACAGATACAACAAAAATATTAGAAATATTATTAATATCACATACAATTTTGTTTTTTCATTAACTTCCCAACGTACATTCCCCCATGCACAACGTCCGCCCAGCTGTTCTTCAAGTACTCGGGAACGTCAAACCACACCTGCATTTAACCGTTTATTAGTTTAGTTTTTCGAGAAATCAACAATGTAATACATAATATTATTGAGGCATTTTGTAAACCTACCGACATCGCGTTGTGGATCATGTCCTTAACCTCCTGCGGGACCTCACCCCAGTCTGACCACAACATAGGGACTCTATCCCTAATGAGCGCTCCCACGCGACCGGAGTACGTCCTCGACTTCCCGCCCGATACTATGTCGCCATCCCCGTCAGTACCGATGACGATCCTCCCTGAGGTACTAATGGTCTTCTCGAGAGCCTTCCCTGTGACATGGCCTCTCTTCTTCTTTGCCGGCTTCGCTCCGACGGTGCCTGTCACATGATAAACCAAATTGATTATTAAAATCGGAGACCCTTTATTATTAATTATAAGAAAACAAATCATTCATCTTTTATTACCTGAGGGCGATGCGGCGGACGCGACGGATTCCGTCTCTGTCGCCGATGATGATACCCTCACGGAAATAAGAGGCGTATCAAAAGGCACGAACCGGTACGCCGCTGATGGAGCGACTGGCGGGGGCAGTGGATAAATCGGTGTCCCTGAGCCATCGACTGTAGGTAAGGCCGGTATCATCCGCGGAAGGAATAGATGAGGCGGCGGCATCAGTACCCCAGATGACCCACCATCCGAAGCAGTAGGACCCGGAGTGGGCGGCCGGTGTATCTCAGGCATACGGGGTGCAAACACCTCCGTCTGGGTCTGAGGCCACAGCTCTCTCGAGGAATGAGGGACGCCTCGCTGCCTCGATGAAGTGGGCACCGAAGGCTGCCTCGAGGAATGGGAAACGCTCGGCGGCTGCCTCTGCGCCGTCTCCAGAAGGGTCGCATGTCTGGCTGTCATGTGGCCCTAAAACGACGTTTGAGGGTTGCTAGAGGTTCCCTCAGACGATTCGGACCTTTGGCCCTTCGAACCCTTCGTCGATCTAAAATTACCGCTCATCCTGTTTAAAATATTAATTTGAATCAAAGCTGTTTAAAATACTAACTAAATTGTACTCTATTCCAATTAAAATATCCAGCAATTCATTACTTAACAAGACAATAATTCAATTAAATAAGCATACTAGCAGACTAGTTCAATCAATTGACTTCAAATTGTAATTTTTTTTTTCCAATTTCATACTTCAAATTCAAATTCTATACCCTTCCACCATATCAAATATTCCAAATCATTACCAACCCAATTGAGCATTAATCATTCCCAAATTCCATAATACCACAAATTTTTTCAAAGGTCAAAAAGCACCGTAATTTCAGAAACACATGCATAAACCAATTCCAAAACAATTCACACCACTACTACAAATATGACCTCTAATGACAGAAATTTTATGACGTTTGGCGAAAAACGTCATTGTAAGGTCTTTCCATGACGTTTCCAGCAACAAACGTCATAAATCTGAATCTGAGTTTACTTTTATGACGTTAGTTGGCCGTCATCGTAAATCATCACTTTTCATGACGTTTAACAACCGTCATAAATTTTATGATGTTTTATAAACGTCATTTTATACTTTTCCATGACGAATTTGGGACGTCATGGTAGATCTTTTGATAACGGTTTCTAAGCATCATTGATTAGTGTTTCAATGACGTTTTTCAGACTGTTGTTAATTTTAACTGGGCCTTGACAATTTCGCAACGTCATAAAATGTTTTGGTCCAAATTTTCAAGAACCCGTGCTATGAGTGTTCACATTTTCACTTATTGGCGCCTTAGCCCAATTCTCTGCCGCCCAAATGTTTTTTTTTTTTTTTTGGAAAGTTGTTCTCCCTTTTAGGGTTACGACATTGGGAAAGTCAATTAAGAAGCATCCTAAAAGAAAAAAATTGCAAACAGCTAGCTAGAGATCGACTCTGCCTAAACTCGCTCACTCTTTCTTTCAACCAAACACTCGTCCTCCTAGATATCAAACTCGCCGGCGATCCTAAGCTTGCCGACGAACTCTCTCCTTGAGGAAACTTACTTCGGCGACCGTCACTCTCTCGGTGATAACCCTAATCCCTTCTTCTGTTTCATTTAGATGGTCTAATTGTGGTTTCGAGTATGGGTTTGTTGTTGTTTTTAGTAGAATCTTGCGAAAAGTCGAAACGAAATTGTTGGAATGAGCACACTTGTACTGGGTTGATACCATTTTGTTCATCTCATACATCTGCTTGATACCAATTTGTAACTAGCATTGTGTCTTTAATTTGTGTTTTAAGATTTTGGGATATATAGATATGAATTCGCTGTAAAAGATTTAATCTTTTTGTGAATTGTGGAATGTGAATTCTGGAAAAGATTGGATCTTTGATGATTTTAGTGAAGAGCTAGAATGATAAAGTTAGTATCTGTTTGTTGAATGCATAAAGATTTCTAAACTTCACTAACTAGTTTTATTAGAACTGCTCCCACAAAACACAGAACCTGATATAACATAAGCAAATGCTCATGTGTATTTATAGCCATTGGGGATTGAATGGGAACTACTTTATTTTCATTGTTTTGATAGTGCATTTATATATTACACTACGATGATGATATAGAATTTAAAAAGTAGATATGAAAGAATGTTTTGCGTGGCAATAAAATTTTTAATCAGGTTGACAATATTCATATGGCATTGGCATCTGATGTGGGTGGTTTAGGCAACCCAGCTTCATTTTGGCTTTGTAACAAGAATTAATCAATTTTTAGCTCTCACTTACTCACTGGATTGTGATGCAAATGCCACTCATGACAGCTTTACTTATAATATGATCAAGACAATAATTAAATTAATGTTGTACTGAAGAATGCATGTATACTAAAAGTTGTAGCTACTTACTATCGACTTTCCGTCACGAATGTCTTGAATGTATCTAGACAGCTAGCTATTAAGCTATACATATATAGTTAGAGATTGTAATAGTTAAGTTAATAGAAGCATAGTTATATGCAACTTGTCTACATATCATGCAATTATGACTGAGAACTTTGTGACTTGTAGTAGTAGTTGCTGAAATTTTCTATATCTTACAGGTTTTCCTCTTTTGATTTTGTGAGGATTGGGATTGCTGTAGTGGTTAGGAGCTGTTGTTTCTTTAGGGATTTGGAAGTACGAGGTGGTACTGCTCTGCTGAACTGTTTGTGAGGACTGGTATATTCTAGTATCTTGTTATCTTTTAGTTTTTGGCTTTGTATGAAGAAACTGTATAATTGGTCTCATTTATTAATTGGTCTAATTTATTTCATGTTTTGGCGCTTTGATTGTATCACTGTTTAGAATGAGTTTTGGGCGTTTGATTGTGTCATTGCTAATCTTAGTTTTAATTCAGATTCTTTCTCTCTGCATGAATTCTTTCCAAGTAGCTATATATGATATAAATCTGATATGATTGATTTCTGATATATACTTCAAATCTTATTATGCATAATTTGTTTCAAATATTAACATTAGTTGTATATATTAAACTTTCTGTTAATTATCTTTTAGTAAATCAAATTATAATTTGTTTGGACTTATAAAATTGTATAGGTGTAATGCGATTCTAGTTTAGCATGGATAAGAGCTGGATAAAATGGGATCCAAATAGTTCTGAGTTCTAAGCAAAAGTTAAGGATTTTATCTTATACTCTAAGAAGTTTGCAAGGAATCCAGACAAAGTCTTATGTCCTTACCTTATTTGTAGATATTGTAGTCCACAATATGATGAAACAATATTGTTCCATTTGACCAAATATGGCTTTGATCCAACGTATAACATCTGGGTCGCTCATGGTGAGCCTACCATATTAGAAAGATGTGCACAAGTCAATGGTTCTGCTACACCACCTCATATTGATGATGATTCTGAAATGCTAGAAGTGCATCAAATGTATGAAGATGCAAGTTTTCAGTTACTTGTTGAAGGTGAAACCCCTAGTTTTACTAATCCAGAAGATAGGTACCAAAAAAAAATCATAGAGGCTGAAGTTCCTCTATACCCTGGTTGTACAAAGTACACAAAACTATCAGCAACCTTAAACATGTATAAGCTGAAAGCCGAATCTAGTCTTTCTGATACTGGGTTTGATAACTTCATGAGGGAATTCCAAAATATGCTGCCAGATGGAAATAGTTTTCCCGAGTCACTGTCCACAGTAAAAAGACACTTAAACACTTTGACTTAGGGTATGAGAAGATTGATGCATGCATCAATGACTGTTGCTTGTATAGGGAAAGGAGTACGAGAACTTACAAAAATGTCCTAAATATGATGCTTCAAGGTATAAAGTAAACCCACGCACTGGGAAAATAAAAAAATGAGTGCCTGCAAAAGTTTTGCGCTACTTTCCAATACTTCCCAGAATTCAGTGGATGTTTCTTTCAGCATCTGTAGGACACCAGTTAACGTGAAACTCTACTCATCACAGCCAGGATGGGAAAATGCGTCATCCAATAGATTCAAATTGTTGGAGTACAGTAGACAAAAAATGGACTACTTTTACATCTGATCCAAGGAATTTGAGATTTGGACTTGCAACTGATGGGTTCAATCCATTCAGTAATCTTAGCTCCACACATAGTGTTTGGCCAGTGATCCTTGTCATCTATAACCTTCCACCAAATGTGTGTATGTCTTCTGAAAACTTAATGCTAAGCTTGCTCATTCCAGGCCCTAAACAACCAGGAAACGACATTGACATATATTTGCAGCCACTTGTAGATGACTTAAATAAAGCTGTGGGATGGTGTGGATATGTATGATGCCTATACTAAAACCATGTTTAACCTTAGAGCTATCTTATTGTGACTATTAATGACTTTCCAGCATATGGCAATTTATCCGGGTTAACCACAAAGGGAGAATTTGCTTGTCTTATATGTGGTCCTGATACTTGCTCTCATTGGCTACCACTTGCAAAGAAGACTGTTTACTTGGATAATAGACGTTTTCTTTCTTCTAACCATGTTTTCCGCTCTAAACATAAATGGTTCAATGGAAGAAAAGAGAGAAGGGTGAGGCCTAAAATATTTGCAGGGAGAGCTACAGTTCGTGCTTTAGCTGGGTTCACAAATAAGTGCCGGGGGGGAAGGCAAAGGAGAAGAAATTGAAAAAAGGTTACCCAACTAAGTTGTTAAAGAAGAAGTCCTTATTTTTTGACTTGCCGTATTGGGAGGTCAGTGTCTTAAACCAAGTGTTAGTTATTACTATTTTTAATTGTTACAGTATTATGATGATGAATTATATGTTTAATGTTTTTTATTTTTTGGTTTATAAATAGGAACCGCTTGTGCGCCATAATTTGGATGTCATGCATATTGAAAAGAATGTGTGTGAGAGTGTTTTAGAAACTATCTTAGATGTGAAGGGAAAATCTAAAATTGGGGCAGCTTCACGTAGAGATCTTGAGTTACAAGAACTTATGGATGATGTTCCAGTAGAAGAAAGAGTGAATAAGCTGGATGTTTCTAAACCTTATACCTTAACAAAACTTGAAATACCAAAATTTGTTTGGAGGCTGTGGATGCAAAGGTTTCCTGATGGATACTGCTCTAACATTGGGAACTGTATCAAGATGAAAGAATGCAAAATTCTTGGACTCAAGTCCCATGATCATCATGTCTTGATGCAACAACTTTTGTCTGTTGCTGTGAAGGGGCTTCTACCTGTAGGTATTAGGAAAGCAATATTTCGTCTCTCTTCATTTTTTCATGAGTTGTGTCAGAGAGAACTTGATAAAAAAATATTAGAAGAGCTGGAAGATGAGATTATTGAGACCCTGTGTCTGTTGGAGAGGTACTTTCCTCCATCGTTTTTCGACATAATGATTCACCTCACAATTCACATAGGAAGAGAAGCAAAACTATGTGGTCCAGTTCATTATAGATCGATGTCCCCTTTTGAGAGGTACTTCAATAACTTTAAATTTTCTGTTTTATTGTGATGTGATGTGTTGTGTGCATGTTTAACTTTGTCTTTGTTATATAAATTGTTAGATACATGAAGGTCCTTAAAGGTTATGTTAGGAATCATGCAGCTCCAGAAGGAAGTATTGCAGAAAACTACCTAGCAGATGAGTGTGTTCGGTTTTGTGGTCGGTACATGAAGCACTCATCTGTGTTTAGTAGTAAACAAAAACGAAATGATGTCATTGAAGACGACACAATAATTGAAGGATCAACACTTCTAAAAGGTCGATCTGTACAATTGACTGATGAAATGCACAAGGTTGTGCATCTCTGTGTGCTTAACAACAGTCAAGCAGTTATACCTTACATTGAGTAAGTAAAAATATCTTTAGTTTTTAAACCTTTTTGAAAAATAGATTGATGTGTTTGATGCTTCATTAGGGTTCATAAGGAAGAGTTAAAGTGCTTAGATCAACGGTTGAGAACTGATTCAAAGTTGCTAGAGAAAGTGCATATGGAGAAATTTGTCGAATGGTTACAAGCTAAGGTTTGATATAATGATATTTGGTTCATCTGTTTTAGGGTATTGATTAAACCTTGAGCTAGAGCTGAAAGTAAATATTTCTTAATAACTTTTTCCATATTCAACTTGAAGCTGGTAGTACTTGTCTCGAGTCTGATGAAACGCTCTCTTACCTTGTAAAAGGGCCAAGACGTTGTGCAATGTCCCACCCTGGTTATATTATTAATAGAAAACGCTTCCATACTATTGAAGCTAATGTTTCTACGCAAGATTATGGTGTGCATATTGAAGCGGATACATCATCCAATTATTATGGGATTATTAGACAAATTTTGGTCTTGGATTTTTACAAGTTTCGGTTGGCTGTATTCCTTTGTGATTGGGCCAACATGGCTTCTGGTGTGAAGAAAGTAGATGGATTCACTTTAGTTAACCTTCATGAGGGTTTAAGTAAAAAAGATCCATTCATCTTAGCCTCACATGCCCAACAAGTGTTTTACTCTAGAGATAATGAAAAATCCAGCTGGTATGTGGTGTTAAAGGCACCACCAAGAGGTTTTGATGATTTGGAACAGTTTGATGACAGTTTTTATGCATCTTTTGTTACTCAAGAGGCAGCTGCACTTGACATAGACCTTGAGGATGATGTTGAAACCTAATTGAAAATTTGCTTTTCTTGCCTAGCTAGTGATCATTTTTTGTAACCTTATTGTATATTTGTAATGTAGCCTAGCTAGTGACCATTTTTGTAAACTGATTCTAAACATGCTTGTACTATTTTGTACTTATAATATACTGATGTCATGCATAATGATCATTTAATTGGAATGCTGCTCACAATTTATGATATTGTTTTGTACTGTGCTAATACATTGTTTCATGTGTTAAGACTTAAGAGACTAAGGAAATAGGGAGGAAAAGAGGTAGAAGGGCCTGAATTGGATGCACAAATTGCAGAAGCTGGTAATTTTCAACAAGAAGAAGTTCGACCTGAGGTTCCTGAGGCTACTCCTGATGCTGTCAAAGGGAAAACGAGAGGAAAGACTACCTTACAAGTCATTCCAACTAGAGAATTAAATCGTCCAACGCTTGAGTGGAATGAATGAGGACAACCTGTGAGAGAATTATCAGTAAGATTTTTAGCTCAACTGTTGGGGTTATAGTAAGAGAGCAGGTGCCGATCAACATAGATGATTGGCGTAATACTGAAGATAAGATAAAAAATGAAGCTTGGGGTATTTTGCTGGTAATGTGATTTCCCATCTGGTTTTTTTTTTCTTTTCCTGTTGTAACATATCAATACACTTAAATATGGAAGCTGATCATACTTTGATGTGTTGTAATGCAGCAAAAGTATAAGCTGGATCTGATTCACAAGACATTCATCTTGTAACAAATGGGAAGACTATGGAGAGCTTACGAATCTGAACTCTCAAGCAGCATTATGAGTGTCTTAGATTCTCAACGCAACAAGACAGAATGCGCAAGGCTTCTCAACTTACTTAGACCTGATGATGTGCCTCAGAAAGAGTGGGATGCATTCGTGGCACAACGTAGTTCAGAGGCATGGAGGGTAAGTGACTTGGCATAATGTGCTTTTTTGTTTCTATAAATAATAGTTGATTTTTCTGAAAATATTTGGTGTTATGATTTGCAGGAAATGAGTGACAAAATGAAGGCAATAAGGGGTAGACAACTTCTTCCTCACACTCTGAGCCGAAAAGGTTATGCAAGAAATGAACATGATCATGTAAGTTAAAAATTGTTCGAAGAATCCATAATTTAAATTTTTACAACTGATTTTTAAATTATCTAATATCTGAACTAACATATGTATTTTTGCTCATTAAAGAAAAAAAAACTGGAGAATCCTTGTGTAGAACAAGGTCATTTCTCAAAGGCCATGAGAAGTCCAAAAACAAGTATGTCCTTGCCAAATGTGTAAGTATTTTCCATTGTCAAAATTTTTGCTTTGTCAGGGCATAGTTGATTTGTATTGTGATATATTCTTAGTTGTTGCTTTTTAATATTCATTTGTTTAGGCTGAGATGGAAGCTAAACTTGCTGAGCAACCTTCTAATGAAGGGCATGTTCCTGTAAAGTATGATGTGTTGAGTCAAGTTCTTGGTAAGGAGAAAAATGGTCGTGTTAGAGGCCTGGGAGTAGGTGTTACACCTTCAAGGGTAGATGCTCAGCTGCAAAGTAGCTCTTGGAAACAAGATTTTGAGGAGAAACTTAAGGCGTACTCTGAGCGGACAAAGATTCTTGAAGACATAATTTTTGAATTAGTAAGTTTTGTGGTTTAACAATGTTGTTTAGATTCTATTTTATCTGTGTGCATGCTTAAATAATTTGTTATTGTTTTCAAAGAGGGGAAATGCTTCTACTACTGGTGGAAATGGACATGCTGGTTGTAGTAATGGTGGAAGCGCACAAACAGCCCTGATATAGCACAAGTAAGTTGTTGGTGCATTCTTCTAATTCAATAAAAATTTGTTCATTTTTTAATACTTACTTACTTATATCTTGGCAATTTAGGATGGATATGAAAATGGTAAAAAAAGATTGAATCCTAGCCCTATGACAGTAAACTCAAAGGTAAGTTTCAAAGCTGAATCTGTATGTGGTATTGTTTGTTGTGTGTATGTGGTTAACTTTTGTCCATTATAAACATGAAGCATTTGGATTGTGAATTTGGATTGTAAACTTCTGTCATTATGTAAGCTGTGTGTGATTGAAACTTTGGATTATGTAGTCAGTACAAGGGAGCACTCTACTTGGTATTAATCAGCTCTGCAACATGCTCAGCTGGGAGGGCACTGATGAAGTTGTGGCTAAAGGGATAATCTCTGCAACTGACCCAGCAACCAAAGTGCATGGCTATAAGCTTGGACCTGATTGTTACAGAGTCGAGATTGAGGAGGCTGTCAATCCAAGAGCTGAGTTCTTTCGTTTTCAGCCAGAATTTTCTGCCATGGAAGATGCAGTTGGAAGCACCATTGCTTGGCCAATTAAGTACATTGTCCCTCGCACTTAAGAATCGACACTTTTAGTTCTTTTAGTCCTCTTGCTTATGTGACAATGCATGCAGACATAGTATTGCTGTTTTGGTTTTGTTACTAGCACATGGGTAGTGAACTTGTAGTTTGATTTTGGCAAGAGCTACAACTTTTAGCTAGTTATTTTGCATTTTGAATGATGTCAATTATATGGTGATGATGAACTCTTTCAATATTAGTTGATTTGTACTGTCAATATTAGTTTCAAATTATATTTTTTTTCACAAATATGTACTTTTTATGACAGATTAAAATTGACATCAAATATGGTAACTTGACGTTTGGAACATCATTAAAACAAAACATGACACAAAAACAATGTCATTGAAACATTTGAACCATTCTCAGAAACATCATAGTGAATATTATGACACCGGATAACTGTCATGGTAAACATTTCATGACATGAAATGAACGTCATAATAATTGTTACAACGATAAGAAACAAGAGTCATTAAAACCTATTTCATGACCGTTTTCGAACATCATAAAAACTATTTCAACAACACAAAATAAGAGTCATTAAAACTATTTCATGACAGTCCATAAACGTCATTCTTTTATATTAACGACGTTTTACAAATGTCATGAAAGAAATTTGACGACGTTTATCTAACGTCATTATTTCGTACCCCTACCATGACACCGGTATAGATGACGTTAAAGATGACTGTGGGAAAACGTCATGGAAGGGCTTTAATGACGTTTTGTGTGTGTCATGGAAAGTTTTTTTGTAGTAGTGACACCAACAATTCACACCAGATCAACCAATTCCAAAACAATTCACACCAACACATAAATTAGAGTTCATACTTTTACCTCCGACCTTAATAATGTGGCAGCTGCGGCGAGGCTGGGCTGGGCTGGGCGGCGGAGACGGCGGAGCGAAATTTAACAGTGGAGGTGAGGACGGAGAAGTAGCAGGTTTCCTATTGCCGGGAGAGGGAGAGGGCGACCGGAAGAGGGAGAGGGCGACGGAGAGGGAGACCGGGAGAGGGAGAAGGCGACCGGGAGAGGGAAAGGGAGAGGGAGAGGCGGACCACAACTGGTTATTGACGGAGGAGGCGGACCAGGCGTTAGGGTTTTTTCGCTGGGTTTTCTACGGTCCCGATAACTTTAGCCGACAAAATAATTACTTCATCGGCTAACATTTGAAATTCGTCGGCTAACCCTTGAATTTCGTCGGCTAAACCTTTGAAATTCGTCGGCTAAACCTTTAAAATTCGTCGGCCTAGGTTTTAAATTCGTCGGCTTAACCTTGAAATTCGTCAGCTAGTAATTTTTATTCAATATTTTTAATTTATCTGTTTTATTTTATTGTATTACCTATAGCCGACGAGTTTTTAATAATGTCGTCTGCTAAATTACTTTTTATACATTCGGCACATTGTGATTGTGATGATGAAACTTGAGAACCGAAAATCCGACCGTCAGATCTGACCACCATGAGAAAATACATGTATGGGAAAAAATTGAACTTGATCCGACAAGGTTAAGGGCTCGATCCGGACGGTCAATCCCATAAGTCAAACCCCTAAACGCACGGAAAAGGTCATTGGACCGTCTAAATTACGTATTTTGGCCGGACCTTCAACTGAAAATAGTTTCAAACCGATGACACGCAACAAGTCGTATAAAAATTTGCCAAAAAATAACCACGGATGATAGGGCTACCCATAGGGAGAAAGATTGGAAAATTGCATTGACCGCAACTATCGGCACCGAGACTTTACCGGAATACCGTGATTTTTCAACCATGGACGTATTTAACCATTCTGGTCATATCTTATTTCACCACTTTTTTGCATTTGAAAGTTCTACGTATAGTTTTTTTTTGAAACGGAACATTTACTCAACACTTGGTAAACAAGTTATACAACATTAGTAGGCATGTTGTGATTGTGATGATCAAACTTGGAAACCGAAAATCCGACCATCAGATCTGACCATCATGATGAAATACATGTATGAGAAAAAATTGAACTTGATCCGACAAGGTTAAGGGCTTGATCCGGACGGTCAATCTCGTAAGTCAAACCCCTAAACGCACGGAAAAAGTCATTGAACCGTCTAAATTACGAATTTTGACCGGACCTTCAACTGAAAATAGTTTCAAACCAATGACACGCAATAAGTCGTATAAAAATTTGCAGAAAAATAACCACGGATGATAGGGCTACCCATAAGGAGAAAGATTGGAAAATTGCATTGACCGCAACTATCGGCACCGAGACTTTACCTGAATACTGTGATTTTTCAACCGTAGACATTTTTCACCATTCTCGCCATATCTTATTTCACGGCTTTTTTGCGTTTGAAGGATCTACATATAGTTTGTTTTTGAAACGGAACATTTACTTAAACACTTTGTAAACAAGTTACACAACATTAGTAGGCATGTTGTGATTGTGATGATCAAACTTGAGAAACAAAAATCCTACCGTCAGATCTGACCATCATGATAAAATACATGTGTAGGAAAAAATTCAACTTGATCCGACAAGGTTAAGGGCTCGATCCAGACGGTCAATCCCGTAAGTCAAACCCCTAAATATATACATGTTCAATAATCATAACACTTTGCAACTTGATTTATAGGCAACTTGGAGACTACAAAGATTATGTGGCTAATAAATCCGCGCCTGAAGGATGTATAGTTGAAGCATATATTGCGCACGAGTGCGTCACCTACATGAAGTTGTATTTAGGAGCGTTGAAGGAAACAGACGAAGCCATGCCGGTAGATGTACCGAAGTTCAATCTTTCCATACTCTCCAGTGATGTTGAAGTTTATGGAATTTTGCCAGACTCCTACAAGTTGCAACCACATGAGCTAGTCATTGCCCACTGGTGGGTATTGATTAACTGTCCAAAAGTTGAATACTGGAAAGACATTCATCTATATTGTCTAGACATTCAAGGTGATCTCGAGTACCACAACATGGAGTTCGCAAACTATTTTGGCGGCTGGGTACGTAATTCAATATTTCTGTACGTATTTATGTTTATTGCATAATTATCCATATTTACAGTTGAATGGTTGGTTGCAGATGAACCATATTCAATTTGATGGTCACCCAAATTGGTCGCACGAACTAAGACTTCTAGCGATGAAGCCGATAATGTCAAGAGTTTAATAGATGTGCAAGGTGAATGGCGTGCAATTTATATGTGAACAGAGAGACAGCAGACAGAGAACACAGAATTCTGGGGTGATGGCGCATGGTGGGCGGAATGGAGTTGACTATTACGGTGTTCTTGATTCAGTGGTGGAACTCGTTTACGGTAAAGGCATGATAGTGCACCTCTTCAAGTGTAGATGGTTTGATACTAGCCCGCAGAGCATGAAGACCGATCAGTACGGAATATTATCGGTGAACACTGCTACAAGTTCTTACGAAGATGACCCGTTCGTTTTTGCCACATCGGTAAAACAAGTGTTTTATCTTGATGACCTTGCTAAGGGTGACGCGTGGAAAGTAGTCAACCTTGTGCACCCTCGAAACATTTACCGGGCGGCTACACTTGGAGAGGCCGAAGACCAGGAAGAAGATGTTGAATTTTTTCCCATACATGTATTTTATCATGATGGTCAGTTACGAAGGTCGGATTTTCGTTTCTCAAGTTTGATCATCACAATCACAATGTGCCGAATGTATAAAAAGTACTATAGCCGACGAATTTCATAGGTTTAGCCGACGAATTTCATTACTTTAGCCGACGAGATTAACAGGTTTAGCCGACGAATTTCATAGATTTAACCGACGAATTTCATATGTTTAGCCGACGAGAATTTTATTTCATCGACTAAAGGTATAGGGTATATAATTAAACCCAGCGCTCGACAGCCTCCACAGCGCTCGACAAAAACCCTAAAAAATCCAGAGCTCGCCCGCCTCGCCGTGACGCTGTCGCTTGTCTTTCGAAGTTTGCTCGCCCGCCTAGTCGTCACTCGCCCATCGCCGTCGCCTGCTTGGCTGGTCCGCTACTCTGCTCCCTTTTCAAGGTCAGGTATGGTCATGATCTCCCTTTTCATATTTCTTGTAAGGAATCGATCGAATGCATGTGGTTCCAAGTTCTTTCTTTTGATTTCCAGCTTGGTAATGCGGTATATGGGTTTGTGTTAACATCATTGTGTCTCACCACTTTGCACCAAATTCATAAGACTACGATGAAAATGTATGATATGCTAACATTTTTTAATTCGAAGATTATTAGAGTTTTGCAGTCGCAGATTAAGCTCAAGTCAATATATCAATCAACTGAGTCCATCTCTTTTGATATTCAAATAATGTACTTAAAGAATAATACATCAACTCACTGTAATAAATTTCTATGTTATAGTCGAAATTCAATAAACGACAAAGAAAAGAATACTATTTGGCATTGGTGATACAAGATATATTTCCCATCTATTATTATATAGTGTGGTGAAACCCAAGATGAGTTTCCAATTCGCTCCTATATACAACACGGGGAACAAATGAGTAATAGATAGTAGATGAATTAACGAACAACATTGAATAGATTTTAAAGATATGATAAATGGGATCTAATGTTGACAGAAGAACTGACAATAGCGAAAAATGAGTATAAGAGAAATGGAGAAGCTGCCTACTAGTTTTTTTATTTTTTTATTTTCTGGTATGGGTAATGGCTGCACAAGTAAATATACCTCTACTTGAGAGTTTTTTTTCTCCAAAAAACTGTCTAGGCTGGAGCCTATACAGCCCACTGAGTGTATCTGCCCATGCCTCAGCCTTGATTCAAATTAATATTTTAAACAGGATGAGCAGTAATTTTAGATCGACGAAGGGTCCGAAGGGCCAAAGGTCCGAATCGTCTAAGGGAACCTCTAGCAACCCTCAAACGTCGTTTCGGGGCCTCATGACAGCCAGACGTGCGACCCTTCTAGAGACGGCGCAGAGGCAGCCGCCGAGCATTTCCCATTCCTCGAGACAGCAAGAGGTGCCCCTTTCATCAAGGCAGCGGAACGTCCCTCATTTCTCGAGGCAGCTGTGACCTCAGACCCAGACGAAGGTGTCTGCACCCCGTATGCCTGAGATACACCAAGCGCCCACTCCGGGTCCTACTGTTTCGGATGGTGGGTCATCTGGGGTACAGATGCCGCCGCCTCATCTGTTCCTTCCGCGGATGATACCGGCCTTACCTGCAGTAAATGGCTCAGAGACGCCGATTTATCCACTTCCCCTGCCAGTGGCTCCATCAGCGGCGTACCGGTTCATGCCTTTTGATGTGTCTCTTATTTCCACGAGGGTATCATCATCGGCAACAGAGACAGAATCTGTCGCGTCCGCCGTATCGCCCTCAAGTAATAAAAGATGAATGATTTGTTTTCTTATAATTAATAATAAAAGGTCTCCGATTTTAATAATCAATTTGGTTTATCATGTGATAGGCACCGTCGGAGTGAAGCCAACAAAGAAGAAGAGAGGCCCCGTCACAGGGAAGGCTCTCGAGAAGACCGTCAATACCTTAGAGAGGATCGTCATCGATACTGACGGGGATGGCCACATAGTATCGGGCGGGAAGTCGAGGACGTACTCTGGCCGCGTGGGAGCGCTCATTAGGGATAGAGTCGCTATGTTGTGGTCAGACTAGGGCAAGGTCCCGCAGGAGGTTAAGGACATGGTCTACAACGCGATGTCGGTGAGTTTACAAAATGCCTCAATAATATTATGTCTTACATTGTTGATTTCTCGAAAAACTAAACTAACAAACGATTAAATACAGGTGTGGTTTGACGTTCCCGAGTATCTGAAGAACAGCTGGGCGGACGTTGTGCATGGGGGAAGGTACGTTGGGAAGTTAATGAAAAAACAAAATTGTATGTGATATTAATAATATTTCTAATATTTTTGTTGTATTTGTAGGTACAAGGAGTGGAAGAACGAGTTGCGGACCCACTGGACTACGCACGGGAACGCACGTTCTGGTACCCCTGCTGAGTTCTAGTACAGGGAGTACGAGTGGCGTTGGCTTCTGACATCAGAATTCAACAACCCTCATAAACAGGTATTTAAAAAGTTAAATAGTTAATTTGTCATTAAGTACGTCCATTTTTAAATATTTTACTAATAGTTTATTTTTTTTCTTTGAAGGCCGTTTCCTGGGCGAACGCCGGCAATGCAACACAAGGAACCATCATGCCGGTTCTAGACCGTTCACTGTCTTCATGGACGAGGCGGCCAGGGAACATCCAGAAGTCAACCGGTACGTCTATACGTACGAGAAGACATACCCTGACACCCAGGAGGATATTGTAAGTCATCTTACGTTTTTAAATTTTAAATTTAAATTTTACTTATATATATGTCAAAATGTTAATTAATCATTTTTTTCCCTATCCAATTAGGCGAAGGTGAGGGAGGCTAGTGACGAGGTGATGAGTGCTATAGTGAGGGAGGCATGGCCGGACACGCAGGAGGAAGAGATTTCTGAAGCCATGTCCCGGATCGACATTTTGGATCCGAGGGTTAGGGCGAGGATCATGGGCACAGCCTTCCCACCGTGAGAAATCAACTTCTACTGCTGGGGTCTAGGAAAGAAGGGCGAGGGGGTCCTAAAGACCACTCTAGGATTTCAACGAAAGGCAGCCTCGACCAGCAGCAAGACGACTCAGCTAGAGTCGGAAGTTCAGAGACTACGGGAACAGCAAGCTGCTCAGGCTGCCTATACTGCCGCAGTATATGCCACCTAGCAGGCCTAGCAGCAGCAGATGTTCCAGTACTTGCAGGAGTTTACAGCTGCCCAGCTTCATAGACTTCCGGCTCCGCCCATGCCTGCGTCTATACCGCTACCTCAGCCGCCGCAACCTCCTCTGCAGCAGCCCCCAGAATCGGATATTGATTTAGACGATCTAGATTTTGTGTAGTTGATCAATTATATAGTTTTATGTCCTTATTGTTGGTTATATGGAATTGTTTTGGTGTATTTTACAGCTTGCTTAGAATGGTAATTTAGAAATTTCGGGTTTTTTTTATACTGGAATTGACTTATAGCAGACGAAACATGTAATATATTCGTCGGCTATAGTATTTTTAATTTTTTTTTACAAGATTTAGCCGACGAATTATGGAATATTTCGTCGGTAAACCCTCTTAAAGCCGACGAAACAGACTATATTTTTAATTTTTTTATTACATACTATAGCCGATGAATATATTAAATGTTTCATCGGCTAAAGTCTCAGACTACGGTCGACAAAACATTTAAGATATTCGTCTTAATTTTGGGACAAAAACCAACGACGTCTTTTTCGTCGACTAAAGTCTCAGACTACGGTCGACGAAACATTTAAGATATTCGTCGGCTAAATTCTAGGACTATAGCCGACGACCTCTTTTTCGTCGGTTAAATTCTGGGACTATAGCCGACGACGGTTTCTAGTTTCGTCGGCTATAGTCATCGCCAACGACTCTTTCCCGACGAAACCATAGCCGACGAATTAAGCTAACAGGCCGACAAAACTTTTTGTCGGCTAAAGTGCTTGTCCTGGTAGTGCAAGTTTGCAATTAAGGATTTGGGGCGTCTTAAGTACTTCCTTGGTATAGAAATGGCTACTTCTCACAAAGAGTTGTTTCTAAATCAAAGAGTCAGAGCTTTGGCATAGCAAACCAACTACCACTCCCCTGTATAGCAAGCTTCAGTTTGAAACTTCAAGTGTTTTTCTCTCTAATATGACCTCTTATTAAAGGCTGGTTGGTAAGTTAATCTACCTTACAATCACTCGTCCAAACATTACCTATGTTGTGAGTATTGTTAGCTAGTTTATGCAAGCTCCTACTCAAGCTCATCTTCACATTATTAAGAGGATTCTTTGCCACCTTAAAGCTCTGCTGGTAGAGGTATTTTGTTGAAAACAATGGCAATACTAACATCATGCGGATTAGGCTAGTAACTCACTTGATCGGAAGTCTACTACTAGTTTTTGCACCTTTGTTGGGGAAAATTTAGTTACATGGAAGAGTAAGAAGCAAACGGTTATGGCTCGTTCCAGCGTAGAAGCTGAATATAGGGCAATGGTTACTACTGCTTGTGAGCTTATTTGGCTGAAGGGTTTGCTCTTTGATTTGGGATCCTTTTGTAGTCAACCAATCTCTCTCTATTGTGATAATCAAGTTGTCATGCACATTTCTTCTAATCCTGTTTTTCATGAAAAGACC
This sequence comes from Fragaria nilgerrensis, assembly GCA_010134655.1. Taxonomy (NCBI): domain Eukaryota; kingdom Viridiplantae; phylum Streptophyta; class Magnoliopsida; order Rosales; family Rosaceae; genus Fragaria; species Fragaria nilgerrensis. The sequence goes on from CM020982.1 coordinate 24,121,086, forward strand.
AAGCACATCAAAGTTGATTGTCATTATATTCGAGCTCAAGTTCAGTCAAAGATCATTGTCACTCATTACACTCGCAGCCATGATCAGCTCGTTGATATCGTCACCAAGTCTCTTTCAACATCCCATTTTCATCGTATTTGGGCAAGCTTGGCTTAATGAATCATCTTGATCCAGCTTGAGGGGGAGTATTGAGAGTTAGAGATTAGTTCTAATTGAACTAATCTAGTTCAAGTTGACTTTAGAAGTGTGAGTTGTGTATGACAGCTACAGTTGTGCTACCATGTACTGCTGGTCTCCTTTATCTGAAGCAACAAGTTGGCTGTTGCTACTTGTCTCTCTGCCAGCAGCAACATTTTGATCTCGGTCTCAATGCTACAGCTGTGGTTGAGTTTGCTTTAGCTTCTCTTATATGATTCTCATTGTATCTATATATACTTGTTATTAAACCTTGTAAAGATTATTAAACCTCGGTCTCGGTGCCACAGCTGTGGCTAAGTTTGCTTTAGCTTTTCTTATACTTGTTATTAAACCTTCTATCTATATATACTTGTTATTAAAGCTTGTAAAAATTATCAATAAATATAGAAGAAAAGCTTCCACAATCTTTTGTGTTCAGATTTCTTCATTGCAGTCACTATGGAGGCACTTGCTTTAAGAGCTTGTGAGTTGGTTCTTCATTTACGGTTTGTGAATGTTGCATTCGAGACTGATATCGTCTATCTAGTTGTTCAAGGTATGAAGGGAGAAGGTGGTTTGGATATCTCTGAATTGGGAAGAGTTTTGGATGATATTAGGGCTTTATTATCTAATTCACCCTGCCGAGATGCTAACAGAAGAGCGCATGATATGGCCAAATTTGCTTTAGTAGCTCAATTTCATTGTTCAAGGGAGGGAGGAGCATAATCCTCTGGAATTAATGAAGAAAGAACATAACAAAACTTAATAGGAAAAGAACAAAGAACATATTCTTTGTCTTGATGGGCAGAATACCTGTGTCGAACTCCAGATAGGTGTCGAACTTTGCTCGTTCTCATATCTTTTCTTGAACACTTTTTTCATGCTTTTCCTTGCTTCACCTCACGAAGCAAAGAATCCACATGAAAAGGAAATGCCGCGTTTCCTCTTCTCTCACTTGATTAGTTTTTTGGCCTTCTTCTAAATTGGAATCGTATGATGTGGCTCTTTCTATATAGATTGCCTCGATCACTAAGCTGGCTAGTTAAAGAAAAAGAGCTTAGATGATGATAATGAACCTAATAAAAGGTGAGAACTGAGATGAGAAGGATCCGATTTCAAAAGAACCATCTGGAACCTGATTTGTTCAACACCGAAAGCACCACTTTCTACACTGCAGCCTGCAGATGACCCTTCTATCACATCATTACTCCCTCGCCTTACGGGGTTATATATACCTGCACCCTGCACCGGCTCTATCTTATATTTACAGTACTCAGCATACACAATAATACTACAGTCACCAAGGCAAGTCTTAGCTCCAAGTGTTTCTTCATCAAAATGGCCAAGACCACAGAGACACAAGACAACCAACCTCCACCAGTGTGGAGAGAGTCTCTCGATCTCTCTCTCTCTCTCTCTCGCTCTCTCTCTCTCTCTCTCTCTCTCTCTCTCTCTCTCGCTCTCTCTCTCTCTCTCCATCATATGATTTACAGAACAACCTTTTAATGTTGATGTGGTGCAGGATACCCAACTGCAACCAATGATCCTCCAACTAGGAAGAAGTTTCGGCCCCAGACTAAAAAGAAAGGAGACAGGGCTTCATTGAGGGCTGGTAAGTTATCTCCATTCATAAGGATTTCTTACTCTCAACAGAAACGGGAAAATTACTGCACAATAGCAACGTTGGTACTTGGTAGTAACACAGCGCATTGACAACATACTCATCTTGTTCTTTGTTTTCATGTCCATATAATATTGATACTAATACTTTCATTTCACTGGTGCAGCTTATTTGCCTTGTGCTGCTGTTGGCTCTGCGAGGAATGTTTCTGAACTATTTTTCACCACCGCCATCATGTTGGTTTTTTCACTCGGCTGAACTACCATAATAGCTCTTATTGTCTCGGTGCTTTATAGTTTTTATCTCGGAGTGATCGCCTCTCTAGTCGCTATACTACTGTATTAGAACTACCATAATACATGTTGCAATAAAAATTCATTACCTTTTTATTTTCTGTACACTGCATTTCACACCAAAAGGGCCTCTGCCCTGCTCCATGCTCCCATTAAGCTCAACCCTTCATAAGTGCTTCACGATCCGCAAACACCTAGTTTTAAAAAGTCCATGTCGTGAATGAAGACATGCACAGTTGCACACCGTCTTCTGGGTTAAAAGACCTCTGGTATCTTCTCCCCTCCTTTTCTGAACTAGCAGTGCAGAGAAACAACCAATTGATGAGCAAACACCTGCTTAATAATAATTGGATTCCGGAAACGAAGCATTCTAATCCATGCCAGAGCCAGAATCGCCCGTTTCCTACGAGAACACAAGTCCATATCTTCGATATCAAGGGTCATATAAAAAAGGCTTCTCCTATGCAATCATGGCCCTTTTAAGCTTTATTATTACACCAAATTGTATAGCAAGATCCTCTCAAATCTATACATAGTAGTGATGTTACGTTAGGGCTAAATGAAAATTTGCGTAAAAGACTAGAAGAAATGCAGAAAGGAAAAATAAAATAAAAAACATAAATTAACGAATGAAGGATGCTTCTCAAATGGTATCAGACGATGGAAAAGCTTTTCCAGCTTGACGTTTGAAAGGATCCGGTTTGGGTCTAACTCTGATCGTGCTTTGTTGTAGGCATCAACTGGAAAACGCTTCCTAAGCCTTGCCTGCAGAGCGGTAAGCTGTTCTTTGTCCTTTGGGACCTGTTTAAGGAATGAGCAAGTAAGATTAAAAATTAGCTTGATCATGTAAATGATAATCTTAATCTGCAATTGCTAGTCCAGCTTTTGACTCGATTTTTATGCAGGTTTAGCATGAATTGGTGGATATCTGAGAAACCAAAATCCAGGTTGCATTTTGACAATAATATTAATAATAAATGATAAATATCAAGATGTATTGACTACCTCAATCTTGGCCCAGTGTTCATAAGAAGAATATGTATCCCACAACCGTGTCTGAGTTAGATGCCTGTAGTGGAAAAACTCTTCTGTAATATCCTTTCTTTGGCGGGCATCTGTCGTTGGAAGGTACATGATAATGCCAACCTGATACAAAACAAATACAATGTTATTGGTAGTGGTAAACACCTGATAAAAAGAGGCGAGTAATCCAAATTTTCTGAAACCAATTAAGCCTACAATCCAACTCAAATCATGCCCTGCAGTTTGTGACTCAAGTCTAATGTATAAACGAAAACCTCATGTGATTCAGAAAGTGAAAGTGATTCAGGATCATAGGCAAGGATTTTATGCAGGGAGATGAGTGAATTCTGTATATCATTCTCTCTTGAGCTCGAAGCTGGACTCAAGGGACTCTAACTACACTATCTGTCAGTAAACAATGAGCCTTGTATTGAAACTGATTACCCAAACCATATGGCACAATGATTCTCTCCCTATTTTGAACTAATTACTTAAAACTATATGGAACAATTGCACATGGTTTTTTCCAGCGAGATGAGTCAATTTTGTTTACTATGTACGCGAACAAGCACTTAATCTATCATTATCACTTAACCTTTTATATTTCAAGATGCATAGAAATTAACAAAAGACAAATGGAACACAGTTGTTCATGAATTTACCCATGAAAATATATCATCCTCCTTTAAGCTTGAAGCTGGACTCATGGGGCTCTTACTGCTGGCTGTCCAACGCTGCTCTATTGGAGCAGGTGCAGGAATCTCTTCCTTCTCTATTAGCTGTTTAGATCTTCTATGTATTCAAGGTCTTTCATGCTGGGTTTGGCAATAGTTCCAGCTGGAAAACAAGTCTCCGAAACCCATTGTTGGCCACCACAGTCAAAGCCCAAAATTTCATCACTCCATCCTACTCTGTATCCCTCCGACTTCCTCCAGAACTCTGCCTCAGCTTGATTCACTTTAACGATATGATCCTTGTTGAGAGGATTTAAGGCAATGAGTTTATCACGCAACTCTGTAAAAGAGAGTTCGTCTATGACTAAACTGTTGTCTGGAACTACTCTGCATTTATAGCATAAATCAACCACAAATAGCAGATGAGTCTGCCAAATAGCAGTATGAAATGCACTTCTATAAACAAATAATTGCAAAGAAAATGAAGAAGAGAGAGAGAACCTGATGCTATGCTTAACAGAAAAATATTAAAGAAACCAATACACGTGATAAATAAAAGAAATTGATCAACACTATTTCAGTCCCCGAAAAGAAAGCTTCAGAAATGGTTCTCGTAATGAAGTAATACTTTCTTCTCCTTCAGAGAATCCAGTTAACCACTTTTATTAGAATACCTAAAAGAATTAAAGGACTAAGATCTTTTTCCAGGAAAGTGAGGAAACAAGACAGATGAGTGAATCAGAGAGTGAAATCCATTGAGTCTGTGTCATTAGGTTTCAGAGATAGAATCAAGAAGTTTATGGATGACACTACAAGGTGACAGTTCAAAAACAATGCATCAATAGCATTAGACAGACGTAGTTTAAAATAATTGAACCATGAAAGGCGGCCTTCCCAACATCTAATTTCTTCACAGAAAGCAAACTGCAATGACAGATAACAGTCAATCTACATGCAAAATTACCTTTTGATTACCCTGTAAAAACTACCATACAATCCCTTCAAAAGGCCAACTTTTCCGTTCATTCATAAGATCTTTGTTACAATATACCTCAAGAAAATCTCACATCCACAAGCCACATTTCTAAAATTATGGTTTGCACTACAAAAGTTTATAAATTCATAAAACTCGAAAGCCTTTATGACAAGGATGATATCAGATGTTTTTTTTTTTTCATTCCAAAAAAAAAACATCTGAGGCTATTTTAATTTTATTTATTTTTTTATCTATGAAGACCAGTCTTCCAAAATCAAACAGTGAAGCAGACAAAGAATGATTCCTAAATTCAATAGTGACCGGCGACCAAACTGGTGACCAAATACATAATCAACTAGAACTTCATTGACACCAACCCTTGAATAGTCCTAAGAGCTCTTGTGAAAACAAAAATTCCAATTATGGGGAAATAAAGCACCATCTGCAAACCTTGCAACCATTAAAAGGCTTTGATCACCCATGCATTTATTTCCCTACTAAAAACAGCAATGTATAGAAAAATCCTCAACCACATTTTCTCCATCAGTGATCAAAATCAAAATACAGATGCTCAAAAATATTAAACTTCTCCACTGTGTGTATAATTTGAGAAACTAATAAAATATCCATTCTTATTCTTGGTTCCATTGACATCTAAGAAAGTTTGCTATATATTCCGAAGAACACATCTCCTTTAATCTACTTGCTTGCATAATTCATATTCTTATCAGACCATGATATACATCCCAAATCACAAACCAAATTGCATAGCATCCATCATACTAAACCTAACTAGAATTTAAACATACTTGTCTATTTTATTAATGAGTGTAATTTTAACAGTATACAAGCAAACTTTCTAACTTAATTTAGTCAATGAATTGTCGAGTAAAGGTTCATTGGCCAACTAAAGGTTGACAAAAAACTATTGTCATCACTATTCATAGTAGAAAATCTCAAATTAGTTAACTACTGGTGTTTTCTCTATTTTGCCCGAAGACTGAAGAGAACCCTTTCCTGAAACGAAGATTATACATTACCGTAAGACCATATTGTAAATTTGTAATGACTTTGTTCCCCACTATGTCATCTAGCTCAAGCAGTACTTAAACCTTTGCTTGACTGTACTTAAGACAAGATGTTCATTGCAAGCAGCTTATAATTTGCTCAGAAAGGAATAATTATCCCCTTTTATGGTCCTTGAATATGAGGAATTATCTTTCTAGCTTATACAGTAGAAAAAGGACAGGGGAGAATTGTACCTGTACTTCCTGAGGCATTCCCTGTATAGATCACGAATGTGCTGAATGGCTTCATCCGTTGTAAATTTGGGTTTGAACTTTGGGGGACCTTTCCATTTTGAGACAGGGTTGCACGTCACAATCACAACAGTGTCGGTATATGGAATATAGAGGTACTTCACATGTTTGTTCTCGGAGAGCAACTTCCTAGGGAAAAAGAAAAAAAAAAGAACCTTTAACCAGTGTGAAACATTTGATTCTGTATCATTCATTGCTCATTTATACTGTATAATGATCATACAATAAACACGCAGCCAGTGAATATAGGAATCGGAAAGAGACAAATGCGGAAAACAGTGTGAATTAGCAGCTAAGGCTGACTTATCAGTAGGACTTCTAAGATTTAAGAACCCAATGTGCATGTTGTGATTGACATTTATTTATTCATTTTTATAAGATAGTAGTACTCAAATTTTTCTAGATGACTGTGACAAAATACTTTTAATGGTTTCTCAGCACTTGGTCTAAGTGTTTTCACCATCCAATAGATGATTATAAGACCCTATGCTCCAAACTAATTAGATGTTGTCTCTCAGATTAATGTTCTACAATCAATCCATTAAGTAGTTGCAAGATATTGTCATCAGAACTGATTATTCAACCCAATGAAAAGAGTAAATCATTACTTGTGATTTTTCTTGATTTCTTCCATGTTTGAAACAGTAGTGTGCTCTACAAGCTCCTGTCTCTCAACACACTGGAGGGTAACTTCAGCAACAACTCCAAGACCGCCAAGGCCACAGCGAGCTAAATAAAACAGTTCCGGATCTTTCTCCTTGGAGACTTCTATTGTTCCCTTGGCAGGAGTGACCAATTCATGCTGATCACCTGCTCATCAATAGGAGGTAACCTTGCACCAGTACCATGTGCACCAACCTACAACATACGACATGTCATTTAAAAAGCAGGCAACAATGAAGAATGAATAATGTAAACGAGAAGAAACCTGCAGAATTCCACCAATCTGCTGCTCCCTAATGGATGCAAAGTTCTGCAAAGTAAGGCCCTGATCTTTAATCCCATCAACCAATTGCTGGACCCTGATCCCAGCTTGCACTCTCACTCGCTTCTTCTCCTTGTCCACCTCCAAGACCTCATCCATGAGAGCCAAATTGACCATCCCAGCCCTGGACAATCCAATCCCATTGGGGGACAACCCAGAGCCGACGGGGCGAATCCGGTACTTCCTAGCATTGGCCTCCTTGACTACTTTCTCGAGCTCCTCAAGGGTCTCGGGCTGGTGGAAGACCCGGGTCTGGACCTCGTGGGTCCCGCTCCAGTTAGAGACGGTGTGGAGCTCCTCAGGGAGAGGGGCGTAGCGGAAGATTTGGGCCTTCTTGTGCTTGGCGTCCTCGGGAAATGGGAAAGAGTAGTAGGTGGCGGCACCGCAGAATAACACGAGGGCGGTGTACCCCATGTACTTGCGCAGCTCAGATGCTGATGCCGGCGACGGCGACGGTGTTGAAGCATTGCAGAATGCACGCCCTGGGATTAATGGGTTTTTAGTGATTCTGGGGAGGGATAGGAGCGTGCGCTTGAGAGTGAGAGCTCTCTGCATTTTTCTGTGTGGGTCGTTTGTTGGCTTTTGGCAAGTTTATCGCTGAATTAGGAGGACCCAGGGTTTATCGGTCAACTCACACACTTTCTCTATTCTTTTGTCAAACAAAATAAAAGTCGAGGCAATGTGGCATGGAGCATGCTTGGGCATACAAAAAAAAAAAAAAAAACCATAGCATATGAATGTGGTAAATAGGTTCACAGAGCTTGTGTTGGACTCGTATTCAGTATGAGACAGGATTGTGCTCATAGCGATCGCAAAGTTTTAGTTGGTATCGGTACGGTCAGGATGTTTGATTTCTATTATCATTTATCAACCGCACCGTTTCGATTCCATTCGATTTCGGGATAATTTGATATAAATTAGAGTTGAACAATTTAGTGACTTACAAATACATCCTCATCAGTAAACTCAAGAGATCTTACTTTTCTTCCCATTTGTCTGAATAATATCATTTACAATATACATAGATATGTGTATCACTTAAACTGTTCTAATGAATCAAATTAAACTTTAGTTGTTCACTATACTATAAGACTTTCCTTTACCTGCATAATAAGCATTGCCATCATTTGATGATCAATAAAGACTTTTGCCTACCCAAATTGTCACATGAATGTCACAACAGAGATGTTGCTATTACACCTTACTATCGATTTCAAATTCAAAAGAGTAAAAGATAATCACCAAACGCCCTACTGACAAATTGTTCCATATAAAAAGATTTTACAGCCTAAAGAACACAAATCTCGTAAAAGAGAGCAGAAAAATTACCATAAAATACGCAAGACTAGAAATTAAAGATCAAGAATAAAATCTCGCTATTACATTAACATTAACAATTGGAAATGAAAAGAAGATTTGACATTCAAAACATGCATACAGAAAGAGATTAGCATGTGGACCATATAACAAGTAGCGCATCTTATTTATGGTAATTATGGGGCTGAGTATGATAACAAGTAGTGCATCCTATTTATAAGAGTTATGAATCTGGACGGTTCAATAAATTTGGTATGTATTTGACCTATACCAAACCCGACCCGTTTTTTGTTAGTTTTGATCTTGGGGATGCCTCCCACGTACTCACGTAGGGTCATCCTAGGTGTTAAAAAAGTAAAAAGTAAAAAGAAAAAAATCATTATGCACTAGAGTAGTCATCTTTCAATAATTATTATTATTATTATTTTTAAATATCAGTTACGACTTTCATATAATTTAAGTAATACAAACGCCTGAAATAGCTATTACATACTCTACCGTCATCATCTACGGATAGATAAGTAGTTGATCAAAGAATACATTAGGGTGGCAATAACCACACTCTCATTTTATTCCTTGTTATATAACATTGCATCGTGTTGTGTTGATTATAACATCAAGTGAGTCATTTGGGGATTACGGAGAAACAGGAACGCCATTTTTTGGTCGCAAAAGCCTCAATTAGCTGCTGATATTCTTTGTGGTACCATGAATTTATCACTGCTAATAGCACTTCCGTCCAAAAACAGAAAACTATGAGCAGACCTGGATGGAGTCCACCAACTTCTGGTAACTTCAAATTAAATGTAGATGGAGCTTTCTTGCATAATGGAACTGAAGGGGACATTCTCAGAGACTCCCAAGGGTCTGCTATTGCTTGTTTTGCACATCACATTTCCTATGTGATCTCTCCTAAACAAGTTGAACTTGAGGCAATAAAAACAACATTGTAGTGACTTCTGAAATTAGGCTATCATCAGTGTGAAGTACAAACTGATTGTCAGCAGTTGTAGATATACATGCACCAGATTATCTAGAGCTCGAGTATGGAAACATCTTGGCAGACAGTTATCAGTCTTAACAGCCTGCAGAATGTTCAAGTTACCTTACCTTTGCTCCTAAAACTACAAATATTGTAGCATTTAGACTTGCAAGTTTAGCTTTTGAAGGATCTGAACAGCTTGAGTGGCTTGATTCGATCCCTTTATTGCTTAGAGATACTCTAAGCTATGATTGTAATCTTCAGTAATCTTAAAAAAAAAAAAAAGGAAAAAAAAACATCGAGTGAGTTCGTTGTAAAACAGATGCACCAACGAAAATGTTAAATTACACTACTATCTGGCAAACAATGTGATCTTTTAGTTCATGAAAAGGTCCTGTTGTTTTAATGGTACAGGATTCTCCCTTACAGCTTTTGATTCACCAAGGCTTTTTATGTACCCAAACAAAAAAACGCAGAAGGCAGAAGCGAGCATTGTGCGGTCATGTCTACTAACAATACTCTCCCTTAGCTGATGTTGAAAAATGCTGGAAGGAAACAAGTGAGGGCAGGTTTTAACATGTTACATGAAATTTGTGATCGCACTGAACAAAACCAAGTCACAAAATACATGGTACAGCCACCATCCATGTGAACCAAGAAACCACATTATTCCTCAATACATGCAACTGTCTCTAAGCCAAAGTTGGACAGATAGAGTGCATACACCTACTACCAATCACGGTTTGGATACAGATGGTAACTTTAATATAACTATGTACAGAGGAGGCATACACATTTGGTAGCTACATCTCAACCCGCATGAGAGATTCAATCTCAGTTCACCAGGAATATGCCATTTATAAAGCACCTAAGACGTATATTCTCTTGAAGCCCATCTCTCCTCATACCTTCCAAATGAATAGGCGGTTGCCGGCACCTCAATCATGTGAAGAGGGTCTGGTTCGATCCCATAATCTGTCAATGGTCTATGCTCAAGAACATCATCATGACTTTTCACAAAATCAGGAATCTCAATCTCTCCCTTCTTTATATCATCCCAAAGGTACTGCAAGCGGCTTACATACTTGATTTTCCAATATAGGCTGCAAAGAAACAGAATACTTAGAAAATATCAAAGATTTGAAATAGTCATTTTGTGTGATACTGAGACATGATGTGCGCTACATGGTAGAATTAATGTTATTTCAGACCTTGAGGTATAATGAAAGAAAAGTAGGGAGGAATGTTACTATTGTAAAAATAATTTAAACCACAGATTCTTAGAATTATTACCACTACTATTTGCTGTTACTAAAATATTAGATACTTGGTTTCTAAAATATGTGAAATCACCCACCCTCCACTTAAGAAAAATCGGCCAAGAGTGGCAAAGACAAGCCTTGAGCGAAGTCCAGGATGAATGAAGTACACAACTTGAAGCCTATCCTTCAAATGAGATGGAAGTTCTTCATAAATCCACCTCAAGATAGTTATTCCAGGGGAGTTATCCTCCTTTTGCACTGTACTATGCATGTAAACAATGCAGTACGGCCCTTCTGGAGAGTCACTGCATAGTTTATTGCAAATGTACCTCTTTAGCCTATCCCCACTCACAACTGGAGCTGCAGAAAGAGCATCAACAGATCAAAACAATTGACATGTCGGGTTTCTACAGCTAAATTTAGGAGATAAAGAAAATTGAAGTGTCTAATTGATTACATCTTTATCTTTTATTTTATGCTCTTTAGTCAAGGAGATATGATAAAAAGATAACTGAAGAGAAACAAGACAGATGTTTAAGACATTAGCCAAAAAAAAAAAAAACTAAAAGCCATTTAAGTCCATAAGTTTGTATTTTCACCGATTCTATGTATCACTCCATTCTCTCCCTCAAATCTCTTCTCTTCTCCATCTCCCTAAACCAAAAGCAAACTCACAAGACAGACAAGTTATCAAATGGATCCTAAATGATGGCTCATCCAAATTCAAACTAATATGAAATTCTAAAAGTTCTGAGCCAAACTACATGGGAGCAAGACACCACCTTCTATACATAAAAAATTCAATACACATTATCCACAAACAAATGAGCATGTATAATGTACTCGGAGACATTGTCATTTAACCACAATCCACAATTAACGACCAACAATAGCATTAATATGATTTTTTTTTTTTTTTGTAAGAATCATAAAGTCCTATAGAGTCTTCTAGTTCTAAGCCAGTATAGATCGCTGTAAATTGAACTCAAGTTGTGATTGCATTAAGACACAAACTTGACCTCATTATTCACAACACCACTACATTCACGTGTAAAGATCAAATGTTGAAATATCCACAATCTTGGACTCAAGTAACTCCACTAACAAGACATTAGGTCTCCCACCCATCCTCTTCTCAACAGTTAGATCTAACACCAGCGTAGCAGAGCCTCTTAAAGCTTATTCTCACATCATTCTCAAATAGGATTCACTGCCATCTCTCAGCTAAAAAACGCACTGTTTGCAAACATCCCAAAAGAGATCCTAGCCTTGAGGAAATCATGTCAATTCCTGATAGAGTCAAAACCATAATGTAAGCGTTGTCGAGGCTAAATAGACTAGAACCTAACAGAACCGTGATCAACAACTTGTAGATTCCTGTTTTCAATACACTAAACCACGCTATAGAATTTTTTTTTTTTTTTTTTTGAGGAATTATCTTGTGTAAATGGCACATATAGATACCCTACCTAATCAAAATCGATAGTCTTGAATCAAACATTTGAATGAACAAAATCAACAAATAAGTAATTAGATATGCATCTCAGATGTTACCGGGAAAGTATTTGCCGACGATACGGAAAATGAGGTTTCCAGATTTATCACGGCCTTGGGGACGGAAGAACTGCAAGAGCTCGAGATCGGAGAAGTCCTCATCGGAGGAGAGGATCTGAGGACAGTCGTGCCAGTTCTCTTGGTCTTCATCTTCCTCGGCAACAACTCTCTGTTGCTGTTGGTTCGTCAGGAACGGCCTCGAATCTATTCCGTAGTCGGATGGCAAAACCACCACCGAGAAGTCGTTTGGTGAGCTCCCCATCTCTCTCTGCTTTCCCTCACTCGCTTTGGTGCTTTGGGGACTAGATAGGAGGTGTTTTATTTCTGCTACACTTGCTACTACGTGAGATTGGACACGCGGGGATATGTCATACGCTGACATGATAAAATGTCTGGTCTCACCGTGTCAGTCAACCATAATGTATGTTTTGATAAAAAGAAAGAAGTTTTGGCTCCTCTATACTTTTATGACACGGTTAAAATGATATCTACACTTAAAAAACTATTAATGTGGTATATAAATTTTATTTTCACTACCGATGAAAATCCAGAGGCCATTTTGCGTCACCATGCCATATGTTTGCTAATGTGTCCTACACAGGACTCATCAAAAATATTTTTTGTCAACATGTATAACCACGTCAACAACAGTCCATAAACTCTTCTTGAATGATCAATATGATACCCACAAAGAAATCTCAGGTTTTTCATGTTCAAACTAAGAGGGAAAATGGATCCGTAAGATTATATTTTAGAAGGAAATGGGTCCTAGGAAAAGTCAGAAGGTTATTTTTGTCGAGGGTTTATTGTTTAGTGTTTAGGGTTTAGGGGTTAGGGTTTAGAGATTTTAGAGTTTAGAATTTAGATAACCTTCTAACTTTTTCTAGAACTCATTTCCTTCCAAAATCTCCAAAATTAAATCTTAAGGCTACGTCAAATCTGCAATTCATGTATGAGCGAGTTTCTGGATTTTGCAAGATTTGTGGGATGTTGGAACACGGTTCTACAGGCTACAGTTGTAATACCTTAGATTTTCATATCAATTTTTCTTGTATTATTTTCAGAATTAATGAAGGAATATTTATGAAAATTCTTTAGTTTGTGCAAAGTTTAAGTTTCGGAAGTAAATTTTAAGGTGCTTCGACTTTTAAGAGGACAAAAGTTGACTTTATTTTCTGTAAGCTATTTTTGAAAACTTCCTTCTTGAAAGTTGTAGAGTTTGGCGATACGAGTTCGTAGACACGCGGCACGCGTAAATCGGATGTCGTATGAGAAAGTTATGGTCAGAGGAAGTTAGTTTTCGGTTTTGGAAAGAGTATAAGTAGAAAAATGTGTGAGAGATATTTTTGGAAACCTTATAATTGCAGCAGCCCAGTTCTCAGTCTCTCTCTCCTCTCTCCCGACCCTCCCACACTCTCTTTCTTCTCCGGTCGAGTTCTCCCTCATCCGGCGACCAAATTAGACACCGCCGGTTCCGTTGGACTCGTACTGACGCCCTCTCCATTTCTGGGGCAGTCTTGCTCGCCATCTCACCGCCTAGAAGCCGCCACGGAGCGGCAAAGCTGCTACTGTCTCGCCAAAAATTCGGCAGCGACGAGGGGCAACCCTAGGTGAGTTTTGATCCTCTCCTCCACCTGGTAGTGTCTAGGCATAGATTGAATCAAGTTTTGAGGTTTTTGAGCCCGGATTTACAGGTTTTGAAGTTTGTTTGGGTTGGTGTTTCGGGGCACTTTCCGACCGTTTTCGGTCAAAATTGGTTGAAACCTCAGGTATTAAAGTTGTTCATCTTATTTCAAACTTCAACTTTGTTGTTGAGAGTTTCCCCAAATTGTGAAGTTGGGGGTGGCGCATGGGGCTCACTCGCCGCCACTTGTGGCGGCGCGTGGGAGCGCGTCCGGGCAATGTGAGAGCTTTGGTTGCTGTGTTAGCTAGTTCTTGTAGTTGCTAGTGTGTTGATTGTGTGTGAATGCTAAGTCTTGATTAGGTTTTTGCATCTTAGGTGCTAAGTTGTTCATGGTGTTTATTAGGTCGGAAACTTAGAAAGTTTGATCTTGGAGGTAGTATGGTTGTTGTTGAGTGTGGGATCGCCCACGTGTTTTCCGGTTAAGTCTTCTACCCTGTAGCGGATTTTTCATCATCAATTGTTCAACTAGGCTCATCAAAGCCTAGTGTGATGTCTTAGAATTGTCCGAAATTAAGGAGATAGTGGTTTCAAGTGTGCCTCGCACTACCGACCCTCCACGGACATGTCTGGTCATACTGACTTTGAGTTACCGAAAGCTTTTGATTTTGGATTCCCCTACGCTATTAAACCAATTGTCGTCTTGCCAAAGACGTTGAAGACTTATCAAAACCGGAAAATCATCATCATGATCGAATCCTCTAGGTCTTTTGAGTTAGTTTATGTTCATGTCAAGGAACTTTTGCTAACTAGTTATGGAGTTTACAACCTTGGAACGACCAAAAGGATTTGATTTTGATCATATACACGTTATTTTGGCTTCGGCTTATGCCCACATGCCATCCGCAAGTTTCAAAACTTTGCCAATGCCAAATCTGCGAAAAACAGTAATCTGTCTCTTTTGGACAGTCAACTTTGTTTGAGCTTTATGAAGCGCTCCAGAAGAACTAGACAGTGAGCTTTATATCATTGGAAAGCTCTACGAGTCTAGTTTTCAGAACCTTTTGCGGTTTGTCCATATCTATTTTAACGATGAAGTTATGGCTATTTTAGTGTGCAAAGGTCATTCTACGCGGTAATTTTTATGCACTCTCGGGATTGCAGCTTTTTGTAGCTTCTTTCAATCCTTCTAAATGGTTCAAGTGGAACTATTTACTCTCTTATCTACTCTATTTTGTAGATTTGTCTCATAAAGACATTGAGTGTTTCGTAGATAGTGGAACTATCCATAACATTCTAAGGAACCGGCAACTATCTCTGAATTTTGTGCCTTGTAAATCTTCTGTGACTACAATAATTGAATCATGTACCAGTCATTTAGGGACGCAGTTTAGCTTGAATCATGATACCTCATGGTACCATGATCAACGTCATAGATGCCCTCTATGCATTGAGAGACAACCGAATCATGTTAAGCTTTAAAGACATTCATGCTAATAGTTTTCATTTGAAAACACATTGTGAGAATGAACAAGAGTTCTTTTGTGTATACCTTCTCATGAATGCGGACTGAAGCGCATCTTGGAGAAATTCATGAGTCAATCTAGTGGACTGTATGTCACTATGATTATGATTCGAATATCGAATCACATGTTGTCGCCAAACATGATATTTAGGACACCGACTCATATAGACTTTGGTTTGACCAAATTGGTCATCCTGGAAGAGATATAATGTCCAAATTTTGAGAAATTCTCATGGATATCCATTCTTCTGCTCAAAACAAAGACATTCGGGATCTAGCTTATCTATAAAGCATGATGGTGACGCCATGGTTGTAAATGGCGGCACCTAGGGGACATTGACGTCACCCGAACATGGCTCCAACTTCCTGGAGGCCGTCCGGTCAATTTCTCAAGCAATTGAGGTGCACCGGTCTTCCCTCGATGTCTCATTGGCCTCCCTGCAATGCTCATTGCTAGTTTTGAAAGCCTATTCTTTAGCTAAATTGGGAGTAAGACCCTCCTATGCTAAATGACACAAAAGTGAACATTTCATTCTTACACCAAATTATGTAGATAGATACAACCAATTTGCGGACACCTTTTTATGTTTTATGATGTTGGTTGAAGTGTTAACACACTGGTCACGTGTTACACTATTATCTACTGTTTATGCTGCTTATGCTTCTACGGGCTCACTACCCATTTTTTAAAGAAGTTTATCAAGATATAAGTTTTGAAGTGTCATGTACCCCATGTTCACATGTAATATGGTCTCACCGAGGCTACGACCAAACAACTTTAGCTGGTCGCTCGAACATTATTGATGCGCACCAATCTTTCTATTGCGTCTTAGGGCTATGTAATATTTGCATGCAACTTTACTATTCATCTATGACCCACCATCATTGAATATTGTTGTACTACAACTCGTGACTGTGTACCAGGATTGACACAAAATTGTAATCCTTGAGCTCAAACAAGATTGAAACGGATCTCCAGTCCTTGAGCTCGGTTAGATGTTATTTCTAGGTGTCAAATCGTGATGTCACTGCGCACAATGATGGGTCATTTGAGATGAATAAGTATTTAGGTTGGATATGAACCTCCATCTATAATCCGCATATGTAAAAACCTTGTCAGGCGATCTCATTAACTTTAAAATTGCGGATTGTCACTTTGATGAGACAATCTTTCCATCGTTAGGGGGAGATAAGAACACAACTGTTCAAGTGAAACGATGTGAATTGTCGTGGTTTGTCCCCACTAAGTCTCATCTTGATCACAAATGCTTAAAATGTTAAAGTGACGAGATCACATGCTGCAAATATGTCTGCAAGGATTAATGTCCTACAAGAGGACATGGCGCGACCAAAAGGTGTTGGTCTTGACGCCATCACCAAGGATGGTGATATAGTGACGCCATATAGTGACAAAATTGGTGTCACAAGGCTGTGTGGCTCCCTAAAAGGAGGGAGGCCCTTAGGTTCGTTACTTTCTCGCACTAGGAAGAAAGTGAGCTTGGCACAACTTGATCCATTGATCAGTAATACTCAAATCTGTCTCATGAAGTCTGAATTATGATTATTGTTGAGGGACGCCTCAACGTCAAATTCAATTCATATAGAGATCTCTACAAGTATTGCACTAGTGTACATGAGGACGTGGGATAATGAGTCTACTATCGAACCACCCTTCATTGATGGATATCAACGTAGTTGATTGACCTAATGGAAAGATGTGATCCAGCATTAACAAAGAGATAGGTCCTTAGGCAAGTGATGCCGACACCGCAAGCTTTATCAATTATGTCTTTGTTAGATAGCGTAGTGAGAACAAGAGTTTAGACTCACCTTATGGTGCAAGGTCTCTCACTAACACGCATTGGGATCGACTACGATGAGATATGCTCTCGTAATGGATGTCATTGCATTTCACTACTTTGTCAGTTTGTTAGTTTCTGAATAACTGAACATGCAGCCTATGAATTTGGTCATAATAACATCTCTACAGGATCAGAGATATACATGAAGATCTTAAACGGACTTCATTCATTCGAATAAAGTGGCTCCAGACTACAGGAGCACGCGTTTGCTAAAGGTATTGAAACGCACATGGACTCTACTTGATTGGGAAGGGATATGGTGAATTATGCCTTTGCGTGTTTATTCCGGATTTACATAGACTCTTAATGGATCAAGAGATGTCATATGTATCAATATCCGAAGAAAAAGATCTTGGGAAGACATGGTCTCGAAAAGCACTCGATGACTGTATTGATGATGATTTTTCATCAATCGACTTAGGCGTTCTAACGAAAATGAGGCCTACGTATACTCCTATGATTAGTCAAACTCTTTGGTCTAAGAGAGATCTGTTGTTTTGTCTAAAGTAAGATGACAAATATGTGTTAGGAGATGGAGTTCCCATCTAAGTACAATAAGACGCATCAATATACTCAACACAATACGAAAGACTTGACATCTCATTCACTGTGAAAAGTTGTAAAGCTAAGTGTAGCTATGCACCCACACAATGTCAATGTAATGGCAATAACTCCTTTTTCAATACTTAAGGGTATGAAAGGTTGAGGCTTATTCTATCCTTACATAAGAAAGACACATCAAAAACGAAATCAGAATCTGCTAAGTTTTATAGGTCTAATTCCATGAGACTTACATGAAATCTCACTCATTGGAAAATGGTGAAATTAGTACCATTAGAAAGGTCTATGTGTCTACTTTCCAGGGACACTAACCATTTGATCATACATATCATATTGAGTGAGTTATGGCCGTTTTCGTAAAGTAGGACGAATCTATCCGAGAATCTGATTTTGGCAAAACAGTCAACTTCAACGGGACTTTGTAAACAGCTCCTGATGAACCAGAATGTGTGTAATATACGGTTGGGAAGCTAAATGAGTCTAGTTTCCAAAACCATTTACGGTTCGTTCATATGTATTTTTTAGAGAAAGTTACGACTATTCTAGTAACTGAAGGTCATACTGCACGGAAATCTGATTTCCTGCACGAACTTACGTTTTGAGTTCACATGCGGCATTCTCCTCAAGATCTACGTGTAAAAGATCATGTTTGATGACAATACGCATGATTTAGTTAATGTTGCCTAATGCAATGCCACATTTAAAGACATGTTAAAGGGCATTGATATGCTAAGTTATTGAAATTTTCGTGATTAGTAAGAATCAGGAAGAGCCATATGATTGATGTAAAGATCAGGGGGATGTGCGAACTTCATGGGGAGTCTAGCACATGCATACATGTCACTATTAGATGTGAATGATGCGTTGTACTCTTTTTCTCCTACGATCAAGGTTCAGTTTTTCTCCCACAGGGTTTTTGTGACTTGACGAGTTTTTTGACGAGGCAACAGATCAGCACCATCGGCATATCAGCGCGCAGCACAAGGGAAAGTGTTCTAGAATATTCTGTATCTTTCTAAATATTCTTTATGTGTCTTGGCTTTATGCCAATAGATATGTAGTTTGACTAGATCTATGTATTTCTTATCTTTACCATATTGGTATTGTGTAATTCCTTATATAAAGGGCTCCTATCAATGAATAAGATGATGATTCTCTTGTTATCTTTTTGTCTCTACGCTTTATCTTTCATCAATAACTTAATTTTTAGGTTGTTTTGCATAATTTACAAGACCCGTAAGAGTGGATTATGTTTATGTTTACATTTTTAATAAAATAATTTTTACGTCCTATTTAATTTCTAATAAAAAAAAGAGAAAACTATATTTACAATATCGGATAATTCGGTTATTACTCGTACCGTCGTACGTGTGACGAGGGAAACGGGTTGGGGACACTGGATGACATAGAGAGGATGTCCTCAAGAGGGCAAAACCACATGTGAGTTTGTAGCGGAGGACGCAGGCCACACAAGCTTCACCAATCTGTTGTTGGAGATGCTCTCTTTCTCATCTCTCTCCCATCCTTGGTATGCAATCCTTCTTCTATCTACTCTCTTCTAACTAGAGTTTCATATTTGATTCCTTGTAACTTCCCCAAACTTTTCGAGTCTCTTCCGGAATTAGTATCCCTGTGTTCTAGGTGCTTCCTCTTTTATGTGAAATTCAAGTTTTCCAAGGGACCCACTTCATGTTCTGTTTGTTCACAGACAACCCATCCCTGAAATTTGATTTCTCAGTTGAACAATTCTGAACCCAGCTTGAAATATCGAGGAAAATTGTCATTTAATGGATACATTACTGAAAACACATAACAAGCTCGAGTTTCTGCACCCACTTCATGGGCTTTCAGAGAAAGTGAGTAATTGGAACTCTTCAAAGCAGGAGCTTAGATGTGGTCTCAGGAAGTCCTATAGAACTGGCCGTGTTAAGGCCAGAAGTAGTGCTCTTCTGGAGCTGGTGCCTGAAACCAAGAAGGAGAATCTCGAATTTGAGCTTCCCTTGTATGACCCATCAAAGGGTCTTGTGGTGGACCTTGCAGTCGTGGGAGGCGGCCCTGCAGGGCTTGCTGTGGCACAGCAAGTCTCCGAGGCAGGGTTATCTGTTTGCTCGATTGATCCCTCTCCCAAGTTAATCTGGCCCAACAATTACGGTGTTTGGGTGGATGAGTTTGAGGCCATGGATTTGCTTGATTGCCTCGACACTACCTGGTCCGGTGCTGTTGTGTTCATAGATGAACATTCGAAGAAGGATCTTGATAGGCCTTATGGGAGGGTTAATAGGAAGCAGCTCAAGTCCAAAATGCTGCAGAAATGCATTTCAAATGGTGTCAAGTTTCATCAAGCTAAAGTCAATAACGTTATTCACGAGGAGGACAAATCACTCTTGGTTTGCAGTGATGGCGTCACAATTCAAGCTACTGTGGTTCTTGATGCAACAGGCTTTTCAAGATGCCTTGTGCAGTATGATAAGCCTTACAATCCAGGTTACCAAGTGGCGTATGGGATTTTGGCAGAAGTTGAAGAACATCCTTTTGATGTGGATAAGATGGTTTTCATGGATTGGAGAGATTCACATTTGAAGAATAGTCCTCAACTGAAAGAGAGAAATAGTAAGATCCCAACTTTTCTATATGCAATGCCTTTTTCATCCAATAGGATATTTCTTGAAGAAACGTCCCTAGTTGCTCGGCCAGGACTACCCATGAAAGATATCCAGGAAAGGATGGTTGCTAGATTGAAACACCTAGGCATAAAAGTTAAGAGCATCGAAGAGGATGAGCATTGTGTCATTCCGATGGGCGGGCCCCTACCGGTGCTCCCTCAAAGAGTTGTTGGAATTGGAGGTACAGCTGGGATGGTGCACCCTTCAACAGGGTATATGGTCGCGAGGACTCTGGCAGCAGCTCCTATTGTTGCAAACGCAATAGTTCAGTACCTTGGTTCTGGTAGAAGTCTTTCAGGAAATGAACTGTCAGCAGAAGTGTGGAAAGATCTATGGCCCATACAAAGGAGGAGACAAAGGGAGTTCTTCTGTTTTGGCATGTCCATTCTGCTCAAGCTGGATTTGAATGCCACGAGAAGGTTTTTCAATGCATTTTTTGATCTAGAACCTCGTTATTGGCATGGATTCTTATCATCTCGACTGTTTCTTCCTGATCTTCTTTTCTTCGGGCTTTCACTGTTTTCTCATGCTTCAAATGCTAGTAAGCTAGAAATAATGGGAAAGGGTACTATTCCTTTGGTAAAGATGATCAACAACTTGATACAGGATAGAGATTAGGATGAGTGATACTATTTGTATAATGCAAATCATGTTGCGCCTTCAAAATACATACGATTGCTAATACTGTGGAAAATCATTATGAACCGGCTACTTTTCAGAAGAAGAAAGGATTTTAATGTCATTATATAAATTATATGTGGGAAGGTTGGCTTACAGAAACTCTTTTGGTTTGCAAATAGTTTTAGTTTCTAGTGTTGAAATACATGACCTAATGTCTATGTTGTGCCATCACCAGAGGGAATAGTTGTCTTGTACTCTTAGCAATCCACTCTTAGTAATCCATGATGATCTCTAAGGAAAAAAAGGGTAAATTGAAAATAAAAAAATTACTGTTGCATGACTCATGTCAAATATTGATTGCGTGAAGTTGACTGATTCTAAAGACCACAGACGAGAGTTGACATTGAAGTTAAGTTGTTCAAAACTGAGAGGTCCATGAGATAAGTTATGAATGTTGAGATTTAGATAACTTATGATACATTATCTCATGTGTGGCTGATATATGTTGACTTCAAGCTTGGAAACCGTAAAGAAAAAAGGTCTGGAAAATTTGAGTTCTAATAATTGATTTTCAGACTACATTTGAGAGAGCTTCATTGGCCTTAAAAGCAAAATGGATCATCTAATATTGTTTCTGCTGCATTTTTTCTAAAAATTGAGCAGATTGAGGCTGGTATGCTCAAGATTATTTGGTTTTCTAAATCGAACAACAAACTCAATGTAATTAAGCTGAGATCAGGTCTGAATGAAGAACATCTGACTCGATTTTGTCGGAAGTGTCAATTAAAGTCGAGAAACTCATCATTCATTATCAGTTGCAAACATTAATTAAGAATTACATTGTGGCCAACACTAAGTAAAGAAATAACAGTACATGTTCAGCTTCACATCTGCATAATGAGAGCTGAAGCTGGGAACCAAACAAACCAAAAGCATAAACCATTTTAGGAAAAACCATTCTTGATTTTCGTAATGTGTGTGTCACTCTATTTTCAGCTGTTTCTTCAAGTACTCGCATACAGCATCGCAGGCGGACGGCGGAGAAGTGAAGGTGTACCAAGTCTGAATGCTGCTTAACCCTAGCGCTGCTAGAACACCAAGGAAAGCTAGGATAGTCCAGGGGCTACTAAAATGCTCGTGACAGAATTGAGCCATCCAGGTTTTCCCCTTGCTCTTGTAGTGCTTTTCTATTTCGTTTTTGACATTGCAGTATGTTGCACTGTTAGGCACCAAGTCTGTACCTATCTCATTGAAAAGTCGAGCCACCTCTTCATCACTCCCAAGTAGGTTGTATAGTACGTCTGCCGACCGTAGCTCCTTAACATCATCTGCATGATCAATCAGTGAATCCAAGAGGCATATGTAAGAGGTGACCTCAAAATCATTTTCGAAATCAGGACAGATTTCATAGGCTATCAAGTTCAAGAACTTAGGCCCCATGGAGTCGTCTACTGATATTGGTGGAAGATGTAGGAATCCTACAAAGCCTAGAGATTTGAAAGATATGTCCTTCAATGTGCTTGTCTTACTAGGCTTTAACTGGATCCCTGCTGCTTTCAGCTCCTGTATGTTGCGGAAGGATTGTCGTTGATTTGTACAAATTTTGTTGCCGTCATCTTTTGGACCAAGCATTTCTGTCCGGAGAAGCTCGAGAAGATGAGTTGGCTCTTCAACCTCTTTTATGTTTATGCGATCTTCTGGTTGACTCACTCTTTTGTGTTTGTGCCTTTTTTCGGTTGCTGCCATGATGTTGTTTCGAACAAAATCATGGATTGCGTTATTCAACTCCTCCTTTTTGTGACTTTTGTTCATCAACAGCTTGAGAACTTGGTAAGGGAGCTGGTTTTCAAGCAAGAACAAATCCTGTTGTGCAAAAGCCACCTGATCCCTCTTGATCTTGAAATATGGCAACTCATTATGTATAAACGAGTATATGAACTGTAAGGTTGAACACCCATCTAGGAATAACAACTGAGTGAGGGCCTTGTCGGTGTAAGACCTTGTTGCTTCCTCATCATAGCAGTCCCTTAGTGTGTTGATGTTGTCCTCAATGATCTTGTGCAAGTCT
Source organism: Fragaria nilgerrensis (assembly GCA_010134655.1). Classification (NCBI taxonomy): domain Eukaryota; kingdom Viridiplantae; phylum Streptophyta; class Magnoliopsida; order Rosales; family Rosaceae; genus Fragaria; species Fragaria nilgerrensis. Next base: position 24,144,190 of record CM020982.1, read on the forward strand.
TCAGCTGTGCAGCCACTGTCTTCGACAAATTTTGCTGTCAGTGCAAGCTTGAACTTCTCTGCCAGCTGACACCTTTCTTTAGCATGATGGAATGGACCAATTGCTACTGCCCTTGGCTCATAGTATTTCTCAAAACTTGTGTGATCCCGTAGCATGTCAGGAACCTTTTGGAGCTTTGGTTTCGAGCTTGGAAACTGCTCTAGCCTCGATTTTGCTTTCTTTATGTTTTTGAATAACTCCTCCTTAGATGACTCTTCATGGATTTTGATACCATGTTTCAGAGCTTCATTCATAGAAGACATTTCTTCGTTTCTTGCCATTTTCAAAGTGCCTGTCTAAATAAGACAATTCTGGCTTTTTTGAGTACTGGTTCTAGTGTTGTATGTTCCTAACCGTATAGATATTATATAGTAAGGAATTATGTATATAGGGTTGGAATGTGCTGATTGCTTAGGATATGAAGCTTGGTATCATATATAGACAGTCTTCTTTATTAGACTCTTTATCTGTACGACTTTGAGTGCATCTCAAGTCACGGATTATGATGAAAGAGCTGGAGAACGAGCTCCTTTAACTTTATCCCCCTATCCAGCAGCAGCCAGAATCTTTGGTAACAACCCCACTAGTCACTCTACCTCATGATTCCATTAACTTCAAAGTTCAAAACCCACAAATTCTAGTCTCATGTTCATAGACGTTAGTGGATGAAGTATTTTCTATTAGAATATGTAATTTAGGATCATCTACAATGATATCACAAATACATCAAAATAAGAACACTAAATTAAGTATGAAGCTTAATACCTTCGTTACTCCTCCAGTCGGACTTAGCTGCAGTCTTTAATGAAGCCACCATTATTGATTGCGAGATTGCTTGATGCTAACGTTGTACTTGCTGAATAGTGAAGGTCGGCCTTCTGTGTGTCTTAACCTTGTTGCTGGCACAATGGGAAGCCGATGAATGCAGAACGGTGTAGTACAGAGGGACCTAGACCCTCTATATATAGTGATCAACATAAGACTTGATCCCATAACCAAATCCTAATTGAACAATGTAAATAACATGAAGATCTTTCCTTCCACAATACTAATTCCTTGTACATCAGGTTTTGTACTATGAACCTTCTAGATTTCTAACTGATATACAACTCGGAAATCTTATATGAATCAGAATATAATATCTATTGTTTCTTGTTATCCAAGATAAAGTCTTAAAACAATTAACATGAATATAGCAGACTGTGTTTAAGTCCACTTTATTTCCAACATTTTCGGGAGATTTTACTTTGCTTTATTGAACCATATAGATTGTGTGTCGTGTATATCAGTCATGTTTAAACCATATAGATGGTAGTATTTAGTTCAAGTTGGTTTTGTTTAAATGCAGTGAGGAAAACGATTTATAGTTCCAAGTTCTGATAGTGTGAGATATGATACTCTTGGTTCAAGATATGATAGTTTTAAGTTCTGGTTTGATGGGATTTTTCCTCTTTCATTTTCACTGAATTCTGGCGAAGATTTTGGCAACTGGGTTCGATCTGAATGCCTTGATCAACTGGCATTTGGTCATCTTGAAGCCCATTATGAAATGTAAGTTAGCTTTGTTCTTCCAAATACCAAAACAGTTTCAGAAACTAATACTGCTGATGCTTCTTGATGTTGCTGCAGTTGAAGACAAACTTCAAATGTGGTATGTTCTTAGACAATCAGCAGAAACTATTAACTGAAAATTACCATTGGATCTGTTAATGCATGACATGCATAAACTTTGTCCTAAAGTTGTAAAATGAGTCCTCAAACTGAAAATTACCATTGGATCTGTTAATGCATGACATGCATTAACTTTGTCCTAAAGTTGTAAAATGAGTCATCAAAATGATAATATTAGTCTTTAAAGTTGTACATGAGTCTTTAAAGTTGTAAATATTCTTAGTTACCACATAAATCCTTAAAGTAGTAATATTAATCTTTAAAATGGTAATACGAGTCTTTAAAGTGATAAAAAAAATTGATATAACTTTGAGGACTAAATTACCACTATAAGGACACATTTTACCACTTAAGGACTAATGTTGTAATTAAAATTTTATAACTTTAAAGACGCATATTACAACTTTAAGGACCAATTTTACTACTTTGATGACTCATTTTTCAACTTTAAATAAAAAATTGATGCATGTCATGCATTAACACACATTATTCTTCCCTTGGATGTTGTAACTATATTTTGTTCCATTGCTCATTTGTCGCCATATTATTCCAGACAAATTCATGTAAGCGGCAAAAATTCAGCTCTTCTGGCCTGATCTTTGATTTCTTCTGAGAAAAATTGTTTAGTGAGACTATTCACATACAATATCCTGGAGAACTTTGATCACTTTTATTAGATCGGCGAATATTGTGGTTTCTTTAGGATTGTAGCTGATCACTGTATGTTTTACATGAAACTAAGCTTTTGAGGGCAAATGTAGGTATGCATAGTAAAAAGGATGTCAGTCTACAAATGACGGTAGCAAGCAGTCATCATAAAGTACTCCCTAGAGTTATAGTATAATCAAACATTTATCTCCTTTCTGAACACTTGCTTTACGTTGTCCATTTTGAACTGTAGCTTGAGGATCAACTTCCCATCCCATCACCAGAATCCACCTGGGGGCAAAGTATTTCCGAGTTTAGGATTTTTCATAAAAAGTTCAAGATCCTAGAGCAAACAGAACAATGGAGATACTCTGTTAGACTTGAAATCTGAAAACTATGGTAAATGAACATAAACAAGATTCAGAACAACAACAAAAAACATAAACGAGACGAATATTTTATTTTGAATGGATAAATGTTGCCACAACAAGCGTCATAAATACCTACAATCCATCCTTGAAGGTGCTTCAACATTCAATCTATTACCTCAACCGACTGTCAAAAAGAACAAATTACAAGAATCTAAGATTTTCTCTGAACCAACTTTTGGTGAGGGCCCAAAAACGGACAAAACATATTTCTAACTAAGAGGACCAAAAAAAGAGAATTCATTGCTTATCAAGCTTCATGGTAAGAATATCAATATGACTAGTTCTGTGAAAGTTCACGGCTGCGCTTGGCAGCGGCAACGACTGCATTCATCAATATTCCACGAAATCCACCCTTTTCCAGCTCATGAATGCCAGCAATGGTAGTTCCACCAGGTGACGTTACATCGTCTTTTAGCTGACCTGGATGCTTCCCAGAACTAGTAGCCATAGATGCAGCTCCCAATACCTAAAGGAAAATAAACCATATAATGCTGCTCCCAAGTACATATACATAATATATACAGTAAAACCTCTATAAATGAATAATGTTGGGACTACGAAAAATTATTACTTTAGAGAGGTTATTATATTATCGATAAATGAATAATTTATTCATTTATCTATAAATGAATATTTATTACTTTATAGAGGGTTTTGTTATTAGAAGTTTCCTTAATTTGTTAAGAGTTTCCTTAATTTTTCATAATATAAAAAAAAAAGCAAATGACTATATATGGATAGTATGGGAATAACAAAAATGAGAAATTAAAAATTGTTAAGAGATTCCTTAATAACATTATTTACTCTTTCTTTTATGTATTTTTAATCAATTATTAATAATTTTAAATATTTTTAAATATTGTTTTAATCAATTATTACTTTATATATTCGCTGGGACCTAAAGGGAGTCTATAAAAATTATTATATTATGCATTTAACGAGGTTCCTAGTAATATGAACTGGTCCCGAGTCGGGACCGGAAAAATTTATTATGTAATCGAGGTTATTAATTTATCGAACATTCATTTATCGAGGTTTTACCGTATTTAACACAAAGAAACAATAGCATTTTCTCAATGAAAATTGCGATGAAATTTAAGAGGACAATATTACTATCAAAATTTACTATAAGAAAATAAATTTTCATATATTATCTTTCAGATTTCAGAACTGAATATTCATAAAGAGTTGACATTTAAAAAACAATTTTGTTCCTTTATTTACTTCCCATGTGCAGGTAATAGGGTTTAACTTCTTAGTATAGTGATTATTAACTTGGATATATTACATGCAATATTTCGGTATTGAGCAACTGCATTGTCAAGATTTTGAGAAATATATCAGGCACATGTCACACACACAGATATGATGGTGTAATATCACACGACTGCTTTAGTATGCATCTGACTTACAGTTTGAGATGCTAGACCCAATGCAAGTTCTCGTGGCAGACCTGCAGCAACTCCTCCATCTGCCAAAGCCTCTATAGCCAAATATATATATGCAGGACCACTGCCACTGTAATTTCCAAGACATTAATCAAAACACAATTCAAAAATTAAAAAACTTGAATGAGAAACACTGCATTCTGTGAAAGAGCAGGGAAAGAGGAACACAGAATTATCATTCCACTTATTTTTGAACTTGTGTGTAGTTGCAATATGAGTTTGTTAAATGACTTAACATATTCAATATTATGTTACATACCTCAGGCCAGTAATTGCATCAAACAACTTTTCATCAGCTTTCCAAATCTTGCCTACTGATCCAAATAATTCAGCTATTAAGTCTCCATCTTGTTCTGTTGCAGCTCCTCCCAAGCTCAAAACTGTTTGAACATAGGATCAAGAACTTCACCATATTCATTAAACTCATACAAACGCTCAACACTAAATTAAAAACTATAAAAGGCAATACAGATCAGAAGACTGAGGCAAGATTTTAAAAACCCATATGCCAACCATGAAGTTTATGACAAACTAAACAGATAGTTTTCTCAATAACATATTATAAACTTGTCATCCAACAAAGTAAGGTAATCTGAAATTTACAAGTCTTCTCGTCACTGTAACATGTGATACCTGCATGTTTTAGGGCGGTTAGCTCTCTTATTGCAAGCTTTTGTTGAACATAAAATGAGAAAGGTAATAGTGTGGGGTTCATATGTTCAACTCTGCTACTTATCATATTCAGAGATCTGAAGGCAGCTGGACTGCTGGAGTACTCCATGATATAGGCTTTATAAATGTTAGGAACCTACTAGACATAAAATTACCTTTATTGCTCTCCATGGCATAAGAATTGAAAAGCTGTTTGGATGGACCAATCCTCATAAATGAACACATCAACTATACAAATAAGAGTTTGATACTCCAAAGGACAACTTGTTCAGCCATATGAGGACATCATAGTCAAACCTCTTTAAGGTCTATGAGCCAAACAAATGGAAAAAGAGAGCACCTAATCATTCCCTATCCTACGGCTAGGCTAATTGCCCTTCGGATATTTACTGCAGATTTAAGGGAGTGAATAATGATCTGATCCTAGAAGTCTCTTAACTCTGGTGTCTTTCCATATTTATGTTTCAGTTTAGAAGTTTTAAAGTTTTCTTTATCAAGTCTCTTATGCTTCAAGTTTGGGAAGTATGCAGTCTTACCTATCAATAATGCTAGTCTGAGAGTCTTACCTATGAAAATCGGTGTGTAAGCCTAGTTTAGCTTGGGTGAGAAGCGTGGGAGTGATTTGTAGTTCATAGTTTTCTCTTTGAACCCTACAAAATCTATGTGTTATAAGCTCTATTCTTTAGAGTTTGTTGATCCTAGTGTTTAGGTAGTGAGTATACTGCATCACTACACATATCCTCTGCTAGAACCTATTAATATGAATAATAATCATTTTACACATTAGTGAGCATAAGCCTCAGATTTAAAATAAACCACAATAATTTGGAAGAAAAAATAACATGACTGAAAAGATACCTGATGCTGCAACACCAACAGCAGAAGGAGTATTGGGCATTACCCTGATAAATCGACTATGACCAGCCCAATCCTGAGGAAGACGAGCAAAATACGACAAGCATGAAAGCTAAATACTTAAATATGATACATACGTAAGAAAGACTGAGAGCTCAAAGACATGTGAAAGTTGAAATCAATGCACAAAGACTATGATTTTGTCACGTGAAAGAAAAGCATTCATTAGTAATGAATGGAGATGCAGATAAGAGTAATAGGATGGCAAAAGTGAGAGAACCTGAAGATCTTTCAACTTGACTCCAGCTGCAATTGAAACAAGCAGCTTCTTTCTGGAAAGCAATGGCCTCAGTTGCAGAACTACATCTTTAACTGCATGATATCACAAAGTTATAGTAAAAAAGCAAGAACTAAAAAAACAAGTCAAGAAAGGTTTGAATCGTACCAACTTGAGGTTTGACAGAGAAAATGACGACATCACTCTCTTCAACAACCTGACAGAGACAAATGCATCACATAAATATTATAGGAGATTGCAGCAAAAGAATGAGAGAGAGAGAAATAGAAAGAGGGCAAACGTCGCCGTTGCGAGGGAGGAGGTGGACGCCAAAGGACTCGAAGGCTTGGCGTCGACAGGGGCTGGAGTGTGAGGTAGTGATGCGATTTGCGGGGAGAATGCCTGATCGGACCACTCCTCTGGCGATGCTCTCCGCCATTTTACCAGCTCCGATGAACCCGAGCTTGTACGTCTCCGTCGGGATGGGTAGCGCCTCCATTCTTTCTGATCTCCCTTTGTCTTTTGCTTCTTGATTTTTATGCTTATGCGCGTCGTTTGGACTTGTTTTGGACCGTTTGGAATGAAACAATCAGTCTTGCTTCTCCCTTTAATTTCATTTTGGAGACAACTTCACAATCATTTGTCAGCCTGTAATCTCAGCCTCAGGGCGACAGGTAGGCCCAAACTTAGCCATACTTTTTGCGCTATGGGCTTGCCAGCCTAAGCCAACAGGTGAGCTTTACTCGGCCCATTTTAAAACGGACAGGATATAGGTATCACTTTTAAACTCTGGGCCGGTCCATAGCCCTGCCCATATGGTATAATTTAGGACCGGCCTGCTTAATAGAGTAAATATATGTTTTTACATAAATGAATTATTTGAGGAATATTAGATAAATGTATTACAATTTCATTTACACTACAAAAGATAACTCTAGAAATAACTCTTTTTAATTAAATCTAATAATTTTACTCTCGTAACTACTATTAATAACTTTGAATTTAATTCTTTTTAATTTTTGAGCCACGGGCGGGCTTGGGTTTCGAATATTTTTATAAGGTCGGCCATGCCCTGCCCATTTTACTTGTATGGCTGAAAAAATTCAGAACCGGATAGTATATAAGTCATCATATCTTAGAGCCGGGTCGGCCCAGCCCTACCCATTTTACAGGCCAAATCATTTGCATCATGATTTGCATAATAACCATATTTACAAACAGATTCAACGAAAAGTGCACTAGGCATCGCGAACCCTGGTAAAAGGGGAAACCAGTGTCTGTCCACAAAATGGCAAACTGCTTTGCCTCGTTGTGAGCATGTAAGATATCGAATACTCACTACCAGGGAGCTACTTGCCTCAAAGCTAGCAGCAATTCAAGTTGATATGGATCATGGTACAACTTCAAAGATTAAGCAACAGATATAGCACAAGCCAATTTTTCCAAGATTTTAGGTGACTACATATGATCAAAACATAAGGGTTTTATAGGCTCAAAAAACAACTACATGCACAAAAAAATATAATTTAAATAAACAGATATAGAAGCTTGCTCCAGAAAACAAGAAGCGGCAAGCTGCAACTTCTGGTGGTCTGATTATTTGACAGGAAAATGCTTCAGGATAGGAATATGGTAGTCTTAATGAACATTGTTGGCTGGGGGTATCACCTGCGAACCAAGGCAGCAATAATCCCACCTGCTATAAGTCCAACAGCACTTGCAGTGAGCCCTATTCCGATAAAGCCATCTGCATTCAAACAATGTGTTCACAATGCCTTGGTTAATCTGATGCTACAATGCAGCCACAAAATAAAGCGATCTGCATACAATTCTATATTACCTTTAGCAATTTTATCCTCAACTATCTTCTTAAGGGACAGAGCCTGTCTCCAATCAGGTGCAATCTGCAAAAACAATAACAAAATAAACAAAGGAATTTTAGATGCCCAACAAAAGGCTGAAGACAACTCTTTGTATTATTGGGAATAAGTGGACATGAACTATGCATTATCACACACACAAAATGATAAAAGTAAGTGGCCAAAAGATTTTTGTCTTTCGAGATGTTTAAGTACAGTAAAAATCACATCACAAGACTATATCTTTGAAAGTGTGGCTAGAATCCCCAAAAGACAACTAAACAATTCGATATCTCTGCCTCAATACAGAACATGGAGGCTGCAGGAGAGCATGATAACCACAGATTGATCAATTGCCAACTGGCAAGAGTTTACACCGCTGCAAAATTAAGTGACAAACCGGCAAGCAGCCATGTTTCTCTCCCCATGAATATGTTCTAGCTTGATACCATCTATGAGAATAGTCCTTGCATCACATACCCATCTATCTCTCCAAGTACTAGATCTGCAACAACAGCAGAATCAACTTCAACAAGACAAGAATGCAATCTTTATCACAAGATGGCTTCAGCATATACCAAAGCATCCGCACTTCAACATATACCAAAGCATCCGCACTTCAGCAGATAGAATCTGCCAAAAACCAAAATTTGGAGTAAATCCAGCTTGCCGGCCACCATTTTAACCCCTGAGCAGACCCATCAGCTGCAATTCTTGTATCAGGAATGTGCAACAACGCATATCCTGTATTCCAGTTTTAGAGAATTCGAAGGGGAAAAGTCCAAGAAGGCAATCACACCTAAGAGGTTAACCTAGTTCAGAGAAGGCGCCTGCACACGCAGTTGCTTTGCACCACTAAGGTTCTAGGGAAAGCAGGAGAACAAATACCCTGTGATTCAAGAAAAAGTTGCATATCCATCTCTGGAATATTAATGTGAATGAATAAGAGATGCAAAGCTGCCTTTTCAGCCTCCAGGTTACACAATCCAAATTCAGTAAGAACCTAGGCATGGAGGCTATGATTAAAATCTGAAAAGAAATTTGGGGAGGAAGCATGCTATTCCACACCACACAAGATTTGGACCCGTCAAAGAAAAGACAGTGAATTGATTCAAGGGCTTCACCACAGCTATTAGACAAGGGATTATTGGTCAATTCCTTTCCAAACTCTGCTCAGTCTGGTTTCATGACCAAAGAACCAGAAGAACAATTTGAAATAGAGAGCAATGAAAACAAGGCTGACTATTATTCTGAAACTTTAATTCAAAGGTAGAGCATTACAAACACCATTGGATGGTAAAGTATCAACCATAACCATATCTTGTTGCATAGCCTAAAGACACAAATATAGATTGTATCACAAGTTGGACTTAGAGAAAGAAAAAAAAAAACACTTCGCAGCACGGCACGCTAGAACAACGATCAAACAAGCAGTTTGAACTAGAGATGCTAAGAAATGGACAGTGAGTTGCAATCGAAAAGGGAAAAAGAAAGAAACCTCTAAGCATTGGTCGACAAGAGCACGGCTCTTAGAATAATCATCAATTCTGCAGTATCCAACGGCGAGAAGGTAAAGCTTCTCTCTTTGATGCAAAGGGGAGTTGGTGTTGGCCAACGAAGCTTCAAGCATGGCAATTCCACGGTGGACATCTTCAGGTTGCCTGGAGTGAACAAGAGCCCAAGATAACCTCATAATGCTCTCGCTCTTGTGCTCCTCCGACTCGCCTTCGTTGGCCTCCGCGACTTCTCTCTCACAACCCTGAAAATGAAACGCAATCAGATCTCTCACATTCATTCATTCATTGGAGGATTGGGGATCACTCACGAGGATGACGTCTCGATCGCACCACGGGATCTGATCTCCTCCGCCGAACAAGGAACCCACGGACTCGAAAAACTTGTTCATCATCTCTTCCATTTTCTTCTTCCGCTCTCGCAATTCTCACCTTCACTTTTTGTTTGCGATATTCAGAATAATATTTATAGGTTTCGTGAGAGGGAATACATGAAAATTAAAATGGCGTAATCCATTTTATAACCAGCATTCTCCGACATTGGTTTTTTTTTTTTTTTTTTAATATTATGATTGAGATAGTTTTTAGGACTCAACGATTATATATGTGATAATTAATGAAATAAATAAAAAAAATATTATAAATTACATTAATAATTGATAAAATATATAAAAATAATATATAAAAATTTAAAATACATATTTAATATTTTTTGACATATTAAATAATTAATTATTACAATGCATTCATCACATTTGACATACTATTTTTCATTTTGTTGCAAGTAGTTATTCAAAGTTATCATTACTTGATATGTCAACCAAATTATATATAAACTTTAATTACATTGTCTACATGAATAACCATTTTGGTTACTATATGCACTCAAAAACACTTTTTACTTACAACTTGAAAAACACTCAAAATAATTTTTGGTTCTCACAACAATTTAAAAAACAATTTACCAAACAGCTCAACTGATTCCTCTCACAGCAATATCAAAAGTGATTCTTTTCACAGCAATTTCAAAATTGATTTTTCTCACAGCATAGCTGTCCTAAACTAAGTCTTAGTAACAAGTCCACATACCTATTTAGTCAGTATTCATAATACTAGACTTCTACCCTATAGAAATTGTATTTCATTGATTCAATAATACTTATAATACAATAATACTTGGTAACCAAGCTAAGCTAAGAGGTAGAAATCTATACAAAGATTACATACTAGATTACTAAACCCTAAACACGACTTAATTAATGAGTCGTGTAGAGGAAGACTCGCTAACACGACGACCCCCCCCCAAACACGGATCCGGATCCTCTTCTCATATTTGTCTGCTAATATTTCCTCAACAAAAAATCTTGGCCATCCATTCTTATCCAAAGGACAAGATGTCTCTAAGTCTACCCCTTCAGATATTTTCTCATATCTATCTTCTCCTATCTCTTTCTCTCTCCCTTCCATATTCTCGTCGGAGAGATTACATCTCTCTCAAGTCTCAAATCCTCTCTCCCCTCCTAAGCCATCACCCCCTTCTCAGCCATTGCATTTTCGACCCCTACTCCCCTCCACCGCCGCCTCAAACCGACCCATTTCTCTCCCTCGGTTATTCTCCCGAACCCAGCAAAACTTCCCCGCCGTCGCCGATCACTTCAACTTCTCCTCCCTACCGCCTCTATCGCAGCCACCAACCATGAATCTTTCGGTCTATTGGATTGGGTTTTGTTCGATTTCAATTGGGTTTTGTTTCAACTTCAGAATTTCATGAATATAATTCCGGATGATCGCTTAGATAATTAGATTTCTTGTAATCGGGAAGCTGGGTTTGATTAAACATGGAATATATATTTTGTTTGATACAATTAATTGTGGAATATATTGAATTGGATTAGCTTTAACTTTTAATTTACTTCACAATTTCATTAAAGTTTGGAGACTGCTTAATCTGGATTCTGGAAGCTGGGTTTGATTTTTTTTCTTTTGGTGAAAAGAAGCTGGGTTTGATTAATCATGGAATATATTGTGATTGTTACTGTTTCTGTTTGTGTTTGTGGTGGTGCGGCAGCGTTGACGGTGATGGCGGTGGAAGATGATCTTGCAGTAAGGCGAGGAGAGAAGGGTCTGGAGACGGTGGTGACGAGAAAATACATAAGAGAATTTGATTGAGACTTGAGAGAGAGAATAGAAGAATAGATGAGAAAATAACTTTTAAGTTAGAGAGAAGACATCTTAGCCATTTAATAAGATCGAACGGTCAGAATACACTTATTAGGAAATATTAGCAGAGGTTTATGAGGAGAGGATCTCAGTCCCCCCAACACCCTCCCCTTTTCAAACTAGGTGGTCTAGAACGCACAAGTTTGCGACACAAAAGGATATGCCGAGGCTTATGAAGAGGTTTGGTGAGAAGGTCAGCAGGCTGATTAACAGAGGAGATAAAGTCAACTCGATGACTGCTAAGAGCAACCTTTTACACGAACAAAATGATAATCCAATTAGTGCGGGCATGAAAAGCTGAATTGGATGTTATGTAGGTAGCATTAAGATTGTCACAATAAAGCATAAGTGAATGCGGACACCAAGTTTATAGAGTGAGAAACCTAACCAAATAGATTCAGCACAAGCATGAGCTAGAGAACAATACTCAGATTTAGCACTTGAGCGAGCAATGGTGGGATGCTTCTTAGAACACCACGATATGAGATTAGAACCAAAGGTAAATAAGATACCCATAAGTGGAGAAGGATAAGCGGCTATAATTGTTGCTGGTGAAAAGTGCGGTACCCGAGGACAAGTCGGAATGGCGCTGGTGCTAGGTGTCGAATGCTAGAATTCGAGCACGGAGTTTGGTGAAATCCGGCAATGGAGGATTCTGGGTAATTGCAGTGCGAAGAATCAAATAGTATGGTCCGAGTCCATGAAGAGTAGCAACGACTAAATCCTCATCAGGTACAGGTTTGTTTAGGACGTAAGGGAATCGGCAATATATTTTGCATGACAAAGATAATCATCAATTGATTGATTGCTCAAGGAGCTGCATCTTGAGGCTGGCGGCACTCGCAACAGATTTCTGAGAAAAGTGACGGGTTAGACAATCCCAAATTTCTTTGGCGGTGTCGAATCTGACCGATCGTAAGAGCGGCAATCGATTCAGTGAGGGTGGTGGTGAGGATACTAACAGTTAATTGATCTTATACGGTGGTAGACGGTTTGGATGGGGTGGAGAGAATAGTGGAGGGAGGAGCAGGAATATAGCCATCAACATAGCCCCAAAGTTTTTTGCCATGGAGGTAAGGTTTGATTTGACAAAGCCATACAAGATAATTTGTTTATGTGAGTTTGCTGAAGTGAGTGGTGTTCCGTGAAGGGGGGTGAGAAACAGCTGAGGAAGCAAAGGCCATTAGGAAACAGGAAGCAGAGGCCATTAGGAAACTACTGATACCATATAGAAATTGTATTTCATTGATTCAATTATGTGTACAACGATGAGTATTTATAATACAATATTACTTGGTAACCAAGCTAAGCTAAGAGGTAGAAATCTATACAAAGATTACATGCTAGATTACCAAACTAATATAGGAGATTACTACTTAATGAGTCGCGTAGAGGAAGACTCGCTAACATACTCGTCCAAATTTACACGATATCACAAAATCACCTCTAAAATTAAGGAGTAGTTAATTTTTATTTATTATGATGAAGGATAAAGTGTAGAGACAAAGAGATAGCAAGAGAATCATCATTTTATACATTGATAGGAGCCATTTATATAGGGAATTACACAATACCAATATGGTAAGGATAAGTAATACATAGATCTAGTCAAACTACATATCCTATTGGCATATCGCCAAGGCACACATAAAAAATATCTAGAAAGATACAGAATATCCTAGAACACTCCCCTTTGTGTCGCGCGCTGGTATGTTGATGGTGCTGATCTGTTGCCTCGTCAAAACCTCGTCAAGTCACAATGCACCCTTCATATCTGATAGTGACATGTATGCATGTGCTAGACTCCCGCACCTCCCCCTGATCTTTACATACATCATAAGGCTCTTCCTGATTCTTACTAATCACGAAAATTTCAATAACTTAGCATGTCAATGCTCATTAATCATGTCTTCAAATGTGGCACTAGGCAATGATTAACTAAATCATGCTGTATTGTCCTTAAATGATCTTTTACACTTAGATCTTGAGGAGAAGGTGACGCGCTCGTTCCCGGGCGTGCGACAATTATGAACCTTGTTTTGACAATTGTAGTATTGGTAAATAAGGTTCGATCAATCCGGGGACTTTAGGGTGCTCCTGCGTTTACAAAACTAAACAGATTAGACTAATTTAAGAGTTATGTACATAATATAAACAGCAATTACATTTACATGATTTCTGGGGGGGGAGTTTTGAGAGTTTGTTCTATGTTCCTACTAAAACAGAAAATAAAAGCTAAACTAATATATACAAGTGATCGACTTCAAACACACACAAACATATAAAAATCATGTAAACAGGTTGTTTCGATCTACACAACTTCAAAATCATGCCAATCAAGTATTATGAAATGAATTCAGAATTACACGCCTCAGCGGTCATGTAACCTATAATAATCTTCTTATGCATCCTATGTTTGCCTCAGCGGTTTAACACAGAAAATTCCATGCAATATGTCATGTTAATACTCAGCGCAACCATACAACATATAACATGAATCATTAAGATCAAAGAAGAATTCGAACATGTAAACAGGTTTATCTCAGCGCTTAAACCAGTCTACATGCAACTTATGATCAAGACCCGACTCATTCCCATGGATCGAAGCTTTCGCCACTTAGTTAATCTGTGTTTGCCTCAGCGGTTTAACACAGACCAATGGCAATACCAACCCTGCAGAAGTTAGTAATTTAAATAACCAGATCATAAGTTTTCAATAACAAGAATGACACGAATATAAATTATGCAGATCTCATAAACAACTTAAGAACATAACTTTATAATTCTGAAAATTAATATAACCATATTCTCAACATCAATCTCAATCCAAAACGCAGAAGTTCTAAAAATCTAACAAAAGAAAATACTACAGAACAGAGAGGAATCGATTGAGGCATTGTTACACTGGCTATTCTCCGAATTGACTTTCTGAAGAGCACCAAGGTAGAGCAAGCTTCAATGGATGGAGGGCTCTGCTATCTTGAAACGAAAATACTGAAGAGAGGCTATTACGAAATTAGGGCAGAAGTTTGTGCGTCAGAAGTGATACTGAAAACGTTGCTCCTTTGCTCCTTTATATAGTGGTCTGGCAGAACCCTAGCTGTCCTCCCAGCCCTTGATTAATTTCTGATCCAACGGTGATGAATTAATGTTTTAAATCCTGATTTAGACCTTCCCAGAATTCTCTAGAATGTCTTGTGCAGTAATTCATTGCATGAGGCTTGAATATGGACCAGGTACACTCCTTGTTCTCCAAAGTAAATCCCAGCGATTAAGAACTTTCCTTCTCTGCTATCAATCAGGCTTTTGACGAAAATTCCCTTCCTTTATTTGTGCGCAATTAGGGTTCCTGCAAGGGAAATAAAATCAGATAGATATGGTAGGGGAATAACATAATTCAAATGACGAATTTAAAGGAAAGTATCTCCCTTAATTCTCTGATTAGCACATATAAAATCCTTGATTGCTGCAAAATTCGTTCTCCTCCTTTTATAGACATTCACAGATTCCTATTCCAAGTTGGATTAGGTTTTCTGACTTCAAATGGTTTCCCTGTCTCATTAGAAAAGAAAGTTTCCTAAATATTTTAGGAAAGTCAGAATAGGAAAGATTCAAAAGTAGTAAGTTTCCTAAATCAAAATAAGAAAGTTTCCTAAAATGAAATAGGTAAGTTTCCCTTTTTAAAACAGGAAAGTTTCCTAAACGACTTATCCTCAGATTTTGCGACTTAATGAGACTCCTTGCTGCAATAGGAATCCTCCTTTGATTGGGATTTCACTCAATTCTTGCGTTTTAACCTTCTTCCGTGTAAAACTGCCTCTTTTGACCTAAAGAACAGAAACAAACTAGAAATGGCATTATTAAGGAAATAACGAAGCTAAATAGGGTTCGAAATATATTAAGAATATAGCATAGAATGCGTGTATCAGAAGGCCGCTTATGAACTCAAAACATAAGTTCATGCAGGAAATCAGATTTCCGCGCAGCATGACCTTAAGTTACTAGAACAGCCGTAACATCCTTTAGAAAATACATATGAACAAACCGTAAATGGTTTTGGAAACTAGACTCATTTAGCTTTCCAACCGTATATTACACATATTCTGGTTTGTCATGAACTATTCACAAAGTCCCGTCAAAGTTGACTATTTTGCCAAAATCAGATTCTCAGACAGATTCGTCCTACTTTACGAAAACGGCCATAACAACTCACTCAATATGATAGGTATGATCAAATGGTTGGTGTCCCTGGAAAGTAGACACATAGACCTTTCCAATGGTATCAATTTCACCATTTTCCAGTGAGTGAGATTTCTTGTAGGTCCCGTGGAATTTGACCTATGAAATTTGGCAGATTCTGATTTCGCTTTTGATGTGTCTTTCTTATGTAGGGATAGAATAAGCCTCAACCTTTCATACCATTAAGTATTGAAAAAGGAGTTATTGGCATTACATTGGCATTGCGTGGGCGCATAGCTACACTTAATTTTACAACTTTTCATAGTGAATGAGATGTCAAGTCTTTCGTATTGTGTTGAGTACATTGATGCGTCTTATTGTACTTAGATGGGAACTCCATCTCTTAACACATATTTTTCATCTTTCTTAGACAAACAATGGATCTCTCTTTAGAGTAAAGACTTTGACTAATCATAGGAGTATATGTAGGCCTTAATTTCGTTAGAGCGCCTAAGCTGATTGATTAAAAATCATCATCAATACAGTCATCAAGTGCCTTTTCGAGATCGTGTCTTCCCAAGATATTTTTCATTCTAACTTCGGATGTTTGATACATATTGGCATCTTTTGATCCATTAAGAGTCTATGTAAATCCATAATGAACACGCAAAGGCATAATTCACCATATCTCTTCCAAATCAAGTAGAATCCATGTGCGTTTCAACACCTTTAGCAAACGCGTGCTCCTGTGGTCTGGAGCCTCTTGATTCGGATGAATGAAGTCCGTTTAAGACCTTCATGTATATCTCTGATCCCGTAGAGATGTTATTATGACCACATTCATAGGCTGCATGTTCAGTTATTCGGAAACTACCAAACTGATAAAGTAGTGGAATGCAATGACATCCATTACGAGAGCATATCTCATCCTAGTCAATCCTAGTGCGTGTTAGTGAGAGACCTTGCGCCATAAGGTGAGTCTAAGCTCTTGTTCTCACTACGCTATCTAATAAAGGTATAGTTGATAGAGTTTAGCTTGCGGTGTCGGCATCACCTGCCCAAGGACCTATCTCTTTGTTAATGCTGGATCACATCTTTCCATTAGGCCAATCAACTAAGTTGATATCCATCAACGAAGGGTGGTTCGATAGTAGACTCATTATCCCACGTCCTCATGTACACTAGTGTAATACTTGTAGAGATCTCTATATGAATTGGATTTGACATTGAGGTGTCCCCCAACTATAATCACAATTCAGACTTCATGAGATGGATTTGAGTATTACTGATCAATGGATCAGGTTGTGCCAAGCTCGCTTTCTTCCTAGTGCGAGAAAATATCGAACCTAAGAGCCTCCCTCCTTTTAGGAAGCCACACGGCCTTGTGACATCAATTTTTCCACTATATGGCGTCACCATATCACCATCCATGGTGATGGCGTCATGACCAACACCTTTTGGTCACGCCATGTTCTTTTGTAGGACATCAATCATTGTAGACATATTTGCAGCATGTGATCTGGTCACTTTAACACTTTAAGCATTTGGGATCAAGATGAGACTTAGTGGGGACAAACCACGACAATTCACGTCGTTCCACTTGAACACTTGTGTTCTTATCTCCCCCTAACGGCGGGAATATTGTCTCATCAAAGTGACAATCCACAATTTAGCGGTGAATAAGATCGTCTGACTAGGTTTTTACATATGCGTATTATAGGTGGAGGTTCATATCCAACTTAAAGACTTCTTCATCTCAAATGACCCATCATTGTATGCAGTGACAATACGATTTGACACCTAGAAATAACATCTAGCCGAGCTCAAGGATTGGAGATCCGTTTCAATCCTACCGAGCTCAAGGATTGCAATTTCGTGTCAATCCTGGTACACAATCACGAACTGTAGTACAACAATATTCAATGATGGTGGGTCGTAGATGAATAGTAAAACTGCATGCAAATATTGCATAACCCCAAGACGTAATAGAAAGATTGATGCGCATCAATAATGTTCGAGCGACCAGCTAAAGTTGCTTTGTCGTAGCCTCAGTGAGACCGTATTACGTGTGAACATGGGGTACATGACATTTCAACTTATATCCCGATAAACTTCTTTACCAAATGGGTAGTGAGCCCGTAGAAGTATAAGCAGCATAAGCAGTAGATAATAATGTAACACGTGATCAGTGTGTTAACACTTCAACCAACACCATAAAGCATAAAAAGGTGTCCGCAAGTTGGTTGTATCTATCTACATAATTTGATGTAAGAATTGAATATTCACTTTTGTGTCATTTAGCGTAAGAGGGTCTCACTCCTAATTTAGCTAAAGAATAGGCTGTCAAAACGAGTAATGAGCATTGCAGGGGGTCAATGAGACATTGAGAGAAGGCCGGTGCACCTCAATTGCTTGAGGGATTGACCGGACGACTTTCGAGAAGTTAGAGCCGTGTTCGGGTGACGTCAATGTCCCCCGGGTGCCGCCATTTACAACCATGGCGTTACCATCATGCTTCATAATGAAGCTAGATCCCAAAAGTCTTCGTTTTGAGTGAAAGAATGGATGTCCATGAGAATTTCTCAAAATTTGAACAATTATATCTCTTCCAAGATGACCTGAATTGGTTAAAACAAAGCATATATGAGTCAGTGTCCCAAATATCATGTTTGGCGACAACATGTGATTTGATATTCGAATCATAGGGACATACAGTCCACTAGATTGACTCATAAACTTCTCTAAGATGCATTTTAGTCCGCATTCATGAGAAGGTATACACAAAAGATTTCTTATTCATTCTCACAATGTGTTTTTAAATGAAAACTATTAGCATGAATGTCTTTAAAGCTCAACATGGTTCGGTTGCCTCTCAATGCATAGAGGGCATCTGTGGCATTGAACATGGTGCCATAAGACATCAAGATGCAAGCTAAACCGTATCCCTAAATGACCGGTACATGATTCAATTATTGTAGTCACAGAAGATTTACAAGGCACAAAATTCAGAGATAGTTGCCGGGTCCTTAGAATGTTGTAGATAATTCCACTATCTGCGATGCACTCAATGTCTCCATGAGACATATCTACAAGAAGAAGTAGATAGACGAGTAAATAGTTCCACTTGAACTATTTCGAAGGATTGAAAGAAGCTACAAAAAGCTGCAATCCCGAGAGTGCTTAAAAATGTCCGCGCAGAATAAGTTTTATGCACTAAAACAGCCATAACTTTTTCGTTAAAATAGATATGAACAAACCGCGAAAAGTTCTGAAAACTAGACTCATAGAGCTTTCCAATGATATAAAGCTCACTGTCTGGTTCATCCGGAGCTATTCATAAATCTCAAACGAAGTTGACTGTTCAGAATAGACAGATTGTTGTTTTTCACAGATTTGGCATTGGCAAAGCTTTGAAGCTTGCGGATGGTATGTGGGCATAAGCCGAAGCCAAAATAACGTGTATATGATCAAAATCAAATCCTTTTGGTTGTTCCAAGGTCGTAAACTTCATGACTAGTTAGCAAAAGCTTCCTGACATGAACATAAACTAACTCATAAGACTTAGAGGATTCGATCATGATGATGATTGTCCGGTTTTGATAAGTCTTCAACGTCTTTTGCAAGACGACAATTGGTTTAATAGCGTAGGGGAATCCAAAATCAAAAGCTTTCGGTAACTCCAAGTCAGTATGACCAGACATGTCCGTGGAGGGTCGGTAGTGCGAGGCACACTTGAAACCACTATCTCCTTAATTTCGGACAATTCTAAGACATCACACTGAGGTTGGATGAGCCTAGTTGAACAATTGATGATGGAAAATCCGCTATAGGGTAGAAGACTTAACTGGAAAACACATAGGCAATCCTACTTGAGGATGTAGTGCCATGAGTCACCTTCAAAGGAAGGGACCAAAATCGGCACAATATGCCATGTTTCTAAGGACGATGTAAGAATGTACATCTTTTTTGTAAATCAATACGAACCAAAATCGGCACAATATGCCATCGTTTTCTGCCGTTGTCGTGACCCATATTGTTGTCCCCACATTAGGGGACAATCCCAAATACGTTTATCCCATTAGCGTATTTACAATTCCTGTTTGCAATTGTATGATCAAAATCAAGTCTCGTTGGTAATTCCAAACCAACTTGAAGGACCTAGAGAACTTGATGATGATCGAATTCGTTAAAGATTATGGATCATGATGCCACAAAAGATCACCAATAATATGTAGTCAATTAAGGTGGTAAGCACTCCACTTGACTAATAACTCTGTTGAGTTATATGAACGTTTCCAGAAACGCTCTATGAGTGCATTCCATAATACTTTGTGGTCATTACTTTTTGCACAGATTGCCATTGAAGGTTTTTGTTGATGTGGTGCGTCAGAGACTTTGAGAGCATGAGATGTGAAATCTCGGCATCTAGGCTTGTTAGCCTGGGTGGGGTCAAAACATGTGGTTTAATCCTTTCCAATGAAAGGTTCCACAGATACCAAGCGAAGATTCGCCTTAGGCATCGAGTACGTCAAAACTCAAAGGAGCAGAATGTTACATTGCTCTTGCATACAAAACCAAGTTGTTATGAGACTCGATAGAGGTCACAAACAATGATTTTAATGGTTTGTCCTTTGGATTGATCATACACAATCCGAAAAAGCCGCGAATTGATCAAACACAACTCAAAAAAGGCCTCGGATTGATCAAACACAATCTGGAGAAAGGTCGGGGTTGATCAAACACAACCCGGACAAGGAAGCAAGAGTGATCAAACACACTCTTGACCCGCGAATAAAATTCCGGGATTTTGGTACCTGCACGCATAAAATCTCAAGCATAGAATGGAGATGGAGAAGAGGAGAAAGCATTTTATCTCCCCCGAGTTTATTGAACTTTGAAGAGTTTAGGGTTTAAAACATACCGTAAAGTTTCTTCGAAAAAAACTCGGATTTCTTGATCTAAAACTTGATCGGCGAAACCAGAAAAGAAGGTGGAGCTGACGGCCAGGAAGCGGCGGTCGGGAGCAGCGACGGCGTTAGGGCCGAGAACTTCTGGTTTGAAAAAAAAAATTTGTTTTTTAGGGTTTGGAAAACAAATGGTAGGCTATTGGCTCTAGGGTTAGAACAAAGTGTATGATAACGTGATGAAGGATAAAGTGTAGAGACAAAGAGATAGCAAGAGAATCATCATCTTATTCATTGATAGGAGCCCTTTATATAGGGAATTACACAATACCAATATGATAAGGATAAATAATACATAGATCTAGTCAAACTACATATCCTATTGGCATAAGGCCAAGACACACATAAAAATATCTAGAAAGATACAGAATATCCTAGAACATATTAGTTTATATATATTTTTGATAAGAATGATAAACTTGTATATCACTTTCTACGTTTACCTATCTGTTAAATGAAAATTATCAATGTTGTAATCCACTTTCTATCCACTATCCATGTTTTCTCTCCCCGATTATTTCTTTATTTTATTTATTTATTTATTTATTTTACTATTTACCATAGTAACCATTTTTTTTAATAATCTGAATCAACTTAATATAGGTAATATTATCACAACATAATTGAGTGATTAGAGACTGCTCGTTTTATAGTAGTAGAGATTCATAATAGGTCTCGTAAGAGGGAATATAGTGTAATATTTTAGATCCCTTTTATAACCCAGCATTCTCGGTATAATTTTTTATTTTTTTTTGGTATATTAGGAATGAGATAACAAGCCGCACCATTACTAGGACTGTCATTTAGTTTGGTAATTACCAAAATGACCAAATACCAACAGATGTTTTAAGTTTGGTAAAACCGACCGATAGGTTACCGATACCGATAAAACCAAAATAAATAATTACTGAAAAAGTTGATTTGGTTATGGTAAATACCAAATATAGCGACTATCTAAATATTAGTATTACATACTATGCTTCTCAAATTTACCATATGAGTATTATAGTAGTATGAACATAATTACATATACTATATTAATGGTGCATCACTATACACAACTCTGTCGAAGATGGTTTAATAACCTAGTTTGATTAAAAATAGCTAAAATTTGAATATTTGATTTCATATGTACAAAACAAAGCTATAATATGTAGAGGAATAAAAAGTTTATGACTAAAAAATGAAAAATCTAATACCTCTCATTATCATTTATATACTAAGAAATAGTTGTTGTAGAGTTGATGCGACCGAAAACCAAAAAGTTGAATTTAGTAGATAAAATTAAATACCGAAACTGCCGTGTATGTTTTGTACACAACTCCGTTGTATAAATTCAGTATGGCATTGCTTATGAGGATCAGAGGATGCAAAAGCACTTGCCGGAGGGACAAAATCAATTTAATAAGGTCCATGAAAACCGATACCTTCCATGTCAGTTGAAAATAAATGAGTAAATTGAAAAAGAGTGGGTTGTCCATCAAATGTTCCTTGTAAGATATATAGTTACAGACTTACAGGGATAGTTACATACAAAATTTAGGGAGACTTTAGAAACCTCTTCTCCTGTCTGGTTCAACCAGCACCACATTCTCAGTTTGAGATGACAGGAAGATGAGTTCCTCAACTCCCAGGTCACCAAGATTCCTTTCAGACTAAAACCCCAACCCAGAAGATTTTTTTTTGTTTGATAAGGAATGACACAAAAGTTGACACATTATTCTCGCAGTAAGAAAATCATAAGCTTGAAGCCCTGAACACTCGAAATAAATGAGATGAGTCATGAAACTTTTGTCCACAACAGTGAACATCATGAGGTCACCACTTGTGCTACAATGAAAAAATCAAAATAGAAGCATCGATCCCTTACCATTTTTTTACCAACAAATATACAACAACATAGAGTCAATTATATAACAAGTTTCCTCGCACTACTCTGAAGTGGCAAGAGCTGAATGCAACACGTTTTCGAGATACTCCTCAGCAGCAGCATACTGTCTTTTCTTGTCCTCAATTGCTAAAGCAGCCAAAGCTTTATCCTGCAGATATTCATACCTTACAATTCACAATCTTTCTAGGAACAAACCAAAATTTGACCATATAATTAAAGTAGAAAAGTACCGGAGGCAAGTCTTGGTAGCTTCGCAAAGTATCAAGAACAGGCTTTGTCTTCTTCTCTAATTCCTTCCGGTGTTCAGCCAATTCAACCAACACCCCATGGCTAATCTCTGGGGTATATCCCACACGGGTTAGAGTAGTCTGTCCAAGCAATTCATATCACACTCTTATTCAATACCGATATAATTCATATCACACTCTTATTCAATACCGATATACAAGGATGACAGTTAATAAATTGACTGATCAACGTTCATCAATTATCAATAAACAGTGGCGGATCCAGAAGTTTTGCTCAAGCAAAGCAAAACTTAAACCAAGTAGTAAGATAAAACAAAAATTAAAACGAAAAATAGCATTTACAAAATATGTTGTAGGATCACAACAATCACAAAAAACAACCAAACCTGAAATTTATATGAAGAGACTATTAAATTAGTCGAAGTTTTATTCACACTATTACACATGAGTTTTTAATTGTTTTTTCTTCTACGGGTATAAGACGACATCGTTTAGGCCAATCAAAATAATTAAATGAATAGATCAAGAACAATGTTGTATGAGTTGCATCAAAGGAAAAAAGAAAAAGAAAAAAAGAGCACGAGTAGCAACTCGTCTTCTTCCCCAATTCACACAGTTTTGCCTATTTCTATCATTTTCATACAGAACTTACATAAGTCATGGTAAAGTCCAAAACCAGTCTAGGCAATTGCCTATTCTAGGCGCCACATGAATCTGCCACTGTCAATAAATATATTAACCATCTACCATGTAAAAATCTAGTTTCCCTGATATATGTCATAAACTCATGGATTACTTATCACCTGGTCTGATAGAAAACAAACAATGAAATCTTTGGCAAACTACTCTAGCAGACAGGGTTTTGAACAATGATACTGACCGAGGACCAAAGAAATATTTGATGCACATATACTTCAGTTTCACCCCTATCATTCTTAATTCCTCCAAACACCCAAATGATAGGAATGCCCTGTTAAATTGCGACATTGAACCCCCCCCCAAATTTTCAAACAAAATTCCAAATGTAGATAATGAAGGTCAAGTTCTCAGAATCTCCTCGAAAACTTTGGCCATAAAAGGAAATTTCAGCGATTAATTATTCCACTACCTACACTTTTGTATATCAAGGCCTTGCAGATGCTATAGCCTTTCAGAATTCTTCGAGATTGTGTTCCTACAATAACCAATCTAATTTGTTTCTAGCTACACAAGATCGTGATAACTCAAAATAACAGAAATCTACTATGCTACATTTGTAAAATATTAAGTTCATCTAGTACCTATATTTTGTATATGTATAAAACTAGCATGCCAACCTGCATCCAAATTTACTTTATCTTTGCTTTTAAAAAAAATAAAAATAAAAATAAAAAAGGGCTGCACTGTTGTCTAGAAAACTAACACTGCCTATTTATCTAAGTATTGGGTGAGAGGTTTTACTTTGGTCTTGGGTGTAGCGGTAGATGCTTCTTTAGAAAGCTGGGTGGGGCGTAAATACTCTGCTACTAGAGCTACTAGCCTAAAAATATTGAATTAAAAGACAATGGGAAGCCTACTAACCCTTAATTGGTAGGACATGTAATAATGCCTAGTTTATATTAAATTATGCAGACGATACCCCATCAGCACTAGATTGGTCCTATTTCCACTAAGTATTCCATAAACACAATTAAAGCTAGCAATTAACAGCCCCAAATGCCTAGCTGCTGGCACCAAAACGGGTCTAGCACAGCCATGCATGATGATTTTGAAAACAGAGAACATGCCTTATTGTCAACCACGGAGCCACATCATCATCCAGAAGTTGCCCTTACAAAGAAGTTAATCCTCTGTGTTAAACATCTAGGTGTATACTCTCACTAAAGTTTATGATAATTCACAGATGCCAGCTGCCATCCTATGCTCTTGTCTTCATATGAAGATATATACATAAGGAAATATGTATCTTTATGGTGGACACATTTTACATGCAAATCTACTATCTATAAAAATACAATGTTGTAGAAACATGAGACACAAATAAACATGATTTATTAAGAGTACAGTCAGCGAATAAGATTCCGTAGAAATACACGAGTACACAAGCCGTGAACCAGAAAACTAAACCAACTGAAAATCCACCAGAACCAGAATCCTATATAAAAACACAACAAAAGCTGCTGCTTGCTGGTTCAAAAGATAACAGAAAAGTTAGGCTCCATAATTTCTAATGAGTAGGTGCCCAAAAAGATGCCCCGAAACAGTCTGCGAGAGATATCCATCTCCATGCCTTAAACAGTTTTACATCGTCAAAGACCCTTCTATTATAATCGTGCACTTAACCCAAAAATGGTCATCAACGTACATCTCCCTATATCTACTCCCCATTTATGTCCTTCAGAAGTGTATACGCAAATACAAAACTGTGGTGTGATGGCCATCATGACAGTATGACACCCATACATACTAAAAATGTAACATGTATACACTGGCTTCTGATACTAATGTTTACATATCAGTTCATCAATGTTACTTCTAACAACACTAGATTTGCTACTTGTTTCAGACTAAAAAATATATGCTAGCTCACAAGTTGACCTGCTAACTGTATCATTGTTTATGAAATATTATTCCGACTAAATGTTAGCCACATCAATATAGGATCACTCTGTACAATCCCAAAATCATACAATTAGATAGTTCTAAGGTTTTGAGCTTAATATTAAATTAGTTCTATACTCATAAGTGCTAATGCCTAAAGTATCAACCCACATCTTTGTATAGGATGCAAGAGGAACAGGCAGACTCCAGAGATTTGGTTGGGTTTGGTGCGATTGGTCTGGTTGTATGATTTGTACCATAGTCCTATGAATTACCGACATGATTACATAAAAAGATAACTGCATTACCATGTCCTAGGTCTATTTCATGCTATCTTCTGGTTCCTGTTACTTCATCACATATATATTTGTTTTACAAGCACAACTAACATCAAGAGCCAACACATCTACCAGCACTCTTACAGTTCTGTCCACATTGTACGTTACAGAAGAGATTATCGTTGGATCAGCATTTATATAAATTCAGGACTTCCAAATCTCAACAAAGTTCAGCACCCACCCAAATCTCAATTCAAGACTTCCAAAATAACATAAATTGCTGTCACTGGTTTGAGGCCGTAACCTTGTGTGCAATTAAATTCATCTTAAAAGAAGAGGCTACTTCAGGTTTTCTCTATCAGATGTTAATTTTCATTCTTTTCCCAAAACTAAACTAAACGATATTAACAAAACAGTAGCATGAACAAAAGTTGAGTACCTTATAGTTGGCAGTCTGTTGATTGTATTGCTTCTCCTTACCCACCATCACCCCCAAATTGGTCTTCCAGTAATCAATATGTGCTTCACATTGAACTGCGTCATCTTCTAATTGGCTGAGTGTTCTATTAGAAAAGGCGAATACAATGAGCAAAAACGCTTGTACATTCGGTAGCTGGTACACACATCCAACAAAAACATTACCTTTTCAAATAAGTCAACCTGGCAATAGCCTTTCGAGTATAATCAAGAAGAACTTTGGACTCTTTCTGGGCTTTGGCCCTCTTCTCCTCCACACCAGTCTTCCTCAAGGATATATCCGCAATGGCCACAAGATAGCTAAAACCGAAAAGTCAAAACTCATTCAATAAAGACCTGCATTAATGAATGGAATGAAAACAAAAACAAACCTGCTAAGCTCAGTGTCTCTAATGTTCAATAAATTGGCGACGCTGGCTAAAACCTGAGCAGAAGAAACGACATTGGAGGGCAAACTCTCGTGTGCTAACCCAACACCCTCCAAGATCTCCCTAATCCTCGCAGCTGAACCCCAATATTATGTGATTAGATCAAAAATGAAAAATAAAAAAAGAAAATAAGAAGGAGAGAAGGACCTTGGGAGCGGTACTCGGAGGCTTTGTGGCGGAAATCGGTGGCGAGGATCTTGGAGGATTGAGTGTGGGAGTGGGAGAGAGTGGCAAGGTTGTGTAGATATGCCACGGAACGAGGGGTGTATTCGAAATCGGGTACTTCTTTCCCGGCTTGGGAGAATTCCTGAGCCAGCCATTGCTTTACCTCTCCGATTCGACACGCCGACGACGCCGTTTCGCTTACCGCCGATGATTCGCTCATCTCATCTGCTTTTCGCTTTTGGCTTTTGAACCGGCCAACTTCTTTTTCCGCATGCTCGTTTGTTTAATTAATTGCCATATTTTTTTATTATATAAAAAAAAAGAAAAGAGTTGGCCCTCGATTGGCTTGACACGTCTGATGCCGAATGCTTGCCTTCAAATGTCGTTTGCGATTTGAATTCAGTTGCATTTGATATATCCATCCCCACATATTCACCATCCACGGACTACTCTTCAAAAACACTTCACCATAATTTAAAACACTATCGCAGCATGTACAACCAAGCTCTATAATGGTGGTAATTCACTACCACCAAAGTCCCTATTATGGTGCTCATGGATATAAGCATTTCCTTTTCCGGATATAACAGTATTTTGTAAGTTCATGAAACCACTTCACATTACACTGTCAGACAATTTGCTATCACCCACATGACGGAAAATGATCAACTTAATTTGTCTACCGTCACCGCACATAAACTAGAAACTAAGAAGGCTTTGTTCCTTCAAGGTGCACCATCAAAATGTATGTAACATGTCCATTAGTGATGCCATCCGAGCAGGCAACTTTCACCACTTGACCCCTTTCAAGTCCATAATACTTTGCAATTGCATCCTTTTGTGACATTCGAGGAAGCTGCATTAGATCATTTCTTAAACTTAAAATTGGCCAATATATATTGCACAGTAGCTGATAGACCAAATATATATATGTGATATGTAAATGTAAGATAGCCGTATAAACATGAGTCACATGACTGCAAGAAATGAGAATCTACGACCAAAGTTTTTCCGGCACACAAAAGAAGAGGATGATTATGTTACTAGAGATACTAGTAATTTCCTTATTTCTAGAACCAGCAGCATGTTAGTATGTCTTGGATGGGATAACGAAGATTGTGGTAGACGACTACTATAAGGTGTGCCTCTAATAAAGGACCACATGCACAACAGATAGAACAATTCTATACTTGACAACAATTCAATTCGCAGGCGCGAGCTGCAGCGCAGCCCTAAGCCAAGTAAATAGGCCACACAGACATGTTTACTCTTTGTCAACCCCAATCACAATTTACTTCAACAACAAAGGACATACCACTGGCCACAAGTTTACTTTTTTCTTTGGTCTAGACCAAGTCAGCCAAGCAACAAAATATTACTCGCCCCTCTGAAATTGATCCTTCTAGGCTTTTTATTAGACATCACTGATTAAGATGATAGCAACGCCCACGACCAAATAATGTCCAAAAAAAAAAACTACTTGTTGGTACATAACACGCACAAGTTCTCTATCTTTGTTGATCATATCCAAGGCATGGATAATTATGAAGCAGTTCATAAACTAACTGGATGAAGAAATTGAAATTACAAGAGTAGATGCAATGACGAGTAAAATGATACTGTCATATTGAAGATTTTTATTTCATTCCCAGAATATGAATGATCTCTGCAGAAAGCAAATCAGAGGCTGAACTTTCCTTGCATGAGTTAGTAAACTAACCTGCTTACTTCAATGCCATACTCCCTCAGGAGATCCTATTTTGCTTGTTCAGTCAAGATCTGATGCTTTGTTATATTAACAAGCAAGTCAGTAATCTGAATACAATGCTAGATATAGAACATGAGAGGCATGTATGAGAATGACCAACAAGGCAACAACCATAAAACATAAGCATGTTAACTTCATATGTCGTGAGCACAAAGAAACCTTTCCCAAGCTCTAAAAGATGAATACTGTAGGTTCATAATTCGATGTCACATGTTGTACAAATGTAACAACAACAAATAATTTAAAAGGTTATGTAATCGCAAGCTCAACAATCCTATATTAAGGCTCAACTTGAGAATTACAGTAGAGCTAGAGCCTAGAGATAAAAGAAACAGCTACAGAATCACTTTCGATAAGTGTAACTCTCAAAGGGGAAGAAAAAAGAAGAGAGCAAGTGTGTCGGGTAATATACATAAAAACTAAGGAGCTCTTAATCTTGACTTTCCTTAAAGGTTGTACTGCACTCCTTGTTATTTCAAGTTAATCGATTACCTAATTTGTCCTTTTACTTTTTAGCAGTAAAAACTGTCAAAATAGGATAAGCCATAATCCTCGATTCAAAAGACGAAAAATAATAGCATTAATGGAGAAAGAGCGCAGACACATCAACCATCACAGCTTTTCTTAAGGAAATTCCAAAGCAGCCCAATATATTCTTGCTTTTTTCATATAAATAATTTATTCAGTGAAAAGAAAACTGGGAAAATTTTGATATTAGTTGCAGATATAAGATGAAAACCAACTCTTGAAACACAAAACATAAAACAAACTTTAGTATATTTGGTGGAGGAAACATATTTGGTAACAGTGAAATAATTGAGTTATCATTTGGGAAAGTAAAAATTCATAGGGTTTCAAAAAGTACCTTTCGCAATAGTTCAGGTACCATTTGAGGTTTTTACTCTGGAAAAGAAACACTTGTACAGTATGCTCCTTCAAAGATAAAGGAGATATAGCATCAATGCATCAATGGATATTGATGCCTAGAAAGAACTAGTCCAACAATTGTATCTTCTAGGAAAATAATATCGCTCTCCAATATAGGGTATGTATCAATGGCAACCTAGAAACTTAAAAGCCTAATTCAATATAAATACAGGGTGTGTAACAGCTAATGGCAAACAAAAGTAAAGCAGAAAAAGGAAACATACGTTAATATTTGATATCAGGAAACAAACCTGGAACATTTCCTCTTTATATGGATAAAGATCAAGACTTTTCATAGCTTGTCTTGTTATCTGGCTTTGAAGAATTCATATGAGCCCGGTCAAACCTTCAAAGTTTCTTTGGTAGTAATCTGACTGTGCATCCCACGGATGACATTGACCTTCACAATACCAGGCCCACAGTAGATAACCAGAATCTGCAATTGAAAACGTATCAATAAGTAAAGGAAAATAAATCAACGCCACTCTCTTTCTGCCCTTTTGTCTTATTACATATCCATATCACTTTTAGGTTCAACCAAAAGAAATAAGTGCGTCAAACTGAGATTGATTGTCTGTGTCAAACAACACTTTATATGTTGTAAACTAAGCCAGTTCCTAGCATATATGATGTCATGTTTTCCATAAGAACTCATGATATTCAACAAATTGCTGGCACTTACGTATTTACCTTCAACAATTTCATGATATTCAAAGGTATTCTGTCGGTTGGTTTACTTTGGACCAGCTGCTTGTAGCCAATGAAAGACAGGCAAGGAGGCTGCAAATAATGTTGAAGAGCATCGATGGATGCAAAAATTTGAAGTGTACACTCAATCATGGAATGGATCAAAAGAGCAAAATAAGTTACTTGAGAAACATGATGGCCATCCATAAACAAATTATACTCATTTCAGCAAAAGATTACACAAATTTTACAGAGGTTACAAACTATGATTATATCCACTATCCTCCCATACTGTTACTATTACTCAACTAATAGAATGCTCAACAATCTGAGGAACAAAAGTCATGGTGATGAAAATTTACACAAACCCCCTAATCGAATAAGCCCAACGGGCGAAATTGACAGCAACATTTACATAAAAAAGGTACCTTTTACCTTTGAAAGTTTGAAGATGAAACGGAAATTCCCAAACCAGGAACAGACTGGAATCGAGGGAGGGAATAAGCTCAATCAGGAGAGAGAACAAAGTGGTGGAAAGCGAGAGAAAGGGAGAACAAAAGAAGAGCGACAGAGGATTTGAACAGTGAATCCTCTTCACCTTCGCCCAATCGTATGAAAGAATGGAAAATTGCATAGCATTTACAGAATGCATTAAGCTTGACAAACTGAATGATTAAAAGAGAAGATAACAGAACCACCCTATTGGTGGCTAAAAGTTGAATAATAAATCTACATTGTTGGAAACATCCGTAATAGCAAGCTATGAGAAAGATAATATGCTTAACACCTATATACCAGAACTATCCACTCACTACTTGCATTACAAAAGTACCTCCTTTTTCCAAGAATTAAAAGATCATAAGGGCATATAAAGTGAAACACAGGAAAAAGCAAATGATAAAGCAGGGCCACCAGCTCTAATGCACAAACTCTAAAATGCTACCAGTAAAACTTCCCATAGAGCTAACCAAGTAAGTGCAATGATTCACACTTGCTGCTGGCAGGAAATGTCCAGATTACAAATGACCATTTAAAGCAATATCATGAGTATGCAACAGCCACCCATAATACAACTGACATGATTTCAAAGCATTTTGCAGAGGTCACAAAAAGAATGCACATAATCTGCGAAATCCTTAGAAAGAAGCTGTGAATTCTGCCATTTAAGAAATTCGTAGAAAGAATCTGTGAATTTGACAAAGGTCTCATCCTTACATCTATTTCCACTTCAAAAGTCACTTACATAAACCCATCAAACCAAAGGTCCAGCATTTTCTCTAACGTTTATACAAAGTTTTGATCTTTCATATAGAGAAAGAGTGCCATACATGCAAAATTGCAAAGAATGGTAGCAAACTAAACAACATAGAATTTAAACGCAAGCCAGCAACAGCATTCCATTCCATTCTTGGTAGTGAAAATTCAAAATACATGATAGAAAAAATAGAATAGTACAGTAGTTGTGATTATTGAAAGATAAATAAAAGATAGAGAGCAGAGCTCAACCCTCCTAAATACAAGTACTAACCTTTCTACTACTGAAATATAAGGATCACTTGTAATCAAAATTGGGCACCGGAGGAGCATCGAAGCTCTCGAGAACCTTGGTCTCGCTTCCGCTGGTGGCCGGCTCAGGCTCTTTCCCTTTCCCAAACAACCCTCCCAGCCAGGAACCGGGTCCTTCTGACCCGACGGGCTCCTCGGGCCGCCCATCATCCCAGGCAGACCAGGTTCCTCCATCGGAATCTGCTGCTGCTTCTCCATCATCTTGTTGAGCATGATCCCGGCGCCTTCGATCAGGGCCAGTAGCACCCCTCCCATGGCGGCGGCCCTCGCCGTGGCGCCCATCCCCTGCCGCATAGAGAGGAAGCCTCCGGTGGCGGCGCCGGCGATGATCGAGTTCCAGGGGTCCTCCTTCTGGCGCAGGTAGACCATGGTGCAGTCGAAGGTGGAGAAGAGGCCGCCCCAGACGGCGAAGCTGCCGCCGACGCGGGGAGAGTTCATGCGGACGGCTTGGGCGGCGCCGACGAGACGCGCGCCCTTGGGGGAGTTGTAGATCCCTTTGATGAAATGGAAGGCGCCTCCTCCGACGGCGCCCATCCCGAAGGCGCCGCCGACGTCGTCGAGGATTCGGTCCGGGCACGGCTCCCGTGACGTTTCTGGAGTTCCCATGGCCGCAGTTTCAGTTTGCTTAGGGTTTACTTTGGAAATGATGAGAAATACCCTTCATAACTGCTCTGTTTTGACGGAAATACCCTTCCTTTCCTTGTACGAACGATAAACTATTACCAGAGCTAAGGAAGCGAAGAAAGGATTAGAATGACCATTAGTTGCAATATGAACAACTAAAAAAGGATTAACATATTTTTGTCTAAAAATAAGATCATCACTAGCTCTCCAAATGAAATAAGCTTGATTTAACATTAGCCGAAAAGAGTTGATCATCCCAAGCAGGAGTATGTATGTAGCCATTGATCAAAAACGCTGCTCCATACACCCAATTTTTTTTGGGAACACAACTACGAATGGCACATCTGGAAACCAAATGTGCAAGACATATAATGAAGCAACTTCAACTTAACTGGTTTGTCCAAAACTCCTTATTTTTGTTTCCAAAAAAAATGCTCATATAGAATACAGATGGGGATCCCAGAATTTCCCTTTCAAAGTTTGAAAGCACCAAGGGTGGTAGATATTAGCTTCAGAAGAATTTCTTCACTGCCCAGGTCATTCAGTATTCGAACCAATGTTGGTCCTAGTGAGTTGATTGGCTTGAGCTTGACACATTTAACGTAGTGAAGCTTCACATATCTGATGCGATTGGAATTGGGTTACCTTTCCTATTGAATCAAAATCTAGAGACTACTCTTCGAAACCACTTTTTTCACATGATCATTCAAGGACCCTCTTAACCCAACAAGGCAACAATCGACGGCTTTACCAGATCGGTTTATTGACACAGTGACAGAGAAGGCAGAGAAACTACAGTACCTAAAGCGCAGGGGATTTAAGAACCTTCTTGTGGAATGTAGCAGAGGCAGATTACATGGACTGAGGAATCTTGCTGTGATTAGTCCACATGAGAACTTGCAAGAGATGCGTCCGCGCGTGTGTGTGGGTGCGTGTCACAGTCATTAAGAACACTATTGGGCAGGATGTCCTACAGCCTGTATGAAACAGATTGAAGAAACACAACCAAGTCCCTATTATGGTGGGAATTCACTACAACCAAGTCCCTATTATGGTGCTCATGGATACGAGCATTTCACAATACAACACTACAACAGTATTAGTTCATAAAACCACTTAACATTACACTACAGATAATTACTACGAGAGAACTTACTATCACCCACATGACAGAAAATGATCAACAAAATTTGTCTACTATCACCACACACAAACTAGAGAGGATTTGTTCCATCAAGGAGCACCAAAGAAAATGCATCACCAAACACAACGGTATGTAACATGTCCTTTAGTGATATCACCGGAGTAGGTAACTTTCACCACTTGACCTCTTTCAAGTCCATAGTACTTCGCAATTGCATCCTTTTGTGAAATTCGAGGAAGCTGCATTAGATCACTTCTTAAAATTAAAGTTGGCCAATATATATTGCATAGTAGCTGATAAACCAAATATATATGAGATATGTAATTGTAAGATAGTAATATAAACACGAGTGACATGACTGCAATAATTGAGAATCTACTACCAAAACTCTTCCAGCAGTACTATTGTAATGTTAGTAACTTCCTTATTTCAAGGACTCAGCAGCATGTTATTGAAATCTTGGATGGGATGAAAAAGATTGCGCTAGATGACTACTATAAGGCGTGCCTCTAATATAGGGCCACATGCACAACGGATAGAACAATGGGGCGGACAAATTTACTCTTTGTCAAGCCCAATCAGATTTCATTTCAACAACAAAGGGCATACCACTGGCCAAGTCAAATTTTTTTCTTTTTTGGTCTAGACCAAGTCAGCCAAGCAACAAAATATTGCTTGCCCCCTCTGTTGCCCATGAGTATTACTAGATGATAGTAAGATGAGAGTACTAATAAATATATTTATTTAATTTTTATTAGACATCACTGGTTAAGATGAAAGTAACAACCATGACCAGATAAACAACTAACATGCCAGCACATTCAAAAAATGCACAACTTCTCTAGCTTTGTTGATGGTATCCAAGGCATGAACAATTTTAAAGCATTCTAAACAAACTGGATGAAGCCATTGAGATTGCCAAAGTAGATGCTCTGACAAGTAAAATGATATTGATACTGAACGAGTAAAATGATATTGATATGAATTAACTCTGCAGAAAGCAAATCAGATACTGACATTTCCTTGCTTGTGTTAGTAAACTAACCTGCTTTTCTTCAATGTTAAACTTCTTCAGGAGAGCTTGTTTTGCTTGTTCAGTCAAGACCTGATGCTGTGGCTTCAAGACATGCTTCGTTATATTAACAAGCAAGTCAGTAATCTGAAATACAAAGCAAGATATAGAACATGAGAAGCATGAGACAGAATATTTCTACCAGAATGACCAACAAGGCAACAGCCATTAAACATAAGCATGTTAACTTCACATGTCATGAGCACAAAAGAACCTTTCCCAAACTTTAAAAGATGAATGCTGTAGGTTCATAATTCAATATCACATGTTGTAAAAACATAACAACAATCCTTTCAAAAAAAAAAACATAACAACAACAAAAGAGTAGAGGGTTCTACAAACGCATGCTCTAACAATCCTATATTAAGGCTCAATTTCAGAATTATAGTTAAAGAGCTAGAGATAAATGAATCCGCTAAAGAATCACTTTCAAATAAGTGCACTGATAAGCATGAAGAAAAATGAAGAGAGCAAGATTTGGGATAATATATATAAAAACTACGGAGCTCTTAATCTTGACTTTCCTGAAAAGTTG
This sequence comes from Fragaria nilgerrensis, assembly GCA_010134655.1. Taxonomy (NCBI): domain Eukaryota; kingdom Viridiplantae; phylum Streptophyta; class Magnoliopsida; order Rosales; family Rosaceae; genus Fragaria; species Fragaria nilgerrensis. The sequence continues at coordinate 24,179,357 of CM020982.1, forward strand.
CACAGCTCTCCTCTTTAATGATATTTATTTAAATGTCATCCGATCAAATCTATTACCCAATTTGCCCTTTTGTTAGCAGTAGAAACTGTCAAAATAGGATGAGTCATAATCCTTGATTTAAAAGACAAAAATTTATTGCATTAATGGAGAAAGAGCGCAGAAACATCAACCATCACATCTTTTCTTAAAGAATTTCCAAAGCAGCCCCAATTTTTTTTTTTAGTTAAACAACTTATTAAGTGAAAAGAAAAAGAAGATACAAAAAAGAAAGTGGACGAAAGGGTCCAAAAAGGATAAGAGCAAAAAAAATAAAGCCCATGAAACAAGAGCAGCATCAAGCAAGAAGACTAGAAAGACTCTAACAGATGCAAGAAAGAGAAGCCTAAAGAGCTGACCACTGTCTTACTCTCTTCTAAAGCTCCTCTACCCATATACCTATGTAATTATTAAAAGTTCTCTTAAGAAGCACAATTGAACCTCAGAGAATCTCACCAATTATATGTATTTTAAGTTTCTACCTTCAATATGACCCATTAGCTTGGAGGCTGTTCAGATTCACATTGTTTCTGACTTCAAAAGAAAGTTCAGCCTTCAGCTCATTTAAGAAGCCTGAGAGTTATAATTGAATGGAAATAATTTGTTTCGCTGAACAAGAAGAGCCACTGCTATAGATAGCAGACCTTGACGAATCAATAGCTACCAAAATGAGAATACTAACCATTTTCTTTCCCTATCATGTGATAAAGACTTTCTAACATGTTAGCTATTCAATTTTCACTCTCCAGATGGTTAAGCTATATTAAGTTTTTGTTCCTATACAGATCTGGGGCTTTTGAGTTATGAGCTGATTAAATTTCACCATGTATTTCAGTGAACGAGTGGCTGTGATTAACAGCTGACAAGTATGCTCACAAGAGAGAATGTCGGCTAACTTAACCGCAAATTGGTATCTGAATCGATAGAAACATGAGTGTCAATAAGAACTGTTCACAAAATTACTGCAAATTGGCAAAGAAACACTTGTACAGTATGCTCCTTCAAAGATAAAGGAGACAGATGCATCAATGCAAACTGATGCTTAAAAAACCAAAAAAAATATATATATATCTTCCAGGAACATGTTGAATATGGCTGTCCAGTATAGACCATGTATCAATACTAACCAAGATACTTAGGAGCTCAATTTAATATAGATACAGAGGGTGTAACAGCTAAGGGAAAACAAAAGTAAAACAGAAAGGAAACCTAATAACAAAATTGATATCAAGAAACAAACCTGGAATATTTCCACTTTAAATGGATAAAGATCCAGAGTTTTTAGAGCTTGACTTGTTATTTGGCTTTGAAGAATTAATATGAGCCCGGACAAAGTATCTTTATTAGCAATCTGACTATGCAGCCCGCGGATGACATTGACCTTCACAATACCAGGCCCACAGTAGATGACCAGCATCTGCAATTGAATATCAATAAGTAATGGAAATAAGTGTGTCAAACTGATTGTCAATACAGGTGCTTTCTTAAAAAATTAAGGTTCCTTATGGTGTCTTATGACATGGATATAAGCTTTATATGATGGATCTGAGAACAGTCAGGTCATGCTTGTCAAATTGTAGAATGGGCATGTTGATACCAATGGCATATTACTGATGACATGTTTGAAGCACAGAAGTAAAACAAGAATGGAGCAAATGGGAAAATAGCAGTTGAGACAGTAAGGAGGAGATTTACAAAACAGGAACGGATCCTAAGCGAGGTCTGGATTTTTATGATGGAGAATAGTAGGGGATACCACCGACAGAACACTGTATTCCCCCAGCAACCTTTTGGATACTGTTCCCAAATTGCTTATTGTTTATTTGATTTATAGTTACACTCATTCTAACAAAGAAACAGATCCCACTAAAGTGCACCGAACCCCACGGCACAGGTTAGAAAAAGAAACGCGTTAGACCCCTATAATGGCTCACATTCGAAATTGTAAGTCTCAACATGCAACTGTACCACGTAGCGATTTGCCACAGTAAATACCTTGGTCAATCTTGCTAACTCACTAGACCACCTATTTTTGTGGGTACTAGCGCAAGAGTGCATGAGCTGAATGGAGATAGTTGCATTTATTCAAGGGGAAGTGGAGAGTATGAAAGTAAGTGGGAGTTAAGAAGTCATGATGTTAAGCTTTCATCAAATCGCTATGCACGTCATCAGGGATGTGGCGAAGCATTCATCAGTTACAAAGCATTTATAGTATGTGACACTAAAGACTAACAGCAAAGGAAGATTGCTTACTAATACATCAAATTGAAGTAACTGTACCAGACGCTAAAGTGTTAAGCATACATTATTTTTTCCGATACTAGAGGATAAACTATAATAGATGTTTTGAAATAAACAACATATCTAGCGTTCAAACAAGCCCAGAATTAACTAGCAGTTTGGGAGATGGTTACGCAACCCCTGTACAATGGAACTGCTTCCCCAACAGTAAACAAACCCAATAACAAAAATGCTGATAGAAACCCAAGCATGCATTGTATAAAGTTGGCACGATCCTGCCTCAATGGAAAGCATAGTGAATAATTGTGAAGATAAAGAGGAAACCCACCCGTTCAGAAGGGTCAGAGGAATGAACGGTGGAGAAGCGGAGGCGATCGGCGTCGGGGTTTTGGCCGTGAAGGGATCGGAAGTCTTGAAGAGAGAGGTCCATTTCGGAGGAGGGAACGGAATAGCCTCTGTCCCTTAGCATCTCCAGAACGGTTCTGCGTGACAAGAAGTATCGGTGACTCTCTGTGCTACCATCGTCCACGAACCCACTCAAGCAAGGCCCTGCTACCACCTCATCTCCATTCCCATTTTCTCCCTCCATCTCTCTCTTTCTCTCTGAATTCTTCTCACCTTTTCTGCTCACTCATCCCCTGACAACTAGTATTTAAACCCAACTCAAACTAGTTTTTGTCTTTTACCTTGGACTTCACATTTTGTTCTTTTCAACCATTATCCCCCTTTTTTCTTTGTTTAATCTACTTGCCCACTTAAAAAAATGAAATAAATTACATTAAGAGATCCATAAAATAATTAACGTTATCATGTCAAATAATTATGTTCTTGAAACCTCACGAGAAACTCTATTAATAATCAATACAAAGACGAATTACAAGAATGCCCAAGATTAGTCATGGCATCGGCAACAAAATTGTCTCCCTAAAAACATGTTTAAAAGTAACGGAATCAAAACTAGTAGCTAATGTTCTGATATCTTGCACTAGTTTGATTACTCTCTAAAGCTATTCAAGACGGTCATTCCCTGCATCTATCACCAACTTGGAATCTCCTTCAACTTCAATATTGGTGAAGCCTTTCTCCTTTGCTTTGATTAAGTTGTCTCTTAACGTCATAGCTTCATCAATTGGGACTGAAACACTATATGTCGTTCAGTCGTGTTATGTTAGTTAGCTAGTTTAACTGAAATAGTCAAAGTCAATCAGGTCATAAATTCAAATCTCTCTGACATGACACTATAAAGGTGAGGTGGGTTAAGTTTTACACAAATATTTTAAAATAACAACGCATTTCTCTCCCTACGGCTCGATTGAGGGTTTTGGGATGTCCAATACAGAGGGTATAGCGAAGATCAACCGTTTTTTGTTCAGATCCAGTTGAGGCCCTTGTCATCGTTGGCAGCAGTTCGGTGTGAAGGATCTGACTTGTGTCGAGGTATGTGAGCTTGGTCGACTGGGCTGGGTTTTGCTTTCCACAACGGTTATGCAAGCTTGGTCGAGTAGGGGAATAAGATCTCAATCTAGAGCGGACGCTTGGGTGATGCGGTAGCGGCTTGGTCGATCTACTTAGGTGTACCCAAACCAAAGTCGCTCTCCAATTTACAAAACCTAGAAAACACGTGTGATTCTACATTTTTACAAATCAATGGTCTAGACCCTTTAGAGCATCTCCCATGGTAGGTTAAATTCTTAGCCAAATTTAACCTATAAAACAAGAATATATGTGGAATCTTTTTTTAGCTTACCAGAGTCTCCCACCGTAAGCTAAATCTTTAGCCAAATTTATAGCCTTTTGGCTTTAAAAAACACTCCCACCATAAGCTAAATCCAAAGGTAAAGCAATTTATTTTTCTTTTCTCATATATTTGTTTAAATCAATAATTACTCATAAAAAAATATTATATAAATATATTCAATATGGAGTTCATATGAAAGATCTCGTCGAGATCTTCGCGATGGTTGTGAGTAACGAATTTTTAATTTTGATGACAGTGTAAATTAAAAAGAGAAATGTAAAGTTGAATAAAATAACATTTAATTTTAGCTTACAAACTTCATAAGCCAAATTTGGCTTACCAAATAGCTTAAGCCAAATTTTTTATCTTGAAAAATGTAATTTAGCTTATGGTGGAAGTAAACATAGGCTAAATTTGGCTTTTTAGCCTATGGTGAGAGATGGTCTTATGCGCCAACACCACCAAACTGATGACAATAACAAAAGGAAGTAATGAATTAGATTTTGAATTGATTTTAACTAACTTACAACCAAAGTATAAATAAAGCAAACTAAACAAACAACATGCTCATGTCATGGAATCCTCATCGGGATAACAAAACTTCCTACCGGATAGGATACCCATCAGGTATTTAACTCTAACGGTATTAAAATAGTATATTCTTCATATTCAATTATCCTAATCGGAGATCGAGCTAGGATGGTATTACCCTCCTCATACCCATCCCTAACAAATATTTGTCTTTTAACAAGATTACCTATATGTTTATTTCTGTGATTTTCAAAACCAAAACTATGTATTTAAAGCATGTAACTCCATCTTTAAATAAACTTTCGATCATAAACTTTTGGTGGAGTTGAGTACGTAGGAAAAATATGAAGCGAAAACATTGATTGTTTAAACAAAGTTGAAATAGGAATTGTTTTAGATCAATCTTTCAGTACCACCACATTGTGCGCAGTCCAATAGCTTTTTTAAAACGCATCTAAATTGTAACTATATCCCATGTATACATTTTGGTGTGGTTTAATTTAGCGAAGGTAAAAGATATTATGTACATTTAATAAAAATAAATAGTGATTCATTATATAGGGATCTAGAGGAGACTCTCTCTCTCTAGAACGCAACTTGTTGTATCGGCGCCTGTCCGGCTGCGTCTTGGCAATGGCAACGGCCTCCGGCCTAGCCGATGCACGTTGGGTTCGGCTGGACGGGTGATTTGGTTAAGGAGTGTGTCCCTGGTTTCAGAGAATACAGTCAGGAGGGATACTACCTTTCTCTCTTGGTTGTCGGTCAGGATTGAGCCATGGTTGCGGGTGGAGGTAGAGGTGGGCGCAGGTCTTTGCTGAGACGGATCGAAGATCGATGGCTGCCGGCGGCTGGTGGGCAGGGTTCGATTGTTTAGATCGGACGATGTTGATTTGGTTGGAGGCGGTAATCTGATGGCTGGCTCGGTGCTTGAGGCTGAGATCTTAGGTTCAGGGTGGTAGGAGGCGGTCGACGTCACTCGTTGTTGGTCGGACGACGAATGGGTCCGGCTGTTGATCTGTCTCCGATGGTGGGGAGGTGGATGCGGTGGCGTAATGTGGCAGGTACCGGCGTGGGTCGAGAGGGGTGGGCAAGACCCACCTTCTGACTGATTTTCGGGATTGGGACATTGCTTGTGGATCCATCATGGGCTGAAAGTTGGGTTAGGGCTCTTTTGGGCCCATGACTTGTGTAGGCTAGGCCTAAACTTGGACTAAGGTTTTTTGCTTTAGTCCAAGTCTAAGTATTCAGCTAGTCTATTTACAGTATTTCTTTTTGTTAGGAACCTAAGCATTTGTGTGTCTAGTATTTCTTACTTTTCTGCTAGAAATAAGTGAACGGAATCTTTGTAATGAATGGTGCTAGCATGCCACGTCCTTAACTTGCCCAATTGTTTGGTAAGGGAAGGCATGTATCCGTGTCATTCTAGCTTGAGTATCAATGAAATTGCCGTATAATTTTACTTATAAAAAAAAAATTATGTACATTTAATACTTTGCAACTTAGTTTAAGTTCGGTGGCTCGTTACTATTTCTAGTTTTCATTTTTGTTTTATATGCCTTATCTTTTGGGTAAGGTTCTAGAGACGTTCTTGATTTAGGCCACACATTGAACTTGAATGGAGATTGTTGCTCATTATATCTCTAATGATTAGTGGAATTTGACTGCTGATGATTATTTTGTGTGGGGACCTACAAGCCACAGTAAGTTTACTGTCCAATTTGCTTCTAAGAACATTATTCTTAATAAACTTCCAGCACATTTTATACCACCAAAAATTAAGGTTTTTGTCTTGCAATTAATAAGAGGAAGATTGAAAATAAGAGATATCTGTTTAAGGAAATTATGTTTCCGTCCTTCTGTTATGTGTCTTGCCCTAATACACGTAGGATTAGTTAATCCGGTTTTCTTATTAGAATAGATTACAGTTGATAGATCTTCTAGATCTTTCGGGAGACTCTATGTAATGCCTATACATAGACATTTCTATCAATGAATGAGTAGACCGTTATTCTCGTTATCTTTTCTCCTTCAACACGTTATCAACACTGTGCTCTAACCCAAGCTTGATAACGAAACCCTAAAACTTTCTACAGCCATCCCCCATCGATTTTGACTTGGGCACCCAACCTAGAGCTGGCAGCCTCGCTCCGCCTGCTCACACAAGCGGTGAACCACACCAGCCTCCTCTACCACCCAAGACCCAGCCGAGCCTCAGCCTCGAGCGCTGCCCCCTTGCAATCCAGAACCACAACCCTCTCTCGGCCACAGCATCGACGAGCGCACAATCCCCGACGGTCCCACCTCAACAAATCACCACCTCCGCCGCTCTCGCTTCTCTTCCGGTGTGAGCCCCAGTCGAGCCCTCATCTCCGCGCACCCAGCAGGCTTCCCTAGCACCTTGAGCGCCGCCCCTTCAGCCCAGATCTGGTTGCTTGACTTGCAATTTACGACCACTGCCCGGCGACACAGACCCGGCCCAACGCAGCCCAGCTGCGCCTGCCCTCCCTGACGGCGCATCGTTTTGCTTCCACACCGACGCGGCCCTAGACCACCGCACGACGCCCGCGCCTTCACTGCAGCTCCGATCGATCCGGCGCAAGGATCCTAGGACCCGAATCAAATACTTGGATCCGTAGCAGAAGAGAGCAGAAAAGAGAACATATAATTGTACGAGGGGTAAAACGGTAAAATTTGCCTCTCCAGGTAAAAAGTTTTTACCCCATAAGTAAAAACAGTTTATTTTATTTACAACAGTAACTATTTCATTAGTTTTACTGTTTTTATATATATAGTGAATATGACTAACCATATGTTTGTATTTTTCATGAAATTTTTCGCGCGATGGAATTGCGAGGTTATTTCACAGCATGGAAGTAAGAATGAAAATTATAAAGGCAACTCCCCTTACATTGCAAACTAGCACGTAAGCTTTTATAAAAGTTGCCGTTTTTGAATTTTAATTTCATGGCCGGGCTTCGTAGCCTTCTTCTACATCTCACCTTTCTTTATAACATGGGACGATATCGAGGGATTGGGACCCCTCATATCAAAGTTGAAATCTGTGACGTTTTGACAAGTCACGGTATTACGACGAAATATTGTCGTGGTTAATAAAGGGACAAACATCGATTTGCGACGGAAATTGTCGCTGTTAACATCGATTTGCGACGAAAATTGTCGCGGTTACATCGATTTGTGACGGAATTTGTCGTGGTTTACATCGAATTGAGTTACCAAAAACCTTGGTCTTGACCAAATTCAATACTTGGAATTAATTATCATATATCGATAATAGTCAATCTTTCATCTTGTTGTAGAAATATTTGACCGAAACATGAGCCCTGAATTTGACATGAAAAAAAAAGTGACGAATTTCGTGTCACGAATTCTGAAAAGAGGGAGAGGCAACGCCTCGAACCACATATGTCATAAAAAGATCGGGCCAGTAAATGAAAGAAAAATCATGTTATTGATGTGGTTCTACATCGGTTCATTAATTGCAACGAAAGCAACATTCTGGTCAATGTATACAAAATATATGAAGTTCTTGCAACAAGAAACTCACTATATATATGGAAGAAGATGAGAATATTATTCTCACGGTTACGGATTTTAAAAGCAAAAGTTACATTGCAGAAAATATGAAGCATATGCCTTTGGTTTAATAGTCTAAGTGACTACAAATCCGTTTATTTTTCCAAGTTTTGTGAAGACATACACCTCACATATTTGACTAAAGTTATTTAGTCGTTATATTTTGAATTACATTCATGGTCAAGACCTCGATGCAAGATTGGCATATATATTTGAATTTTGTCTGGTACATATGGTTCGATCCACATAAGCTATATCATAATGCAATATATAGCATTATAACTACATGACACTATATTGGATTACAAAAGACCACCAGTTACTATAAGGTGGCATTTATAAAGGCTGAAATCGCACCAAGTATGGCACAATGCATACTTGGGCATCATAACTAAACCAAATGTGACGCAATGCACACTTGGCATATCATGATGTTGCGCAATGCATATCGGTTTTAGATCAAAAGAGGATTTGTAATGTCAAGTGTGGCACAATGCACACTTATACAATTGCAAAGACATTACAAACAAGAGTAGTCTTCTACACTCTTGAGCGGATTTATAATTGGAAAAGAAAATTGCGTTACGCTAAATGTCATCCAAAATTGGATGTTGAAAAATCCTCTTCTTTCTCTACAAGATCCAACAGTGGGCCGTGGACGGCGGCGCCGTCCCTATATAGTGCTCACGATCAATTTTGCCAAGTTTTGGCATGTTTTAAGCCTTATGTCGTCCATCTATGTAGTATTATACGTCATGTAACGCACTCTAAAGGATTCCAATACATTTTTTTAATCTCCATCGAAATTGTTTGACACGACCCACCCGAATTTCACCCTGAACCCGGAGTAAATCGTGCGGGGACCACCTCCAAGAAAGATTTACCACAAAATTCGGTACACCTCCCTTAGAAATGGACAACCCTTCCAAACCAAAACTTGCAAACACTCCTAAAGGTTCCAACTCCAACCTTATACTCCTAGAGCCTTCGTGCTCCCCACAAATCACAACATCTCCCAAAAATAGATTTACTAATCTAACAAAGATCATATAACACAACCACATATTCAGAGCAACTCTATTTGAGAGGAAATAAACTAGAAATAAATAGAAATGAGCGGAAGCTATACTATTGACTATGCCTCTTCTCCATGTACGCCCGATCTCAACTATGCAATCCTGCAGACTAGGCATTTTAAAACGAAGGGCCGAGGGGAAGACATTTAATAACGTTAGAGTGAGTGGACAAAAATAATTTAATAACAAAATATTAATGCATTCCCATTTTAATTTCATAAAAAAATATACTGCATGCGGCAGCTTAAAAACGCTCAATTATAAACTGACAATTTCACGACTAGCACTGGCTAGTCACAAACTCAAATAAAATGGAGCCTCTCTGGCTGAACTATATATAAACATAGATTCGTATGTATCTACACTCGTCAGACTCTTTGTATGAATCCTAGAAACAATTTAGAAAAATAGAAATTCATACAAGGCTACAACGCTGGCGTCTAACGCTCACGTTGCGCCATAATGGTATTTTTCCTCATTATGACCGAAAAGACGGTGTATATATATATATACGCGCATATCCCCTATATAAATTATTATATTATATAGGGCTACGACGATTGCGTCTAACGCTCACGTCGCACCATAATGGAATTTTACCTCAATATGGTGGAAAAGCATGTATAGCTAGCTAGCATTTATTTATATACTATACTCATAAACATCCAAAATACATATCCACCGAAAATCTTATTTTCGGGATCTCTTCAAAGAGGAAAAATTGTCAAATAGCCGAGAAAATCAATAAGTCTCATCATAAGAAATAAATGATCAATAAAATCATTTATCGCATTCTTTTCAATTAAAACAAAGGTCCACTCACAAATTAGGCCTAAGCCGATGACGCTCCGATGCTTCTTTTGCTCAGGCCTCCTCACGTCCTGTTTCAAATATATAATTAATTTCCCACTAAAATCCAATATTTATACAAAATAGGAAAATTAACCGAGAGCCATAACCATGCTCATCATTGTCTAACTTCGATATTCTTAAATCGGAATGACCCAAACTTTAATATCAAACTCGGCAGCCGTAAATACAACCTTTCTCAGAAATTGATTTAAATCCTACGGCCGGATTTTACATTATTTAACCGCCAAAATACCAAACTTCGGAAATTCAAAAACCTATTCAAAACTCATCCGAAAATTCCACAATTCACTCCATTAAATTCCTCTAATTATTACACATTTAAAATCATACAAAACCCCAAAACGGCGGCGGCGGCGGCTGGAGGCCGATTCCGGTGAGCTCCAAATCCTATGAAATTTTAACAGCATCTTCCTCTCAACATCCCAAACAACTTTCCTAACTAGCACAATCACCAATTCCAAGCCTAACTAGGTCAATCGAACGAAAACATCCTAAAATCCGTTGAATTTCCTCCTTGAATTTCTCCTTACCTAGCTCAAGAGGGAGTGAGCCTTTTGGAGAGGTTGTTGCACGGGAGGAGAGCTACAAACCGTACCAAGCTTGCCCGGATTGGTGGCCGGAGGAGGGAGTTCCGGCGAAAGGCTTCCCGGCGTCTCCGGCGGGTTTTCCTTCTCTCCGGCAGGTTAATGGCTCGGGTGCTAGGCCGGAGAGGGAGAGAAGGTGGCGGGGGTCCAAACGGGAGTGGTGCGGTGGCCTGGCTTGGCCGGACGGCAGCGGACGGGCGAAGAAGAATTCCGGCAGCGGAAGAGAGAGAGAGAGAGAGCGTCGGGAGAGAAAGAGAGAGAAGAGAGAGAAAGAGAGAAGAGAAAAGAAAAGAGGAGATGGTTTGGGCCTCACACCACCCGGCCCAACCCACACAAAAAAAAATACCCAACTCCACCAATTAACCCCCAAATAAAATACCCTATTTAAAATTACCTTTTACTAGCTAAAATTCATCATTTTTACCGTCGACACATTTTTCTCTGACGAATAATCCTCTAAAATTAATCGTCCCTCAAACCCCTCTGGGGACCAATTAAACTATAAATTCAATGACGGAGACGGTAAAATTCTTATTATAATCAAGCTAGTAAATAAGATAAAAATTTATCATTCTTCCAGCTAGTTCTCTAAATAATCGCGACATCCGTTGATAAAATTTATGGGTCGATAAAAACATACACAACTAGCATACCAACCCATCAACAGATGTGACATTGTTAACATATTTCGGTTTCTATGTCTTGACATAAGACTGTTGTCTCTACATTCTTGTATATGAATGTGTCGTAGAGAGATTGAGTGCTTAGCTTATTGCAATATTGCAAGGAATAGACAACTATTCATGGATTTAGTTCTTTATAAATCCGTTGTGACTACGATGACTAGATCATCAGAAATAATCAAAGAGCGGATTAATGCTGAAGTTTCAATGCCTAATGACTTTATGATTTAAGTCACATATGCTCTTTATGTATAAAGAAGCATCGAACCATGCTATGACTTAATGGTATTCATGCCAACGTTTATCACCTGGAAACACATTGTGAGAATTGATGAGAATTTCTTATGTATCACTATAATGAATGCGCAACATTCATGAGTCACTAAGATTCGGTTAATTGAATCGGTTATTGTCACCAATGATGAGAATGGAGACATCGACTTACATAGGCTTTAACATAAATCGTCCGGGACAATTTTGGGACATGTTTTGATGATCTGTATACTAAAGAGTAAAGACTCTCACAAACATCTTTTCTTTGAGCAAAGTAACCATTGAGATCAAAGATCATCAAAATACAACTTGGTGGAGCTATGAGTAATGCTCACGGCTTATGGATAGCATTAAAGCCATTCGCGTCATCCTCCTATATAATGGAGGCACTACTCATGCTTTCATAAGCAAATATGATGCACAAGAACCCTCTATGATCTCACATTTGTCATGCTCGTTACTTGTTTTGTAAAGCCTATTCTTTAGCAAAGATTAGGAGCGACACCCTTCTACGCTAAAGACAATGAAATGTAGAGACTAGCATATAAACAAGATGCTAAGTCATTGTTCACTAAGTGAGACATTAATTACAATGCCTATGAGTCATTCTACAAGAATGATACATAAGATGTTGGCCTAGATGACTTCTCATTGTTCACTTTGAGGCATAATAATGCTATGGTGATGTTCACAATGGTTTAACTCAAGCCATAACAATTAGATGTTATGGGGAACCTTCACAATGACTGAAAACTTGACAAAACCTAGAATTTTCGGTTTTTCAGCCTGCGGACCAGTCATTATGAGGACCGGTTCACCAACTTTTAGACTGGTTCTTGAGGTTCTGTTTGCAACCACATATTTCTAATATCCAAGCCTACCTATTTACAAAATTTGGTAGCATTTGGAGACCTGAAAGGTGGTGAACCGCTCAATATAAGTGTTCACGGATGTCCGACGACTCCGATGGCCGGTTCAGCACTTTTGCGGCCGGTTCTGTCGTCGAGGCTAGCGGTTTCCGAATTCTAACTTCCATATCTACCTGCTCACAAAATTTGGTAGCGTTTAGAGCTCTGAAAAATAGTGAACCGTTAAAGGAAGCGTAAAACAGAGGTCTGGTCATGCTGGCGGTCGGTTCAACCGGTTTCTTTTTGACCGGTCCCGGCGGTGAGGCCAGCAGTTGTTTTTTGGACTTGTAAGACCAACGACTACGGGTTGTAGCAAGATTATAGTTTTACTTATTCATCTTTACCCATGATAATTCAAATCTTTATGTTATGGTTGTAACGGTATGCATATTTGTTAACAGATTGAGTTAACGTTCTGCAATCTATATCGTCCACATGTTGTATGTGCCATATTGTGCCTCCACAAGCACACAATGATGGGTTATCTATGATGAATATTTTCTTTGAATAAGACATGAGCTTCCGACTATAGTCCGCTTATATAAGGACCTTGATAGGCGATCTTTTTTATGTCACTCTGATGAGCCAGTCTTCTCGTCGTTAGGAGAAGATAAGAACAAGAATGTTCAAGTAGAACGACTTGAAATTGTCGTGGTTTGTCCCTACTATGTCTCATCAAGTTCCCTAAAGTGATGAGATCACATATACATGCTAGCTGCAAACATGCCTGCAAGGATTGATATCCGGATAATGACATGTTGATGTCCGGATAAGAGGACATGTTAATGTCCGGATAAGAGGACATGTCGTCACCTATAGATAGTGGCATGGTGATGCTACAAAGGTGGTAGATGGTGTCACTAGGCCGTGGCTCCCATGATTTAGGGGGAGACCACTTGGTTCGATACATACTCACCAAGGAAGAATGCGAGTTTGGCACAACTTGATCATTTGATCAATGATACTCATTTGTCTGTTATTTCTGGATTATGGTCATCATTGAGGGACGCCTCAATGTCAATACCAGTCCATAAAGAGATCTCTACACTTAGAAATTACACTGGTGTACATGATGACGTGGTTTGATGAGTTTGATATCGAACCATACTTCGTTGAGAAAATACCAACGTTGTAGATTGACCTAAATGGAAAGATGCGATCCAGTTTAAACAAAGAGATAGTGCTTTGGTTAGGTGACGCCGACACTCCAAGTGTAAACTATATCAGTTATGTCTTTGTTAGAAAGCGTAGTGAGAAAAAGAGTTTAGACTCATCTTCTGGCACAAGGTCTCTCACAAACGCCCTGGAATCGACTACGAGGAGATATACTCTCGTAATGGATGTCATTGCACTCCACTACCTTGTCAGTTTGGTAATTTCCAAAAAACTGAACATGTAGCTTGTGGTCAACTTATCTCTGTTGGGAACTAAGAGATGTACATAAAGATCTTGAATAGATCAGTTTTCACCCAAATCAAGTGGCTCCTGACCACGGAGCGCGTTTGCATGGTATTTGCTAAGTATCTACTTGATTAGGGAAGGGATATGAAGAATAATGCTTCTTTGCGTGTAAATTCTGGATGAATCGTGATGAACTCTTATTAAACTAAGAGATACCACTGATCCAAAATTAAGAATGCAAGGATCTTGGGAATACTTGGTCTCGAAAGTGAGGACCGTTATTGATGATGTTTATTCATCTGTCGGCTTAAGGCAATCTAAAGGACGATGAAGTTATGCCTATATGTATCCCTTGATCGGTCGAAGTGTTGAGAAGACATGTTTTGTCTATATGACGAAGAAGTCTTAGGGGAAATCCTCCATCTAAGTACGGTAGCACATTCATGTACTTGTTACAATATGCTCAACTCGACATCTCATTCACTATAAACTTGTAAGGCCAAGTTCTCCTTAGTCTTTCAACTCTCTTCCTAGCGGTTAAGCATCTTCGCTCCCTCTTAGATGAGTGTGAAAGAATATCATGGTAGTGGCCGGATGCGCCCACGCAATGCCAATGTAATGGCAGTGATTCATTCTATGAAAGGTTCAGGCTTATTCATCCCTACAGAAAGACACATCAAATGAAAAATCAGAATCTGCCTAATTTCGTAGGTCAACTTTCACGGGACCTACATGATAGCCACTTGTTGGAAAATGATGAAATTAGTACCATTGAAAATGTCTCTGTGTCTACTTTCCAGAGACACCAACCATTTGATTACACCTATCATATTGAATGAGTTATGGCTATTTTCGTAAAATAGGATGGATCTGTCCGAGAATCTGCTTTGGTAGAACAGTCAACTTCGACAGAGCTTTGTGATCAGCTCAAGATGAACTAGGTTATGGACCTGACACGGTTGGAAAACTATGGGTGTCTAGTTTCCAGAACTTTATACGATTCGTCCATACCTATTGTATCGAAGACGTTATGACTGTTTAAGTACACAAAGGTCATGCCACACGTGAATCTGATTTACGCGAACTTATGTTTTGAGCTGTTAGGCAACCTTCTCCTTGAAGATCAAAGTAATGCTCAGCATAGCAAGTCTGATCTAAAGATAATGTGGCTGGATTTAATGACTAAATCGTTGCCCAAGTCTACTTTTGAAGTATGTGAAGTGCATTGCTTTGCACCGTTTATCTGTACTCCGAGATTGAGTTACCAATCAAGGGAGTTGTTGTGTAGACATCAGAGAGAGTCTACATGCATCACATGTTATCTTCAATTGTAGTTGGTGCGTTGTGCTATTTTTTCCCTCGTCCAAGTCTTTTGTTTTACCCACGAGGTTTTTGTTTTACTTGGTAAGGTTTTTACCGAGGCAACACCATAAGCACCGTGACGTATTAGGGACGCAACACAAGGGAGAGTGTTTAAGAAAATTATGTTTCCGTCCTTCTGTTATGTGTCTTGCCCTAATACACGTAGGATTGGTTAATCCGGTTTCCTTATTAGAATAGATTACAGTTGATAGATCTTCTAGATCCTTCGGGAGACTCTATGTAATGCCTATAAATAGAGATTTCTATCAATGAATGAGTAGACCGTTATTCTCGTTATCTTTTCTCCTTCAACAATATCATTTTTGTTTTCTTATTAGTTTAAAGACCGTTTTTGTCCATACTGTCATTCTGAACTTGAAGTACGAAGCATCTTTTTTATGATTGTTGCTTTGCTAAAGAGATATGGAACTATGATGGTAGGGTTTAGGGTATAGGGTTTAGAAAGCAAATAAACCTCTAATTCTATACGGTCACTAGAGCAAAGCATCTGTCTTGACAAATATGACGTTTAGAGACCCAAGAGTGTGTGTTTCCATTCACCGGACCAGTGTACAGCTTCGATCTAGTAACTATATAGGTTAAAAATGTCACTCCCACGAAAACACATCACAAGTCCAGCTTAATACTCGTTGTAACAGGGTATTTTGTTTTTAAATTTCCTTATTTGTTTATCGAAAAACAGCGGCCTTGGAAAACGAGTTTGATAAAAAAAAAGAAGGAAAACGAAGGCGGGTCCAAGCGGGGCCTGATAAACAGACAGAATACCCTAGATCCGAAAAAAAAAGTCCATCCGAAAACTGTATTCCCGCTCGTTCCAAAAATTTCAATTCCATTTGAAATCGTCGGGTGAAGAGAGAGAAGCTCGATCCGACTGGGAGTGTGGATGGCTCCGTCGTTTGAGTTCCCCGAAACCCTGAGAGGCTTGGAAGACGACACCCAAGACAACCGCCTCTTCGCTCGGAACCCAATCGACATCGCTTCTCTTCCCCCCTCCCAACTCGATGACTTGGTCAAAGGTATTGGTTTTCATTTCTGACCTCAATTGTTGATACAGATTGATTTTATTGTTGCTCAAACCCTAGAAAAACCTAGTCCTTTGCTTTTGAAGGCCGAGAAATTCGCTTGGTCTTAATTTCCATGTTACAGATCCAATTTATGCAAAGATTAACTGTCATTTATTTAAAACAATTTCTGATGTTCCTGAATTCTTGTCATCATTTTTGGGTTGAATCAGGCATATCCTTTGATCTCTCCGATAAAGAGCTATTTTGTATAGAAGAGCAAGATGTGTTTGATCGTGTGTACTCACTGGTTCGGGGTTACAGTCGTCTACCTGCAACTTGTAAACTTAATCTTGTAGAGAGTCTTCGCTCCAATTTGAGTGTTCTCCTCCCAAATGTTGATTCACTCTCACGGGCTTCTTCTCAAAGTCAGGAGGATGCCACTCCGGTGCTGGATCGGGTTGCATCACATCGTAATGCTTTCAAAATCTACACCTTCTTCCTCCTTACTGTTGTCCTCAATGAGGAGGTTACTATCAGTTCCAACAACAATATGAAGGTGTTTTTCTTTCTCCCACCATCTCTCTTTGTCTTCCTTTATATGTCTTTAACTTTCTAATATTATATATTTCCTTATGTATGCTTGCCACTGCTTTTTTATTATCTATTTTTAGTCCTCGTAGTTTATATGCATTTATATATGTAACAGCATTGAGTATCTTCGGCTGCTAGTCCCCTGAAGCCTTTTGTTTGAATCAGGTGACAGCTAGTTCCAGGAAGAAGCAACCTAAGAATTCATGGAACTGGGAGCCACAAAGGGGCCGTATACTTAATCTGATTGCTAATTCACTGGAGATAAAACTTGCATTGCTCTTTGGTCCAACAGGCCTAGAAGAAAATTATATTTCTTTTATTGCCAAGTAAGTTAGATAACAAATGCAATTTTCTCAGGTTTATATATAGTTCTCATTTCATTTTTGTAAATCATTAACTATATCTTTTGGGGTTCTGCAGAAATGCATTTTCTTTGTTTGAAAATGCTACAGTACTAAAGGACTCTGATACAAAGATGCTTTGTGTCGTATAATTGGGGCATGTGCTACAAAATACCAGTATATGGCACAATCATGTGCCTCGATCATGCACCTAGTTCACAAATATGATTTTGTTGTTACCCACATTGCTGATGCGGTTGCTGGTGCTGAGAAGAAGTATGCAGATGGAAGCCTAGCTAATTCTCTTATCAGAGAGATTGGGAGGACAAATCCAAAAGACTACATCAAGGATACAGTTGGGGCTGAAAATGTTGGTCGTCTTTTGGTGGAACTTTCTGATCGGTTACCAAAGTTGATGTCTGTAAATATTGGTCTTCTTGTCCCACATTTTGGTGGGGAATCTTATAAAATAAGGAATGCTCTTGTTGGGGTCTTGGGAAAGTTGGTTGCAAAGGCGTTTAAAGATGCTGAGGGTGAAGTTAATTATAAATCTGTTTGTCTTCGAACCAAGCAAGCCATGTTGGAAATTTTGCTTGAGCGATGTCGAGATGTATCAGCTTATACCCGGAGTCGGGTTCTTCAAATTTGGGCTGAATTATGTGAAGAACATTGTGTTTCAATTGGGTTGTGGAATGAGCTGGCTGAAGTTGCTGCTGGGAGGTTAGAGGATAAGAGTGCAATGGTCAGAAAATCAGCACTAAATTTACTTATCATGATGTTGCAGCATAACCCATTTGGCCCACAACTTCGAATAGCTTCATTTGAAGCGACCCTACAGCAGTACAAGAAGAAGCTGAAAGAGCTTGAACCAGATACTCCCTCTGAAAATGATATGAACAGATTACCATCTTTCAATAATACATCGGGGAATAATGAGGTTGATGACGTAACTGCAGGGTTGAATAAGGTGCAGCTGGATAGCTTACCTGATAGTTGCTTGCCTGAGATGGAAGAAGATCTAATTCAGAAAGACAGGTCTGTCCCAGATGTTGGTAACTTAGAACAGACCAGGGCTTTGGTAGCTTCACTTGAGGCTGGACTGAGATTTTCAAAGTGTATATCTGCTACAATCCCAACACTTGCTCAGTTGATGGCATCATCTTCTGCCACTGACGTTGAGAACACAATTAATTTGTTAATGAGGTGCCGGCAGTTTCATATTGATTCCTCAGAAGCATGTCTCCATAAGATGTTGCCACTGGTACATTCAATTTTTGGTCATGCCCTAGGAAGTGATGGTTTATAATTTCAATTCTGTCAACAGCTTTTCTTCTGTTGATTCTTGAACAACCATTCTGGACGTGATTTTTCTGGTGGTACATGTGATTTATAATGTCCTAAATGTGTCTTGGCTTTTGTAGGTATTTTCTCAGGACAAATCCATCTATGAAGCTGTGGAAAATGCCTTCATTACAATTTACATAAATAAAAACCCCGTAGAAGCGGCCAAGAATCTTATAAATCTTGCGATAGAATCAAATATTGGAGATCTAGCTGCCCTTGAGTATATAGTTGGTGCCTTGGTGTGCAAGGCAACATATCCAGTGGTGCGGTATGTTCCTTTTCATTTCTCGTAGTAATAATTTTTTTTTTAGTGATTACTTTTAATCTATTAAATTTGATTGAAGATATTTCCTTTGCATGCCAAAAGCCACAAGAATCTCTGTATGGTTTTCAGCTTTCAAAAGTGAGGGTACTGTAGATATAAATAGTCATTTCTGGGAAAGTGAACAAGTGCATATGGAAAAGTAACGAGCAACCATGATATAGATTTAGAATACGAGCTATGTTTCTTTTTGGTATATTTGGTGATGCTGTGTAGTCAAGTCAGTGCTGGCTTCTCTTGTACCAGTGTATAGTAGTTGACAAGTCCTGTCTCCCTTGTCTAAAGAATTAAACTTCTTCTAAGGTCTTTTTTTCCCCCCGCAGATAAAGTTCTGTCTCCCTTGTTTAAAGAATTAAACTTCTTCTAAGGTCTTTTTTCCCCCTCGCAGATATCAGCGTTATGGGATTTCTTTTGCTTCAACATAAGTGGAACTACTGCTGTTCAAAGTTGTGGGGCATTGTCTATCCTATGCATGGCATCAAAATCATCCTCTACAGTTCTGAGCTCTCATTTACAGGATATTATTGATATTGGGTTTGGCCGTTGGGCAAAAATAGAACCGTTGCTTGCCAGGACAGCTTGCATTGCTCTTCAGAGATTATCTGAAGATGATAGGAAAAAGCTGTTATTGAGTAATGGAAGCAGGGTTTTTGGTATTTTAGAAAGCTTAGTTACTGGTTTTTGGCTTTCAGAAAACATATGGTATGCCACTGCTGACAAAGCCATAGCTGCTGTATATACAATTCATCCAACACCGGAAACTTTTGCCGCCAATCTAGTAAAGAAGTCCCTAAGATCTGTGTTTGATTGTAGTGGAGGTGAGGAGTTGCAGAATGAAATTGGCAGTGGAAGTGTTGGAATACTTGCTACTGTTCAGGTGGAAAGACTTGGTAGATATCTCTTTGTCGTAAGTCATGTTGCCATGAACCAACTACTATATATCGAATCCTGCCTGCGAAAGGTTCAAAAACAGAAAGTTGGCAAAGAGAAGATGAATTATGATTTTCAGCAAGCTAATGGTGCAATGCCGGCTGATAGCTCAAAGGTAAGACTGGGTATTGCATATACAAATTATTATTAAACTCGGGTATGGTTATCAGCAATTAATCAGTATCCTTCATCTGTTTTTCTTGCAGGAAATTGGTATAAATGCTGAGCTTGGCCTTACCGCCTCTGAAGATGCAATACTTGATACTCTCTCTGACAAAGCAGAAAAAGAAATAATTGGTGGTGGTTCCTTGGAGAGGAATTTGATTGGACACTGTGCACCCTTTTTGTCAAAACTTTGTAGAAATTTTAGTTTGATGCAAAAGGTAATCCTGAATGAAAATTATAAATTTGGCTTATATGTTGAACTGGAATTTCTTTTGCTTTTGTATGAGATTATGATAAACAATGCATCCTTAATAGTTTATTCATATCATAGCCAGAGATATGAGTTCACAGTTCTTTTACTCCAAAACCTCAGAAGTGATGCCACGTATGTAGTTATAGTATATATATGCTATTTTTCTTTACTTTAACCATTACAGAGTACACCTTTTGTGCATTGTTTGTATGCCGCTTGTTAATATAATAATTATTTTGTTGTATATTACTAATTCATCAATTTTACTGACTGGTTGCTGCACAATTTCAGTATCAGGAACTTCAAGTATCTGCAATGCTTGCTTTGTGTCGGTTCATGATTATTGATGCAAATTTCTGGTAAGACCTCTCTCTCTCTCTCTCTCTCTCTCTCTCTCTCTCTGTATGTGTGTGTTCTTGTGGATAGGTGTGTGTACCTGTGAATGTATACGCATGCCTGTTTTCTTAGAACAGTCATACATTATGTCTGACATTTGACGTATAATTTCCAGTGACACAAATCTCCAGCTACTCTTCACAGTTGTGGAGAGTGCACCATCAGAAATTGTCCGTTCCAATTGCACTATTTGTCTTGGAGATTTGGCAGTTCGGTTCCCTAATTTGTTAGAACCATGGACAGAGAATATGTATTCCAGGTTAAAGGATCCTTCAGTTTCGGTTAGGAAGAATGCTGTTTTGGTGCTTTCACACCTCATACTAAATGACATGATGAAGGTCTGAGAGGCTTGGCAATGTTTCTTGTTCTTTTTGTTCTATTATGATAGTGAGTTCTCATTCTGGCTATATCTTGATCAGGTCAAAGGTTACATAAATGAAATGGCCATTAGATTAGAAGATGAAGATGAGAGGATTTCAAATCTGGCTAAGCTTTTCTTTAATGAGTTATCTAAAAAAGGTAAACTTTGATATCCATTCAATATCATGTTTATTCTGGTACCATCAATTTCTCTTTCGTATTATTTCGTTTTCTTCTAATGAACGATTTTTGTTTTCGGTTCACACCAATCAGGGAGCAATCCAATATATAATCTACTTCCGGATATACTTGGGAAACTATCCAACCAGAATCTGAAGAGAGAATCTTTCTGCAACATCATGCAGTTTTTGATTGGTTCTATCAAGAAGGTATAATTGACAACTCAGTTCCTTTTGCTATTTCCTGTTTTCTGTTATTACCTCATGGTAAATTTTAACCTTCTTTTCTTTAGGACAAACAAATGGAGTCTCTTGTTGAAAAGCTTTGTAATAGATTCAGTGGAGTTACAGGTAAGATATCCGTTCACCCTTGTTTTTTTTTTTTTTTTTTTTTCCTTTGAGACTCCCTATTTTGTCATATGCAAACTAAAAAGTCTTACAACTGAAGGTGTAAGTATAGACACAACGACCTTTAGTTGTGTTCAGCACTCATGTATATTTTTTTTGTTGCAAGTTTTTGGATTGACAATGCACCTCAGTTGAGTGCTCTTGAGTCTTGACAGAGGCTATGATAGACAAATGCACTTTAATCTACTAATCTATATATTGTATATTCCCCCCCCCCCCCCCCCCTCTCTCTCTCTCTCTCTCCCTCTCCCTTTTTTATTATTGTTATTATTATTATTATTTTTTTTTTTTTTTTTTTTTTTTTTTGCAACATCATGCGTGAGATATGGAAGCTACCTATCACCCTCACCTTAAAATCATTATTCTCTAAATTTCAGTCACATATTCATCATTTTCTTGGTATTTTGTCCCTTTCAAGATAAGTTATTGTTGATGTTTTCAGCTTCATGACTAATTAAAATAGTTTTTGGTAATGGGCTACTCATGGCTGCAGATATCAGACAATGGGAATATATTTCTTATTGCCTCTCTCAGCTGGCATTCACTGAGAAGGGAATGAAGAAGCTTATGGAGTCATTCAAGACATATGAACACGTCCTATCAGAGGATTCTGTGATGGACCATTTCAAGTCCATAATAAACAAGGTATGAATTATCTGCTCTTATTGCTCATTATATGTTTATATCATATTTGTTGTATTTTTTAATTTCTTCTTATGCTAATCTGATGAAATAGGGCAAGAAGTTTGCAAAGCCTGAACTTAAACTGTGCATTGAGGAGTTTGAGGACAAGCTAAATAAGTTTCACATGGAAAAGAAAGAACAAGAAGTGACAACAAAGAATGCCCAAATTTATCAACAGAAGATTGACTGTATGGAAGATTTTGTGGTTACTAGGAACGCTGGCGAGGTTAATATAGAATCAGATATTGATGAAGGTCAGTGTGATCAACTTATGCTTAATCAAATTAATGTGCTTACCAATTGTGTTTATTACAATCAACTTTCCATCAGCACAAAAGTGTGAGGTTAGCATTATCCTAGAGACACAAACATGCAACTCTTAGGCTAAGATTATAGTGTGGGTACTTTTCGTGCAATTTTGGTCATTTCTGAGTAAGGTTTGGAATCTGAGGGCCGTCCATCAATATTGGGTCGTCCACAGTTTACAAGGGCTTTTTTGTTTTTATTTTTGTTTTGGTTGTAATATTCTTTGATTGAAGTCATTGATATGGCATGCATACTATTTGATGGAGGTCATTGATGTAGCATGTTGAACTGAATATAAAAGGTTGTGTCTTGTTTCTTTGCACTAAAGTATTGATTGCATGCACCTCTCTTGGTGGTGGAACAGATGGTGAAGTCATTGATCCATGTAATGAAGGGATGACCAATTCTGTGAATGAGACGTCAAAAACTGCACGTGTCAAGTCGCAAGAACATTCTGTTGTTTCCAGTGATTTGTCAGAATCAGAACCGGATGATACTGAAATTCAGTCACCAAATGTCGTCTTGAGAGGTATAAGCCCCATCTGACTGTATATTTTGGTAACATTTTTATTTTATTGCTCATCTCCTCTAAGGTACTGATATTGGCAGGAGACTTAAAAGCTGGATCTAAGACTAGCAACATGAAAGATCGAAAAAGTCATTTGTCTGCATCATCAAGAAGAAACACCAGGTCAAAGCAAAGGTTAGATTTTTCTTGTGTTCGCTATTTCTTAGCTTGTGCGTGGTAATGTGTTTGGCTAATCAAAGCAGCATTCTTGAAGGTTTCTTTTTGATAGCTTTTACACACGCCCACACACACACACACACACACACACACATATATATATATAGAGACACACACACATATATTTGCAAGATGAATTACCAACAAATAGCAAGTGTTTTTCGTTCTGTGGTTCCCGATGTAATAAGCAAATAATCGTATGGTAACCTTAGAATGAGAAGAGACCATGCCACTCACAGACATATAGATCATGAATGGACTCATATGATTTGGTAAAATGCAAATATAGAATGTTCTCTGCAGTTTTCATTTCAATCTACAAGTGTATTGCTGGCTTGCCACCATCCAAATTAGTTGGCTTAAAACTTGGATATTACATTGGTCTGGTTAAAACTTCTATAAAAAACTCCGTGTTAGCATTCAGGACCTCAGGTAGTGTTATTACAGTTTGATTCTGAATTTCTGTAAAAGCGAGACACTTAGTTGTCTTATCTGCAAAATACACATTACAAAATAACACTTATATTTCACTTTTGAAAAGTTAAAAAACAGATTGTAGTGGGCAGTGTTTTCATTGACTGGCTTAAACCTAACTTCCTTTATTTTATGCAGGTAGAATCAGTCAAAGTTCTTCAGACTAATCAACTGTGAGTAGGAGTCTTAGTTTGCAGTCTGAGTTGCTTGAAGTGTTTGTTTTATATGCCGTCATCACTGTAACAATTTAAGGGAAGCCAAATATCATATTGGTATTAAACATGACTTCTGTATGACCCAACTTTGCTTCTAGTCCTTTATATATAAAAAGCTTCTATCGTTTTGTGGTATGTAACTACATCCCATCTATTATGAAACTATATCCTCTTGTTTTCCATACCTAACTAAACAACGCTCGTCATACTTACTTAGGTTATGAAAATTGCATATTTCAGACATTGACAGAGAAGGTATAATCCGAGGGGAATGATTCTTATCATCATTGTTACTTTTTTCTTCAATCTTGGAGAAATATAGATTTTTTGTGTGTGTGCTCCACAAGACGTTGTTTTAGTGAGAGAGAGTTAAGAGAAATTAAAACTCTGGGGTGGAAGCTGAAGCCATTCTTATCATCATTGTTACTTTTTTTTTAATCTTGGAAAAATATAGATTTTTTGTGTGTGTGCTCCACAAGACGTTGTTTTAGAGAGAGTTCAGAGAAATTAAAACTCTAGGATGGAAGCTGAAGCCATTCTAATCGTCCTCTTAGTCAACGAGTGGTGTCTGATATGTTGGTTTGGAAGCCTGAGAAAATAGAGTTTGGAAGCCTGAGAAAATAGAGTTTTGAAAATCAACACAGATGATGAGGGTTTGGATTTGTCATCAAGGATGCTTGGGGCATCATGGTTGCAGGTGGTGCTGGTCTTTTACAAGGACTGTTGTCCTCGGAACTTGTGAAGGAGTTGCAAAGTTGCAGTTCATTTCGCTGTGCAACATAGTTTCTTTCCGGCTGTGTTAGAAACTGATGCTGCTGATGCCAAAGTGGTGGCCAGACAGCTTGAGTCTTTTTCTGGGGATAGTATGTCCGTTTATGAGGATGTATGCTTGGTGTTACAAGAACAGCCGAGCTATAGGGTGTGCTATGTTAACATGAATACCAACTTAGTGGCTCATCCTTCAGCTTCAGCTGCTTATGGAAAAGGCTTGCTGCAGGCTAACTTCTTTTCAGTTCCAAACTTTTTAGTTGACACTTCTATTAGTGTCAATGTAATTGGAACTAACTGAGAAAATTAACCAAAATGCTTATTATTCAAATTTTGACCAAGTTTGGTTTTGGTAAAAAGAAAAGCGGTGCCATTGATTCAGTTAGTGTTTGGTTCGAAGAAACATAACCAATAAAACCAAGTCCTTAATTTCGACTGCCATCTTTAATCAATTTTCAAATTTTCTGTCAAACAGCCTCCATTCTTTACATTTTCCAGAATATCCCTGTGATCACCAACCCCCAACAGGAACAAAATGTAGCTGGAAGCCTGGAATCTATAAAGTGCTCAAGTGCTTGAATATCAGTAAAACTATACAATTGACAAACTCAGGCAAACCTTGTTTCAGCAGAACTTGCATTACATTAACTCATATATACACATTATACCTATCATATGAAGCAAAAGCTAAAAATATCACTTCTGGGGCAGCCTCTTAACAATACATCTCCTTCAAGAAACTTCAGCTTTCTTATTCTTTTCTTTTTCTTTTTTTGGAAATAAGCTGTCCTGTTGTTAGACTTACAAAAGTAAATCTCCCAATGTTGTGAACATCCCCTAAAGAGTGGCGCTATGTGCTCTGAGCTTTCATCATACAAAAGTCCTCGAAATTTCGTATGCCGCCCTGCAAATTTGTGGAAGTCTATTGCTGATGCTGGTCAGGGTAATTTGAACTTCAACTTATATTTATTACTACACTTGCTCGAGGTAAGAAACAAGTGCCAAGAAATCAACCTCCATTGCCTTTTCTTTTCCGCGGCTTTGATAAACTGCCTATGAACAGGTGAAACATATCATCATCAGCAGGTATTGCCAGAAATAAAAAAAATACAGAAGAGGACACAAGTATTCCAAAAAGTTAAGATCATAAGCATCAAGTTACAATGGGTTCAGTATCCCTATTTTGCGGTGATGCAGATAATGTAGTATATATCCAGTAAGCACATTCTCATTCATATACAAGGTGTAAAGAGAAGCAAGCAGTTCAATACAGTTTATAAGAAACAAACCTCTTGAACGTGTTACTCTAGGTACCTCTTCTTGAATCCCAATAACTCTATGATCCTGAATATACCATCAGAGGTACCAAGTCAATGTGTCACTAAGGCTAAAGCTCAAGAGATAATAGTCATCAAACCACACACACGAAAGTAAAAATAGATCATAAGGCACCTTGTCATAAACTGGTGACTGGTTGCGCCAGAACTCTAAGGGCCGTAGCAATAGTCTGCCTGCAACATGAGCAATTAACTGAGCACCCAAAACTCAATGAAACAGAACAGCACATATTGGCATATTGCCCGTTGATGTTTCAATTTCTGTCAAATCAAACAATGTCATTTTTTAACCCCATTTGAATAGTGTACAAAATAAAGAAAGACATGTTTGAAATGCCATAAACCATCCTATTAACATTTAGATGTCCGCTCATATATCAACTGATTGAAAATATGGCTACCATGTTGGGCCCGCTAACACCCGTTTTCATTCATCTAAACTATTAGCCAAACCAACACAAAACAGAAAGGAAAACAAAGTAGACCACATGTATGTCTGTAAGTAAGAGATCATCATATTGGGTGTGTGAAGTCCACTCACCTGATCTTGACCGCCCAGTACTCAAAGATTCTGGAGAAATAATATTATACAACTCCAGAGTCGAAGGACTCAACTTATTTTTCTTGCTCACCTCTGATGTGGAAGGAGATGCCTTTCTTTTATTCGTGTTCACCTTCGTAGTGGAAAGAGATACCTTTTCTTTATTGTTCACCTCCAGAGTTGAAGGAGTTGATGTTCTTTTCTTATTCACCTCCAGAGTCGAAGGACTCAACTTATTTTTCTTGCTCACCTCCGATGTGGAAGGAGATGCCTTTCTTTTCTTTGTGTTCACCTTCGTAGTGGAAAGAGATACCTTTTCTTTATTGTTCACCTCCAGAGTCGAAGGAGTTGATGTTCTTTTCTTGCTCCCCTCCAAAGAAGCAGATACGTGTCTCTTCTTTGTGTTCGCCTTTAAAGCGGAAAGAGACACCTCTTTTTTACTGTTCACCTCTTCTTGAACCTCAAGGGCTTCTGTCGCAGTCTCATTTTCTTCTCTTGTCTGTGGTCTCCCAAAAGACTGAAACTCAGTTAATCCAATATTCTCGATGTCTAATTCCACTTCAGCAGCATGGTTCATTAAATCATCAACTTTTGAGTCATCAATCGTGCTATCTGAGGACAGGTTTGTAGTAATCTGTTTAGGACCTTCAACATCAAGCCTATCTTCACAATGGACCTTCTCATTAGGAGTTTTGCGAGCAAAATGCACAAAAGTTGGACTAGAATTAATTAGACCTTCAGCCCTTTGACAACAAGAGAGAAACGATTCAAACATCTGTCTCCCTCCAACTTCATAATCCACACTTTGTGAAGTAGTGCTCACTGATTCAACTGCTGGTACAGAGTCCACTGTATTTTGTTCAGAGTTCAATGCATTGCCAACAATTTGCTTCGTCTCACCTTTGCTTCTTGTAATTATTGACAAATCTCCAGATACTCTGCCTCCAGGATTTCTCAGACATGTCTTTGATACATTAATTTCACCCGCCAACGGAACTGTTACACCTGACGCTACTACACCTACATCTACTGAAGCACTAAAACTTGTACTACTAAGCTTGATTGAGCATCCATATTCTGGGTTCTTCTCATTTTCTTCTAGAGTCCTTGGTATCCCAATAGACTGCAAAGCAGTTGATATGAAATCCTCTGTGTCTGTTTCCTCCTCAACAGCATGGTTAACCATGTCATCAGGTGAGTTATTCGAGGACTGCCTTGAAGACAACTGTTCCGGAAATTCAGAATCACACATCTCTTCACAAGACACTTGCTCATGTGAACCTTCTTCTAGAGAAAGATGCAAAGAAGTTAGACAAGAACTTTCCATGCCTGCAACCACTCCACAGAAAGAAAAAAATTATCAAAATGACATTTCAGATAGCTAGTTCTACAAAATCTTAGGCAGAATTTGAGGGATGGTACATACCTTTCTCTCCTACTTCACATTCATCAGTTTGTAAAGAATTGTTTACAGTTTTTGATACTGTTAGAACAGAGTCAGTTGTCTTCTTTTCAGAGTTCAAACCATTGCCAACCATTTGCTGATTCATCCATTTGCTCCAAAACTCTGACAAAAATCTGCTCACCCGGCGTATATAATTGCTCGGACATCTCTCGGCTTCACTATTTCCACCCCCTGACTGAACAGCTGCACCTAACGCTTCTCCTACATTCTCAAAGGCATCTGATGAAGGAAGCAAGTTAGCACTTTTATGCTTCATAGAGCATACGGACATTGGGTTCTTCTGATTGCCTTCCAGATTCTTTGATCTACCAATCCACTGAAAATAAGCTGATCCAACATGCTCATAAGGAGTTTGAGTTTCTTCTTGAGAAAAACGCACTGAAGTAGGACCTACTCCACATAAACAGAAAGGATTCAGAATGATGATAATTAGTTAGTATGCGAGATTTTAGGCATGAAAAAGAACTTTACACAGTAAATGTAGCATCAATATGTAAACCTTCTGAACCCCAATCAGATATTCTTCCAGAAACACCAGTAGTGTCAAAATCTCGTTCCAATAACTCTGCAACACCTTTTTCCCAGCCTGTATGAAATCCCAATTGAAAATGCGTGGTAACCTGTGTAAGATCAAAGGCAAACATCAATTTGCGAAGGTCAACACATATTACACAAAAAAAAGATGCAAGTTTAACTTTGTGAATCAGGAAAACATGTAGCAACAATGTGTAGACTGTGCTCTAATACTTGTAAAATGCATTTGCTTTGCCTTCTGGATTCCTCAGACCATCAAAACAAAATTATCGGCCCAAAATGATTGACAACTACTCAGCTACAGTCACAGTCACCATGCAAGTTAGCATTTTTCATAGTCAGTTAACCCAACTGACACTTGTTCACTACTAAACCTCAAAAGCCACATTTTTGAATAACAATTCAATTACAACATTCAACACTTTAAGTTGGAAACTTTGACTAGGAATGGAAAACCAGAATTAAAAAAGATGGGTTCTTCAGTACCTCATCAGGAAACCCACTTGCAATAGTCTGCTGCTTGTTAAAAGTCCCATTAAGACTAATGATTACACCATCGGTTGTCTCCAGGGTGAAAACATCGTGTTTTTTACATATGGGCGCAGAGTAAAAAAATCTCTCTTGCCTGAAATTGAACGAATTTGCAACCAAAAATTCAAAATCCCAAATTAACAGTACGGACAAATGAAACCCTAGAACAGAAATGAGGGGAATTCAACTCACGGAGCGGAAGAAACGCCGGCGACGGCGAGTCTATTGTTTCCGTGGTTGTCTTGGGATTTGACGAGCCACCAGTCGTAGAGAGATACCTTCCGAAATTGAAAGCAAAATCAAATGGATAATGTAAAGACGTGAAATTGATAAGGAGGAAGAAGAGATGGTACTTACGGTAGGCTTGAAATGCGGTCTGTCGGTTTCAGCAGAGGAAGGAGGAGAAGCCATGCAAGCAGTCTACTGCAAAATTAGGAGGGACACTCTGCTCTGGTTTGGTTTTCCAGTTCTTCTCTTCTACTTGTGTTCTTTCTTTTTTGCTTCTTTTTTGCTGCCTATCTCTTGCTCTAATGAATTATCTATTAATGAGAATAATAATTATACAAAAAATAATATATTTATTCTCTTTAGACTTTCTAATTCAATAATAATTGATTTCATTCTTTATTATTTTTCTTATATATTTTTATTTTCTAATTTCTTTTTTATTAAAGCATATATATAGTTTATAAGAGCTAAAAAACTAATCAATATTGATCATGTGACATAAAATTTTGTATTATCATACATGTTAAACGCATATACTTGCAAGGTGCATAAATATTTTTACAAATTTTTTTTAATATCTATCGATTATAGAAAATATATATTTATTGAAATAATTTATTATGAGGTACAAAATAGAGATCAAATTATTCAAAGAAAAAAAATGGAGAAAAAATACACGTATGAAAGAGAAAAACAATTAAAAAGATATATAGAATAGTTCATGATGAACATTTTCTTGTATGAAAAAAAAATAAAAAAAATGAAGGTAGGGATAATGGATGTTAAAAAACAAAAAAAAAACAAAGAATGAGAGCTCTATTGAGTAAATAAAATGTAATTAATTGATTGAAATATATGTTAATAAATAACTAAGGTTATGTCAGGAATTTGAAATGAGGTCTAGTGAGCAAATACTTATATTGGAAAGTAAAAGGGAGGTGTAGAGAGAATGAGAGGTATAATTAGCAAATTTGGAGGTCCCAATAACCACACTCTTGTTTCAGACCAAAACAATAAACTCTGCTGTAATTTTGCCCCTCAAGTTTTCATTTTATTAATAATCACTTATTATCCGCACTCGCGCGTGATTGCGTGAGCTTGGGTTTAGCTTTCTCTACTACTATAAAATGAGGCCGTTTAAGAAATTTATTAAATTCAGTTAAATTTTTTTTATTAAATTATGTTTTTTTTAATTATTTTTAATGAGTTGATTAAAACAACTAAGTTATTATAATAAAAAGCAAAAAGAAATTAAAAAATAAAAACAGTGCAGATAATTATGAAAGATGGATATATGGGAAGTTAAGACTTATAACTGTAACAAAAAACTCCTCACTACCCACTAACGTACTTCACAAAAAAAAGCTAACCGATTATCAACCTACGCACGCAAGTATAAAGGGTAGCATCAAATAAAACAAGGAAAAAGGATGCATGTATTTACTATTTGAAAGTCAAGCGTGTTGATGTTTTTGATGAAATCTTTTTTCTAATTGCCTAAAAAACCAAAACCAATGTAGCAAAAAGATCTCAAAGATTTAAAACTAAAGGAAAAAAATTTCAACGCTACCGTAGTAACACGGGACATTATACAGTGGTTCTCCCAACCAAGGAAAATACACCATGTGCACATTTTTTAACACATCATTCTAAGGTAAATAAACAACAGTAAATCAGCCTACTTCAGGAAATAAAATAAAAAAATTATCGACCTCCCGTTAGTTCTATCTCTACTCTCAGCTATCGTTAGTTCATCATTTTCACCACATAAACCCTAGAGAGAATTATTTCATGATAAACAAAGACTGGGTTGGGTAAAGACTGTATCAAGGGAGAATGGGAGATGCAAAGATTGCAACTTCTTGTATCCAAAGCACGTGAGTATGGCAGACGATGATTATAATCAAGGCAAAGAAGTATATTCGAATGGATCTATTGAAACATACAAGAAAATTCAATCACAGAACGGATCTATTGAAACATAGAAGAAGTTGATTACAATACCAAAGATAATCAAGCTTTACAATAGAACTATAGGTGGATAATATATATCAATCATGCTCTTGGTCACATCTGTACATTTCCTCCACCGAATGCAAACTTCACCATATATGTTAATGTCTCTCACTTCAACCTCATCTCACCATATGTTCAGTAATCAAGCCAATTGGATCTCCTGGTGCGCATCCAATACAATAGCGTTTTACTGTGAGTAGGATTAAACCCTGCAACAAGGTTCAATTGAGATCCACACACTCTTATCCTCATGCACCATTTACAAAATTCGAACAATATGAATCTGATATATTAATAGCGTACTCCTCACTTTCATATTATATAACAGATTTAATCAAAATCGTCAAATCGAATGAAAGTTATGAGGGGTGTATTGTATATGAATTTTTGAAAAATTCACAGACTCTTTAAGTAGTCCACAAACTTTTAAATAGTCCACAGAGTTTTTAAATAGTCCACAGACTTCTGTTGATTCCTTAAAATCATCGACTTTTAACACAGACTTTCTACATATTTATGAAAATCCACAGACTTTATATGAACGACTTATACAGATTTCTCAATACTTGCAAGATAAAAAAGAAGTTGGTAAATAATATTAAAACAAAAGAAGAACGTCCAAATATAATTAACAGAAGTGAAAGATACATGTGTCAAAAATAAGAAGAAAAAAAAACATTAATCAGCATCTTTAACATGAAAAACAGACGTCCCTAAAATAATGATATGATCATTATTCTCCTTCATGATCACTTTCTTCATTGTCATTGTTTACATTGTTGACATTTGTTTGAGCTTCTGCCCACATTTGATTAGCAATACTCATTCTTCATTGATTAGCATTATCTCTTTGCTGCTCTTGGGTTTGAAAATCATCCCATTCAAAATTATCTTCTTCATTCTCTACCGGATCATCTTCTAGTTCAAGAGGAAATTCATCTGAACGGCATTCTTGACGAAGAAAATTATGCAATCCTGCACATGCCAAAACAAGCTCTGCTTGTGTCTTGTAAGGAAATGGTGGTGCTGATTTGAAAATTGTGAACCGTGACTTAAATATTCCAAATATTCTCTCAATTACGTTTCTCAATGAAGTATGACGAAGATTAAATAACTCAACTGCGTTGACATGATGGTTTCCTTCACCGCCACAAAAATCTTTGAGATGATATCGAGTACCTCGAAATGGAGCTAAAAATCAACGTCGGTTTGGAAATCCGCAATCCCTTAAGTAATATTTACCTGATCATAAAAAACATATGCAATTATTATTTTATATATTATATGACATAAAATTTAATAAGCTTGCTGCGTTTTTTCATGCACATAAAACTATATCTGATGGTACTTTGAGTCTATTTCTTCTAGAAATAGCATCATTTAACACTTCTGAATCATGAGCAGAACCCTCCCATCCACTAAGCATCATTTATAATCCTTTCGTTTACCATTTCCTTGTGAATCTCCTATCTATATAATTGTTAAACTATAACTAATCATACATTCAACCTTGAAGGTAATGAAAAACATGCTATATGTGTTTCAACCTTGAAGGTAATAAAAAAACATGCTATATATGTGTGTGTATACACACACACTTAAAGGTGGTCTCCATACAGATAAGAAGACACTGGCAAAAACCAACTAATATGTCAATTCTTTCAATCCAAATGTATTGCAATTGAAATTGAGATTGAGAAATTGAAGAGCTTATACGTGGGCATGTTTACTTTCATGGCTCTATGGAAGGCTCAGAATAAGCTAAGGTTTGATAATCGATCCCCTAATTTCTATACAATGTGTTGCTCAATTATGGCATGGATTCATCAAATTAGCCTTTTTGCTCCTGGTCACTATAAGGGTGTTCTTGATGCCCGTTTATTGGCCTCTCTTGGAGTTGCTCCTAAAGGTGGTAAGGCTCCTAGAATTCAACATGTCTTATGGCAGCCTCCGTTTTTTCCTTAGATCAAAGTAAACACAGACGGTTTAGCAAAAGGAAATCCAGGTCCAGCAGCCTGTGGGGGTGTGTTTCGCGATGCCTCAGGTGGGTTTTTAGGGAGTTTTTGTCATTCGCTTGGATGTAATACTTTCTTTTATTCTGAACTTTATGCTGTTATCTTGGCAATTGAAATTGCTCATGATAAAGGGTGGGTCTACTTATGGTTGGAAAGTGACTTTGTTAGTGTGGTAGCTTGCTTCTCTTCCAGGTCTTTTTCTCCTCCGTGGAACTTAAGAGTTCGTTGGAATAACTGTCTTTCTATAATTCGTCAAATGAACTTCCGTTGCAGTCATATTTTTAGAGAAGGAAATATGGTAGCTGACAAGATGGCAAACTTGGGGTTGTCAAATGCTTCATTTACTTGGTATGATAATCCTCCTACTGAGCTTCATGGTTTCTTGCAAGCAGATTATTTGGGTATCCCTAATTATCGGTTTTCATAGTGGGAAGATTGCCTGGTTTTTTATGGGTAGAAGAAACAATGTCTTTTTGTATGTTGTTTTGGTTTGTAATTGAAATGGTTTTGGCCTAGTCCCCCATTCCTCTTTTCATGTAATTTCTTTTATTATTTTAAATAAAAATTCTGATAAGGGACCGGCGGTGGGTTCCCGGTTGTAGCGGTCCCTTTTGGGGTAGAGTGGGTGCTCTGTCACCCACCAGACTGCTACAGTGGATGTGATATCGCCTAATCCTTGTCAGTATTTAAAAAAAAAAAATATATCATTTATACAAACTGACCTTGATACTACACATGCAACTTCTTAAAAATAACGGAGAAATATCAATACAATGATGTAAATCAGTACATAAATGATAACATGTACTATTCAGAAATTGAGTAAATTAAAGAGAGAGTATCAGTTTCAAGGGTTGTTCTTTTGTGAATAGAAATAATCAATATTGTAGAAATAAATTTTGGCATGCCTTAATAAGTGCCACTAGAAACCCTAGAAGTTTTTGGATCCTCATTCAAATTGAGTACATTATACATGACCCTATAAACTATTCGTTAGCTTTTAATTATAATCAAGTTTGTAGTTTGTAGCTAATCTATAGAGGTGATTTTGTACACATCACTAACAGAACAATATAATCAAAATTTTACAAACTATTCTATATCAAAAGGTATGTTCAACGACAATATAATTAATTTTGATTATGGTGATTAAGTTTTTAGGGTTGGGAGTAGCAAACACATAGTATTTGGGTTTTTAGGGTTTCATAGATCAACTGAACACCAAAAAAAAAAAACAACGATGCAACTATGAACATGTTGGGTATAAAAAAATTTTGATAACACAAAAGATTAGGCAAAGGCAGAAAAAGAATCAAGAAAGCAAGATAATGGGAACCAACCTCTTCGCAGCAGGTAGAGGGATGAACTTTGATAGACTTTTCCCACGCTCAAAATCTTTGCTCTGGTGGCTGGCAAACTATTGGACTTTGGTATTTATACTTAACACTACAAAGTCCACAATTTTCCATGATTTTCTAATTCCATATAAATGAATGATATTCTTCTATTCATTTTTAAAAGTCCTAATTGAATACCCCTAGACTTTGTTGGAATCTATAAAGACTTTTTAAAATCCTAATTGAATACAGCTAGACTTTTATGGATTATTATAAGTCTATATTGAATACACCCGGATTTTCAGATTCCATAGACTTCTTTATAATTGCCACTAATTCTAGATACAATACACCCCCGAAACTCACCTTGGTCTTGCTTGGCTTGATTGCTTGGTCCGTATTGATTCTCTC
This sequence comes from Fragaria nilgerrensis, assembly GCA_010134655.1. Lineage (NCBI taxonomy): Eukaryota > Viridiplantae > Streptophyta > Magnoliopsida > Rosales > Rosaceae > Fragaria > Fragaria nilgerrensis. The sequence goes on from CM020982.1 coordinate 24,214,578, forward strand.
TTTCTCTTTCTGTGAATTTGGTTCTACAGTTCAATGAATATGAAAAGGAAAATTGATTGGTATAGGATGGAACACAGATCGTGGGTAAGCAAATTACCCATATTTGACTATTTGAGTGAAGAACAAATGAGCCGTAAGAGACGAGATCTCATGAGAGACTGAAAGAGGAAATTTTGTCATAGGACTGTTCTTGGAACTAAGTTAACTGAGTTCTGTTCCGTTTGATGTTGTATTGCAACAGTTTCGTTTTTTGTTTGACGTTGTTACATTTTACTGCAGTCGAATATATCAAATAGTGATTATGGGATAGCGTATTAAAAAATGTACACATGACGTCTTTTCCTTAGTCAGGAGAACCACTGTACAATGCCACGTGGTGCTATGGTAGTACTGAAAAATTTCTCAACTAAAGTTACTATGGGCTTGACTGTAAAACACAATTTGACTTCAAAAGAGGAAAAAAAAGACGAGGAGAAAAAAAAAAGTACGTGGTAGTGTTTCATTCTACTTTTGATTGAGCAGTTATCTACAAAAAAAAAAAAAAACCCACGATGATATCAGCAGGATTATAAGGGTACATATCATCAAAAATACTTTTGCATCTCCATTTCCATATAAACCAGCAGCAGAAGACAAAGAAAACATTTCAACTTAAATTATAAATGTGATATGCACGGGTAAAAAGCTAGTATTATCTCAACTATAATAAAGCTGGAAGGTTTGGAAATTCACCAAATTATAAAATGTCAAAATTGCCCTTAATGATTCATAAGGAACAAGTAAAAATAAGGATGTGAAATCTACATTTCCCAAATTGTAATCCATACTCTCACTTTCTATTGTTAGTCATCATTTACATAAGAAGACAAAAATTAAGTCACTAAGGACAAAATTTTAGTTACCACAAATAGAAAGTAAGAGTGTGGATTTCACTTCCCTAAAAATAAGAGTCATTATAGTAAACAACAAAAATAAAAATAAGAAACAAAACAAAGATAATTAAGAATAACTACTTAGGTCGTGAGATGTATAACTGTATGATACAGTAAACCGAATATAATCACTTAACTTTCTTTTTAGGTGATTGGAATCCTGTGCAAATGTACGGGTAAAAGGCTAGTATAAAGAAAATACAAGGCCCAAAAATAACCAAGACAAGTGCGGGCGTTGTTTTGCTTTCACTTTTCAAAATTCAGACCAAGTTTGGGGGCGTTGTCGGTTATGTACAAAGAAAGCGAGAGAGAGCCATTTGTTTCTTGGATCCTCCATAATTCGATGATTGCTGGCCGTTCTCATTTCCATATAAGTAGTGGCTCTCTTACTCTCTCTATTTGCTTGAATCTCGTGTTGGAATTACAAATCCAATTATCTACAATTAGATAATTGTTTTTTGAGAATTGGTGGTCCCTTGGATTAATTGGTCGAGAATATTGTTGCCTCGAAAAAAAAGAGGGTGGTTGCCTCGCTTATTTCACTGTCACATAAATGATTTCGATATGTTGTTTGCGACTTCAAGAGATTATTGCCCTTTAATTTCATGTTAAATGTTACAGGGCTTTCTACTTTGGGCAATTCATGAATTTGCGTCGGCCTTTGCTTGAATCTATATGAATTAATGAATATGAGCGTGAAATTACAATCAAAATATCGGTGCTCCCTTTTTTTCGTGGGGTTGAAGTACTGGTTTGAAGATTAGTGCTCCCTCTTTTCTAGGGGTTCAAGTACTAGTTTTCAAGATTTTTATGACTTGCCTTCGATTAATATGTTGCCTTTTGATTTATGAGTTGCCTTTGATTAATTGGTGGTGCCCAATTCATGATTCTGTTGCCTAAGAGATTATTACTGTTGCCTTGAAAGTAATAATTGATCCCTAAAGAAAGGGTATCAAGAGAGATTGTCGGAAAGGCAGAATATTAATGTTGTCTTTCAAAGTTCATGCCTAGCGAATCTGATCTGAGTATTGGTCATTTGAGCTTGCAAATTTCTAATGCAGTGAGTTGTAGCAAAAATAGATTATTGTTGTCTTTCAAAGTTCATGATTCAACACTTTGATTTATGAGTTGCCTTCGGTTTATTGGTGGTGCCCAGTTCATAATAAGAGATTATTATTGTTGCCTTGAAAGTTTTTTTTTTTTTTGGTCGTTTTTGCCTTGAAAGTTAATGCTCTTATTTTGTTTATGGGAAGAAATAGTGAGTGTTTGTGTGTTTCTGTTTTGTACAACTAGGTCATTCTAGAATTGCAACCTTGATAAGAGATTCTTTTGGAATTGCAGTTTTGTGTGTGTTTGCATTACTAGGATTTGGTATTGTGAATGACAAAGAAGCATGTTTTGACATGGACAACCCTACAGCAAAAACTTGGTCTAGCCATCTATGAGATGGGAGCAGTCCTAGGTAGATTAGGGGAACAAATTCGTTCGGAAAACTCAATTTCTGTTCCCACGTTCGTCTACCATTGCTCCATCTACAGTATGGTAATGTGTAGCTACAAAGGTATTTAAAACTAGTTCATTTCTTCTAACATTAATTCTGAGGGGAAGCACGATAATTTATTTTGCAATCTCGACTCGAAGGTTTTGATGAAATCTTAAACCAAATGACAACAGAATAAATATATGAAGTCTGAACTCTAAATTTCAGCCAAAAAAAAACTCTAGATTTCAACAAAAAAAAAAGAACTCTAAATGAGCTGCATAGTAGGATGATAAAGCAAATTGTTAATTATGTGGCACAAATCCCACACACAACTAGTTGTCAGGTTTCACTGGGAAGAACTGAAAGAGGCGATGGCATCCATTTCCTGCTGCAAAAGAAGGGCATCAATAAAGAGATCCAGATTCTCTCCCTCCATCACATTACTTATTGCATGATGAGTAATGCCAACACGATGATCAGTTACACGACCTTGAGGAAAGTTGTACGTACGAATACGTTCTGATCGATCCCCACTACCAATCTGTTTAGATAATGAGCTCCAAAATCAATCAATGCCGAAAACAAATCTATCAAATTAATTGTCAGATATCAGTCATACCTGCTCTAATCGAAGTTTTGACCGATTGTTCTGCAGTCTAGACCTTTCCATCTCATATAGCTTTGCACACAGTAGCTTGAGTGCCTTGGCCTTGTTCTATACAGGAACCAAAAGTTAAGAAAAATAAAGAGAACAAAAAAACGAACATGACAGAAGTCTACGATACAGAACAATAAACTTGCACATCATATATATCCCAATACAACAAGGAGAATGAAAGTCAGATTTTCATGTGAACTTGGAATGTGTCAACTCTAAAATTTCTCAAGGTCAAGGCTATGTTGAATTAACCAAGAAGAAAGGAAGAAGAGAGTCAATGACCGAATTCTTGCCGACAGTGAAGAAAATCCCAAAAATCATAAATTGGAGAAAGAGTGAAGTTGTTGCCATAGTTTACAGTGACATAGAGTGGGGGGAGTCTACAAGAAAGCTGAAAATCGGCTCTAGATGGTCCTAGAACACAAAGGAGCATTGCTGATCAAAACCATGATGTGGCTGATAAAATATACAGAACTATCATGTAGATTTGATAGCCATCATGGAGACCTACTGAAGAGTTTGTCCCTGACTTGTGCTCGAGTTACAATGGTTTCTAATCCTTTTCTGCTGGTGTCTATATCTTCTTCTACAGGTTTCTTTTCATCAAAGTCTTGAATAACCACTTCCTCCTTTCGTAAAAGCATAAAATCCAGTTTTATCTTAGTCATCTAAAATTTTTAATATAACACCCATTCAGTCTATAACACTACCAACCCTAATACTCCCATTTAAAACATCATATATCCGCCACTATCATGTAAATCTGAAAATTGTACATCACAAGATGGATGAATTTCTAAAGTACGCAACAAAGAGACCCTCGTCCTTTCTCAAGATCTCTACATTATCTCACCATAAAATATGACAATGGTGCATCAAGACCCTCATCATTAGAAATCGGAGCAAGAAGAAATCTCTAAAATCTTCTTTCTCTTTAGAGCAGCCTAAAACCCTTGAACTTCTTTCAAATTAGCAGCTGCACTAGCTTGTTCGCTTTCCTTATTTTGGCCGAGTGATTATTATGATCTAGTAATTATAACCGAAAAATTGCTCCAAGTGCATTTCATGTTATTAATTTTTAATAGAAAGCTACCAAAGTAATTAAACCTAAACATTGCAATAGGTGTCAGAACTGTGGCACCTCTTTTGTAAAGTTCACACTGCTATCGGAGATTAGTTCAAGGACTTGCTTGCACCTCAGGCATAAGTTTGAGGACAACTGTTATAGTTAAGGCTCCTGTTGTGATTATTTCTCTAGGAGTGCTTTTGTTACATGGTGCCATTGGAAGCAGTTTGTCAAAAGCAGATAAAAGTTTGACAGAGATTTGAAGTGTCTTTCGTAAAAGCACTTTAAGTATTTCTTTAAAAACCACAAAAAAGTGGTTCTATACCAGAGGCTACCAAAAAGCGCTTTAGTCAATTTTAGAAGCAATCCCAAACGGAATCGTACTTATAGTAGCATATAATAGTTGAGGACAATGACAACTTTGGTTGTATTTATGTATTGGCAACATGAATCACAACTATTTAGGAGATGGCAGTCAATGATCCTAAAATTAACACACCAAAACTGCAATTACTACAGAAGGTTAGAGGTCATACCATATGTTGGGATCGTTCATCTTGTATGGCTATGGTCATTCCAGTTGGAATATGAGTTATTCTCACAGCACTGTTTGTTGTATTTGCATGTTGACCCCCTGAACCACCAGATCTATAGGTATCAATTTTCAGATCTTCGTTCCTCAAGTGGACATCTACCTGCACCAGCCCAAATACATGTGTGGTGTCCGATAGCCTGAGACTGATGGATCATTTGTATGAAAGAATTGTAACAATATCATTTAACTCAGAATCAAAAGGTTATCACCTGATCAGCTTGGGGGAGGATAGCAACAGAAACAGCACTAGTATGAATGCGTCCAGACTTCTCTGTCACGGGAACTCGCTACAAAAAGGAAAAGTCAGTAACTTCTCCAGCAGTTATTAATAATTAGTCAACCAGGTGAGAAAGAAACCTGTACTCTGTGAACACCACTCTCAAATTTAAGTTTGCCATAAACATCAACCCCTGAGATTGCTGCGCTTGCTTCCTGGAAAGAGTAATAATTACAAGTGTCAGAAGTGGTGAACCCTGAACTCTTAAACACCTGCGGTAGGTTGCATCAATTAATATGTAATTCAGATAGTGCACACCTTATATCCTTTAAGATCAGACTCGGTAATATCCAACACTTCAAACGTCCAACCCTTATTATGTGAGAATCTCTCGTACCTGTATTTAGTTGTTATACAGAAAAGGTGAGTCTTACGAGAGAAAAGCATACAAGGATGTAAATCAAGAACTTACATTTTAAATATGTCCATTGCAAACAAAGAAGCCTCCTCCCCACCGGTTCCTAATTAAATCTATAATTCGTCAAACACTAGGAAACAAGAAAAGCACAAGAAACAACATAGAAAAGTGCTTGTGGTCTGTGAGACTTAATAATACCTGCTCTAACCTCCAATATGCAATCCCTCTCGTCGGCGTCATCCTTGGGGAGCAGGGTCTTGAGCAACAAACTGTGCAGTGTCCTCTCATGGTTGATGGCCTGATCCAACTCATGGGTTGCCATATCAAGCATGTCTTTGTCATGGGAAGACTCGGCCACGAGTGACCTCAACCCATCAATCTCCTGGCAAACACACGCACGATCTTACTATCGAATCAAGTTGTGATTAAACCTAAAATTTAATTATACCTTGTGTGTGGCTCTAAGCTGATTTATAAGGTCCATGGAGGAGCCAATTCTGCGAAGCTCCTTATTGGCCCTGGCATACGCTTCTGCTGAGGAATCCGGCTGACTTCATCCCAACCAATATGAGCGACCTCGTTTCAAATTAATTTAAGAGCAAAAAGCAAGCGAGCAAGTAAGGAACCTGGTTGATGATGCTGTGGAGACAAGCATTCCTTTGTTCGATGAGGGAGAGCCTTTGCTCCATGATCTTGACCAGCTTTGGTGACAATTGAGGCTGCAAATCTGCTGGTTTTGCGTGAAAATTCAGAACTAAACCGTTTATAAAGAAGAAGAAGAAATTAGAACCTGTGGAGTAAGAACGAAAGAAGCGACTCTTGATTTGTTTCATGGCGTGCACCAAACTACGCCGCACTTGACTTGCCATTCTCTCCCTCTAATTCATATTTGGAGAAGAAGAAGAAGCAAATAAAGACGTGGGTTCGGGCGGTCGAATATTAAAGATCACTGATCCGGCCCGGACCCGAAACCGGACCCGCAAAGTCCACTTAAAGGTTAAGAAACCCTAGCTAAAAGCTTTATATCCAAGCCCTCCGTTGCTTCATTTCGCACCCGCCTTCTTCTCACTCACCAGATCCAGAGCCTCAAGTACTCTCTCTCTCTCTCTTCTCTCTGTACGATTCTGATTGATGCTAACAGTTTTGTAGTTGTTGAAAACAGAAATGAAGGTGATCGCTGCTTATTTACTTGCGTTGTTGGGCGGCAAGACCTGCCCTACCGCCGAGGACATTAAGACCATCCTTAGCGCCGGTACGTCTTTTGCTTTCCATCATTCATTTTCGATTCATTTTCTCATTGGGTGCTTAATCATATGCCCTAAGTTTGTGGGTTTTCATTTTTGAGTGTTTTCTCTTCCGTTACTCTAGCATGCCGTTTTGTCTGTAATTGGTTGACTCAATCCAATCGAAGCGAATTATTACTCATTACAAAGAATTGGGTCTCGAAGAACTGGGTTTAAATGCTCTGTTGTGTGAGTCTTGGATACATCTGGATATTAGGCAACGACTAGGAATCTTTCTGTTAGGACCTATCACGCATATGCCATTGTTGTTATACTGAGCACATTGATTTTCCAACTGCTTTTAGTGTTTCTGTTTTCTATTAATGATGAATCACACGGCAGTTGAATAATGACTGCATAGATATGTATTTTAGAGGGTCAGTTTTGATGTTCAACTAATTCAAGTGCTAATGCTTGTATTTGTACACAGTTGGTGCTGAAGCTGATGAGGACAGGATTCAGCTTCTTCTTAAGGAAGTTCAAGGTAAGGACATAACTGAGCTTATTGCTTCTGGACGGGAGAAGTTGGCCTCTGTTCCATCTGGTGGCGGTGGTGCTGTTGCAGTGGCTGCGCCTGCTGATGGTGGCGGCAGCGCTGCTCCTGCTGCAGCTGAGGCAAAGAAGGAAGAGAAGGTCGAGGAGAAAGAGGAGTCCGATGATGTAAGTTATCTCATTAAGATTTATATTTGCGTGTGTTGTAGGATATGTTTTGTCCAATACTACGGATTCATACTACGCAAAGTTTGCATTTTGCTGATACATTGCTATGTCCAATACAATGGATTTAGTTGTATGAATCATTGAAACATGGTCAAGAGCTTCCATTTTAATGGAAGAGTCGCGTATGCGATTTCGTTGGAGGGAAACATATTGTATGTTTATAAGATCATAGTTTAATCAATAGTCCTACCATTTGCCTTTGTTTTTGTTCTGACCATATGACACTCAGATTGCATGGGATACCCGTATGTTTTGTGACATCTGATTTTGAGCCTCTTCTTATATTCCCTTTTGTTTCTGGTTGCAGGATATGGGCTTCAGTCTCTTTGACTAAGGTGGTTTGAATACTTGCGTACTGAAGAACTACTTTCTTATTCAAGCTAAATAGAGATTTTTGTTTGCTGGAGTTTACTTTTTGGTTATTGTAGTAGATGATATTGTTACTATGGATTTTAATGCACTTCTCTATCCATATTTCTTCTCAATGAAGAATGACTTATTTTAGCTCTTTTTTGTTCGTTACTCTTTATATTTGGTGGTTTGTTGTCAAAGCTTTTATATGTTTAGGGCTGGAGTCTGGAAGGGAGACTGTACCCATTCAGATTTCTGATGTCATTTGTAGGGCTGCTTAGAGTTCTAGTGAACCCAACAGACAAATTAGAGTAGGCTGCCCGTATTCATACATCTTACTGTGCTATTGGAGTAGGATATTCATTCGATCTGGTTCTCCCTGAATGTCTGGTGGGTATCTGCCTTTTTTGATCTTGCACTTGAAACTGAATGGCTTCCATGAATCTATTCTGCTTAAAACCGTACTGCTTGCTGTGACTTGCCTCCTCTCACTTTGTTCCTTCCCTCACTCAGTTTGGTCTGAATATGTCCATTACAATCAGGTGAAAAGGGCCTGGTTTCATTGTTTATTTGCTACCCTCAGATTATTCGTTTCTAAACTAGGGTTTGTCCACTTACTGAAATCTCTTTTGTCGTTGTGGACTGGTGTTGGTTTGTCCACTTACTGAAACCTGAGCATAACAGTTTTTTGTACTTGAATGTCGCTGAAATCTCCACTGTATACTATACCCAGATCTTACCCTCGAATGACAAAGATTACGTTAGTTTGGTAGCGGCCTAAAATTGAAACCACCAGGGCCTTGTTAGAACCCCCTTAGCTTTATCATAAACTCCTAATGGAGAACAAAGCTTGATATCTCCTAATGGATATAAATAAAAAACAAAGCCAATTCTATTTTCATATTGGTGGGGAAAGAAGAGTGTGTGTGTGGGAGAGACGAGGGAGAAGGAAGAAAAACAATAAAGTAATAAAAGACATGTTGAGTTGAACATGTCACATTTGACATGAATGGATAAGTGTCGGATTTTATTTGCCCTATAGGATCCATGTGGATTTGATATATGGTTTTGGAGAAGAATTTCTAATTCATATTTTTTTTTTTATGCTTTCTAAGTCATTTTTTTGTGTATGTGGCCGCTTGACATCTCCATTGGAGATGCTCTTATACAATTAATCTAGTCCATTGAATGGTTTGAAATATAATGACTTGTATGATGTGTAAAAAACTGTGTCCCTTGAACCGGACTCATACATTCTATCATTTTTTACTTCAATATGAAATCTAATACCAACTATCCTAAAAGAAGAGATGTGCGTTTAAGACAGCCCCCCAACTTTCTTATTCTCTGACCTAGATCGCCAATCACCTAGGTTTACACAACCAAGATTTATACCCTGTTCAAAGACACGCCTTTGCCGTCGTCAGACGGGCCAATTGGATTTTCTAGTTTAGATTTTAATCGCTATATAGATTTCAGAAAATCATAGATTTAATCGTTGTTATTGGGTTTACTTTCTCAAAATTTCTTTTATGCACTAAGGTGCAAGTGAAACTGAGCAAATAATATGCAGTATTTTGATTCGGCTATTGTAATACCCCGATAATTTTTAAGTAAATGAATACATGTACGATTCGTGTTGAAATGGGAGTCGAAATTTATACATCTTGGTAATACCGATTCGTTGTAGGGAATATGTTTTCGATACTTTTCTTGTACCAAGGCATATGTGTATAATGGGTATATTCACATATAAATTCTCAATTATAGTAAAGTGAATAAGTAAATATATAAAATAAATTTGATGAAAGTAAGAGAAGAAATTAAAATGAGGAGAGAATCGAGAAAGAAGAGTAAGGAAGGGTCGAGAAAAATGGAGAAGAAGGATGAGGCAACACCAACCTTCTTCACTCTATATATATCTCACCGACCTCGATTGGAGGGGAAGGTTCCAGGCTCTCCGAGAGAGAGAGAGAGAGAGAGAGAGAGAGACCGACTTGGGAAAGAAAAAGAAGAGTTTTCAAGAGCCACGGAAGGACATGTTCTTGGACACACCAACTGGGTTTGGTTGGCATCCACGGTCAGGCCATCTCCGGCCTTACCTCGATGACGAACTATATTGACTTGGGAAAGAAAAAGAAGAGTTTTCAAGAGCCACGGAAGGACCTGTTTTGGACACACCGACTGGGTTGGTCGGCATCCACGGTCAGGCCATCTCCGGCCTTACCTCGGCGACGAACTATATTGATTAGAACCCCTCCGACCTTCCTCAAGCCTATGGTGGTGGCTAGCACCAGTTCAAACCGAAAAGGAGCCAACTGAAGAGGGTACTGTGTGAGACGACTTTCCTCCTAATCCGACCACAGATTGAAGGCGGACTCTCGACACTTATATGGAGTTTTTGAAAGACATCACGACGTAATCCGGTTTCAAGGAAGAGTATTTTCTTGTAAGTTATCGATTTACAGAAATTGAATTCCTGAAGGTAAGTTTTAAAATCTACATTGAAGTTCTGTGCTATGAAAACTTGAGGTAATGAGTTGTATTTCTTGTATTAAATCTGGGTGAGGGCGTTGCAGCTATCTACGTCTCACTACATACATTATACTAATACCGTTAACAAGATTGAAATCCAAAAAAAATAGTCCCAAGTGTTTCCAAATAAGGAGGTGAGCACACTACGTCGAATAAGATCTACTCTTATTATGGGCGTTTAATTTGATCGGATCAAAAATAAAATTGAAAGGAATAAATTTAGGGTTTTTAGTCTTCATTCGATCTTCCCATACGGTGATTTGAACACTTACACATTAATGGTGCAAGTGCACCTTAGTACGTAGAATCCGCTCCCTTTTTTTTTTTGAAGGGCAAACTTGGAAAAAAGTGTTAAATTTTCTAGGGCCGGGTGTATTTAGATATTTGCTGGGTATAAATAAAAACACCCTAATATACATAATTACTTAAAAGCGACGATAATTTATGTAATTTGTTTTTTATTCGGTTTGGTTTCGGTTTTCAAACATGGAAATCCGGATCTCTTGATTTTACGGTTTTCTTTTTACTGTCTGGTGTGATTTTTTTTTTTCGTCTTTTATTTTGGTTTATGTTCGGCTTGGATTGGTTATTTTTCAGCTTTTGAATTTGAAGTCCCAACTTTACAAAGAATCGGGGCGGCCGCCCTTAAGCCTGGATAAAAATATGGGTAGAGTATTAAGAACATGTTAAAAAAATTATTTTCATGTCCTTCTGTTATGTGTCTTGACCTAATCATTTCCTTATTAAAATAGATTACAACATTGATAGAACTTCTAGATCATTCAAGAAACTCTATGTAATGCCTATAAATAATCTTTCTATCAATGAATGAGTAGACCATTATTGTTGTTATATTTTCTTCTACAACACGTTATCAGACTTTAAACCTGAAAAACCTGAAGAAAGAAAAAATCATGAAACCCTAAATTTCTTCCCCCACCGACGCACCATCTACCCTCCGTTGCTGCCTTAGGTTCAATATATGGCTGCCTCCTCTTATAGTCCAAATTAGTTTTGATGGTTATGTTTCTTAAAGCAGTAAGTCTGCAGCCCTTGGCTACATGAAATAATATAATGGTCATTCCTCAAATTGGTTTCACTCTTCACGCCCACCTTCTCTACTTTGCCCTACTTTCACCAATTCTGAGGTACAAAAGATTCAAATACGCACAAAATGGGCTCTCATCTAGTTTGCACGCTAGTCATCATCAGAAGGAGATGGCTTAGAGTTGGCAGTTCATGGAAAAGCTCGTCGGTCCACTCTAGTGTTAGAGTTCTCCTTCGACAAGCGCAACTTGCTCTCTGTCACCTACAAGATCGTGATTGAGCAGCAACGATGTACTACGCTTGGCGCCAACTCACCTCATAATTTTTTTTTTTATGGGAATAACAACTTCATTCAAACTTTTTGGACATTACAACCGAAGGCTAATATGACCTCAATAAAACCTTGCCCGATCAAAGCAAGTAAAAATGAGCACCACAACCTAATGTTAATAAAATAAATAATTAAATTCAGTTTACCCCTCAAATTTTTAGTGGCAAAATCAGTTCAGTCCTACAACCTTTTTTTTAAAATCAGTTCGCCCCTTTAACTTTCGTAAACACATCAATTAGGTCTAATTTTTGAATTCCTCTTGAAATATGATGTTACCAAAGCTGTTGGAACTGACAAATGAGCCCATAATTTTAGACATTTCGTTGAAAATGAGGGGATAAAGCTGAATTATAGGTTCCCTTGTCAGTTCCAATAGTTTTGGTGACGTCATATTTTGAGGGGAATTCAAAAATTAGACCTAACTGATGTGTTTATGAAAGTTGAAGGGGCGAACTGATTTAAAAATGTAACATCCTAAAGTAGCTTATTTTGTTTATTAGTATTAATTTTGTTTTAATGAAAGTTTTGTGTGGTATTTAAATTGTTTAAAAAATAATAATAATAAAAAAAAAGAATACATGAGCTGCATTACACAGCAGGCTCTCTCTTCCTTTTCTTTTGCTATTCTTTGCTTCACCTTCATAGCCAGCAGGAGGTGTCTCAAGAGTATAGGCCCTATGTAGATTAGAATGAGAGAGAGAGAGAGAGAGAGAGAGAGAGAGAGAGAGAGAGAGAGAGAGAGAGAGAGAGAGAGAGAGAGAGAGAGAGAGAGAGAGAGAGAGAGAGAGAGAGAGAGAGAGAGAGAGAGAGAGAGAGAGAGAGTCGGCTGAGTGATTCAATCAAAACCAAAAGTGAGGAAACGAGACAGAACCAGAAAACATAGAAGTAGAGAGAGGAACACCCCTTTCAATTTTCGTTTTTGGCAAAGGTAGATCCACTTCTTGTTCTAGCTTTATTTCAATATGTGCATTGGTTCTCTCAATTCTATTTACTTTGATTTTGGGTTCTTAGTTTTTGATTATGATTACTTTGTTTGAATATGATTGGTAATTTCGAATTCTCAAATTTGTATAGATAGGAATCCTAATTTGAATCAGATGTTTTGTTTTGATTAGAATCGTTGTTGTTGAAGCTCAAGAACTATGTTCTTGAGTTTGGGTGTCCAAAGTAGATTTTGGATCCTTTTGATTAAACTGTTTGTTGTGTTTAAAATGATTTCGTGTTCTAGAAATATGTTCCTTTCTGTTCTGAAGCTTTAGAACTTGTTTTGTTAAAGTCGAATTAAAGCTTCCAAAATCAAGTTTTAAGGTTACTGGAAATTTCCAGAAAATTCTGCAGAAAACTGATTTTCTTGCCTACTTTAAGGCAGGATATCTTTCAGCTCAGGCCTTTGTTTTGAAATCCAAAAGTGCCACGGTAAAGCTCATATATCCATCTTTATGTATGCTCAATTTCACAGGTTTTGGTTAACATTTGGTTTATCAAATGGCTTGCCAAAAACAGTAGCAGACTCAGCAAAACTGTATTTTCTGGGTTTTCAGATTTTTGCTCCAACTTTGAGAGAGCATAACTTTGTATCTAGGGATTTGTTTTTAAAACTTAAGCTATGTACTTAAAGCTTGTAATCCCATCTTTAAAATAGGCCTTGGTTCAGAAACTTTTGTTGTATTTGAGTGTGTAAACAGGGAAGCCAAACATAGCCTCTTTCTCACTATTTTAACACTAGGTTGATACTGAATTTTTGTTCTAAACCAATTTATTTTGGTATCAGCTGTCTCTATTTTCAGTAGCTTTGTAATCAACTTTTGAGTGTTGTTTAGTATCTCTTATATAGTTTAAAGTAGTAGAGTTTCTTATTTATGTGTACTACTTATAACTTAATTACTAATTTTAGTTTATCATTGTTTGTATGTACTTTACCTTTTGGGTAAGGTTCCGGAGACGATCTTGGCGATCCACTAATCTAAGAAGTGAAGTTGAGCTCGAGTTTGTACTGTGCAAATCGAGGTAGGGTTTGATGGGGTGTTTTCTTTTATTGTGTTCTTGTATGAATTGTGTGGGTATTGCTTGAGTTGTTTGATATTGGATTGTTTGATATTGAATTGTTTGACATTGAATTGTGTGGCACTATTTAAATTAAATGTGAATGATATTGAGATCTTGAATTGATTACGATATGGCTATATTTGAAAGCATGTGTTATTATCTTGAATCATATTACATGATATTGTGGGGAAGGAGTGAGGTTGGAGGTGAAAAGAAGAATGAGTGTTTGGGAGGATGTGAGATATTATTATTGAAAATCTTTTGTGTAGTTGAGTTTCCTCATGGGTTGTCCAAGATCCAGGGTAGTCCACACGTGCACAAATTCAGGAAATGTATGCCCTTTCGATGGCGGACATCGACAAAACAATCTTATCGAGTTTCGGGTTTGGAGACCATGAGTATAACAAGATGACTAACAAAAGATGAAAATCTATTTGAGGGTGATGTGAGGTGTGGGAAGAGAGTTGAGTTGATATTATATTCATGCATTCTCGATATGCTATGTTGTTTGTTTGCTTATGTTTGATGATGTGTTATTAGTATTTTAACTAGCCCTACTAAGTGTTGCTCACCCCTTTATCAAACTCATTGCAGGTGTGGTTCTTGAAGTGTAGGAAAAGTGTTATATTGTAAATTAAGGCTTTCAAGTTTTTCTTTTGTAAGATAGAGCTTGAATAAAGAATGGACGTTTTAGAAAGAAACGCTATTCTAGTTCGTTTGTGTTTGTAAACGTTTTAAACTTGTGTGTCTTAAGTGCCTTTTTATAAGGCTTGTAATATAAATAAAGGTACGAAGGTTGTAGTTTCTTACGTCATGTTACGATATCTATCTCATTTTAATTATGGATATTAAACTATCTGTAATTAGAGTGCGATTCACGCCTTAACTCGAGATTAGACATTTCCTCGAGTTGGGGTGTGACAAAAAAAATTTACAAGAGAAATTTTTTCTAAAACAAACCATATATTACAATTTCATGGAGCTAATGAGTCCCAACTTCTTTCAAAACTTGATATAATCAGTTCGTAAAGCTTATTTGGCCAAACAATGGCTGCCTTGTTGCTGCTACAATCAATCCATTAGAAGGCAAATACGCAATATAATACAATCAACAATTTATTTAAGAGTGCTAGATTTCAAAATTTCCATTATTCTCAACAAAGTTAATTTTACATAATAGTAGTTTGAACGGTGTCAGCAAACAATTGGGGGCTCCACGACACCCCTTTGGTCACTTCATAGCTTCGCCCTTCAGTAAAATATCATATGAGGGCCCGGTTAGGTTCTAACGATGTCCGGTAAGATTATAATAAAATCTCTGATGACACAAGACGACAGAGTCTGATAAAATTATGGTAAAGTCTTTTCTCAATATATTTTAAAAGTGTGAGAAAATATTAAAATATACAAAACACTTGGAATGAGGACTAAAAAACACTAAAATTCATTGAGCATTAAAAAACGTAATTGACAATTTCCCTTTTGTTTTTTTTCTTTTCAATTCAAGTCTTATTCAAGACCAACCTGATCTTTCACGGGTTGGTCCCACCTTCTTATTTGTGCCGATGCCACGTGCAAGCCAAAAAATAAAAATGAAAAATGGCAAAATAAAACCGAAATCAAACGCAGACAGCCTCGTCGTCACCTTTGCTTTTCTCTCTGCAACTGTCTGTCTCTGTTGCTCGATCGCAGACCGGGTAAGATCACTCGCAAACCAACAGTTTGGATTTGGATTGCTAATTTGTAATTGTGTTTGCATGTGCGTGATCTTGTATGAATCTGGTTATGTATTTTGGGCGGTATTTCTAGGGTTTTGTTTTGCTAACTTGTTGTGATCGATTCATTATGTCAATTGATCAAACCCTAAGGGGGTTTTAACTTGTTCCCCAATTTGGCTCAACACTTATCACTCTTGGGAGTATTAAAACCTTGCACTATATTTAGGTATTGATATGGGGAAGGACAAATTTTCCAGTAGGTGCTCGTTTGTGCTGATAGTGATTAATGTGCCGTAGCTTGCGTTAAATTGAAACTTAGTGTACCTTTTAGAGGCTGATAGTTTCGTGCTGTTCTGATTACATACGAATGTGTAGATCCAAACTGTCAAGTTTCTGGGAGGGGATGGGAGCTGTGCACGGTTTACTACCTAAGATTTTATCATGATTTGAACTGGGTCCTTAGTATTACTTCTTTTTTTATTTCTCATGTCTAAGCAGATATGGGTTATTTGGTCATTGTTTTACTTGATTCTGTTACTTGTTTGCTAGATGCTCAGAAACACTCGTACATGTTATTGTTATTTGATTATTGACAAAATTCTTATCTCTAAAGTGTATCATAAACTAGCTAATCCAAGTACAAACCTCTTTTTTCCTTTTCCATCAGCTATTGACCATCAGTCTGGAAGTTCACTGGGTCTGTAGAATTAGTTTTATGAATAGTAAGTACCGTACATAATTCAACGTCAACCAGCACAGTTTTCTTACACAAGTATCTGGCTCCTGCAAACCTGAATCATGTCAAGTGGATCTGTTAGACGTGTCTCACGTCAAGATATACAATTGGTAAGCTTGAACTGGCCTTTTATTGATAAACTTTATCATAAAACATCTACTTACTAATTTCTTCATTATTCTTTGGTATTAAGAAACTTCGATAATCATAACTATTTTAAATATGCTATAGATATGGACAGCTCCAGGAGATACTTTCTTGTGAATATTTCATTGGGAAGTAAAAGAGTATAGTTCTTAGTTACATAATCAAATCTTCTATCTGACATGTTTTTTCGCCAAGTCCATATATGAAGTTCATAGCATTTTCAACTCATTTATAGAAAAATCTAATGCATGAGCTGCCAAATCTAACTGAGTTTGATCCATTTGTAAATGACACTAGTGCCAAATGCACTTCAAGATTTGCATTGGTCTGCTGTTCTAAATAGTAATTTTTTTTTTCTGATTTTGTTTATTTTCGCTGATTTCTGCTTATATTCAGGTGCAAAACCTTATCGAGCGATGCCTTCAGCTTTACATGAATCAGAAGGAAGTGGTGGATACGCTACTGGAGCAAGCAAAAATAGAGCCTGGTTTCACGGAACTTGGTAACCAATTATTTGGCTTTGCAGTTTCTCTCTTTGCTCTTTTTTTTAGACTTTGTTCTGAATACTTTTCTCGGTTTCCACATGTTTTACATCATTGAGTGCACTGAAAGTAAACAAATGTAAGACTCTGCATTCTCCTTGGCGCTGATCTTACACAACATTTTTAACCCACATGACAGTATCTCTGGTGATTTCATAATTTTTGGCAGTTTTTTGGTATTGTGCTTGGTACATCTAAATGGGCCATTAGTTTCTATCTCTAGATCTATCAGTAGCTCTGAACTAGTGATAGGAGTCACCCTAATTTACTGTGAATTTAAATAGGTGTCTGACTTATGCTAAATGATAACCAGGATTTAATCGTGTGTGTGGAATATAAATGCTGGTATTCTCTTCTGATGTGAATTCGACCCTCTTAGTTGAGGTCATCAGCGCTTGGTGCATCCTCACACTGGAGTCTTGGGTACTGATAATGCTCCTATAACAATACATATAAGCCTCTATGTCAGCATTTTATTCCGCCATTTGAAATGATCAATCCACATGTAATTTTGTTTGAACTCTTCCCAGCCCCAGACGATGAATCTTATGTAAATTCTTAGAAGTCAATGATGATGATCTTCAATATTTATCATTAAACATGTAACGCCTTGGGCCTCTGTTTGATCATTTTGAGTCAGTTTTTTAGTTCTCTTTACACGTTTTTGTTCAAATGCTCATTACACGCCTTCTTCTTGTAAAAATGCTCATCTAAACACTATCTTGCTTACCTCCCAGTTTGGCAGAAGCTTGAGGAAGAGAATCGTGAATTCTTCAGCGCTTATTACCTGAGATTAATGGTAAAGCAACAAATAATAGAGTATAACAGGTTGCTTGAACAACAGGCGCGGTTGATGCACCAGTTACACTCGACTGGAGTTTCCTCAATTCCCACCTCCAATGGATCTCACATTCCATCGAGTAAGAATAATTTTAACTTGGATGGATTTTTTATATTTTTTACCTTAGTTGTTGTCTTGTTGACACTAGTGGAAATAAGTTTACTACACGTGTCTGAGTGTAAATCCATCAATGTCTACATTGTTTATTACCCAAAAGATTGTCTTCACTATTTACAGAATTAGTGGTCGGGGATCTAATAGATGTGAGAAAAAAGAATAGTCAGGGGTTAATGAAAAAACAAAAATTAACAATCAAGAACATAAATTTGCAAAAACCCAGTGGGAGTTTCTAGGAATCACACCTTGGGTTAGTTAACATCACAGAAACCTGGAGAGATGCAAAAGCTTTCAATTTTACCAACTTCAAATATTCAGCAAATAAAATTGTTATATAGACAATTAGACATTTATGTTAAACAAAACCCTAAAAATCAAAGTAATTATATATCCTTAACTAAAAAGGGAAGAAATGTAAAACAAAAGATACTCTAGACTAGATTATCATCTAGGCAAGCCAAATTAGGGGTTGGGAAGTAGATAAGTTTTCTACTTTTTATGAGGCCTTGTATGAACATTAACTATCTGCCTGTTGTGTTCTCAATCAGACCTGTTTACTTAACAACCGATTAGAAGAAAAATTGGGAATGAATGTGAGACATGTTTGACTATATAGTGGACCTATTGATGTCGCAGTCAAATTCTGTTGCGAATACATGGCCTTCTATCCATGTCACTTCCATGTGATAGTTGACGTTTCGGCCAGAGTTAATACTAGTTCTACAGCCAAATTTTACTGTTAAGCTCTCCACCTGGCATATAATGTCTTGGATGAGCTCTTACTCCATCCGAACAGTCGTGTCATTTTGATGTATGATTATTATTATTTGTTTCATAAGCTTTTGGGTATGGTCAGAGATTTTATTTTATTAACTCTTTAGGAATGAGAGTTATTTTACTGGTGTAAAGTTGGTAGTTTCTGTCATAACCTAACACCTCTACAACAACCGACTCCTAACTGACCTAAATAATAGACAGACATGGCATTTAAAGTAAGAGTGCTCCCATGAAGTGAAGTCTGTAGAGTGACCTATGTAGTGAAATAAGTTTCTGTTCTTGATTTGGTTTATAAGTGTCTGCCGATTGATTCAAATTAAAATTCTTTCCTGTTCTGAGGGCATGATATCTGTATTCTTCTGTTATACAATATTGTTCTGAAGCAGTGGCGGATCCAGAATTACAACCTTGGGGATGCTTGAACTTTTTTTAACCAAAAAGAAAAAAAATGAGTTTACATGTGCTAGGTTTTTTTTTATTTTTTTTTTTTATTTTTTTAAAGAAAAACCAAAAATAAAAATAATGAGTTTACCTTGGGTTGAGAATTGATCACTGGTTACAGTTCAAGAGCATTGAGGTCTTAGGGATGCTTGACCAAGGAGAGTAACGCACTAAAAACAAAAAATGAGTTTACATGCTCTAGTTTTTTTTTTTTTTCCAAGCCTTTTGACTTGGGGATGCTTGAGCATACCCTAGAATAGGCTAGATCCGCGCCTGCTCTGAAGTATCAACAGTTCAGATTGGTGAGCAGACTGTTGGACGCTCCATGAACAACTCAACTCTGACATTCTACGTGTTTGGCTTGTGTTCCATATGGCAGTGACATGCCTGTAACACAGTTGGCACCTTTTATTCACATTCACATATTTTGAATACAAATCAAGTTTTTTTGTTTGTTGAGTTTAAATTTTGTGTTGAAACAAGGTCCTCTGAATCTTGCTTTGGAAGAATTCATATAAGTTACTTGTTTGGTGTGGTGGAGTTAAATTTGGTTGACCATAAATCTGTAATATTTTGTAATGTGTTTTAATATTTGTATTTTGGTACTGTGGTATGGAACTCTAACCTGAATTCTTTTTTTTCCTAATTTTATAATCCACACTCCCTGTTTTCTTTTTTAGAAACTTAAATTTCGTCTTCTGTAACTTCAGTTTGATCATTTTATAAAAGTTTCAACCAAAAAACGGAAGGAGTGTGGATTCCAAATTAGGGAGTGTGGATTTCATTCTTCTTTTATTTTGTGTATTCAAGGTATGTACTTATTAAGTTTATTTCTTGTGTATTATATTTGATATTTTATTTATCTGAGTATCATGTATGTCTCTGTATCGGTGTCAGTTCTTCCTTGCTTTGTTGGTCCTCTCATTACATGTGTATAGTTGTGCTCTGACTGCCATCAGCTTGGAATTGATGTTGATTTCTCTCAGTGCATCAAAACTCAACATGCTATCCCCCAGACAGTGTAGGACCAGCATTGAAGACAGAAAACTTACACCATCAAGTTGGTTCATGCTTACCGACTCCATTTACTAATGGCGGGTCTTCATTGCACAACAGTATGGAGAATACTCTTAAAATGTCTGCTCATGCCAACAGGATTGATGTCCCATCAAACATGCTTTCAACTCAGAGCTCCAACATGGGGGGGCTGATGCAAGGAATAAACGGGGGAATTATAAAATCTGAAGTTGGATATTCAGGCACGTCTTACATGTATGGTGCTGATGGCAGCAACATGGAAACACGACCCAATATGGGAGATACTTCTGTTGCTCCTTTCAATAGCGCAGAGGCCAATTCACAACCCCTAACTGAATCACTTCTTGATTCGGACACTTCAACATTTGGTTTTTTAACTCAGATTCCTCGAAATTTCAGTCTCTCAGATCTGACAGCAGACTTTTCTCAGAGTTCAGGTTAGTTCTGTGTATGTGGACCCTCATTTAAATGGTGAAGAATGGATGTCTTGTTAAATTATTTTGTGTTTAAAACCAAGATCCTGGATAGAATGAATTTTGATCTTTGTAGTGAATATTTCAGATATACTGGAGAGCTATCCTAGATCACCCTTCTTAGCTACAGATAATGAAAACTTCCTGGATCCTCGTGAAAGGGAACATCAAGGTGAGGGTTTGGCATGGCTTTCTTTTGTTTCGTTGCTAAGGATTGCTGATTTTGATCTGTAACTCTTACAGGAGACAATAACAGGCTGGACACCATTTCAGAAGGCGTGAGTTATGAAGAGTTTGCCAGTGAATAGTCGTGTAATTTTAAAGTAAGTTATTACTGCCATTTTAATGCAATGCTGATTTTTCATGGGATGTTTTATCTTGCTAGTTCCATACCCCACAATAAAACTGGACTGGGTCTCTTTTCAGCTTTGAAATTCTGTTATCTTTTTATTTGAATTGATTTCCATGTTGACAGCCAAATTTGCTAGGACTTCATGTTAATGTTTACGTGAAATTATTTCTTGCACTATATTCTGTTCAATTTGTTGTATGCCCTTACTTTCAATGCCTTGTGTCAGGTCAATTTTCGTGCTAGGACAGAAGGAACGTATACATAGCATTCAAGATTTTTAGAGAACTCAGAAGCTGAAACTTGTACTCTTTCAAGATTCTGGTTGGTGTGGAACTCACTGATGTAGTGAGAATTTGACAGTAGAATGCTGCTTCCAAAGTGGAAACTGGATAGTGATGGGAAATGTGTGTGAATTGATTGGTTCCTTGTGGTGAATTGATCTTTGAAACAAATATATTTTGTAGACTTATCCAACGAAAGAGAGTCGTGATGGTTAATAAAGAAGTTTATGTATTTTGCTTGAGCTAATGAAGTGTTGTGAACTATGTTGCACGGAAATGGAAACGAGTTTCAGTTTCCGATCATAATACGCGGAAACGTGAAAATCAAAATATAGTCTGATACGAAATATGTGATGGAAATGCTAAAATTAAAAATAAATATTATTATTATTATATGTAAATAAAATAAAATATTATATAATTAGTAATTATTGTCTTCCAGCACAAAAAGAAAAACTCTGCGCTTATGGTTTTTTTGGCTCTCTGCTTATCCCTGTCTAGCTCTCTGCTCCCGTCTCTCTCTCTCTCATCAGAGAATTCGTCGACGTCATTGATCTGAATCTTCGTCTCTTCTCTTCTTCTCTCTCTCTCATCACAATTCGGCTTTGCTCTTCGTCTCTTCGACGGCGCCTTGCAGAGAACAAGGCGGGAGAAGAGGAGGAGCAGGGTGCCTCCAAATTGGGCAGTGAAATTGTCAAATTCGGATGGTGGAATTCGATTATGGATCTAGACATACATGACTCACATGAGGCTGATAGCTCCGCCATCGTCCGCTAGCTCTAATCCCTAGTCTTCACCAAACGACGTACATGCACCCACGCCGACCCATCTCACTCGCCAAACGACGTCGAGCCCTTATTTCTCACTCGCCGACCTCGATCTCCTTCTTAATCCCCGCAACCGCCAAAGTCGGCGGCATTCACACGGCTGACTTTAAGGGGAAACGCGTTTCCCTCGCGTTTCAGATTTCTGCTTTTGTGCACGCGTTTTGGCTCGTTTCGTTTCCGAAACGTTTCTGAAACGCGAAACGCCAGTTTTTTTACGTTTCGGTGCAACACAGGTTGTGAATGACTTGTATATACTGGGCGTCTTTTAACCTGTTGAACTCCTTAGCAATTGGAGGCTCTTTATATGAAGTTCTACAGGCATCTCATTTCACAAAGGCCCAACCCTACATCCGTTAGTTTTCTATCCCAATTGGAAATTGGAATGACATAGTTCTCTAGTTTCGTGTAAATGACTGTATTCATGAAAACAGTGTGTGTACATATTTCAGCCGGTATCGACCAGCAGTGAAATGGGGAAAAGAAAAAGAAAAAGAAAACAAGGTAACAGAATCACATTGTTTCAATCATAATGAAAAACTATTTCATGATGAATATATCAAACCACAGTGGTGAGGCCACTGGTGTATCTGGGTCTCGTTCTATCAGGTGAGAGCCCCTCTTCCATGGTCTTCCGCTTGTTAGTACTTGGTGGCGGTGGTTGTTGTAACTGTAGCTGATGGTGTAATAGTTCTTCTTCTTGTTGTTCCTGCTGATCCTTTGAGATCTCCAATTTTTGACTTGCTTGTTCTTCAAAATTTGTTGGCCTTTCTTGGTTGTGATCCTTGGAATTGGTTTTTATTATATGAGGCCTAAGCCTATTCATGTCTGACAATCTTACTGGCTTTAAGAAAAATTCTTCTGCCCCTTCTGCCAAACACCTGTTACAAAACACATCAGTTGATCAACTAAACTGAACAGAGGAATTCAATTTCGAGATTAATCCAACAAGCTTTCGATGAGGTTTACCTATTTATTCTTGAAGGCACATTCTCAGATGACATTATCACTACCGGTATGTTCTTGAGTGAAGAAGACTCCTGCAGAATGAGACAACATATTATGAATTCCTGAAAGATGAACATGTCGAAGCTGATTTTGGGTGGATAAAAAAGTGGATATACTCTAGAGGAAATTTTTCAAATGATACCCCAAGTTAAGCCCATTCATCATTTTGACATCTCAATTTTGAAAATTATGATAATGGTACCTCAACACTTAAATCCAATTGAACATTAGTTTCCTCCGTGATTGACACCGTTAAGTTGGACTTTATCTATAGGCAAAATTGTTTTTCATCTTTTTCCTCCACAAATATTTTTCTTCAGAATAATGTCATTTTTCCCATCAGTATCAAAATTTTTAGTGAGCCATGTGTTGGCTGCATTAAAAAATTAGAGACATCTAAAAATTATAATACACCATTGGCCATTAATATTCATAATGAAAAGTAGTTTTGTAACCCATCGGTGAGAAAAAATCAACATTGATTAAAATGTATTTTGTATTAAGTACAAAAGTTCATGAAACATATATACTTAATAGAACAATCAAAGATAACTAGGTAATATGACTCATATTCATAGTTGATATCTTTAGGTCGAGAAACTCTAATTCAACTGATAAAGTTTGCGGAAGGCAAACATGAAGAGACAATTTTGCCCATGAACAAAGTCCAACTCAACGGTGTCAATCACGGAGAGAACTAATGTTGGGTTGGGTTTAAGTGTTGAGGTATCATTATCATAGTTTTCAAGATTGAGATGTCAAAATGATAAATGGACTTGGGCAACATTTGAAAAATTTCCTCTATACTCTAATATATGTTCATGATATTCTAAGAAACAAAGTGGTCAGAGAAACACCAGAGCGGGCAATTTCCATATTTGGATCAGTTGGAAAATCTCAATGGGGAATATGGATCAGTTGGAAAATCTCAATGGGGAAATGCTGAGGAAAATCTAGGAGAATATAATGATGAATGAGGAAAGAGACAAAGGGATATAGAAAACAAAGCATATACAACCTTGATTTTTCTGAGCAAATCATATCCTGTCATGCCAGGCATACAGTAGTCGGTAATAATTAGATTCACTTCCACTTCCTGCAAATTCATGGAAACCAAAATTAGAAACCCAGAAAATAAAATAAAAAATAACATGAGAGAGAGAGAGGGGAAAAGTAGGGAAAAAAAGCCTAGAATATGTATGTAAGACATGCACATAGAAAGTACCTGTTGATTGCTTGGGGAAACTGAAGGTGAATCAGGATTGGTCTGGTCATCCTCATAGAAACCCAGAAACTCTAGAGCCTTACTACCAGAATCAACTGTTGTAACTGCAATATGAAGAACATGAGAATCAAACTAAAGAGAGAGAGACCCAGGGCCGGCCCCTGTATGTCCGGAGGCTATAGGCGGATATTTTTTTGAGGCCCCATAATAAATGTTCGGCAAAAAAAATTAATATAATATACACGGACCATTTTCATTAACTCAATCATTATATATATATATATTAAATGATATGAAAATAGTTATTACTTGATTTGAATGAAAAATAGTTTGATGAACTACATTATGGTAAAGGATATAATCAAAATATATAAAATAAATCTTATAAATTTAAGGTGCTAAAAATATAAAATCTAAGAAAAAAATAGGATGTCAAATAATACTGAAATTAGTGAAACACCCAAAAAAATTAAAGTACAAAAGGTATGAAATAGTAAATAAAAGTCTACAATGAAAATGTAAAAATATATGAATGACTAAATAAAAGAAAGACAAAATAAAACTAAGAAACTAAAAATGAAAAAAAGAAATTGACCTGCGTGATTTGAACCAGGTAATGGAGGACATGTTTACACTACTTACCACTAAACCAAATATAACCCAAGTCGTATGTTCACACCATATAATATATATTGAGGCCCTTTAAATTGGAGGCCTTAAACCTGGGTCTTGCTCGTCTTGCCCTAAGACCGGCCTGGAGAGACCCCATCTCTGATTCACTGCTATTAATTTATTCGAAATAAACCAAACAACTTAAACAGTACCTTGATATGAGGTCTTGAGAAGCCTTTCAATCAGTTTCCGATCTATGAGGCTGTCATCAACAGCTAAAACATGAAACTGAGAATCTGCAGCCGTCCCCATTTGAGTGCTAATACAAGATGATGAAAAATGGTGTTATGCAAGAGACAGGAGCTTTGTAATGAAAAGAGACCCACCAATATCCACATCCCACAAAGCAAGATCCGACCAGATTTCATATCCCAAATCTGGTTGCAAATTTTCCAACTTGATTTTGAATTAGAGGGCAAGCAAAGCCATGCTTCATTTTTATTTTATTTTGAAAATACAGATTGTTGGGTGAAAGCAACAGATGGGGGCCAAGCAAATCCCCGGAGGAGATACAGGTGACGTCAGCAGGGTGTGAAATCATGTGGCGCTTGAGCAGTGGCAAAGACAGGCCACTTTCTTCTGAAGTCCCATGCCACCATCTCATGCATGCCCCATTACATGCCCATTCCATCATTTCCATGCATTGAAGGGAGGTATTACAAGTCGAAAAATGTTTATAAAACGAATGAATTAAATAAGACCCAATCTAGGATTGGCCTCAAGTTTATAAAAAAGCTTGAATCATCTCGCAATATCAAATTTTCATTTTTATCTGCAAGTTGTAGTAAAAAGAAAATTGATGATGCACGTAAACATCAGCTCAAGGTGTTTAAAATCGATATTTTCGTCAAAAATTTTGTTTTTTCAGCCTCCCGATATAATCAAGACATACCAACACATTCTCGAAACTTGACGAAATATAGGGAATTTCACGGTATTCACCTTTGTCTCGCGGCCAACAACCCAAATAGGCCCAAATTCCAGAGTCTTTGAACAAATATTCTAAATGCAATAAAGGAGAATCGAACTCTGGTTGCACATGGACTCGAAATACTACTCAACCAACCCTGCTGGCGACGCCTTTTGTCCGCTACAGGCATATTTTAATATATATATATTTTAATATATATATATATATATAAATTTTCACCTATCTTTTCTTGAAAGTTTATCAATATCGATACTTTCTCAATATTTCCATCGAAATATCTAATTTTTAGATGGTCGAAATTTCCATGATTGTCGAAATTTTACTCTTTGCATCAGCTATATATACAGAGCTTCTCAGCTACGAACGTCTGCATTTATTCTTACGGTGCGGATTTCCATTTTACACTCACTTTTCAATCAAATTTTCACATCTCCACCGTCTAGTATTTAGATTCTAATGTATAGATCATCTTTACAAAATTTCAGCCAATTTGGTTATCATTAAGGCACTTAAAACTACGTTTTTCTGTTATAAACATGAACGGTTCAAGTTCGACAGAATTATGTTCATCCATTGGTTTAATCAAGTTTGAGTGCCTTAATGATAACCAAATTGACTGAAATTTTGCAGAGATGATCTATACATTAGTATCTAAAGATTAGACGGTGGAGATGTGAAAATTCGATTGAAAAGTGAGTGTAAAGTGGAAATCCGCACCGTAAGAATAAATACGGACATCCGCACCTGCGAAAATCTACACACACACACACACAGAGCTCTTCCACTAAGGGATATCTTTTTTTTACATATATGAGGGATGACAGATTATACCAACTTTTCGATCACAAAATCACATCTCCACCGTTCAATATGTAGTTCTACACACACACACACACACACACAGAGCTCTTCCACTAAGGGATATCTTTTTTTTACATATATGAGGGATGACAGATTACACCAACTTTTCGATCACAAAATCACATCTCCACCGTTCAATATGTAGTTCTATATGAGTATATCATTTCTGCAAATTTTCAGAAATTTTGGTGATCGTTACGGCATTCAAAACTACGATTTATAATTAAAAGCATAAACGGTTCAGGTTTGGTAGATTTGGTTCGTTCATTGATTTAATCTTGTTTGACACCTTAACGATCACCAAATTGACTGAAAATTTACAGAATTGATCTATATATAAGGACCAACAAACTGAACGGTGGAGATTCAAAAATATAATCGAAAAGTTGGTGTAATCCTCCATCACTCATATATGTCAAAAAAAAAGATCCCTTAGTGGAAGGGCCCTATATATCTATATATATATATAGATAGATAGAAGAAGAAACTGCAAATCTGGAATGCATAGTTATCATGGTTTTGGCTTCATGTGTATGAAGATGGCAATGATTCTTTTATATATATATATGGTTGGTAGCTAGAAGAAGAAACTGCAAATGCAAATCTGGAATGCATGGTTATCATGGTTTTGGTTTCATGTGTATGAAGATGGCAATGATTGTTTTATATATTTGCAGTTTCTTCTTCCAGCTACCAACCATTATTCTTTATCTTTGGAAAACCCAGGACCCAATTAAATGTCATGGAATAAAAAAATTAATTTCATTAAGTCATATTGTTTAATTATTATTTATTTACAACTAAAATCATTATTCACACTTAAAAACCATTTTTTAATTCAATAAACAGTCACTGCCACGTGGCAGCAATCTCACATTTCAAACAGGTGAAAACTGCTGCCCAATCACAGTGACCCAGAGTGTCCCAGGTCACTGTGTTCATTATAACCCAACGGGTGAACTTGCTCTGATGCATCTTCATTTCCAGTTTAGCGACATCTAAAGATGAAAATTAAGAACCATTTCAGACCATTGTAGTAGTCAGCTCCATAGAGCCATCCTATTTAATCTAGCTGCATAGCTCTATCAATAATGGATTCATTGCAGATAATGCCATATCTCTAAGTATTCTTGGTGTGGATCAGCAGCATTCCAATCTATTTACCTAGATTATTGGCAAGTGTGATAATTTTTCCATACAGAGAACAACATATTTACCTTATGCCTCTAGTAGAGAACAACATATTTACCTTATGCCTCTAGTAGCCTTGAAGCACTGAGATAAATATCCATTCACGCATACCTGGAAGCTAGTACAAGTAACAAAATCCATAATCAACTTCACCATCCGCTCAGGAAATTGAGCCTCATACAAAAAGAGGCAATGAAATCCCAATTTGGAAAGATCAATTTGCAGGTCATGAACGCCTTGGTTCCAACAGAGAGGGTTGAAACTTATACAAGACTTCCTGAGAAAAGGGCAACAATAACGTTATCAGTAATGTGGCGTCAAAGAACAAAACTAACTTATCAGGATGACCTCTGATCATTTTATAAAGGGTGCAACACATACTTATAGGTGGATTTAAAGACATATCCTGGGACTGGGAGCAAGCAGATTTTGGCACTAGAATAATCAAGGTGTGTGATTTGACTCATTAACCATTGTAATAGTCTCCCATTGTTTTCTTACAAAGATGTGCAATACCAGGAGGCTCTCATGCAGCATACCATGATTGCTTCTTAAACCAAACATATGTTTCCTTCAGACTCATAAATTGTAAATGTTTGGGTAAAAAAGATGAGGCAAATAGCAGATACGTTGTTAAGGTCTTTCATTGCCTCCTAATGGAGGATTTAAAGTATGATACAAAATTCCACTAATATAAAGGGCAAGCCCTCAACAACAAGGATTTAACAGCTACTAAACTATAAAAAGAAAGTTCCTTCATTCTCTGCAGCTCTGCTGCAAAAAAATTATATGGAAGTCCAACAGACGACGAGGAACTGCATCGAAAGCCCCATGTCTTTTTGTCCATCAATCTACAGAGCAAAACAGAGAAGGATTGTGGCACGGAGCAATCTATCTAAGAGCAAACTGAAGCTTGAGCTAATCTTCCAAAAGTGCAAATACGCAAATACGAAGATGTCACAAGTCACAACACAAGGGCCTAACCGCAGCAAACAACAACACCAGAGGATAAGAAATATAAACATGAACCCATGTGACAATTTATATCATCAGTAAGATATAGCATTGGCTTGGCTAAGTAATACAAGGCTCTCAACAAAAGAATCCACAAAACACCAATCAGATCCATCAATTGCAAACCTTACAGCTTGACGGCTATTGTAATTCACATAAAACAGCCCTGAAAAAAACATATCAATCATAAACTCCCCATTCCTTGTAAGACCAAAAGGTCTCAGAGTATCATAAGACAACCCTCTCAGCCGTACAGAGTATAACACATTCCACGAGTCTATCACACCACACTTATTCATCACCCAAACATGAAATGTAGCTTCAAACCCATCTAATTCAGCCATATCAACAATGGCAAGAGACTCCCCATATCGTGTCATACATAGAATGTGTAGCCCTTTTTTTATAGCATCGGGCACAACCATCTCACAGAATATTTCATTGTACATATCAAAAGTCACAATGAAGTTGTCCCTATTGTTACCAAGTTGAAACCAATGAAGAGAGCCATTCAGCAAAACACCATCTCGAAATTCCAGATAATGATTATAATCTTTGGGAACAACAGCAGCACTAAGACTCTTCCAACTGCCCCTGGCTAACGAGTAAACCTCAACCTCATATGGGGTATTTGGAGGAACATCAGAACGGTCCAGATAACTCATAATTCTCAAAACCTTATAGTCATTTGTGGGCATATCAAAGCCAAAGGCATGGAATTGTTCCACATTCTCATAGTCAACAACCCTAGGCCTAGGCAAAAACACAAACCTTCGAATGGATGGGTTCCAAATGATTGCAAAGTAGGGAAGATGTGAATCATGTGATTGTGAAGACAAGCATATGAGGCCATTACAAGTGCCATGCACATCAAACTCGAGTCGACTTGTTTGGGTTGATTGAATAAGATTGTTAGACTCACCAGTTTCCGGGTTATGTAGCAAGCAAAGATCACAATCCCTGGTTCCAACCTTGAGCAGGAGGTTAGTGTTGTCGTTTTGGCGGCTCAGGTGGGTGTCCATGAAGGCAGAGCTTTCAACCAGAGACCTCCATGACTTGCACACAGTGATGCATTTTATCAAAGATTTCACGGGCAACCTCACTAGAATTTCAACTACCACTTCTTGAGGTAAGTAGTCTGACATTTTCAGAAGAATTAGGGATTTCGGGGGGTTTCTGTTCTGTGAGGATAGTACAAGTATAACCCAACGAGCCATTTATAGTCAAGAAATTTGCACTTTTACCAATGAAGGTCCTCAATTTTCAGTGAACTTAGAATAGCGGCAAGATGTGCTACAATTTGCTAAAGAGACAAGTTTTCATTTATGCTTGTTTTGCCGTGCATGCACTGAAGCTAGAAATGCAATTCAATTAATCTCCATAATTGTTATCTGAATCCACAAACCCCGTGTTTCAACTTTCAACCTTTGGTTTGCATCACCTTTTCAGTTTTCAACAAGCGGAAGATGAAAAGATGAATCTTTCTCAATTTTCATTTAAAGGTTGCTTCCGGTTGGGAGAATTCAGAGACGACGGCACGGCAGTATCAACTATCAACTTGATGATGCTCCAGTCACTTTGAAAGAGATTAGCTGCCACCAGTTCCAATTTTTACTCTGGTGTTTCAGAGGTAATGTAACACCCAAAGATTATATGTGATTGACCCACCTTTTGACTCTCCATTGACCACAGATACTCTTAACCAGCTAACAAATAGAAATTCCTACATATTCCTAATTGCAGAAACAAGAAGTTCTTGCAAAATTTTACTGTTTTCAATAGATAAATCTGAAAGAGGAACAAATTAACATTTGATCTTCAGCAACAAACAAAAAAATACAAGCATGAACGAAAGGACGCTTAATTTTAGGCAAACCAACTCCAATACAGAATTGAGACTTACATTCTAAGATCGCTGGGGAAAAAATAGTATTCTGGCTTCAAGTTTGCACCAACATATAAATAAATATTCATTGGGTCTTTTCTTTTTGCCCTTTTCCCTTGAACTCGTTATCAGATTTTAATGGACCATAAAGAGAGAGACGCAAGGACCCTTGGAGTTTTGACATATTACAAATTGGTTTCTGAGTACTATGATATGGGTTAGAGCCCACCAGACTACAATAGGTTTATTTCTAGTCCAATTAAGGTGGTTCTTGATTGAGCATCACTGTTTTCTGGTATAGGATAAAATGTTTTGTTTTTTATTACATATAATATATTGCATGTTTGAAGAAAAAGATTTAACCATACAATAAAGAGGCAAGTACTCCACAACTAAAAGACACAAGCAAACCAAACCAGAGACTACATATGAAAAATTGAACAGCCTTTAACACAAAGCCCTAAAGACCATATGCATCATTGTATCAAGATATGAGAACTGCTGGTCTCTGAGAAATATATACTATTAACCGAAGGAAGATATAAAGACAAAATGAAAGCAGAGAAGATATCAAGATATGAGAACTGCTGGTCTCTGAGAAATATATACTATTAACCGAAGGAAGATATAAAGACAAAATGAAAGCAGAGAAGATGTCCACCTAAGAGACAAGCAGCAGAGAACTCAAAAATATAAATCAGCAGAGGAAGATACAAATAAACACCCGAAAGAACCCTATGATTAACTTTTTATAAATACAAGTGAACATAGCAAACCATTTCACAAGCGAAACCTTATGGCATTTAAAACTTTGTCTATAGAATCAATAACTGTATAATTAATCTAATAGCCCAAACTATACACATACAATGACATACAGCACTCCACATGTAGCTTCAAAGTAAAGAGCATAATTTAAAATTTTCACTCAAAATGTTACTCAAGCTAAGAAAAGCAATTAAACAAAACGTTAATATATTGGATTACAGACTAACAGTTATCTACAAAGGTTAATTAAGAATATTGTAATTACCTGTTTGGTGTACCACTAGCGATGTTAACACGATCCTTCAACAATGAGACCTGGAAAAGGCATAAAGTGGATGAAAGAAAAATGTCTAGACTGCATCAAAATTGCTAAAAGGGGAGATTAAATAAGACTGGCTATGGTACTTAAATAACATTGGCACAAGGTATCACTCCAACATTAGCTTATTGAGATACCTAAGCCACTGCAAATGCCTAAAACAAAATAAATTTCAGATCTACAGGCCTGTGTTTGTTAGTTTTATACTTTCATTATTTATTTAGTTATTAGATTTAACCATAGAGAAGCACCATGAACCTAGAGAAGCACCATGAACCTAGAGATGAGCTACAGTCTATTAAGTGGATGACATTATTTCAATTCACTTTGATATAAAACGGCAAAAGGATCTACTATACATAGATCTATACGTAGATCTCAGCCTACAAGTGAAAGATGAAAAGGCAATGTGAAAATCAAAGTGCTCACTCACACACACACACACATTAAAAAAAACCTAAAATCGACAATAAGATAAACAGAAAGGCTGGGGATTTGAGTTCAAAATTGACGTGCAAATAGAACACTCAATAGACCAGGAGCCTTTATTGAACAATTTAAATCTACGGATAAGACCCAACAGTCAATTTCAAACATAAAAAGTGCCCATTTTATTAGATAACTGACGAGCATTATGACATGAAAAGAAACTGAAGAGATGATAGAAATGGGAAGACTCAAACAATCTGGTACTAAATTTGATGCACATGAAAAACACTATACTAAGAAGATTAACAAACAGAAACAAAAAAAAGTGGGCAATCGTAACTGATTGACAAGCAAAAGTAATGCTGAAGAAACCAGGAGCCTCTGTTAACCGAGTTTAAATCTCCATCACTTTCTGAAACCACACCAATTATAGAATTCAGTGGCCCCAATGTGGGAAAATATCTTCATAAAAATTAATTGAAACCCTAAAAAGTTCAATAAGTACTTGGGATCATACTGAAGTGCAACTAGACACAAATCACACTGGCTCTTCATGATGAAGAGAAAAGGGAGTCTGACAGCAGGAAAAAGAAGGGGAGAAAAATCCACTCCCCATTTTACACATACCATGTTTCCTCTTCTAGTATTGTAAATGTTTTCCTTCTTGTAAGAATTTCTACTAAATAGCAAGTGTGAATTTCATTCTCCGAAAAAAAAAAAAAAAAAAGTATTATCAACAAGCTTATTATCTGATATATCAAAAAGAAGTGCATAGCTTTTACAAATCTGTACACAATACTTTAGAATTCAAGGTTTTCATATAAAAGTATAGATAGCCACAACAAGATTAATAAAAACTGACTTTGATCATCTTTTTTCAGCACATTGAAGATAACTTGCAAAGCCATTGCCAGAAGGATCTCATTTCAATTTAACAAGATTGCTAGTAATTGTACAAATCAAGAGATTCGGCACAACGAGAACTACTTAGAAAGCCCCTAGAGGTACAGAATGTCGACATCAGTGCTAGCTAGCCGTGTACTAAAAGCAGGTCAAATGCATTATACCACCTCGACAATTTCGTATGCTATTAACATCATATTTGCCACTAATTCAAATTCTCCAAACTGAAAGAAACATAACTCCACCTTAGAAGTTCTATTGATCTCAAGGCGGACGTGCTAATAATAAGAACTGCGGGGCTCCCTGGATCGACTTCTCCTTCCAAGAGACGCTTATCACATAGTTCCTCCTTCCATGACGGCCCAAAAGCTGCCTTAGACATGTTTCCCCAAGCTTTCGACATCTTGATCCGTAGACATGTCCACAATACATTTATCTGCGAAAATTGGGCAGATTTAAAAGCATTGTACATGAGCACTATTAACTAATCCAGAACATTCCGCACATAGAAATCCATCCTTAAAATGAAACACACGTCAATACTAGAGTAATAACAGAAAGTGGGTACCAGTGAGGGCGTCCAATTCGAGACAAGAGAGCTTGAGATGATTGGCAGACTGAAATTTGTCGAGGAACAAGTTGAGTTGTGCCGACGGTTGTAGCTTTTCGATGTTTTGAGCTTCGATTTGGGTATTCTTGTTGTTGTTGGTGGCATGGGGTTTAAGTTTGGTTGTTTTGGGGCCAAGCGGGTTGCCCTTGTTCTTCTTCTTGATCTGTTGTTCCTTTCTTTCCCGCTCCCTATTTGCGTTTTCTTGCTCCTAGTCTCACCCAGTCGCCCTAAACCGGTCTTCTACCGACGACAGAACTATATTGACGATTTTCGGTTTATGCATTTATGTATTCATTAAACATCATTACAATCTTCAGAACACCTTCACTCACGGAGAAATAACGGTAAAAAAGATTATCATAATAAACAGCCGACTTAACTTCTCTAACTTCTCTAACGAGTATGTCCTGCCATGTTACCTTCCCACCATACATGACAATTAACAAAGAATGGCAAAATCAGCTTGTTGTAGTAGCTGTTACAGATCTGATATCAAGAAACCCAAATCAGAATGGTCATAGGATGACCTGTGACTGCATACACCAACTCTTGACAATCAATTTCCACAATCAACGGCACCAGGTGATATGATAAAGCATATTCCAAATCCTTAATCAGTGTCTGAAGTTCTACATGCCGTATAGAGGCTGCATAAGGTAAAGAATGCCAAAAACCTCAAAAGAAAGGTTCCATTAGCATCCTGAAAAACACTCCCAACTCCTGTTAAACTATTGGGGTTATCGAAAGCAGAGTTTGACCATTCCACTAGGAGGTTTCTGCCGACCAACTTTGGGCACCTAGACACATTATTACAGACATGTACCATAGGGTATTCAGCATACCAACCCAAAATAGAAGGAGCAACCTCAGATGCTGGTTTGGCCTCATTATCCCAAACCTTAGTATTACGGTTCATCCAGATAGCCCAAATAATTATCAACATAGTAGCGAATAATACTAGGTTGAGTAAAGAAAACTAACCAGTCTGCTACTGTAGGAGTTGATATATGGCTTGGATGGTTGGCTAGTTGGAAGAAAGAACTAGCATGAACACAATCTCTCAAAGCATGTAAAGAAGATTCCACTTCTTCGTCACATCACAGAATGGACATTGTGTGTCAATATCTTTCTTCGAGATTCTAAGTAATCAATTGATTGTATGCCATAACCCCCCTATTGGTATCAGATTCTGTTCAATACTACACAATAACAAGCCAATAGAATCTGAACTATGCTGTGTCAATTACATTCAAAGATGCAACATATTTACATGAATGAAATGAAATACAGCCTCTCACTGACATAGACTGATTTTTGGTATACAAATTGATATCTGTAACCTACAATATTCTAATGTATAAGTACTATTAAATAAGTAACATTCAGATTATTGATATTATTGTTCTGTTCATAAAATGCAACACCTCGGAACACATATGTTACACCACTTCCGATGGGGACTGAACAATGCATGCGACAAGTCCACTAATCTTTTAATCATACACTTTCTCTGCCAAGGCTCATAGTGGTAACACTACTCTTGGATAGTCAACCGTCACGATTAACTTCATATGAAGGAATGAAATGTGTCTCACTCTCGGGGCCTGGCAAGCCAAAGAGAACTGAGGGCTCTAAGACGTGAGAAATAATCATTGATCGCAAGAAGTGCACGAGCCGACTGCCTAGTTGTCAGTATACGATGCATTTGTTGCAGAGTTTGCTGGCGAAGATTATCAGCCTGGTAATTGACAACAGTAAATATAACAAAAAGTAAGGTAACATCAAATCTTTGGTATGTCATAAATGAGTCACCACAACCAAAACAACTACATATAAGGAAAAGGTTACTTTAAGCAGACCAGTTGTCAGAATAGAAAAATAAAGCGCTATGAAACATGCACCGCAAAATTTATATCCAAAAACCAAAGTACGTGAACTATATATGCCCCCTCTTGTGGGATAAAGGAAATTGACTTAATCTCAGAAGAGAACCGATTATTTTATCACGTTCAGAAGAGGACGTCCGCAAAGAAGTTAAAGTGCAGACGTCCCACCTGCAGCCTTGATCAAGCACAGATGGCTGCGTTATTCTTTCAGATAGAGATCGTGGACATCCCAGACGGCTTCACCATCAATGCACACATTTTTTTAAATATGTAGATGTGTTGCACTGAGCAATAGCCTATTTGTCTTTACTAACTTTTAAATGCAAATACATTCTCAAAAAAAAAACTTTTAAATGCAAATAAAGGAGCATAGGCATCAAACTAGAGGAATCAAGAATCAAGGAGAAACCTGGCGAAGGAATCCCTCAAGTGTGCCTAGCTTTCCCATAGCCATAGCCATTTGACCCATGTAGTTTGCTACATTCCCGGATGTTCCTGATGGCCCAGGTGAACCACTGGCCAAGGTCTCAGAAAGGGATTGCTGCAATGCTTCCATCCCTTGTGACAAAGCATCTTCAGCCTGCTGGGATGATTGCTGTAAGTTGTAAATACCCATCACTTGCTGCTCCGTTAGGGGTTCCAATTGACGCACAAGAAGCTGCAGCAGTAAATGAAGTATAAATGATTATACTATGATTATGAGCAGGTCATTATTCACTTTTCTTATAATAATGCTATGTGAGCTGCTTTTTTGGATATCTGCGTCTCACCTTATGTTGCAGCTGATGTGCCTAAGTTATCACAGAACTATCATTAGATGACGTGACTATGCCACATCAGCTAACACATTAGGTGGAAAGCAGGTGGTTGACCGAATATTACTAGACTCCTTTTCTTGAGAGAAGATAAATCATTCTATAAAATAAGTTCAAAATTCATGTTCTCTGTGTACATGGTCTTGTAAGCATATTTAAGAAATCCATACTTCGGGCGGTTTGAAAACAAACTATGTAGAACTGAATCCATCAATAAATAAGATTTTCGCCACTTCTACTCACATCTAATATATGATAAAGAACTAGATGCATGCAAGTGCTGCTACACATAAACCCTAAGTACAAGAAATATGTTGCTCAAATGTGTTGCAACTCCGCAACCCAGGAAGGAGGGAAAGGAATTTTCACCTTCAAAAGCTCAGATGAGCGGAAGCCACCAATCCACATAAAACACCGTTCCGCTGGTGTTTTCCACATTCCTGACAAGATGTGGAAAACATCAGCTTTTGCTGCAGTGCCCTTTATTCTAAAGATGTCATCATAGTGAGCAATGACATTATCAATTACAGTACGGAGTTCTGTATCACCCGCATGTGAATTAACAGCTGCCCTCAACTCATTTATCTGCTTGTTGTGCTCCTCTAGCCACCTTGCATATTCCACATCAAATGCCAAAGCACCTACACAGAAAATACAAACAAACCAAAACGTGTTACAATTAAATATCAGTTGGGTGCATATCCAGTACACACACACACTACCACCATCCCCCCCCCCCCCCCCCCAGTCCCTAGGAAGAGAACAAAAAGCATCTGAAACAATTCATAATTTACTGCAACAGATTAAAACTGCATTTACTTTCAAAATAGCACCATGATATTCACAAGCACACAAACCATTATAACCAGACCCATATACATAAACCAAGTAGATTCTTATAGCCAATTATGATGATAATATTACATAGTGATCCAATTTGAGCTAGCTGTATGAATATCAACTGGATAACAATCAATCGACAAACACCATCATGTCCAGAATCAACCCCTTCGATGCAGGCAGAAAAACACTTTCAAAACCAGCAGTGTGATAATTGAGTGGGCAATGCTACATGGACCCACTTCTTGGGTACCACCTAGATGCAAGATCCCACTTGATGTGGGGTCTCATGAGATGTCCACCCTATCAGAATTCTACATTAAGGGCTAGTTTGGTATTGCTGAAACTTTAAAAAGAAACTGCTGCTGCTGTACTTCGAAAATAATCAGCTGCGAATTAAAATAGTTGTGTTTGGCAAAAATTAGTTTTAAAAGTGCTGCCAAGACAACATATATTAATTTCTAGTGTTTTTAATGGCAGCAGCTTTAGAAGCAAGCTCTATATTAATTTCTAGTGTTTTTAATGACAGCAGCTTATAAAAGCAACCTTGAGGTTGCTTGCTTCTAAAGCTGCTGCCAGTTTAAAAAAAAAATGCTTTTGTTTAGTTTACCAAACACTATTAAATCTAAAAGTTCAAATAGAAGCTGATTTTTTTAAAGCGGGGCTATACCAAACGGAGCTTAAGTTAGCTACAACATAAGCAGGTGGTATCCAAAAAAATTGGTTCACCTAGCAATGATCTTCCCCGCAATATATGCACAAGATACACGAGCTTATAGAAGTCAAAGCAAACACTAAAGAGATGAAGATCAAATACCATTTCCACTCATTGAATGGGCTTGATCTCCAGAACTTGAAATGAAGATGCCCTGCAAAGAAAATGACCATAAATATACTAAGAAGTCTATACCCTGCTAGAAGTGTATGACAGCGACAACAAAATCATACTTGCTGGCGGGCACGCTGAAGTTCTTGCTCAAGCTGGGTCAGTTTCAACCGGCTACTCTCGAGTTGTTGTACATATGCCTTCAAAGAGAGGAAAAGCAAGGAAATAAGTTGACGATGTATAACAATATGATATCACTGTCCAGAAAAGGACTTCAAAGAAGAAATTCCGTCCTTAAAAACCATTGTCCCTAAAAGAACTTCAAAAATATAGTAAGACAGAAAGCTTGCACCTAACAAAATAACCAACTGTCCTTTGAAATCAGTCTATTAAAAGTGATAAATAAGGCAATACGGAGGCAAAGAAGAAATTCACAGAAAGCAACCTACTTTTTTTCTTAATCGGCTTTTCCGGGCAGCTTCACGATTTTGAGCAAGCCTGCGCAGCGTCTGTGAAACATTGATGGAAAACTGAAATGTTAGTCTCTAATCCTGCCAGGATTAGACTTTAACAAGATGCTTAGTTTAAGATATCAAACCTTTTGATCCCCAGGTTTTCTTTTGATCTATCACTGGAATCAGAAGCTAGAAGACCAGCCATTTGATTCCTTTCAATCTGCACAGAACACAATTTCATCACCAAAAGCCAAAAAGCAGTAAACAGCTCCCATAAAAAATAAATACAAGGAAGATAAGTTTGATTCCTTTCAGTCACTGGAATCAGAAGCTAGAGGACCAGTCATTTCACTCCAACAAAAAAATATGACAAATTGGAACAATAAACAGCTCCCTTAAAAAAAATCCCAAAATATATGAAGGAATTGTCTTGTGTGAAATCAGTTTTTATGGAAAAGAACATAACGATAAGTATCTTTCAACACTAGATACTTGTATTGACAGATGCAGCAGCAGAGAATAAAATGAAAAATAAAAGCAATCCAGGTGGAACAGACTCTAATACTGTATGGCTGAAAGAAAGAAAAAAGCAAGAAATGTTACCATCTGATTTTTATCCTCTGTGTCATCTGTTGAAGTATCAGTCCTAGGACTTCCATCTGCCATATTGGATTCACCCCAATTCTCGTGATTGCTACGAGATACTGCAACCAGATTTGGTTGTAGCTCTTTCTGTGGTAACAGCTAAGGTTTCACATAACAACAGACAAGTTTTATGCAAATATGTGGGGCTGAATACCACAATATCAAGTTCAACTTTAATGATCTCCTTTCTTATTCAGTGTTCTTTTTTTGGGGTGGGGACAAACACAATGGTACACAATTACCTTATTTAAAGTGCCAAATTGAACATCCTTGGCTCCTGATGCGCGGCTAGTTGAAGTATTTTGATCATATACAGGACCTAAAATATAATGAAGTCAGAATCATATATAACCTTTGTTTTGTTGAAAAGCAGAAACTTACCAAGGAAAAAAAAAATAAGCAGCACAAGAAAAATAGACAAACAGTCTATGAAACAAAGACAACATTGGGCCACCTTAAACTTCATTACAAGACACACACTCAATTAAGAATAATTAGGCTAATATCTTAGTGTTATAAAGAAGCCAAACAAGAAGAAAGCAAACTAAATCTTAACCCAGACTGGTTCCGCTTCCTCCTCACTTTATCTCTTCAAAGAGTGTTTTGTTCGGATCCAGCCAAAACTTACAACAAAAGGGCAGAAACAGAAAACTCCAAGAGTCATCAATTTATAATTTTGGCCCTCTCCGATCTGTTTTTTCTGCAACACTAAACTGCAATTTTCCGGCACACCCAGATCACACAAGTAACTCCAAGAAGGGATCCAATTTTTTCACATAACCTGCAGTGCTCAACTCAACCCCTCCCTTGTATGTACATAGCACCAATGAGCGGATATCTTCTTATTTGGAGCATGATCAGACAAGTAACTCAAGGGATCCAATTTTTTCACATAACCTGCAGTGCTCAACCCCTCCCTTTTAATCTACATAGCACCAATGAGCGGATATCTTCTCATCTGGAGCATGTCATAGGTAGAGACATGTTCTGGTACTCACTTGATTCCTTACTCAGCCCAAGTGCCTTTAGATATCAATCCAACAGTGGAGCATAATGAGGCAGATAAACTCGATACAAATCCCTCATAGTTCTCCACTCTTCACAGTTGAGCACAATTGAGCAAGAAGAGCACTTGAACGGCACTGGTCATAAGTATTTATATTTTAATGCACCACTAACCTCAGCAAATTTCACCTTGCATGGATTACCAGCCTGCCAACTGAACTTAAGAAGCTCAAAAGGATCCAATTTAAATAAAGGGTAAATGATTTGCAGAAAAAGGCACTCAGAAGCATGACCACATCATTCTTTGTCAACTGAATTTGCATGTGAAGAAAAAATTAATATGGAGGAGAAGTTACTGCACTACTACTGTTTGACACCAACCCTAGAAGACTCCAAACTCAGTTATCTTCACCAATCTGAAAGATCCTTATTCCCTGAGGATTGGATCCAAAAGTAGTCACAACCTAACCCGACGCCTTCAATCAAACCAATATACAGGGCCATATATAAAGTGCAAAGAGGAACGGGGACAGGGAATGATCTTGTCTCAGACCTACCTACACCTACCATTGATGATTCGCTTTATGAATAAATCCATGAACTCAAAAAAAATTCTAGAGATCCTCTGCTCAAAGGGCCCGAAAGACATTCCCCTTTAGAACATAGTCCAGAAAGCTCAAGTCAAAATACGCCTTTTGAACAATTTTCTTCAACAACCTCAGTTTTGACTAGGACATTGTTCATGATTGATACCCTTTCACTCATGAGCTATTGAAACTGTGTCGGCCAACACTTCCCTCAATATTTATGACAAAACTTTTGTTGTTACCTTATACAGACGTGTGAGAAGATGATAGTTCTTAATACTTAACCTTAACCCTCAATGATTGTAGTTTATTAGGGAATAAATAGATGTAAATGGATGATCCTGAGATTATATGCAGAAGACTCCTGGAAAGTGTTACAGAAAATAGTATGCAGAAAATTAGCATTAAACTGTCTATACATAACCACCAGAGAACCTAGAATGGGCACTGAGAATTTAAAAAAAATATATATATATATGATTTAGCCCATTCATAAGAGGGGAAAATCATATTCATAAGGTGCTTGGCCACATACTACAAGGTCTGTTCTGGTAAAAATACAAAATAACAATAACATTCTACTTGACATGTCCACAAGCAATACTAATTGCATAAAATAAAAATTACTACCAACATAAGCAAATTGCATTTTAGAAGGAAAACAAAGACGAATGCAGTTATTGAAAGAAGAAATAGTAGAAACAAGCACTCAAGTATTATCTGATATAAGGTACTGTAACATACTTCTTCCAATGTCAACAGCATCCTCTATGTTAAATCCAAGAGTCTGCTCAAGCCTTTCAAAGTCTGAGATTCGAGAAGAACGAATGGAGCCCCCCTCTGTGCCACTGAAAACAGAGATCATCCGAACCTTTAGGACCAAATACACAAACGCTTCAGCAAATTGCCAACAAATCCATGTTTACTAGCCAGAATGAAAAGGCCAATATGGGACCATTACTAACGCAACTACACAGGCAGACATGTACGAGCATGAAGAAGGCACCTCAATTGTAAGGCAAATGAATGGACAAACTTCAACATAATGAAAATCAATCATGATAAAGTTTATTTTCTTTCGTTGCAATAAGGCCGAGACAAATCACAGATTTTCACTTTCAACGAATAACATGTCAAAGACAGAGTAAGCCAACATAAGCAGCATACTGTATACCCTGTCCTTCTGTTTGGGATCC
Source organism: Fragaria nilgerrensis (assembly GCA_010134655.1). Lineage (NCBI taxonomy): Eukaryota > Viridiplantae > Streptophyta > Magnoliopsida > Rosales > Rosaceae > Fragaria > Fragaria nilgerrensis. The sequence continues at coordinate 24,256,618 of CM020982.1, forward strand.
ATACAATCATGCTCTTACTAAATAACTAAGAACAAAGAATCAGGCCTTTCAAACTAATACAGAAGTTAAAGAGCCAAATAAAATAAATATGAAATTTTTGTAGTATAAAGATACAGCAATAGTTCCTCTCAATGGTCCAACAGTAGTTTCTAATTGCATTTCTTTTGTCCTCATGGACTCTTCTATTTCTTGTTACAAATTTTCAATCACAAGCACAAAGATAAAATCAAAGTACTGCTCATACAACTGAGAAACAAGTATGTCAAAATATCAGTGTGCAGCATTCCGAAAAATTTCTTCCTCAAAGTACTGTTCAGACTATCGATAAACAAGTCAGCCAAAAATCAGTGTGCATCATTCTGAAAATTCCAAACGATTACGTGTAACTTAACACTATTTAGCTGCGAAGGGTGCAGAAAAGACGGAGGTACTAACACTGTATGTTGGTTAAGTACAAAAAAGACACCGGAGCAAACAGTGCAGTTCATTAACTGCAGATGTTGCTTGCATTCAAGCTCCTGTTGTAAGACTACAGTATTGACAAACGAATTGAAGAATTTTTGTCCCTTTACAGATATATTCTGGAGACATTTCTATTACATAGAGCGTAAATTCATGTTCAAGTTGCATACAAGCAGATGCTAAACCACAGCTGGCAAACTAAACAAAAGATGGAGGAAGATAGAAATAAAATTCGAAAGAAAAATAGAAGTAAAAAATGAATAGAGAACCCAAAAGGGATAGTGAACTGACATGGGATTGGAAGTGGGTACTGGAGTAACAAAGCTCGGCATCTCGGTCACCAGTTTATCTCCATCATTTGAACCGATTTTGATTGTTCTACTACCCATGGATCACCATCACCACCACCACCACAAGTCACCCACCCACTCCAAGCTTAACAACAAACTTGAATTAGAGACTAACAACGAGACTTGGAATTGAGAGGCAACAGAACGAGACTTGGAATTGAGAGGCAACAGAACAAAACCCTAATCCCTAAGATACACGAGAGAGAGAGAGAGAGAGAGTCCCTTTGACCATTTGATTGAAAAATAAATAAATAGTATTTTATACCATCAACCCTCTCCCTGTCTTTTTGGTTTTTTCTTTCTTTCTATTTTCCTTTTTAAGTTTTGCTGGAGAGAGAGAGAGACAGTGGACGAAGCGTGACGTCCAGATCATCCCAATCTTCTTCATGGAGGGACCCACCAGGATCCAATTTTGCCCACCACTCTCATTTTTTTGGTCATACCACTACCAAATAACAAGCTGCCACGTGTGAAAACCATAGAACAAGGCTAATTATGGTTAATTTAGTATCTCCAAGATTAAATGCTAATAATAATCATTTTTTAATATTTAATTAAATAAAAAAGAAAAAATGCCCAATCATTTTTTAATATTTAATTAAATGAAAAAGAAAAAATGCCCAAAGGTTCAAAAACAGTTAAAGTAATGTCTAGTGTAATGAAAAAGTTTCTCATTGCTCATCTCAATGATTCTTAATAAAGGGACATTTTCACCCTTTTTAGTATTAACACCATATCCTAACCCTCGTTCTTTTTACGGATCAAATTCTCCCTCTCTCTCTTGTAACCAAAAAAAATTCTCCTCTCTCCTCTCTCAGACGAGGCTAAACATCGGCCGATGAAACACCGGGGAACGGAAGCACCGCATCGGTGACGAGGCCTCAACGCCGACGAGGCTAGATCCTCACGTCGATCATCGTCACCGCTCGATCATACCGCCACATCTCCGACTAGATCTCCTCCTCCCTATCTCCACCAATCTGGAAAACTCTCTATCTCTCTCTCTCTGGCTGCCTCAACGTCGACGCCGACAACGCCTCAAGGACGAGGACGACGCACCGGCTAGGAGCCCGACGAGGATCATGGGGTCTAGCCACCTCCGGCATCTCGAGCTACTGGAGGAGGATTGCAACCCTGGCCAAGCGAAGGATTTGATGGTAGGATCTAATCCTTCTTTGATATTGTTGGTAAATTGTGGTTGTTGTTGGTCTGGAGGTTAAATTGGTGTTGTGGTTGGAGAAGGAGAGAAGGTGAGAAGAGTAGCTGCTGTGATTTCACTTTGGATGCAGAGAGGAATTCCTGTGAGATTAAGCCATGATTTGTCTTTGTTTGCGAAGGTGAAGGCCTTCACCTGTAAAAACTTCTTTTCTAACGTTTTTTACTACCTAGTAACTGATTATTAGGGGTCAGTAACTAAATTATTATAGGTCAGTAACCCGATTATTATGGTCAATAACTCGATTATTTTCTTATATTTCTTCTTTTCTATTACATTAAGCTGAAATAAGTGGCTTTTAGCCTTTCAACCATTTAAGGCTCCAGAAGTACTGATCTGCTCCAGAAGTTTCTCACAATTGTAATCGAAAGTAGATAAGGGCGATGAGGGTTCCTCCATGATGGATCAAACTATAAATGAACCCAACCCATGAATGATCTTTAGAAGATCTGTTTCTCGTTTGTAGTTCTCCTTTCTTTCATCTTTTCCTTCTTCTAAATCAAATTTGATATTGATCCAGACCCATATTCTCTTATGGTTCAACTTCTTATCTCACAATTCCTTTTACTTCACCCAAATTTGGATTTGTGAATTGGATAACCCATATTTAATTGAAAAGAGAAAAACTCCGATTTTATGATAGATTGATGTTGAAGATACTAATAGGTTGATATGTCTGTGTTACTTGAATCTTTACTTTGGAATTGTATTTACTGTTCTTGAATCTAGAGAGAGAAAGACGAACAAATGCATAGAGCTTCTTTAAAAAGAATTGCAACATCATCGTTTGATCTCATTAATCAAATCCAACGGCTGACGTTCGTCCGTCCGCACAATAGGAATTTTACCGACGTGCGTCTCTGAATGTTCCTCTATAACTATATATATATAGCGCTTCTCAGCTGCGGACGTCCGCATTTATTCTTACAATGCAGATTTCCACTTTACACTCACTTTTCAAATGAATTTTCACATCTTCACCGTCTAGCATTTAGATACTAATGTATAGATCATCTTTGCAAAATTTCAGTCAATTTGGTTGTCATTAAGACACTCAAAACTGTGTTTTTCTGTTATAAACATGAACGGTTCAAGTTCAACGGAATTATGTTCATCCACAAAAAAACGCAGTTTGAATGTCTTAATGATAACCAATTGGCTGAAATTTTACAGAGATGATTTATACATTAGTATCTAAATACTAGACGGTGGAGATGTGAAAATTCGATTGAAAAGTGAGTGTAAAGTGGAAATCTACACCGTAAGAAGAAATGCGGATATCCGCACCTGAGAAAATCTATATATATATATATATATATATATATATATATATATTTCACTAATGGAAGATGATGTTGCTATCGTTGGATTTGGTGGTGGAAGAACAGATGACACATAGCATAATCTGAAAATTCTTTTGTTTTGTTTGAACTTCCATTGATTACGGTTCTGCATTCTAATCTGTTAGCCACAGTTCCTAAGCATTTAGATATAGCTATATATAGTTTTGATGCTATTGTTTGGTTAAACAGTAGTTTCTTTATTTCAGTAGTTCCTAAGAGGTGTATGTAATTTGTATATTGATGCATATACTTTATAATACTTTAGTAAACATGGGAAGAAAGAAGATTACTGGTGACAATTGCACTAAGATGATCAACCTTGAAAATGGGCAAAGTGGAACTAAATCAGCTACTTGGAATCCTCAAACCGTAGCTATATTTGCGACTTATGTATCAAAGAAGTTTCAAAGAAGTTGGGAAAGGACAAATGCCTCATTTTAATAAAGAAGGATGGGCTAGCTTGGTTGCAAACTTTTATGCAGAGATTGGAAATAACTATGACAAATCACAATTGAAGAACAAGTGGGATTTACTAAAAAAAGAATGGAAATTATGGAAAGATCTGATTGGGAAGGAAACTGGCCTTGGTTGGAATCCCACTAAAAATAATGTTGATGCATCAGAAGAATGGTGGAGGAATAAAATCCAGGTATGTAGCACACAGTTATCTATGTTCTAATGTTATTTATTTTGATATTGTAGTATTATGTCTGCATACTAACTGTTATCTTTATGATTTATAGATAAATCCACAATATGCGAAATTGCGTGTTCGAGGCATCAATCCTGATATGGAGGCAAAGTTGGATATGATGTTTAATGGCGTTGTAGCTACCGGTAAATATGCTTGGGCTCCTTCTTCTGATCTGCCACCGCCTCAAAACGGGAAAGCTCCAAAGGACAACGTTATTTCATTGGATGATAATCTTGATTATGAGGAGTTTGACCTCAATGAAAGTCCATAGTCAGCTCAAGTTACCAAAGAGACAGGAAAGAAGCGAGCAAATGGTCAACTTGACACAGAAGGGCTGAAAGAGAAAAAGGCTAAACTGGGCTGAAAATTTTTTTTAATTTTTTTTATGTTTCGATGGTTTAGTTGCAGACTTCTATAGGGCAGAAATAATAATTAGCTTTTTTTTTTCATTACTAACTCTCGTTAAGTTTTATTTCACGTGACAGCTTGTTATTTGGTGGTGGTATGACCAACAAAATGAGGGTGGAGGGCAGGAATTTCTCTTCAAAGTCTCACCACTTTCACACAAAAAAAAACTCACCTCACCTCACCCATTTTTTTATTTTTATCTATTTCCTAAAACATTTTTTTTCGCAAAAACCATTTCTTGAAAGAAAATGCAATCTATCCAAAAAACAAAAAAAAAAAAAACCTGGAAGAGGGTAATTTCATGTAATTAACACCCCAAATGCAATATAAATTATTTTTTTGGATAAATGGGGGCCAAAGGCCCAAACTCCAAATGCAATATCTGCTTCTGTACATCTCTAGCTTTCTTTCTTGAGGAAATTTTTCAAATGGTGCCCCAAGTTAAGCCCATTCATCATTTTGATATCTTAATTTTGAAAATTATCACAATGGTACCTTAACATTTAAACTCAACTCAACATTAGTTCCTTCCGTTATTAACACCGTTAAGTTGGAGTTAGTCAATGGGCAAAATTGTCTTTTCATGTTTTTCCTCTCCAAACATTTTCCCTCCACAAACCTTTCTCTGTAGAATATATTATTTTTCCCAAAAAGAGACATATAAAAATTATAATACACCGTTGGCTATTAATATTAATCAAAATACAACCACTATTACATAAGAGTTTACAAGATGAAGAACTTGAAGTCTCCAACTGCTTACAAAAATTCCCAAATGAGCAATATAATTTGCTACTAGTTGGTTGTACATGCCAACAAAAACTTCTGGAAATTAAAATACACTATTGGCCATTAATATTGTCTCAAAATATAACTACTGTTACACAAAAGTTACAAGCCAAGCACTTGAACGCTGCAACTGCTTGCAGAACTTCCCAAAAGAGCATGAATAGCGAAATCAAAGATTACACAAAAATTGCTACCATAAACAATTGGTTATACATGCCAATAGAGTAATTATATAGTCCTAATAAAATTATATATATGAACCTTCAAACAGTGGTAGGATCAGTAGGGGTTTCGACATTGTTGTTGGCAGGAACTTCAATGTTCTCATTTGGAACTTTAACATTTACATCTGGCACTTGTTGCTGCACAACAATAGTGAAGTTAGGTTTTTATTTAATATAAGAATGTATAAACTGGCTAATAAATGTAGTCCAAAAGATGAATGGAACCTGGTTTCTTCTTTCACAACTCCTCCTGTTGTGGCCTTTCTTATGACATATCCCACATGTGATTGTTGTGTAGAAACTCTTGGGCAACTTTGTAGTCCCTGGAGCAGGTGGTTCTTCACCTATAACAAACAGATGCAGTTTAATGTCTGTACAAGTTATTTAAATTAATGGTAAACTAAATTTTCAGTTAACAATTGGGATTGATCAGAATATTTAACCTGGTGCTTTGGTCCTCGGCATTTTAGGCCTTCCTGGTTGTCTTCTATATAATGGAGGTGTTATTGGCCTTTGTATAATCTCTCACTCATTAACCCCAGCAATCGGGTTAATCATTGGTTCATACGCCATCATATATACCCTCTTAGTATAACATGCATCGACAAAGTTATTCGGAGACCATCCCTTGGAGTAAATTGCAGCAATTGCATGTGCACAGGGAATTCCACTTAGATCCCATCTTTTGCAAGTACATGTTCTCATGTCCAGTTACACATAATGCTAAGATACTACACCAGAAGCACAAGCCACACCTCTCCCATGAATTTCAAACCTCATTGAACTAGACTCCAATGCCTTGTACTCATGGCTCCATTCAGTTTTTCTTCAAAATTTTCTCAACCCTTGGGCTGACATTGCACCTCCACTTAGCTCCAGAGTTTCTTCTATTTGCCAACCTCACCATAGCTGCAATTCTTATGTCTTCCAAAAGTCCCAGTATTGCTTTCTTCTTGGCAGGCAGAATACTTGAATTGAAGGATTCAGAGTGATTGTTCAGCAAGCTATCATATTTAAACTAGTCTTGGAAGTGAGACCTTGACCAATGTTTAGCGGGCCTGTTTTAGAACACATTCAAATCATTAATATGTTTAGAACTCATATAATTAAACTCATATATGTTTAGAACTCATATATAATTAAACTAAATCATTATTATATATCAGATTATCTATGTACACCTAATACATTATGGCTATTCATAATACTTTATATATGCCCACATTATTAAAAGTCAAGATAAAAACTTTTAAGCCGACTTATATACCTGTCCTTGCACCATTTCCATGCTTGATAAGAAACTTCACTCAACTTTTCCATCAATTGAGTGAATTGCGCCATAGTATTTACCTTAGCTATTGCCCAGAGAAGTTGTTTGAATTGCAACCCAGTAAATCCATCTCCCTTGAAATTATTGTGCAAGTGTCTTACACAATGTCTATGTTCTGCATGTGGAAAGAGTGTAGTAATTGCTTGTTCAAGTCCTTTTTGTTTATCAGATATGAAAGCATAGTGGTAGCTATTCTAGAGTTCCAAATCTTCTTGAAGAAACTGTAGGAACCATGTCTATGTTGTCTTATTCTCCAATTCAACAACCGCATATGCTATGAGATACATCCCATTATTTCGGTCGATTCCAACAGCAGTTAATAGCTGACCCTTATGCACACCCTTTAAGTGACAACCATCCAAACAAATAACATTCCTACACCCTGCCCTCAATCCAACTTTAAGTGTCTCTAAACAAATATATATTCTCTTGAACTTACAAACATCACCTTCCATCTCATTGTGTATCCAAACAGAACTCCCAGGATTTGTTTTTTTGAGTTCATGAGCATAGCTCTCAAGCAAATTATATTGTTGTTCAAAGGTACCTTGAGCTAGCTTCATTGCAATTCTCTTAGCCCTGTAGTATATCTAATAACCAACATCCATTCTGAAGTCCCTTCCAACAACATTCTGAACTCCACTTAGGATCATTCATAAAACAATCAAGGTACTCATTGGCAATAAAATGTGCATGACAATGGTACACCTTACCAACCAGCTCATTGCATATGTGTTGAGGCCTAAGAGTCCTAATATAAAGAGTATGACTCTTTTTAGATGGACTTGCTGCATAAATCCAAAAAGGACAATTATGGACGGTCTTACAAATGACTTTCACTTTGTGCCTTGTGTTTTTATCAAAGCGGAGCTGCTTCTTTGTCAAAACTGCATGCTTTCTAATTGCATTCTTGAAGACAACAGAGTTTGGAAATGCCATGCCCAAGCTCAAAGGTTGGCTTCTTCATGTCAAAGTTCTTGTTGAATTCTTTCCACTTTGAAAATCTCCTCTTAGACTTCACTTTAAAAATTCCTACATCTTCAGCGGATTCATCTGAGGATCCATGATAACTAGGAAGCCCATCAGAATCCTCTCCCTCACCATCAGATATGTTCCCTACAAATTCCATAACTTCTGCTTCTTGAACTTCACTAGGATCCCCATCTACATAACCCTGGAACATTAATTCATCATCTTCAGCAAATAATTCCTAGTCACTATCAACTATTTCATCATCATAGTTTGGATCATCTGAGCTGGATGAATTATCTGCCAAGTCTACAGCATAAGAACATTCTCCATTGAATCGTGTCTCATATCTCCTTTTCAAGACTTTCTTAGGTCGGCCTAGCTTCTTCTTATTCACCTCAACACACTCCATCTTCTTCTTTCCCTTATCCCTTTGCTTGTCACAAATAGATGCAACTCCATTTTCTTGGATTGAGGAGTCATTAGTTGGCTCATCAATATGAACAACTGCAGGTTGCACTCAGTAACTGCCATCATCTTTAACAGTTCTTCATTTAGTAAATCATGAATTACAAGCCCATTTTCACTAATCCCGTCATTTCTCAGCAGTTCAGGATCATCTTCTAAATCATGAATGACATGCCCAATGTACGACGAATGATTTACTTCATCGTCATAGGCATCTAGCTCCCAAGGTAGAAAGCTCTTTCTCTCCCCCAAACAGACTAAATAGACATCTAGGATTCTTCTGGTGCTTGGAATAAATTGAACCATATCCTCAACTTCTACATCTGTTGCAATTGGTAAATATCCACTTCTTGGTTCACTGCCAGGTATCCTAAACCAATATGCAATTGGACCTTGAGTATAACCCAAGTCATTAGCCTAGTAATTGAAGCCTGTAAATGACAATTTCTCCAGAACCACACAAGCCACAAAAACAACTGATCCACCCCTGTAGTGTCGGTTGACACCACCTTGACTGTAAAATCTTCCCCCAAAATGTATTTTCACAGTAAATAAATTAGGACCCGCACCATTCACCATAATTAACCCAAGTGAATAAACAATCGTAGTCAACAATAGTCCAGAACAGTCATATTCAAACCTAATATACTCAACCTAATACACATGATGGCAACTGCATACTGAATATAATCAAGAGGCCTCTATATAATCAATTCAATCTGTTTCATTTATGTTTGTCAGTCCAAATAGGTAGCATATTTTCTTCTTGTGTTAGTCACAGAGAGTTCAATACTTCACCAACCAGTTTTTTAAGCTTTCCCACATTAAACTCCAGTCCCAACAACAATAGGATTATAGAATGACATAACATGACAACAAAAAAGCCATAGACAATGCTTCTCTTTCTTTAACAATCTATACTTCCGACACCACGAACATGCATGCATGTTACTGAGTTAAGGGGACAGAGCCCTATAAGAAAACAAAGTCATATTGGGAGGACCATTTTTGCTTACTTGGAGCTACAGGTGGATCTCCATCAATCCGAAAGTATCTCCAATAATTTGCCATCACGATTCCGGATCTGGAATTCCTGAATCTACTTTACCAGTTTACCCGGTTCTAGAATTGCAGTGAAAAATCTCTTATCTCCTGCCTTTTTTAAGATTCACTTGAAGAGAGGGAGACAAGAGAGTGTATTTGTGAGATTATGATAGAATGATATCTGATAAATAAGGAGCCTTTTGTGACTCGTTTTAGCTTTTGGTGTTTTACCTATGGCGGGAAAATTGAGGAATATAGTATTGTTTTGGAGGGAAAAGACTTATGGTGTTGTGTTTGGCGGAAAATAGAATATCTTTTTGGAGGGAAAGGGTTAGGGAGTTGTGATTGGCGGGAAATAGAGGTGGCAAATTGGCCGGCCCAGCCCAATCCGGCCTGTCTAATCGGGTTTCGGGTCGTGCTTGGGCCGGCCCACGACGAGCCACTTCTTAACGGGCTCGGGCTTGGGCCGGCCCATTTACTCAAATGTAAGGCCCAGCCCGACCCATGGCCCAAGCCCATAACGTGGTGGGCCGTGCTCGAGCCGGGCCGGCCCGAGCCCATTTCATGCCGAAAATTGAAAATAGTCGAGGTGAGTGTCCTATACCACCGCTTCTACTCTCATATTCTCAACTTTTAATTATACATGATACGATTACAAACCAAAATTAATTCACACAATCTATCGATCATTTTTTTTTTCCTAACAAATTCATACTCAAATAAATAATTATTAGTGTATAAGTATATTGTTCACACTCAAAACTAAGTTTATTATTTATAAATATGTTATCTTCATATTAAAAATAGAAAGAAAAAATTATATTTTATAACGGGCCGGGCCGTGGGCCTCAAATTATCGTGCTTGGGCCTGGCCGGGCCTATAACGGGCTCGGGCCGGGCCGGGCCCATGGGCTCATTTTTCTAAGCCCAGCCCGACCCATTAAAATAACGTGTTTAGGCCGGGCCGAGCCATTAACAGGCTTGAGCGGTGCCGAACTGCTTTTAAACGTGCCGTGCTCGTGCCGTGCCCGTGCTTAACAGCCCGTTTGCCACTTCTAACGGGAAAAAAGGTATTAGTCAGAAGGGAAAGGTTTGGGGAGGAAAAACATGAAGAGACAATTTTGCCCATGAACTAACTCTAACTTAACGGTGTTAATAACAGAAAGAACTAACGTTAGGTTGAGTTTAAATGTTGAGGTACCATTATGATAGTTTTCAAAATTAAGATATCAAAATGATGAATGGGCTTAACTTGGGGCATCATTTGCAAAATTTCCTCTTCTTTCTTTCAACCACATTTTCATGCTTCTGATATGATGTAAATAATTCTACAACGTCCTACTGTTATAGTCAATGTAGAATATATCCCTACCAAGATACCTACAAAGACAAAGAAAACAAAACATATATAAATAGAGCACAGAAACCCTTGAGAACGATAAATGCCTCGATGCATTTCTGAAAGCACAACATTAATTTCGGTCCTCTGAATTTTTGCCACACTGTTAAGATTGTATTTCTGTTCAATCAATAACATTCCAGGTTCATCTTCACAGAAGTCCAGGTCAGTGGGCTTGTGCTTCTAAAAGGATATCTGTGGCCGCATTGACATCATTTCTGGCTTGCACTAGTGCTTGTCTGGCAGAGTTCCTATCAAAACCCATAGACACAAGGGTAGCAATGGAGTCCTCTGTTGGCTCTGTGGTAGACAACATCGGAGACGGATAATTTCTCTGAACAAAAATAAAAGGAATATGATGATGTGGAAGAAATATCAAAATCATGTTTCATTTCAACAACATAGTGTCCACGACAAAAAGTAAGTTCCTAAAGGTTCTGCATAATACCCATGATGCAGTAGAGAGAGCATTCAGTTGGTGAGAGTATAAATAGGGGGTTTGGGATTGTCAAGAGATTAAGAAAGCTGAAAGGTTCTAGAAGAAATATAGGGGTTTTAGCTGTACAACGGAGAAATCGATTAGGGGAGAAAATAGAGAATAGGTAGGAGAATCCCAAGCCTTCAATAGAAATTCAATTTTTCGTTCATTCCCATCTGATTCGGATTTACAAACAGAAGCTATATTTATAGGCTTGAAATGCACACCATTAGACTCCTGGAACATCAGAAGACTAAATGGAAGACTAGATAATAATAAGACACTTGGTGAGTACTTAGCCTAAGACTTAATAGACTCTTAAAAAAAATAGACTCGTAACTACTCCTCATAGAACTGAAAAATGACTTGCAAGATCTTAAACTACCATGAAGACTTGACTTTTAAAGTGGACAAGTCTTTTCCAACCAAGTTGAGGCTGCTTTATTAACCGAACTTGGGCAAGATAATCTTCAAAAGCCAGATCTGATCTTAACTACTTAGATGAATAATATCTATTCAAAAGTTCCTATAAACACAGTTATATCAGCAATTGTAAGTACTAAATTTATTAGGTAAACAGGAGATCTGACATGTAATTTTCTTTTGTGGTGTGCGTGTGTGTGTGTGTGTGTGGGGGGGGGGGGGGGGGGAGGGAGGGTGTTTAAAATCATACCTCCACTTGCCGAGCTGTGAATGATGGTACACTTCCTGCAACAATTCTAGTTGGTGCTGCTGGCAGACTTCCCATAGTTGGCAAGTTAAGTCGTGAAAAGAAAGATGCAATGAGTTCTGGGAACTGTAATACAGTCATAAATAAATTAGATTAAACAAGAACTGCTAAATCTAAACTATCAGAAAAAAGAAGAAGTATAGAACAGAAGATATTATACACACACATAAACACATGCCCAAATCGTATTATGCAAGTACACAAACCTGCATGCATTGTTCTTTAACAGAGTGGAAAGTCTAAAAAAGATGGTTTGACAATTTAGTTCAGTTACAAAAAAGGATCTAATGTATTAGCAGAACAATGAAAGTAAAAAAAACTACAAAATCAGCAGAAGTATTTCTGAATTAGTTTGTAGGATCCGTAACTTATAACTTCATAGAGTTATGATATTGGAGTTTGTTACTTGGAGGTTCTGAGCATCAACTTCTCCCGAGTTTAGAGATGGTGCTTTGTATGCTATACGTTAGAAAAAAATCTGCTGTACTTTAGGGCTCTTGCTTGTATTTATTGTATATCATTTGTATTTCTATGTTCATTTTAGATCTCTCCTATAGTTAAGATTATTAATAAATCAGTGAACACCTTATCCCTATTTTTATTCTTATAACTGGTAACTTTTACTGACAGAAAGAAGGAATTCTAAGAATAAGTTCTAAGAATACGAATAGGATAAAGAATAAAAAGTAAAAAATTAAAACCAAAGACTGTATGTAATGATTACAAAGAATAAAGAATAAAAAGTAAAAAAAAATAAAACCAAAGACTCTATATAATGATTACAAAGCCAGCAAAAATTGAGATACATAAAAAGAAATAAAAATAAAAATAAAAACTAACAATACATTATTATTTTGTCCTATTAAAATATTTTATCAAAAACATTAGATTGAAAAATAACCTTTGCTTTGCGGATACAGAAGATATTCAGATGATATAAGGAACCACATAGGATGCCACATATTCCTGGTAAGACCGATCTTTTCCAAGATGATAAAAGAAGCTGCAAGAGAGAGAGAGAAAAGTTAGAAGGGGAGAAAAGAGCAGCTATAGGTCATGTGTAGATGGTACAGGTAACTTATTACCTGAAGGCCAGCCAGATATATAAATGACTTGTCTGAGAAGTGCACACCAAACATGCGAAAACGTGTTGAAACTGGAATGTCAAAGAAAAAGGGTACAAAAGATGCAAATATAAGACCATAGGGTCCCGATGTCACTAGGTTTACTGCAGGATCTGCAAAAGACGGTTTCACACCAAATATTTTAGTGCAATATAGACTTTCCATCATAATATCGAAAACAAAAAAGACTTTCAAATGAATATATAAAATATAAAATATATATAAAAATGCTAATAACACATCAATTCATCAAAGTCCAATGGGCTATCAACAATAAAAGTTAACACACACATATTATCATTTGTGTTGCCATACACCGCAGAATGGCCACTTAGTTAAAAGAGCTACCTTATGAAAACAATGTTTTCACCAGTGATTGACTATGTATTCTGATTCGCAGAAGATAGAAGTGCATGCAAGAAAATGGGTGTCTAAGAACCAGAGACATAAGACAGACAAAAGAATGTAACAGAGGGCAATGAAAGAGATTGATGAAACATAACTTCACAAGGCAAAAGAGTGAATAAATTCAAAAAGAGTGGATATAGTTCATAAAGCAATCCATACCTTTAAGGCATGCTATAGCAAGAATCTCAAGCAGCAACGATGCCGTCACAGAGTACAAGATAAAGACCTGTACAGCCAAGGGAGACTATTTAATTAAAATACAAAAGCGAAAAAGAAAACATTTATTTATCAATTAATCTTTACACTATTCGTATGTTGACTGACCTAAGACAACATCAGTACTCAATAAACAGGACCCATATGTGAGATCAAAAAATTATAAGTTAAGAGGTGAAATGCATGGATGTTTCAGAAAACAAGAAGTAGTGGTTTTTCTTTCTTAAAATGTTAGGATCTTCCACTGAATTGATTGGACACCAAGGAAAGATAAATGAGCGTCCAGCCGTCCAATGTGCCAGTCATACTAGCATTAAGTAATCAAATGGGCAGTTAAGCTGCTGAAAGAATAGGAAAATAATAACAAGGACCAGGACTTTTTTCTTTATCTCTATTTAATTATTAGTTTGTTTGTTTTATCTTTATTTTTCCTTAATAATTTATTAAGGTTAATTTGGCTTGATCAGTGCTTAAGTTTGATCTGTGCTTCTACCTAACTAAGAACAACAAGAAAGAAACTTTATTATTACGATCATAACACATGAATAGAATAATTCCAGAACTCTTAAGATATAGATGACCAAAGGGAGGCCAAAAAAAGGGACTTCATCCCACAAACGATCCACCTCTGTGCTTCTTGTTCCCTCAAAAATATTCCAACTCCCCGCCATTCACACGGCCAAAAAGATTGCAAACTTTGCACATTTTCTGATTACCACATCCCTCATTTTTCTACCAAAAAAATTTGAACCTTCCACTTAAAAACGCATCACTAGAAGCTGGATTGTCCAAGCTCAATTCAGTTGACCTAATCCTGTGGCTGAATCTCTATGACCAAGCCTTTCTGCAGATGCTATTTGAGTTGATAACTCGTTCGGATGTGTAAAAGGTTTAACTTCGCTGGAGGGAAGGCAAGAGGTGTAATACTAGTGTGACGTCTTCGGATGACCCATTTTTCAGTGGTTTGGGTGGAGATCATCACAAGGTTTGAAATAGTAAAAGGAAAAAAAAAAAAAAAAAAAACACTGCAAAGTTTGACAGAGTACAGATGTGTTTGAACAACTCTAGCAAACATCATAACTAGAATTTTAATTGAATAAGATAATCCAACATAAAAAGTCTTAATGCTGGTGTCGGAGGGGCTGATGGTGCATTGATAATATCGGTACACACTCGAGAACATGACCCGGGATAACACAATTGTTTTTCACGGATCCTATGCATTATTGTAATTGTATGGATTGCAACTATCTTCAGGTACATGGCAGATAGGGGGGTTTTGGGTTGGGTTTGATTCCCTAATGGTGGTTGTACCTTTTGCGTAGTTTATTTCATAAAAGCTTGCTTCATTTTAGTGTCACTTGAATACATTTGTTATAGAAGGCCTCTTCAGGCCTCTCTCACATAACAAACATCCGCCCAGGCTATATTCAGTTTTTTTTCCAGTATTTTGTTTTCGTTATGGAAACCTGTGTGCATCACAAAATCCAAGCATGACAAAACAGAAAGTATGTGTGGCAAGCATCAAAGTGAAAAATTGAGGAGAAAGTAGTAGAACTGACCGAATACTTATTGGGACCAATCTGTCTCTCAAAGACCCTGAAGTAGTAAAGGAGATAGAGTCCGAACATGAGCTCTGGGGTAGAAGAAAAGGCAAAAACTGACACAATTAACTTCCAGAGGCGAAACTTGCCAAAAATATCCTGTAAAAAAGAAACGGGAAATATCAGTTGAGAGATCTCGGATATGAGTTGGACTGGAACAAAGGAAAAGAGGAGGGGAGGAGTACGAGATAGGATAATCCGAGCTTGGAAGAACGGCTCTGGATCCCGAAGAAGACGGTGAAGAGAGCGCTGGAGATAACCAAGGCTCTGGTGACAGGAGCATTGTCTGTGATTCTCAAATATTATTAGGAATAATACTCATATCTAAATAACAACTTTAAATAACAATCATTCATCAAGCTACGTACGGAAACCGGATGGGCCGCCGTTCATCTTCGCAGTGAAACAACGACCTTCACTCCCACTTGCAGACGCTTGCTTTTGTGTTTGGGACCCTTTCTTCTTCCCCTCTTTCTTCCTCTCTCTCTCTTTTTTTTTTTTTTCTCTTTTTTTCTTTTCCTTTCTTATTAGGTTCGAGTTGTAAAGTCTAAAACCCAGAAAATAAAATAAGGAGAGTGAATTACACACCCCAAAATTACATGTCCACGTCAGGTAGTATTTGGTCTAACAACATAGTTTTTTTTTCATAAATAAGAGGTTGTGACTTCGACTCACAAAGTTGTAATATGTGATTAAAAAAAAATTATAAGCTTGTTGAAGGAGAAAAGATAACGAGAATAACAGTCTACTCATTCATTGATAGAAAGACTTATTTATAGACATTACATAGTCTCCCGAAGGCAACACATAACAGAAAGACGGAAATATAATTTCCTTAAACACTCCCCCTTATTTTGTGTCCCTAATACGATATGATGCTTATAATGTTGCCTCGGTAAAAACCTTACCAAGTAAAACAAAAACCTCGTGGGTAAAACAAAAGACTTGGACGAAGAAAAAAAGAGCACAATGCACCAACTATAATTGAAAATAATATGTGATGTATGTAGACTCCCCTGATGTCTACACAACGACTCCCCCTGATTGGTAACTCAATCTCGAAGTACAGATAAATGGCGCAAGCCAATGCACTTCACATACTTCAAAAGTAGACTTGGGCAAAGATTTAGTCATTAAATCCAGCCACATTATCTTTAGATCATACCTGCTATACTTAGCATTACTTTGATCTTTAAGGAGAAGGTTGCCTAACAACTCAAAACATAAGTTCGCGTTGAAAATCAGATTCACGCGTGGTATGACCTTCATGTACTTAAACAGTCATAACATCTTTGATACAATAGGTATGGATGAACCGTATAAAGTTCTGGAAACTAGATACATGTAGTTTTCCAACCATACAAGGTCTATAACCTAGTTCATCTTGAGCTGATCACAAAGCTCTGTCGAAGTTGACTGTTCTGCCAAAGCAGATTTTCAGACAGATCCGTCCTACTTTACAAAAATAGCCATAACTCACTCAATATGATAGGTGTGATCAAATGGTTAGTGTCCCTGGAAAGTAGACACATAGACCTTTCCAATGGTATTAATTTCACCATTTTCTAACAAGTAGGCTATCTTGTAGGTCCCGTGGAAGTTGACCTATGAAACTAGGCAGATTTTGATTTCGCATTTGATGTGTCTTTCTATAAGGATGAATAAGCCTGAACATTTCATATAAGGAATCACTACTATTACATTGGCGTTGCATGGGCGCATCTGGCCACTACCTTGATGTTCCTTCACACTCATCTAAGAGGGAGCGAAGATGCTCAACCGTTAGGAAAAGAGTTGAAAGACTAAGGAGAACTTGGCCTTACAAGTTTATAGTGAATGAGATGTCGAGTTGAGTATATTGTAACAGGTACATGAATGTGCTACCGTACATGAATGAGATTTCTCCTAAGACTTCTTCGTCATATGGACGAAACAGATTTTCTCAACACTTCGATCGATCAAGGGATACATATAGGCATAACTTCATCATCATTTAGATTGCCTTAAGCTGACAGATGAATAAGCATCATCAATAACGGTCCTCACTTTCGAGACCAAGTATTCCCAAGATCCTTTCATTCTTAATTTTAGATCAGTAGCATCTCTTAGTTTAACAAGAGTTCATCATGATTCATCCATAATTTACACATAAATAAGCATAATTCTTCATATCCCTTCCCTAATGACGCGCTCGTTTCCGGGCGTGCGACAATTATGAACCCTGTTTTGACAATTGTAGTATTGGTAAATAAGGTTCGATCAATCCGGGGACTTTAGGGTGCTCCTGCGTTTACAAAACTAAACAGATTAGACTAAATTAAGAATTATTTACATAATATAAACAGCAATTACATTTACATGTTTTCTGGGGGGGGGGGAGTTTTGAGAGTTTGTTCTATGTTCCTACTAAAACAGAAAATAAAAGCTAAACTAATATATACAAGTGATCGACTTCAAACACACACTAACCAGCAATTCCAGAATCAAGCAAACAAGTATCAACATGTCTCAAACATAAAATCAATTTCATTGCCAAGTGATATCAAAAACAAACTCGAAACACAAACCGCAGCGGTCATGCATTCCTTTAATTCTACTTACTTTATTTCCTAAGCACAGAGAAGTCTCTACCTAGGATATTTCATGCAAAGGCTGCGATCAATACTCTGTGTCACTCAGAATACCCGTCTACACTAAACATGAATCATTAAGAGTTAAAGAATTCTGAATTTGAACATGCCCAAGTTTACAGGAAGCTGCTTAACCTGTAAGCATGTAACACATAGTTTCGGCTATTATTACATAACCTTTACTACTGGAGATCTACACTTACTTGAAGAAGCTTAGTATAGATCATAGCAACACTAACCTGCAGATTAGAGTTTTAGTGAAAACAAAACTATGCATTTAATGAAATCAACAAGGCATAAAACAAATCACATGCTATCATAGACAAGTCGAAATATGCTCGAATTTATTCTGAAAATTAACCTATTCATGTTCTTAACAACCAGCCAATTCCAACTTTGAAATCCAAATACAGAAAACAAAGAACAAATACAAGATAGAAGGAACAAGACATGAGTTACACTTTATAAATCTTCAAGGAAGCTTGAGATGTTTGAAGGGTCACACACGCCTGATACTTCTCGGTAGCCTTCTGGAGAAGTCCTACAAAGGTGCCGGCTTGAATTGCTTCTTTTCTGGAGAGGCGTCGAAAAGGAGAAGGAAGGCTAACGTGTTTTACTGATTTTGTGCGAAGAAGAGATGATGAAAACGTTGCTCCTTTGCTCCTTTATATAGTGGTCTGGCCGAACCCTAGCTGTCCTCCCAGCCCTTGATTAATTTCTGATCCAACGGTGATGAATTAATGCTTTAAATCCTGATTTAGACCTTCCCAGAATTCTCTAGAATGTCTTGTGCAGTAATTCATTGCATGAGGCTTGAATATGGACCAGGTACACTCCTTGTTCTCCAAAGTAAATCCCAGCGATTAAGAACTTTCCTTCTCTGCTATCAATCAGGCTTTTGACGAAAATTCCCTTCCTTTCCTGGTGCATAATTAGGGTTCCTGCAAGGGAAATAAGATCAGATAGATATGGTAGGGGAATAACAGAATTCAAATGACGAATTTAAAGGAAAGAATCTCCCTTAATTCTCTGATTAGCACATATAAAATCCTTGATTGCTGCAGAATTCGTTCTCCCCTTTTTATAGACATTTACAGATTCCTGTTCCAAGTTGGATTAGGTTTTCTGACTGCAATTGGTTTCCCTGTCTCATTAGAAAAGAAAGTTTCCTAAATATTTTAGGAAAGTCAGAATAGGAAAGATTCAAAAGTAGTAAGTTTCCTAAATCAAAATAAGAAAGTTTCCTAAAATGAAATAGGTAAGTTTCCCTTTTTAAAACAGGAAAGTTTCCTAAACGACTTATCCTCAGATTTTGCGACTTAATGAGACTCCTTGCTGCAATAGGAATCCTCCTTTGATTGGGATTTCACTCAATTCTTGCGTTTTAACCTTCTTCCGTGTAAAACTGCCTCTTTTGACCTAAAGAACAGAAACAAACTAGAAATGACATTATTAAGGAAATAACGAAGCTAAATAGGGTTCGAAATATATTAAGAATATAGCATAGAATGCGTGTATCAAATTCCCCCACACTTAGCTTTTGCTAGTCCCTTAGCAAAACCAAACTAATAACAGACTCTAACACAAACAAAAACAAAGACTCACAAAATAAATACTCAAACTCTAATGCCCATAACTATATTCTCCGAATCTCAACTCTCATGGCATCAAAATTAGCACCCAACCAAGAATCATTCCGTGAAGTTTCAGAAGCTAATTGCCATGCATAGATCAACATATTTACACGTAGGACCTGATAGAACAATTGATATTTAAGCTCAGCATGTTTCAAACAATTATGATTCATTCTCACAAGGTATGCACTCATTCTTCACTCAGATTTTCTGGCTAAATCACTCAATAAGTATGCAAGACAGAATCAGAAAGCTTGCATTTATAAGAACAAAAGCACAATAACACAGAAGTAAAACCTCATGAAAGAATATGATTACTCACATAAATGAACCATACCATAGGCTCAACTCTTCGAACAAACTCCACAGATCAAGTTTTACTCATCTTTTAGATCAAAAGGAACTTTAAAAGGTGTTAGTGGGGCTGGGCCAGGGGTATGAATTTAAGAGTAAGGAATTGCAGAATTCCTAAGGACCTAGCAGAGCATTATCCAACGCCTTGTGTCGCCAAAACAAGGACCAAGACGTCTTTGGTCCTCCAAAAACGTCACTGCACCTCCTTACACAACATGAAACAGAACAAAGGCCAATTATTTCAATTTTAGGCCTTCCATTTACATCAGAACTCCTGATTCACAAAACAACAATAATGTCCAGTATTTCTTTTCTTTTTCTGCCGAAATTTGATTCTTTATTTTCTTTTTATTCTTTTCACAGCATTTTCTTTTTATACAACAAGGACATTATAAAAGCTCTTTCCCCCACACTTGCTCTTCATCATCACCTCCAGTAATCTTCACACAAAATGCTCTACTAGGCCCAAAGGACATGGGTAGAAATATGTTATACTAAGCTCAGGTAAATTACATAGGTGATGAAAGAAAAGGCTTAATGTATGCTCAAAGGGGCTCAAACTAAGGGGTGTGCAGCGCACACAAATAAGGACACAGGTTTATTTGGCAATGGTGATCATCCTAAAAAGTTCCATTTATCCTTTCTAAAATCAGAGTGTTTTATGATAAAAAGTTTCGAAAGTTCACAAGAGTGAGTTCTAGTCATCTCTAGTTCATTAAAAGCTATGGTGAGCAATCAATCAAATTGAAAGAATAATGAGGTTTTTAAACAATTTATAGCCAAGAAAACGAATCAGAATATTTTAATGAACACTCAGAAAGAATAGCACATATAAAGGCTCAAAAGCTCACATTTAAGGTCATATGAATCAAAGCTTGTCTTAACATGCTCATTTCTGTACCAGAGATTCAAATCATATCCACTACGTTTCACATGATTTCCATTCATTTCAATTAACTTCAGAATATCAGTTGGAAATCATCTTGTGATCTTATCCATAATTTCAGAGATTATAATCATCATAGACAGTTAAGGGCTCCTAAGACTCAAAAAACAAACAAAAGACTCAAAAAGCAAACAATATTTTTTTGAATTTTTGACATTTTTCAATTTTTATGTATTTCAATAAATGACTCAATAAACATGTAAATCCTTCCCCCACACTTAAACTCTACATTGTCCTCAATGTAAAACAGAAAATAGCATGCAACATAGAATAAAGCATGGAAACAGGGATTCACTACGAAACAAACGAAACAAAAACTAATTTACGAAAAGTAAGAGTTTAAAGTTGAGAAAGCTCCCCCTTGTAGACATCCCATACTCACGGCCTTCGAGTAGGATTGAAATGTAGGCACCTGCCTCAAGGTACATGACCTCGACCTTCAAATAAAAGCTCCTTGCAGTCGATACATCAAAGTAGATGTAGGGTGTCCAGAGAGTTGAGACACACTTGTGATCTCCGTGCAGATCCCTGACTGGATTTAAAGTCAATAGAACTGTATTTCAAAAACAAGAGATTAATCCAACTTTCACAAAATTATGCTCAGAAAAATAGAAATAAAAATACGGAAGTAAAAATAAAGAAAAAGTTGGTCCAAAAATAGTTGCAAAAAGGTGCAACAAACCACTAATAAGTCTATTACAAAATCCAAAAGCTTGAATAAAAACAGAAAGTCTCAAAATTGCACAAGTGTGCGACTTGATGTAGGGCTGCCTCCCTAGAGCGCTGCTTTTAATGTCCATTGGCTAGACGTTTGACTCCTTTAGTCTTCATCCGCAAAGGCTTCTTTGGTGTCGAAATTATCATCCCATCCTTGTGCGTGAAGATACTCATCCTCCCATGGTGTGCCTTGTGAAGTATATGACCTTGGTGAGTTTCCGTGGCAAAGTTGGAGTCATTGTCTTCCTCCTCTTCACTATTTTCTTCCAGTTCTTCCTCTTCCTCTCGTTCCAATTCTTGAGCTGCTTCCTCAAAATCAGCAGAAACTGCTCTATTGAAGACAAATTCCACCTTGGGGGCCATAGAGTGAATCTCTTTCTCTACTTTGTTCATTTGCTGCCCAAATTTTGCTTGCTCCTTCTTTAGCTCTTCAATGCTTGCTAGCAGCTTGTTCATTTGAGATTCCTCCTCCTTTTTGATCATTTGGTGGGGTGGCAAGCAATAGAGAGATGGTTGAGGGAAGGTTGCCGGATTAGAGAATTGACATGGCATCTCTTCCCTTCTTGCTGGATTCATTTCAATATGTGCCACATGTTCTTTCTTCAGTCCTCCAAAAGCAAACCTTTTCAGAAAACGCTCTTGGCATTGGCTCCAGGTAACGGTGTTATGGTCCACTCGATGATTATACCAATACTTTGCTTCTCCTTTCAAACTCCGACTGAAAACCAAGATTGTCAAGGTCTCCAACTCAATTTCAGGGCACACCATGCGCTCACACATCCTCTTCACATGGTCTAAATGAGCCTTGGGGTCTTGTTTTGCCCCATAAAAATCAGGAACGGTGTTGAGGATGATGTGTATTAATTGCTCCTTGTTGAAACGAGGAAGGTACTCAAAGATTGATTGAGGTGCTGGTGTCGACATTTCTGCTCCAATGGTGAACACTTGCACAAATTCTTTCTTGCATTCCTCCCTAAGTGCTCTCATGATTCAGCTCCTCTTGGAACCATCTATAGACTTCTCCTTTCAAACTCCTCATGAAGGTATTAACAGCTACTTCCTCAGCATGATCTGGGGCCATAAGTTTGCTCACATCCTCCACATAGGTAAGGTGATCTGCTGCATCCACCTTGCTTGTTCCATCGAAATTTGGGAAGAATTTGAGCACCTTGTGCATCTCCTCATGATGTTCGAAAGTGTTGATGATGTCCTTGATATAGATTTGGTTTGAGACCGACATATGTTCATTCAAAGAATTGTTAGTAATAAGATATACAATTTAAAAAAAATAAAATAAAATAAAATAAAAGTAAAGATAAGTTCAACAAGAATGAGTTTCCATAAACACATAAGACACTACACGTCTGCATTATCCTATGCTTAAGTTTATTTCGACTCTACACTTAGGTACGGGAACAGAGGACATTGGTGTGCAATTGGACTGAAACAGCTACCCAATCCATAGTCATGTTTGGTCCAATATACCTTAGTGCGACTTACAACAAAGTTTAAACAACAATAATACAACACTACTGATTCTAAATTTTATTCACCCTTCAAATTCATATCTCAAGTTGTAAACTGTATTGATGGGATTATAGGCATTGACATCTAAACATAAGCAATTCCGTGGTTTCAGAAGGCTTGAATGGCAAGGCCGAAGTGAAACGGGCTGGTAGGGTTTCGTTTTCAGCGGCTACGGAGGTCGAAACCCCTATCGTGCTGACGCACAGTCTATAGCCCATTGAAACCCAATTTTGGTCCCAGTCGCTTACTCGGGCCTAAACACCACTCAAAATGCCCCTTACTCAGCTAGAAACTACTTATATTTTTGATGATCCAATAATAGCACAATATGGACCGCCCTCAACCTCGAGAGACCTTAAAAAGGAACTCACGAAGGGTTAAGGCCCAAATCTGCTTTGTGGCCTCTTTAACTGGACAGTTTACCAAATTAGATATAAACCTGAAAAGAAAATAAAACAAACAATCAGTGATAAAATTAATTACGTAAACTAAATAACTAAACTAAAAGAAAACCGTAGGAGACTTTTAAAGTCCCCGGCAACGGCGCCAAAATTGACGCGCTCGTTTCCGGGCGTGCGACAATTATGAACCCTGTTTTGACAATTGTAGTATTGGTAAATAAGGTTCGATCAATCCGGGGACTTTAGGGTGCTCCTGCGTTTACAAAACTAAACAGATTAGACTAAATTAAGAATTATTTACATAATATAAACAGCAATTACATTTACATGTTTTCTGGGGGGGGGGAGTTTTGAGAGTTTGTTCTATGTTCCTACTAAAACAGAAAATAAAAGCTAAACTAATATATACAAGTGATCGACTTCAAACACACACTAACCAGCAATTCCAGAATCAAGCAAACAAGTATCAACATGTCTCAAACATAAAATCAATTTCATTGCCAAGTGATATCAAAAACAAACTCGAAACACAAACCGCAGCGGTCATGCATTCCTTTAATTCTACTTACTTTATTTCCTAAGCACAGAGAAGTCTCTACCTAGGATATTTCATGCAAAGGCTGCGATCAATACTCTGTGTCACTCAGAATACCCGTCTACACTAAACATGAATCATTAAGAGTTAAAGAATTCTGAATTTGAACATGCCCAAGTTTACAGGAAGCTGCTTAACCTGTAAGCATGTAACACATAGTTTCGGCTATTATTACATAACCTTTACTACTGGAGATCTACACTTACTTGAAGAAGCTTAGTATAGATCATAGCAACACTAACCTGCAGATTAGAGTTTTAGTGAAAACAAAACTATGCATTTAATGAAATCAACAAGGCATAAAACAAATCACATGCTATCATAGACAAGTCGAAATATGCTCGAATTTATTCTGAAAATTAACCTATTCATGTTCTTAACAACCAGCCAATTCCAACTTTGAAATCCAAATACAGAAAACAAAGAACAAATACAAGATAGAAGGAACAAGACATGAGTTACACTTTATAAATCTTCAAGGAAGCTTGAGATGTTTGAAGGGTCACACACGCCTGATACTTCTCGGTAGCCTTCTGGAGAAGTCCTACAAAGGTGCCGGCTTGAATTGCTTCTTTTCTGGAGAGGCGTCGAAAAGGAGAAGGAAGGCTAACGTGTTTTACTGATTTTTGTGCGAAGAAGAGATGATGAAAACGTTGCTCCTTTGCTCCTTTATATAGTGGTCTGGCCGAACCCTAGCTGTCCTCCCAGCCCTTGATTAATTTCTGATCCAACGGTGATGAATTAATGCTTTAAATCCTGATTTAGACCTTCCCAGAATTCTCTAGAATGTCTTGTGCAGTAATTCATTGCATGAGGCTTGAATATGGACCAGGTACACTCCTTGTTCTCCAAAGTAAATCCCAGCGATTAAGAACTTTCCTTCTCTGCTATCAATCAGGCTTTTGACGAAAATTCCCTTCCTTTCCTGGTGCATAATTAGGGTTCCTGCAAGGGAAATAAGATCAGATAGATATGGTAGGGGAATAACAGAATTCAAATGACGAATTTAAAGGAAAGAATCTCCCTTAATTCTCTGATTAGCACATATAAAATCCTTGATTGCTGCAGAATTCGTTCTCCCCTTTTTATAGACATTTACAGATTCCTGTTCCAAGTTGGATTAGGTTTTCTGACTGCAATTGGTTTCCCTGTCTCATTAGAAAAGAAAGTTTCCTAAATATTTTAGGAAAGTCAGAATAGGAAAGATTCAAAAGTAGTAAGTTTCCTAAATCAAAATAAGAAAGTTTCCTAAAATGAAATAGGTAAGTTTCCCTTTTTAAAACAGGAAAGTTTCCTAAACGACTTATCCTCAGATTTTGCGACTTAATGAGACTCCTTGCTGCAATAGGAATCCTCCTTTGATTGGGATTTCACTCAATTCTTGCGTTTTAACCTTCTTCCGTGTAAAACTGCCTCTTTTGACCTAAAGAACAGAAACAAACTAGAAATGACATTATTAAGGAAATAACGAAGCTAAATAGGGTTCGAAATATATTAAGAATATAGCATAGAATGCGTGTATCACCTAACCAAGTAGATACTTAGCAAATACCTTGCAAACGAGCTTCGTGTTCAGGAGCCACTTGATTTGGGTGAAAACCGATCTATTCAAGATCTTTATGTACATCTCTTAGTTTCCAACAGAGAAAAGTTGTGACCACAAGCTGTTTATTCAGTTTTTCTGACACGACTTGCCCCGAATTTCACCCTAAACCCGGAGTAAATCGTGCGGGGACCATCTCCAAGGAAAGATTTACCGCAAAATTCGGTACAACCTCCCTTGAAAATGGACAACCCTTCCAATAGAAACCTACAAACACGTCTAAAGGTTCCAAATCCAACCTTAACTTCTGGAGCCTTCGTGCTCCCCAAAAACAATCACCACTAACAAGATAATAAACATTATCTAAGATAATATAAATCCTCCGTCAAATATTCTAAAATATCAACAAGCCTTCACCCACAACCAAAAATATATACATTAAACCCAAGTATTCAGAGCTACTAGACACTAGCAGAAGTAAGAAAACACATGTAGGTTAAACATGTAACCTACTGGTGAAAGGTGGTGGAAATACGGGTGACTATGCCTCGTCTCCTACTAGATCCAATCCGAACTCTGCAGACTGGGCATTTTAAAACGAAGGGCCTAGGGGAAGACATTTAATAACGTTAGAGTGAGTGGACAAAAATAATTTAATAACAAAATATTTATGCATTCCCAATGTGGCAGCTTAAAAGTGCTCAACTCATAAACTGGCAATTTCACGACTAGCACTGGCTAGTTACAAACTCAAATAAAATGGAGCCTCTCTGGCTAAACTATATATAAACATATATTCGTATGTGTTTACACTCGTCAGACTCCTTGTATGAATCCTAGAAACAATTTAGAAAAATAGAAATTCATACAAGGCTACAACGCTGGCGTCTAACGCTCACGTTGCGCCATAATGGTATTTTTCCTCATTATGACCGAAAAGGACGGTGTATTTACGTGTGGACTCCGTATATGAAAACCTAAATAAACCGAAAAAAAAAAGTAGTTTTCATATAGGGCTATGACGCTTGTGTCTAACACTCACGACACGCCATAATGGTATTTTACCTCATTATGACGGGCCAAGCATGTATGGCTAGCTAGCATTTATATACATACTAAACTCATAATATCCAAAATATATATATCCACCGAAAATCTCATTTTCGGGATCTCTCCAAAGGAGGAAAAATTGTCAAATAGCCGAGAAATCAATAAGTCTCATCAGAAGAAATAAATGATCAATAAAATCATTCATCGCATGCTTTTCAATTAAAAACAAAGATCCACTCAAAATTAGGCCTAAGCCTGATGACGCTCCGAGGCTTCTTCTGCTCGGGCCTCCTCACGTCATGTTCCAAATATATAATTAATTTCCCACTAAAATCCAATATTTATACAAAATAGGCAAAATTAACCGAGAGCCATAACCACGCTAATCATTGCCTAATTTTGATATTCTTAAATCGGAATGACCCAAACTTTAATATCATACTCGGCAGCCGTAAATACAACATTTCCCAGAAATTGATTTAAATCTTACGGTCGGATTTTACATTATTTAACCGCCAAAAATACCAAACTTCGGAAATTCACAAACTTATTCAAAACTCGTCCAAAAATTCCACAATTCACTCCATTAAATTCCTCTAATTATTACACATTTAAAATCATACAAAACCCCAAAACGGCGGCGCCGGCAGCGGCGGCCGGAGGCCGATTCCGGCGACCTCCAATTCCTATGAAATTTCAACAACATCTTCCTCTCAACATCCCAAACAACTTTCATAACTAACACTAAGTCCAATTTCAAGCCTAACTAGGTCAATCGAACAAAAACATCCTAAAAGCCCTAGAATTTCAACTTCGAATTTCTCTTTACTGAGCTCAAGAGGGAGTGAGCCTTTTGGAGGGGTTGTTTCACGGGAGGAGAGCTACAAAACCGTACCAAGCTTGCCCGGATTGGTGGCCGAAGGAGGAAGTTCCGGCGAAGGAACCACCACGGCAGTCACCGCTTTCGGGCGGCAGCTCTCCTTCACGGCGGCGCTAGGGAGGCTCTCGTTGGGCTAGAATGGAAGCTGGGTTGGAGGCCGACCTTTTGGGACCGGTGCGGTAGTGAACGGTGGCCGGACGGCGGCGGACGGGCAGCGGGAAGAGAGAGAGAGAGCGTCGGGAGAGAAAGAGAGAGAAGAGAGAGAAAGAAAAGAGTTTTGGGCCTCACCCATCCGGCCCAACTCTTCTATATACAACCCAAATCCAAAATTTAACACCCCCAAAAAATAATACCCTAATAAAAATTACCTTTTACTAGCTAAAATTTACCATTTTTACCGTCGTTACATTTTTCTCCTACGAATAACTCTCCGAAATAATCGTCCCTCAAAACCCCTCTAGGGACCAATTAAACTATATCTCAATGTCAGAGACGGTAAAATTCTTATTATAATCAAGCTAGTAAATAAGATAAAATTTTACGGGTTGGGATGTGACAATTCTCCCCTCCTTATAAAAATTTCGTCCTCGAAATTTACATACCTGTCATTCGAAGAGGTAGGGATACTGCTGCATCATTTGCTCCTCTAATTCCCAAGTAGCTTCTTCTACTTGATGACTTCTCCAAAGTACCTTGACAAGTGGGATTGTCTTGTTCCTAAGCACTTGCTCCTTTCGGTCGAGAATCTGAACCGGTTCCTCTTCATAGGACAAATCTCTCGTCAAACTGATCGGTTGCTGTTGCAGCACATGAGAAGGATCGGCAATATACTTGCGAATCATGGATACATGAAACACATTATGTATCCTGGCTAATTCTGGAGGCAAAGCTAACCGATAAGCAAGTGAGCCAACTCGCTCTATAATCTCATAAGGGCCAATATACCTCGGACTAAGCTTCCCACGCTTACCAAAACGTACAACCCCTTTTCAAGGAGATAATTTCAAGAACACCCAATCACCCACTTGAAACTCAAGATCTTTCCTACGGACATCTGCATAATTCTTCTGCCTACTTTGAGCGGCCTTGAGTCTATCTCTGACCACTTTAATCTTCTCATTTGTCTCATGGATTAACTCTGGGCCAGAAAGCTCTTTTTCCCCCACTTCATTCCAACATAAAGATGTACGACACTGCTTCCTATAAAGCGCCTCAAAAGGAGCCATACCAATGCTAGAATGATAGCTATTATTATAAGCAAATTCCATGAAAGATAGGTTCTTATCCCAACTCCCTCTGAACTGCAAGGCACAAGCTCTCAACATATCCTCCAAAGTCTGAATAGTCCTCTCGGACTGCCCATTAGTCTGAGGATGAAAAGCAGTGCTGAAATGTAATTGGGTACCTAAAGCTGCTTGAAGAGCTCCCTAGAATTTAGAAGCAAATCTAGGATCCCGATCTGACACTATTGATTCAGGCACACCATGAAGCCTCACAATTTCATTCACATAAAGTTCCGCCAATTTATCTAATTTATACTTCTTTCCCACTGGCAAGAAATGTGCAGACTTGGTGAGTCTATCCACAATCACCCAAATACCGTCATGCCTTTCCCGGGTACGAGGTAAACTGAAGACAAAATCCATGGTGATGTGGTCCCACTTCCACACTGGAATAGGCAACGGCTCAAGCAATCCAGAAGGCTTCTGCCTTTCAGCTTTTACTTGCTAGCAAATCAGACATCTACTCACAAAAGCTGCAATTTCCCTCTTCATGTTTGGCCACCAATAATAATCTTTCAAAATCTGATACATTTTTGTGCTACCCGGATGAGCTGCATAAGCGGAACTATGAGCTTCCTCTAAAATCTCACTCTTCAACTCTTCGTTTCTTTTTGGAACACAAAGCCGATTCTTAAACAATAAAGTCTCATCCCTTCTAACTGAAAAATGATCGGCTGCGGCTCCGCTCAAAGCTCTTTCTATCAATCGAACTATGGAAGGATCATTATTCTGTGCTTCCCGTACTCTATCAACCAAAACTGGCCTCACATGAAAACTAGCTACCAAGGCACCAACCCCATCTACTGCTAAATCCACTCATGTAGCTCGCAACTCACTAAGAAGTGGAACCCGAACCGTCCTCAAGTGAGACAAGGATATGGAGGGATTTCGACTAAGAGCATCAGCTACCACATTAGCTTTTCCAGGATGATACTCGATAGTGCAATCATAATCACTAATCAACTCCATCCACCTTCTCTGTCTCAAGTTTAGCTCTCTTTGAGTGAACACATACCGAAGACTCTTGTGATCGGTAAAAATCTGACACTTGGCTCCATAAAAATAATGTCTCCACAACTTGAGAGCAAAAACTACAGCTGCAAGCTCCAAATCATGAGTAGGATAATTCCCCTCGTGCGGCTTTAATTGCCTGGAAGCATAGACAATAACTCGCTCATGCTGCATCAATACCCCACCTAGACCACGTCCAGAAGCATCACAAAAGACCACATACTCCCCACTATCATCTGGAAGTGCCAAAACAGGGGCACTAAAATCAAACGATTCTTCAATTCTTGAAAACTTTGCTCACACTCATCTGACCATTCAAATTTAACACTCTTCTTGGTCAACCTTGTAAGAGGAGCAGCAATCTTTGAAAAATCTTGCACAAAGCGCCGATAATAACCTGCTAATCCCAAGAAACTACGGATCTCCGTCACAGTGGTGGGTCTTCTCCAATTTGATACGGCTTCCACCTTTTGGGAATCTACACTAACTCCTTCTGCCGAAACCACATGGCCCAAAAACCCCACTTTATCTAGCCAAAACTCACATTTGCTTAACTTAGCATATAATTGGGAATTCCTCAAAGTCCGCAATATTATTCTTAGATGTTTGGCATGCTCCTTCTCAATTTTTGAGTAAACCAAAATATCATCTATGAATACGATCACGAAACGATCAAGATATAGATTAAACACCCTATTCATGAGATCCATAAAAGTAGCAGGTGCGTTAGTAAGTCCAAATGGCATCACCATAAATTCATAATGACCATAACGTGATTGAAATGCAGTCTTGACTATGTCACTCTCCTTGATCCGTAATTGATGATACCCAGATCTCAAGTCAATCTTGGAGAAAACAGAAGCACCCCTCAACTGATCAAATAAATCATCGATCCGAGGCAACGGATATTTATTCTTCACTGTGATCTGATTCAACTTCTTATAGTCAATGCATAGTCTCATGGTGCCATCTTTCTTCTTAACAAACAATACCGGAGCACCCCATGGAGATATGCTAGGCCGAACAAAATCCTTGTCTACCAACTCTTGCAATTGAGTCTTCAACTCTTTCAACTCCGCTGGAGCCATTCTGTAAGGTGCCTGAGAGATAGGCATAGTTCCGGGAAGTAATTCTATAGAGAAGTCTATCTCCCTTGCATGAGGCAAACCAGACAACTCCTCAAGAAAAACATACGGAAACTCCCTTATTGTAGGAATATCTTCTACTCCCAAAACTCTCATACTTGTATCCACCACATGAGCTAAATACGCTTGACAGCCTTTATTTAATAATTTCCTTGCAGCAACAGCGGAAATTAGGCAACTCGAAATAACATCTCTTTCCCCTTGAAAAGCAACCTCAAATCCACTTGGACTTCGAAGCACCACTACTTTCTGAAAACAATCTATCAAAGCTCTATATGCTTCCAAAAAGTCCATCCCCAAGATCACATCAAACTCCACTATCTCTAAAAGAATTAAATCGGCCTTGAAATTAAATCCCTCAACTAAAACTTCACATCCACTAAACACCCAATTAATTCTCATCACCTCACCGGAGGGTAGAGACACATGCCACTCGCCTGGAAGAGACGATGATGACACATTGGCATGGAGAGCAAATCTACTAGACATGAATGAATGCGTGGCTCCAAGATCAATTAAAGTACATGCAGGCTGACCAAAAATTAATAACGTACCAATGATGACATCTGGAGAAGTACGTCCTTCCTGCTGGGTCATAGCATGCAATCTAGCGCGAGTCATGAGACGTCCACGCTGACCACTGCCCCGTTGAGAGCCACCTCTAACCGAAGCACTGCCTTGGGCACTACTACTAGAACCTCTAGCTGAAGACCGACCAACTGACTGAGTAGGGGTAGGGGTGGTCCTCTGAGCCAACAATGGGCAATCTCTCCTGAAGTGATCCAGACTACCACACTCATAGCACCTAGAAAACTGCTGCTGCCCATAAGAATAAGTCTGGCTACCGGATGATCCACCCTGGAAACTGCCACTAGAACCATACCGTCTAGACTGCTGCCTACCCAAATAACTCCGAGAAGGTGTCCTGAAACGTCCTCTATTTCTGTTCCGAGCACCAGAGCTCGATCCCCCACTACTGCCACTACCAACAGAAGACCTAGAAGCGGATGATGAAGCAGCCTTCTTGGATGGACCCTGACTGGGGTCACTGTAATCACGAGGCCGAACACCATATGTCCCCCTGGACTCAATGGCCATGGCTGCACCAACTGCATCCATAAAAGTCGGGTAAATTACCCCCGTCATCTTGTCTGCATACACTCCACCAAGTGCTCCAATGAACATCTCAATCCTGGTCTTCTCATCAGGAACCAGATATGACACATGGTAGCTCAGAGAAGTGAATCTTTCCTAGAACTCTATGATCCCCTCATTATCCCTCTTCGTCATATGAAGGAAATCCGACTGAATTCTGCTGCGGTGGGCATGATTGAAATATTGCCCCAAGAAGAGAGTTTTAAACTGCTCCCACGACATACTCAGAGCATCCTCAACATTCCTGCTGGCAAGCGACCACCAGTGATGTGCTGAATCGTCCAGAAAGGTCACTGCCATCTTCACCTTTCTTTTTTCTGGTAACTTAGTGATCGCAAAAGCATTTTCCATTTTATCCATCCAATTGTGAGCATCAAGGGGTCCCTTGGCACCCTTGAACTCTCTAGCTCCAGCCTCATAAACTTCTCTCATTTTCACCGCATGAGGTTGTGGAGCTCGATCCATGACATCCCTCAGCAAATTTCCAATATCATCAACCAATCCCCTGACCTCATGGCCCTCATCGGCATTGGTCGAAGTAGCCACACAGGTTTGCCGTGGGCGCCTAGGAGGCATAGTACCTGAGGAAGAAAATATTTAGCAGTCCATAAATAACACTAACTCAACTATCACACATACCCAATAACACATAGCACCAAAAGCATAAAATGCCAATGAATCCGCCGCGGACGGATCATCACTCTATAGACACTACGTGCTACTTAGGCAAATATGATAGTGACAAGGAAACAGGAAAAGGAAACCTAAAGCTCTGATACCAACTGACACGACCCGCCCCGAATTTCACCTTGAACCCGGAGTAAATCGTGCGGGGACCATCTCCAAGGAAAGATTTACCGCAAAATTCGATACAACCTCCCTTGAAAATTGACAACCCTTCCAATAGAAACCTGCAAACACGTCTAAAGGTTCCAAATCTAACCTTAACTTCTGGAGCCTTCGTGCTCCCCAAAAACAATCACCACCAACAAGATAATAAACATTATCTAAGATAATATACATCCTCCGTCAAATATTCTAAAATATCAACAAGCCTTCTGTCACATCCCGAGCCGTAAAATTTTATCTTATTTACTAGCTTGATTGTAATAAGAATTTTACTGTCTCCGACATTGAGATATAGTTTAATTGGTCCCTAGAGGGGTTTTGGGGGACGATTATTCCGGAGAGTTATTCGTAGGAGAAAAATGTAACGACGGTAAAATAATAAATTTTAGCTAGTAAAAGGTAATTTTTTTATTAGGGTATTATTTTTGGGGGTGTTAAATTTTGGAATTGGGTTGTATATAGAGGAGTTGGGCCGGATGGGTGAGGCCCAAAACCCTTCTTTCTCTCTTTCTTTTCTCTCTAATCTCTCTCTCCCTCCCGATTCTCTCTCTCCTCTCCCGCTCCCGCACCCGAGCCTCTCCCTGCTGGAATTCCGACCGCCCGACCGCCTGACCGCCCGACCGCCGCCGTCCGGTCGCCCCAGACCGCCGGACCGGTCCCAATTGATCGGTCTCCAACCCAGCTACCGTTCTAGACCGGTGGCAACCTCTCTAGCGCCGTCGTGAGGGAGAGACGCCGCCCGGAAGTCCCGACTGCCGAATCGGTTTTCTCGCCGGAACTCCTTCCTCCGGCCGCCATAGCTGGCGAGCCTTGGCTCAAAAGGAAGCCCTCCTCCCGTGCAACAACCCCTTCAAAAGGCTCACTCCCTCTTGAGCTCGGTAAGGAGAAATTCGAAGTTGAAATTCTAGGGCTTTTAGGATGTTTTCGTTCGATTGACCTAGTTAGGCTTGAAATTGGACTTAGTGATAGTTATGAAAGTTGTTTGGGATGTTGAGAGGAAGATTCTGTTAAAATTTGGTAGAATTTGGACGTCGCCGGAATCGGCCTCCGGCCGCCGCCGCCGCCGTTTTGGGGTTTTGTATAATTTTAAATGTGTAATAATTAGAGGAGTTTAATGAAGTGAATTGTGGAATTTTCGGATGAGATTTGGATAGGTTTGAGAATTTCCAAAGTTTGGTATTTTGGCGGTTAAATAATGTAAAATCCGATCGTAGGATTTAAATCAATTTCTAGGAAAGGTTGTATTTACGACTGCCGAGTATGATATTAAAGTTTGGGTCGTTTCGATTTAAGAGTATCGAAGTTAGGCAATGATGAGCGTGTTTATGGCTCTCATTTATTTTGCCTATTTTGAATAAATATTGGATTTTTAGTTGAGAAATTAATTATATATTTGGAACAGGAAGTGAGGAGACTCAAATTAGAGAGACCTCGGATCGACGTCAGGCTTAGGCCTAAAGTTGTGAGCGGACCTTTGTTTTAAATAAAAAGCATGCGATGAATGATTTTATTAATCATTTATTTCTTCTGATGAGATTTATTGATTTCTCGCCTATTTGATAATTTTTCCTCCTTTGGAGAGATCCCGAAAATGAGATTTTCGGTGGATATATATATTTTGGATATTATGAATTTAGTATGTATATAAATGCTAGCTAGCCATACGTGCTTGGTCCGGCATAATGAGGTAAAATACCATTATGGCGTGTCGTGAGTGTTAGACACAAGCGTCATAGTCCTATATGAAAACTTCGTTCTTTTTCGGTTTCTTTAAGTTTTCATATAGGGAGTCCACACGTATATATACACCGTCCTTTTCGGTCATAATGAGGAAAAATACCATTATGGCGCAACGTGAGCGTTAGACACCAGCGTTGTAGCCTTGTATGAATTTCTATTTTTCTAAATTGTTTCTAGGATTCATACAAGGAGTCTGACGAGTGTAGATACATACGAATATATGTTTATATATAGTTCAGCCAGAGAGGCTCCATTTTATTTGAGTTTGTGACTAGCCAGTGCTAGTCGTGAAATTTGCCAGTTTATAAGTTGAACACTTTTGAGCTGCCGCATGCAGTATATTTTTCTATGAAATTAAAATGGGAATGCATAATTATTTTGGTATTAAATTATTTTTGTCCACTCACTCTAACGTTATTAAATGTCTTCCCCTGGGCCCTTCGTTTTAAAATGCCCAGTCTGCAGGATTGCATAGTTGAGATCGGGCGTACATGGAGAAGAGGCATAGTTAATAGTATAGCTTCCGCTCTTTTCTATTTATTTATAGTTCATTTCCTCTCAAATAGAGTTACTCTGAATATGTGGTTGTCGTATATGATATTTGTTAGATTAGTAAATCTATATTGTGAGAGGTTGTGATTTGTTGGGAGCACAAAGGCTCCAGGAGTCTATAAGGTTGGATTTGGAACCTTTAGACGTATTCGCAGGTTTCTATTAGAAGGGTTGTCCATTTTCAAGAGCGGTTGTACCGAATTTTACGGTAAATCTTTCCTTGGAGGTGGTCCCCGCACGATTTACTCTGGGTTCAGGGTGAAATTCGGGGTGGGTCGTGTCACCTTCACCCACAACCAAAAATATATACATTAAACCCAAGTATTCAGAGCTACTAGACACTAGCGAAAGTAAGAAAACCAGGTAGGTTAAACAGGTAACCTACTGGTGAAAGGTGGTGGAAATACGGGTGACTATGCCTCGTCTCCTACTAGATCCAATCCGAACTCTGCAGACTGGGCATTTTAAAACGAAGGACCCAGGAAAAGACATTTAATAACGTTAGAGTGAGTGGACAAAAATAATTTAATAACAAAATATTTATGCATTCCCATTTTAATTTCATAGAAAAATATACTGCATGCGGCAGCTTAAAAGTGCTCAACTCATAAACTAGCAATTTCACGACTAGCACTGGCTAGTCACAAACTCAAATAAAATGGAGCCTCTCTGGCTAAACTATATATAAACATGTATTCGTATGTATTTACACTCATCAGACTCCTTGTATGAATCCTAGAAACAATTTAGAAAAATAGAAATTCATACAAGACTACAACGCTGACGTCTAACACTCACGTTGCGCCATAATGATATTTTTCCTCATTATGACCGAAAAAGACGGTGTATTTACGTGTGGTCTCCCTATATGAAAACCTAAATAAACCGAAAAAAAAAGTAGTTTTCATATAGGGCTATGACGCTTGTGTCTAACACTCACGACACGCCATAATGGTATTTTACCTCATTATGACGGACCAAACATGTATGGCTAGCTAGCATTTATATACATACTAAACTCATAATATCTAAAATATATATATCCACCGAAAATCTCATTTTCGGGATCTCTCCAAAGGAGGAAAAATTGTTAAATAGCCGAGAAATCAATAAGTCTCATCAGAAGAAATAAATGATCAAGAAAATCATTCATCGCATGCTTTTCAATTAAAAACAAAGGTCCACTCAAAAATTAGGCCTAAGCCTGATGACGCTCCGAAGCTTCTTCTGCTCAGGCCTCCTCACGTCCTGTTCCAAATATATAATTAATTTCCCACTAAAATCCAATATTTATACAAAATAGGCAAAATTAACCGAGAGCCATAACCACGCTCATCATTGCCTAATTTCGATATTCTTAAATCGGAATGACCCAAACTTTAACTTTAATATCATACTCGGCAGCCGTAAATACAACGTTTCCCAGAAATTGATTTAAATCCTATGGTCGGATTTTACATTATTTAACCGCCAAAAATACCAAACTTCGGAAATTCACAAACTTATTCAAAACTCGTCCGAAAATTCCACAATTCACTCCATTAAATTCCTCTAATTATTACACATTTAAAATCATACAAAACCCCAAAACGGCGGCGCCGGCAGCGGCGGCCGGAGGCCAATTCCGGCGACCTCCAATTCCTATGAAATTTCAACAGCATCTTCCTCTCAACATCCCAAATAACTTTCATAACTAACACTAAGTCCAATTTCAAGCCTAACTAGGTTAATCGAACGAAAACATCCTAAAAGCCCTAGAATTTCAACTTCGAATTTTTCCTTACCGAGCTCAAGATGGAGTGAGCCTTTTGGAGGGGTTGTTGCACGGGATGAGAGCTACAAAACCGTACCAAGCTTGCCTGGATTGGTGGTCGGAGGAGGGAGTTCCGGCAAAGGAACCACCACGGCAGTCGCCGCTTTTGGGCGGTAGCTCTCCCTTACGGCGGCGCTAGGGAGGCTCTCGTTGGGCTAGAATGGAAGCTGGGTTGGAGGCTGACCTTTTGGGACCAGTGCGGCGACGAACGATGGCCGGACGGCGGCGGACGGGCGGCCGGAAAATCGGGCAGCGGGAAGAGAGAGAGAGAGCGTCGGGAGAGAAAGAGAGAGAAGAGAGAGAAAAAAAAGAGTTTTGGGCCTCACCCATCCGGCCCAACTCTTCTATATACAACCCAAATCCAAAATTTAACACCCCCAAAAAATAATACCCTAATAAAAATTACCTTTTACTAGCTAAAATTTACCATTTTTACCGTCGTTACATTTTTCTCCTACGAATAACTCTCCGAAATAATCGTCCCTCAAAACCTCTCTAGGGACTAATTAAACTATATCTCAATGTCGGAGACGGTAAAATTCTTATTATAATCAAGCTAGTAAATAAGATAAAATTTTACGGGTTGGGATATGACAATTCTCCCCTCTTTATAAAAATTTCGTCCTCGAAATTTACATACCTGTCATTCGAAGAGGTAGGGATACTGCTGCATCATTTGTTTCTCTAATTCCCAAGTAGCTTCTTCTACTTGATGACTTCTCCAAAGCACCTTGACAAGTGGGATTGTCTTGTTCCTAAGCACTTGCTCCTTTCGGTCGAGAATCTGAACCGGTTCCTCTTCATAGGACAAATCTCTCATCAAACTGATCGGTTGCTCTTGCAGCACATGAGAAAGATCGGCAATATACTTGCGAAGCATGGATACATGAAACACATTATGTATCCTGGCTAATTCTGGAGGCAAAGCTAACCGATAAGTAAGTGAGTCAACTCGCTCTATAATCTCATAAGGGCCAATATACCTCGGACTAAACTGGATCGCATTTTTCCATTTAGGCCAATCTACAACGTTGGTATTTTCTCAATGAAGTATGGTTTGATATCAAACTCATTAAACCACATCATCATGTACACCGATGTAATTTCTAAGTGTAGAGATCTCTATATAAATTGGTATTGACATTGAGGCGTCCCCCAATGATAACCATAATCCAGGAATAACTGACGAATGAGTATCATTGATCAAATGATCAAGTTGTGCCAAACTCGCATTCTTCCTTGGCGAGTATGTATCGAACCAAGTGGTCTCCCCCTAAACTGTGGGAGCCACGGCCTAGCGACACCATCTACCACATTTGTGGTGTCACCATGCCACCATCTATGGGTGACGACATGTCCTCTTATCCGGACATCAACATGTCCTTATCCAGACATCAATCCTTGCAGGCATGTTTGCAGCATGTATATGTGATCTCGTCACTTTAGGGAACTTGATGAGACACAGTAGGGACAAACCACTACAATTCTAAGTCATTCTACTTGAACATTCTTGTTCTTATCTCCCCCTAACGACGGGAAGACTGGCTCATCAAAGTGACATAAAAGAGATTGCATGTCAAGGTTCTTATATAAGCGGACAATAGTCGGAAGCTCATATCTTATTCAAAGACAATATTCATCAAATAACCCATCATTGTGCGCTTGTGGAGATGCAATTTGGCACATACAACATGTGGACGATATAGATTGCAGAACGTTAACTCAATCTGTTAACAAATATGCATACCGTTACAACCGTAACATAAAGATTTGAATGATGGTGGGTAACGATGAATAAGTAAAACTATGACCCTGCTACAATCCGTAGTTGTTGGTCTTACAGGTCCAAAAACAAACTGCTAGCCTCACCGCCGGGACCGGTCAAAAAGAAACCGGTTGAACCGACCGCCGGCATCACCGGACCTTTGTTTTACACTTCCTTTAACGGTTCACTATTCTCCAAAGCTCCAAACGCTACCAAATTTTGTTAGAAGGTAGACATGGGAGTTCGAATTCAGAAACCGCCAGTCTCGATGACAAAACCGGCCGAAACAGTACCGAACCGATCGTCGGAGTCACGGGACATCCGTGAACACTTATATTGAGCAGTTCACCACCTTCTATGTCTCCAAATGCCACGAAATTTTGTAAATAGGTAGGCTTGGATGTTAGAAATCCGTGGCTGCAAATAGAACCTCAAGAACCGGTCTAAAAGTTGATGAACCGATTCACACAATGACTAGTCCGCAAGCTGAAAAACCGAAAATTCTAGGTTTTTTCAACTTTTCAATCATTGTTAAGGTTCCTCATAACATCTAATTGTTATGGCTTGAGTTAAACCATTGTGAACATCACCATAGAATTATTATGCCTCAAAGTGAACAATGAGAAGCCATCTAGACCAACATCTTATGTATCATTCTTGTATAATCACTCACAGACATTGCAATTAATGTCTTACTTAGTAAACAACGACTGAGTATCTTGTGTATGCTAGTCTCTTTATTTTATTATCTTTAGCGTAGGAGAGTGTCGCTCCTAATCTTTGCTAAAGAATAGGCTTTACAAAACAAGTAACGAGCATGGCCAATGTGAGATCATAGGGGGTTCTTTTGCGTCATATTTACTTATGAAAGCATGAGTAGTGCCTCCATTATATAGGAGGATGACGCAAATAGCTTTAATGCCATTTATAGGTCGTGAGCATTGCTCATGGCTCTACCAAGTTGTATTTTGGTGATCTTTGATCTCAATGGTCACTTTGCTCAAAAGAAAGGATGTATGTGAGAGTCTTTACTCTTTAGTATACGGATCATCAAAACACGTCTAAAATTGTCCCGAACGATTTATGTTAAAGCTTACATGAGTCAATGTCTCCATTCTCATCATTGGTGACAATAACCGATTCAATTAACCGAATCTTAGTGACTCATGAATGTTGCGCATTCATTATAGTGATACATAAGAAATTCTCATCAATTCTCACAATGTGTTTCCAGGTGATGAACGTTGACGTGAATATCATTAAGTCATAGCACGATTTGATTGCTTCCTTATGCATAAAGAGCATGTGTGACCTGAATCATAACGCCATTAGGCATTGAAACTTGAGCATTAATACGCTCTTTGGTTATTTCTAATGATTTAGTCATCGTAGTCACAACGGATTTATAAAGAACTAAATCCATGAATAGTTGTCTATTCCTTGTAATAAGCTAAACACTCAATCTCTCTACATGTATAGACGAATGTAAAGACAACAGTCTTATGTCAAGACATAGAAACCGAAATATGTTAACAATTTCGATGGAGATTGAAAAAAGGTATTAGTTACCTTTATAGTGCATTACATAACATGTAATACTACATAAATGGACGAAACAAGGCTTAAAACATGCCAAAACTTGGCAAAATTGGTCGTGACCACCCATGGTCTACTATTGGATCTTGTAAAGAAAGAAGAGAATTTTTCAACATCCAATTTTGGATGACTTTTAGTGTAACACAATTTTCTTTTTGCAATTATGAATCCGCTCAAGAGTGTAAAAGACTACTCTTG
The DNA here is from genome assembly GCA_010134655.1 of Fragaria nilgerrensis. Taxonomy (NCBI): domain Eukaryota; kingdom Viridiplantae; phylum Streptophyta; class Magnoliopsida; order Rosales; family Rosaceae; genus Fragaria; species Fragaria nilgerrensis. The sequence continues at coordinate 24,297,258 of CM020982.1, forward strand.
TTTGTAATGTCTTTGCAATGGTATAAGTGTGCATTGTGCCACACTTGACATTACAAATCCTCTTTTGATCCAAAACCGATGTGCATTGCGCAACATCATGATATGCCAAGTGTGCATTGCGCCACACTTGGTTTAATTATGATGCCCAATTGTTGCGATTTCAACCTTTATAAACGTCACCTTATAGTAACTTTTGGTCTTTTGTAGTCCAATGTAGTGTCATGTAGTTATAATGCGATATATTGCATTAACATATAGCTTATGTAGATCGAACCATATATGCCAGACAAAATCTGAATATAGCCAACAATGATAATGAGGTCTTCACCATGAATTTAATTCAAAACATAACGACTAAGTAACTTTAGTCAAATATGTGAGGTGTATGTCTTCACAAAACTTGGAAAAATAAATGGATTTGTAGTCACTTAGACTAATAAACCGAAGTCATGTGCTTCATATTTTCCGCAATGTACCTTTTGCTTTTAAATTTGTAACTGTGAGAATAATATTCTCTCTTCTTTCATATAGTGAGTTTCTTGCTTCAACTCCATATATTTCTTGTATACATTGACCATAATATTGCTTTCATTGCAATTAGTGAACTGATGTAGAACCACATCAATAACATGATTTTTCTTTCATTTACTGGCTCAATCTTTTCATGACATATGAGGTTCGAAGCGTTGCCTCTCCCTCTTTTTAGAATTTGTGACACAAATGTCGTCACTCTTTTTTATGTCAAATTCAGGGCTTATGTTTCGGTCAATTATTTCAAACTACAAGATGGAAGATTGACTATTATCGATATACGATTATTAATTCCAAGTATTAAATTTGATCAAGACCAAGGTTTATGGTAACTCAATTCGATGTGAACCGTGACAAATTCCGTCACAAATCGATATTAACCGTGACAATTTCCGTCGCAAATTGATGTTTGTTCCTTTATTAACCACGACAATATTTCGTCGTAATACCATGACTTGTCAAACCGTTACAAATTTCAACTTTGATATGAGGGGTCCCAATCCCTCAATATCGTCCCACGTTATAAAGAAATGTGAGATGTAGAAGAAGGCTACGAGGCCCGGCTATGAAATTAAAATTCAAAAACGGCTACTTTTATAAAAGGTTACGTGCTAGTTTGCCGTGTAAGAGAAGTTGCCTTTGTAATTTTCATGCTTACTTCCATGCTGCGAAGTAACTCTCGCAATTCCATCGCGATCCGTCGCGCGAAAAATTTCATGAAAAATAAAAACATATAGTTAGTCATATTCACCATATATATGAAAACAATAAAACTAATTAAAGAATTACTTTAGTAAGTAAATTGATTTTACTCATGGAGTAAAAACTGTTTACCTAGAGGGGCAAATTTACCGTTTTACCCCTCGTACATTCAATTTGGAAAGACGGAGCGGGTCGGATCCTCTAATCCGGGTCGAGAAGATCCGGATCGGACTTGATTGCCGGACTTCCGTATGGCGACATTGGTTTCGGTAGGCAGCTAAAATAGGCTATCGACGCTCGGAGGTGGAGGAGAGATCGACGGACTGGGAGACGGCCCGTGGGGCTAAGCTGCTAGTGATCAGGGAGGAGCGGCGCTGCGGGCTAGCGAGGCGCGCTATGTTGGGGTAGGCGTCGGTGGAGCTACACCGGAGATTGTGATATGTGGAGGACACTGGAATCTAGGCTGGGCTAGAGACGCGCGCGCGGGCTGAGGTTGGGTCGTCAGCGCCGTCAAGAGTTGCCGGATCGGGGAGGGTGGGTGCCCAAAGAAGAAATCTAGGTGCCAGGGCAGAAAACGATTGGGTACGGCAAAGTTTAGGGTTTTTTTTTTTTTCAGGTTTCTAGGGTTTTCGGCTATGAACTCAGGGTCAAAGCAAAGAGTCTAATAACGTGTTGAAGGAGAAAAGATAACGAGAATAACAATCTACTCATTCATTGATAAAAATGCCTATTTATAGACATTACATAGAGTCTCCGAAGGATCTAGAAGTTCTATCAACTGTAATATATTCTAATAAAGGAACCGGATTAACCAATCTTACGTGTATTAGGACAAGACACATAACAGAAGGACGAAAATATAATTTCCTTAAACAAAGCCCACTTTTTATATGAAAATGTCAAAAGTCTTCATATCCTCACTACCAGAAGAAAGGCTTTAGCCGACGAAAATAAAAAAACCAGGCCGACGAATGAATTTTTCGTCGGCTAAAGTCCACGTTATCCGACGAACTTTTCATTCGTCGGCTAATTTAAATTTTCGTCGGCTATCGTCAACTTTAGCCGACGACAGTTTAATTTCGTCGGCTAAAATTCACAGACTATAGCCGACGAAATTAAACTGTCGTCGGCTAAAGTGCTTTATATTTACAGATCTGGACAGCAGCAGCTCATCTGGGAAAAAATCGGGAGAAGAAAAAACGGGAGAAAAAGTTTGGGTGTTGTCGAAATCTGTTCATAATTAGTTTGTGGAGCTATATATAGGTACGTATATGTATGTATATGTTGATTAATTGAGTTTTATTTGAGTTGATCGATATTTTGAATGTGATTGAGTTGATTGATTTTGAGTATGATTGAGTTGATTGATTTTGAGTACGTTGGATGTATATATATATGTGTTGATCGATTTGGTTAATGATTTGAATTGATAACATATATGAATTAATTTGTTGTTAATAAATAGTAGATATATATATATATATGTTAATTACTTTATAATATTATGTTGATATATATGGTATGAAGTTGTTGATGATATATATGAGTACATTGATAATGATTTTGTGATGATGTTGATCTCTCCTCTTGTTCTGAGTTGCTTGATTTTGCGTCTGTTGGCTGTATCTCTCTCTATTGTTGATTTGGTTGCTGCTTTGCTATAATCTCTGTCCCGTTGTTTCTCCGTAGTCGCTCTCTCTCTCTCTCTCTATGTTAATTAATTTATAATATTGTGTTGATGGTATATATGTCAATGATGATTTTGTGATGATGTAGATATATATATATATATATATCTATATATCTCTATAATATTGTTCTGTTCTTAAGTATATATATATCTTGTGTGTGTTCCTTCCTTTGTTATTAATTAGTTGTAGTACGTAGAATATATCCTAAATGAATTGAGATTTTATATATGACATGAAATTTCATTAATAATTAGCTAGCGTTATACATATATATTTTGTTATATTTTCAGGATATGGATAAGAGTTAGATTTCGCTTCCAAAATGGGACAAAAGATATGGTGCAGGAGTTATGAGTTTTATGGAATATACGCTGGCTAATGCTAACGGGAATACAATTTTCTATTGCCCGTGCACGAAATGTCAGTGTTGCAGCGATATGTATCGATTTCCTATTGACAAAGTATGGCAGCACCTGAGGAGTAACGGGTTTTGGGAGAAGTACACATGTTGGTTATATCACGGTGAAACATCATTAAGGGGTCCGCATGATCATGGCCAATTTTATGAGACAGGCAGTACATCCAACGATCCAACAACGACATTCATCAACAACATGTTTTCTTATGAGAGCGGTGTATGCGCTCAAGGACAGTATATGTCTGACCCGGTGCAGCCCTTCCCTAGAGTTGTCAACACTGCTGGTATTGAAAAATACAACAAACTGCTTGCTTTCCAACAGACCCCTGTGTACCCCGGTTGTCAGAAGACCGTTCTTGAAAGTGTGATGGACGTAATGAAGATTAAGGTTGAGACAAAATCGACCGTGAAGGCTGTTGATAATTATCTACAGTACACTGCTTCGATGCTGCCCTACGGTCATCGTCTTCTTACCACTCATCGTAACGTCCGATGTATCCTGAAAGATCTTGGGCTTTCCTACATCAAGATCCATGCATGCAGATATGACTGCGTTCTCTTCTGGGGTAAAGATCCAGAAGGGAATGACCTTGGTGGGCTTGACGCATGTCCGGTATGTCACACTGACAGGTATAAGCTGACTCCTGCAGGCAATAGGAAACCTGTGAAGGTACTTCGGTATTTCCCGTTGAGGGATAGGCTGGAGCGGTTGTACATGTCTTCACACACGACCAAAGCTATGAGATGGCACGCTGATAGAGAATTGCATGACGAAGATACCCTTATACACCCTGCTGACGGAGAGGCTTGGAAGCATATAGACAGTGAGTTTCCTCATTTTGTGTCAGAGGTCCGAAATGTGAGGCTCGGGCTCTCATCCGACGGGTTCAACCCTTTTGGCAACATGAGTCTTCAATACAGTGTATGACCGGTGATTTTGGTACCGTACAACCTTCCTCCATGGATGTGCATGAAGAAGGAATACAATATGTTGAGTTTGTTGATTCCGGGCCCGGTTATCCAGGAAAGTGTGTCGATGTGTATTTAAGACCTTTGATTGAAGAGCTTCAGTTTTTGTGGGAAGTTGGTCATCCCACTTATGACAAGTACATGCACGAGATGTTCCAGATGCATGTTATGGTTGTTGGTACCATCAGTGATTTTCCTGCCCGTGGGATGTTGTCGGGCAACGTTGTTAGGGGATACAAGGCTTGTCTAGAGTGCCTTAGATTGACCGTCCGGATCGAGCACTTAACCTTGTCGGATCAAGTTGAATTTTTTCCCATACATGTATTTTATCATGATTGTCAGATCTGACCGTCAGATTTCCGTTTCTCAAGTTTGATCATCATAACCACAACATGCCTACTAATGTTGTATAACTTATTTACTAAGTGTTAAGTAAATGTGAGGTTTCAAAAACAAACTATACATAAATCCTTCAAACGCAAAAAAGTCGTGAAATAAGATATGACCAGAATGGTAAAATACGTCCGCGGTTGAAAAATCACAGTATTCCGGTAAAGTTTCGGTGCCGATAGTTGCGGTCAATGGAATTTTTTATTCTTTCTCCCTATGAGTAGCCGTATCTTCGGTGGTTATTTTGCATAAAATTTTTATACGACTTGTTGCGTCTCATCGGTTTGAAACTATTTTCAGTTGAAGGTCCGGCCAAAATACGAAATTTAGACGGTCCAACGACCTTTTCCATGCGTTTAGGGGTTTGACTTAACGGATTGACCGTCCGGATCGAGCCCTTCACCTTATCGGATCAAGTTAAATTTTTCCCATACATGTATTTTATCATGATGGTCAGATCTGACGGTCGGATTTTCGTTTCTCAAGTTTGATCATCACAATCACAATCACAGTTTGACGAATGTATAAAAAGTTATATAGCCGACGAATTTCAAATGTTTAGCCGACGAATTTCATAGGTTTACCCGACGAATTTCATAGGTTAAGCCGACGAATTTCAAATATTTAGCCGACGAGATTATTATTTTAGCCGACGAAATTATTATCTTTAGGCGACGAAATAATAATTTCGTCGGCTAAAGTTTTCGGGTATAACCCAGCGCTTGACTGGTTGAAAGCCCTAGCCTCCGCCTCCTCTCCCTCTCCGAATTTCCCCTCCTCCGCCTCCGCTCCCTCTCCCGGTCGCCGCCCTCTCCCTCTCCCTCTCCCTCTCCCGGTCTCCGCCTCCTCTCCCTCTCTCGGTCTCCGCCTCCGCTCCCTCTCCCGGTCTCCGCCTCCGCTCCCTCTCCCTCTCCCGGTCTCCGCCTCCTCTCCCTCTCCCTCTCCCGGTCTCCGCCTCCGCTCCCTCTCCTTGTCCGGCCGGCCTCCTCCTCTTGCTGCTCCGGTCCTCCCTCCTCCTCCTCGAGTACATTTCTGAGCTTTAGTTTTATTTTGTGTTTGCTTTTATTTTCCGGTCAATTACAATGTTGTGGTGTTGTTAGGAAGTGTATATTTGTATTTAGGAAGTGTATATTTTTATTTAATAAGTGTATATTTGTATTTAGTATTTAGGAAATGTATATATTTGTTTTGTATTTTGTGTTTGCTTTGATTTTCCGGTCAATTGCAATGTTGTGGTGTTGTTAGGAAGTGTATATTTTTATTTAGGAAGTGTATATTTAGGAAGTGTATATTTGTATTTAGGAAGTGAAAATTTGTATTTAGGAAGTGTATATATTTTGTTGTTGTTGACTAATTGAATGAGTTTACATTTTTGATTTTGTGGCCTTGATTCAAATTAATATTTTAAACAGGATGAGCGGTAATATTAGATCGACGAAGGGTTCGAAGGGCCAAAGGTCTGAATCGTCTGAGAGAACCTCTAGCAACCCTCAGACGTTGTTTCAGGGCCGCATGACAGCTAGACATACGAGCCTTCTGCAGACGGCGCAGACGCAGCTAGAGGTGCCCCCTTCATCGAGGCAGCGGGGCTTCCCTCATTCCTCGTGGCAGTTGTTTGCTCAGCCCCAGACGGAGGTGTCTGCACTCCGTATGCCTGAGATACACCGGGCGCCCACTCCAGTACATGCATCTTCGGATAGTGGGTCATCTGGGGTACAGATGCCGCCGCCTCACCTATTCCTTCCGCGGATGATACTGGCCATACCTGCAGTCGATGACTCAGGGACGCCGATTTATCCACTGCCCCCGCCAGTGGCTCCATCAGCAGCGTACCGGTTCGTTCATTTTGATACGCCTCTTATTTCCACGAGGGTATCATCATCAGAGACGGAATCCGTCGCGTCCGCCACATCGCCCTCAGGTAATGAAAGATGAATGATTTACTACATTATAATTCTCTGATTTTAATAATCAATTTGGTTTATCATGTGATAGGCACCGTCAGAGCGAAGCCGGCAAAAAAGAAGAGAGGCCCCGTCACAGGGAATGCTCTCGAGAAGATCGTCGGTACCTCAGGGAGGATTGTCATCGGTACTGACGGGGATGGCGACATAGTATCGGGCGGGAAGTCAAGGACGTACTCCGGCCGCATGGGAGCGCTCATTAGGGATTGAGTCCCTATGTTGTGGTCAGACTGGGGCGAGGTCCCGCAGGAGGTTAAGGACATGGTCCATAACGCGATGTCGATGAGTTTACAAAATGCCTCAATAATATTATGTATTACATTGTAGATTTCTCGAAAAACTAAACTAATAAACGGTTAAATACAGGTGTGGTTTGAGGTTCCTAAGCCCTTGAAGAGCAGCTGGGCGGACGTTGTGCATGGTACGTTGGGAAGTTAATGAAAAAACAAAATTGTATGTGATATTAATAATATTTCTAATATTTTTGTTGTATCTGTAGGTACAAGGAGTGGAAGAACGAGTTGCGGACCCATTGGACTACGCACGGGAACGCACGTTCTGGTACCCTTGCTGAGTTCCAGTACAGAGAGTACGAGTGACATTGGCTTCTGACATCAGAATTCAACAACCCTCGTAAACAGGTATTTAAATAAATTAATTAGTTAATTTGTCATTAAGTACGTGCGTTTTTAAATATTTTACTAATAGTTTAGTTTTTTCTTTGAAGGCGGTTTCCCGGGCGAACGCTCAGAACCGGCAACACAACACAAGGAACCATCATGCTGGTTCTAGACCGTTCGCTGTCTTCATGGACGAGGTGGCCATGGAACATCCAGAGGTCAACCCGTACGTCTATACGTACGAGAAGGCATATCCTGACGCTCAGGAGGATATTGTAAGTCATCTTACGTTTTTAAATTTTTAATTTTACTTATATATATGTCAAAATGTTAATTAATAATTTTTTCCTATCCAATTAGGCAAAGGTGAGGGAGGCTAGTGACGAGGTGATGAGTGCTATAGTGAGGGAGACATGGCCGGACACGCAGGAGGAAGAGATGTCCGAAGCCATGTCCCGGATCGACACTTCGGATCCAACGGTTGGGGCGAGGATCATGGGCACAGCCTTCCCACCGCGAGCAAACAACTTCTACTGCCGGGGTCTAGGAAAGAAGGGCGAGGGGGTCTTGAAGACCACTCCAGGATTTCAACGAAAGGCAGCCTCGACCAGCAGCAGGACCACGACCACCAGAACGACTCAGCTGCTACAGTCGGGACTTCAGAGACTACGGGAACAGCAAGCTGCTCATGTTGCCTATAATGCCGCGCAGGCAACCTATAACGCTGCGCAAGCAGCCCATTATGTCGAGGTACATGCCATCTAGCAGGCCCAGCAGCGGCAGATGTTCCAGTACATGCAAGACTTTACAGCTGCCCAGCTCCAGGGACTTCCGCCTCCGCCCATACCGCTACCCCAGCCGCCGCAAGCTCCGCAGCAGCCCCCAGAACCGGATATTAATTTAGACGATCTAGATTTTGTGTAGTTGATGAATTATATACTTTTATGAGCTTGTTGTTGGTTATATGGAATTGTTTTTGTGTTTTTTGCAGCTTGCTTGGAATGGTAATTTAGAAATTTTGAGTTTTTTTTATACTGAAATGGACTTATAGCCGACGAAATACGCCATAATTCATCGGCTATAGTATTTTATAGTATTAATTATTTTTTAATAGGGTTAAGCCGACGAATTATGGAATGTTTCGTCGGCTAAACCATTAAAAGCCGACGAAATACGGTCTTTTTCGTCGGCTTTAGTTTTTTTTATTTTTTTATTACATACTATAGCTGACGAATATATTAAGATTTTCGTCGGCTTAAGGGGAAACGCCGACGAGTTGTTTCGTCGGCTATAGGAAGAGACAAGCCGACGAAATAGCTCGTCGGCTACTCTCTTATCTATAGCCGACGAAACAACTCGTTGGCTTTTCCTTTAGCTTAAGCCGACCAGTTATTTCGTCGGCTAGTCTCTTATCTATAGCCGACGAAACAACTCGTCGTCGGCTAAAGTCTGTAAGACTCGTCGGCTAAAGTCTGAGAGACTAGCCAACGACGTCTTCTGTGGTCGGCTAGCTATGGGACAATAGCCGACGACGGGACATGGTTTCGTCGGCTAAAGTCATTACCGACGACCCTTTCCCGACGACACTATAGCCGACGAAGTCTCGTCGGCTTATATCTTAGCCGACGAATTAAGCTAACAGGCCGACGAAAATTTTTCATCGGCTAAAGTGCTTGTCCTGGTAGTGCCTAGACAACTTAAGAGATTTAAAACATTGATAGTTTCGAAATTTTCACATAAAAAAATGAGTCAAGGTGTGAGGATTGTAATTTAGGGTGTGTAAATTTCATTCCCCATAAAGTTTGTCAATGGACCAAGCTGAACTTTTTTATGTTTTCTTTGTCCAACTTCAGATACATATGCCTAATCAGCATTGTAACATCACAGAATTTTGGTTTTTTATTTTTAAATGGAAAATTATTTTTTGAGATATTTTTATTTTGATTTCTATTATTCTTTCAATTCTTAATAGCTTTCGAAAATTATTCAAATTTTTAGTTTGTTAAATTTTGTCTTTTGTGCCCATAGGATTAAACTAGACGTCGTTGCGAGTTTGTAGGATTTTTCGGAGCATCGTTTGAAAATCGGATCTATTTTTAATGATTTTTGGAAGTTGGTATTATCCAAAATTTAATTAAAACATATTGGTGGCATGATCTGGACCGTTGGATCTCTTAAGCCGCTAGATCTAGGCCATCGATTTGGGTATGGATATACGGTGGATTAGTTTGGACTGGATCAGTACAAGCCCAGACCGACTCGGTCTCGAGCTGCTCTGCAGCGACGGAGCTCAGCTCCTTCCTCCGTCGTCTGGCCGCCTCTCGGCCTCCAACCGGTGGCTACGGCTTCGTCTCATCCTCCCCGACCTCCTTGTGATTCCAGCTTGAAGAGTGGAGCTCCGGTGAGAGAGAAAAGGAGGAGAGAAGGTGATTGTGTTTCCGATTCCGACGACGACGGCGAACGTGAATGGTACTGGAAGCTTCCTCTCGTCCTCGTGGTCTTCCCTCTGTCCTCAGTTTCTTCAGAAGAGGTCGGGAGAGAGAGATTCGAAGTGGAGAAGGAGAGACTAGGTTCGCCGGCGAGTTTTCGATTTCGGCCAAGTCGAGGTCTCTCACTGGTATGGGTAGCTTCATCTAGATCTCAGGAACCTTTCCATGTTGCTGGTTTTCCAAGACGAGCTCTGAGGAGGGAGATTCGAAGGGTTGAAGCTTCTTGGATTTTTCGACGAGTTTCTGTGTTTTTTGGCCACCGACAAAGGCAAGCGAGGTATCAATCTTCATCTACTCGTTGAGCTTTACATGTTTCTATAATTGAAATTGAGTTTGGATTGAGTTTAGAAGAATTTGGATTTGGGCAGAGGAGGAGCGCCGTGTGTGCTGCAGTGCACGGCGGCGGCAATGAAGGTGTTCTGACTATTTTATGGGTTTGGTTAGGCTTGGCAGTAGCATTAGAACATAAATATGTTTTGGTGTTGCTTGAATTCTGAAAATGGTGAAGTTGGGTTTTTTGAGCAGTGTGGTGTCTGGCCAATGTTCACGACGGCTGTGGTGATGTCTTGAAATCAGAAGACTTGTGTGAAGGAGAGGTTGAAGATGTGTATTATGTTTTGTACAAGTGATCATTTAATTGGTTTCGGTAGTTGAAAGTAGGGTGCTACGGATATCTTGGTTTTGTGATCAAAGGAGTTTAAGTAAAAGGCCCGCTCACCTGCGGGAGGGGTTTTGAGGGACAAAAAGGACTGGTCAATGGTGACCATTAGATCTAAATGAAACTGATCTGAGGCTTGAGACAAATTTTGCTCCAATTCGTGAGTCCACGGCTGATTACTCGATCCATTCTCTTTTCTCCTTTAAGTCCTTTCTCTCTCATTATCCGCCGTTCCTAGACATAGCTCCGACACCACCACCACAGCTCCGACGAAGAGCAACGAGTCTGATTCTTATTTGGGGTTTCTTCAATTTGAACGAACGGTAATGATAAAAAAAAAAAACAACAACTCTCAGCTTGCAAATGGGTTGCTATATTCTCCTCTTTCAGGTAAATTTGGAAGATGATTGATGACGAAAAGAGATTGAAGATCAAATCTTTCACTGGAAAACAACCCAAACGTTTCATCTTCTTCATACCCAGATCCAAAGATCCCATCTTTGTTTTCTTATCCGACTTTAAATGTTGTCCTTCATTCTCTTTCCCACCAAGAAATCTTCTTCCCCATTCTTTTTCTTCTGTAAAAATGAAACTTTCATTTGTTCACATTCTTGATTTCACCTTCAAATTTTTGTTCTTTGAGCTCTACTGATTAGTGGGTATGTATTTTTCAGATTTTGCAATCAATTTTGGGTATTGGAGGGTATTCGTTTAAGCATTGTTCTTGGGTTTCAATAAGGATTTTGGAGGTTTTGTAATTCAGCAATGGGGAGGAGGTGGCGGAGCTGCTTGGGAATGGCGGATAGAGAGAGAGAGAGGACTCGACATAGAGGAGAGAAGGGAATGATCAGCTGTGGACTCACGAATTGGGGAAAAATTTGTCTCAGCCTTAAGATCAGCTTCATTTAGATCTGATGGTCATTAGTGACTTGTCCCTTTTTGTCCCTTAAAAACCCTCCCGCAGGTGAGCGGGTCTGGTTTAAGTAAAGCATATATGCTTGTATAGTTGTGAGATATGGTGGTTACTGCAGGAATGGATAGTTGAGGTTCCATGATCTTGGTGCAAATGTCCAGTCGATAATTTTAAGATGTAATTGGTATTTTATGTAGTGAAGAATATGTTGTTTAATTAAGAGAGGAGATGGGGTAGTGGAGCAACATGAACCGAGAAGTGTTGTTGGCAATATGAAATAAGTTCAGAACCGAGATTGAGCAAGATGGGTGTTCACCCGATGTGGATTAATATAATTCTAAGCTCTTGGGTGTCCATAGCAATTGTGAGGACTTGGATGTCCTTAGTAAATTTTAAGGACTTGATCATATTGATTTGAAGTGATTTGTCAACATTTTCGGAATGAGGATTTGGTCGATAAGGCAAGGTGGGTGTCCTTAGTAATTTAGGATTCGGTACGAGGATTGAATGCAAGTAGCAGGATTTCAGAAGCAGAAGATAAAGAGTTCATAAAGCAAGTAGCAGTGTTACTAATTTTAGCCAGCGTCGGAAGTAGCGCTTGGATTCCAGGTAGGGTCTCTCTTGGGGAACCTTTCTTTAAATTGATAATTATGTTATAATTGAAATGAGTGATTTGTGTGTCATTGAGTGACTAACTCGTGGTTATTATTGTTTTTGTTAAAAGCATGTGTAATATGTGATTTTATATGATCGATGTTTTCGCTTATCAGAAAAGCATGCATTGAATGTTATGATACGAGCATTGATATTCGTTGCATACATTATGCATCGTGAGGAATTGTGAGAAGTGAGAATGGTGATTTTGGAGAGGAGAATGAAATTATTAGAACATATACATTTTGTGTAGTTGAGTTTCCTCATGGGGACTTCCAATAGCTATGATCAGCCCACCTACGCAAATGAGTCAGGAATGTATGCCCTTTCGACGTATGAGTCGATAAAACGATCTTTCGGGTTTCGGGACTGGGGACCATGAGGTTAACAAAAAACTAACAAAAGAGGTATAGAACTTTATATATTACTGATTTGTTAGGTCGTATATTCAAGACATCTACATGGTATGAGACGTGTAGACACCTTGGGTGTATGGACTAATTAGCCAGTAATAGAGTGGAGGGAGTGCATTAACATTTATGCAACGCTTTATTGTTATTTATATGAAGTATTGTTTATTATTTGATAACTTGTTTGGGCGACGTAGTAAGTATAATCTAAAAAGGTTTGACCCTATTGAGCGTAAGCTCACCCCTATAGATTTTTGTTCAGATTTATACGAGGTACGCTACGTCTTTCGAGAAGTATAGTTTAGCTGATGTGTACGAGAGCATAGAAGAGTTACTGAAGATTAGAAGTGAGATAGATCGCAATGGCTCATGTTTTTGTCTCTGTAATTGTTTTTGTTATTATAAACGTTTTATTTTCTTTTATTTTTAACAATTTCTGAAAAAGTATTTGAAATTGTTTTAGTTTCTTTTACTTTTTCCGCTCACGCTTCGGGTTCGGCGTCAGGTGCCTAGAAACCACTGACACCGGGTCCGGGGTGTGATAAGCATACTTTGGACACGCTTAGACTTGATATAATCGCCATGTTATGACATCTGAATCTGAATTGCATAACATAATTTAAGATCAAGATTTATTCCACAATACACAAACACAATACAACAAAATTACAAAACCAATTCCAAGGCTTTTCCTAGTTTGTAATGGGATATCACCATAAGGACCATCATCGAGCGAGATACCATTGATGGTTGTCATCCTCGTCAGTGAGATAGCAACAGCAAAAACGACACAACCTGCAAACACACAAGCAAAGAATATCTTCTATGCTATACTACTTCTTTCTAACAAAATGAGACTGTTTCTCAATGAATAACATAGTTAACACAAGGACATTCTAATTATATATATATATATATAAACACTACTTGTGCCCTTCCCATAAAGATCCAAGTCTTTCTTTATGTTTATCAGATACCAGTCTCAAGGTTTATCTCAAACTCAATGTCAATCAGGTCAATCGACTAATAAGTCTCCAACTTCTAATGAGAGACATATACCTCATTAGATAACAGGATAAAGTTTTACATATATGCTTCTACTGATTTTACTCAAGTTTAATTGACTATTTCATTAAGACAAGGATAAATGCAGAGTCCAATATTGTTTTCTAACACGCCATACCCGCTTGCCATCATCAAGGCAGCAACAACAACTATCAAACGCAATCAACCGCTCATTGATGGGCGTTAGAACACACCCTCATCATCCGCGTCACCAATACCGCTCAGCAGAACAAGAAAAGAGACGTCAATCCCACATCAAAGAGATACAAAGGTCTCATACACCTTCAACTTATAAATGGTAACTTTATCTCTCCTCATTTACTACATAATTACTACTTATCTGTTGTTACTCTATCAACATAACAACTGACTTAGGCATCGGAGCGTTGAAGACCGCTTAGAAGTGATCTCCCTTCCTAACGTCACTTGTTGTTCTTATTGACAGGTATCAAAGGACCAAGAGTACGTATAACGCTTGACATCATCTATAATTGGTTATACAAAGGGATTAGGAAGCCGTTAATTCACTGTACCAACATTAGGCATCATATTTGCTTCAAGTTGAGACATTAGGTTCGCTTGTCACACTTCATCAAAATACTAGCTAGTTTGATATACCATGTAGACAATTTACAATCATATTCATTATTGTGGTTAATCCTCTGTCTGACAGTAAGATGCGGAAAACAAAAGCACGATCATAACTAATGACACGTTTACTAACTTGGAATTAAAATTCTCATGAAACGGTATCAACAAGAATCAGTATAAGAATATTTCATTTCATTCTATTGTTTACTTACCATAAGGAATCAAAACATAATGAAACTAATTATGATTGATGTTGTTTACTTACCATATGAAATTAGAATTAAAACGAGTTTGATTACTAAAATACCACTAAAAGAAAAGAAGCTAGAATATTTGCAATTTTATTGTTCTTCTTTGTGAAGATGTAAATATTCTGGGATGATATATTCATCAGACCACTTGAACCATATATAGTTCACTACTGTAATCACCTGTACCATGCATATAATAAAAAAAATATGAGAAAACTCAAAGGATCATCTCTATTAATTAAGCCAATTTGGTTAAATTTTCAAAAATCCCAATAATTGCCCTTCTTTGATCAAACTGTTTTAGCAAGAAAATTTTATGTTGCATGGACAAAATGGTAAAAGGAAACAAGAATAAAAAGAAAGATTGATAGAAATAACCAAGGAAGAAAAAATCGATATTTTCGCCGAAATATCGTTTTTTTCACACACCGAAATTTTTTTCTCACCCCGTAAATTTTGGTCCGAAACTATCGATATTTTCGATACTTTCGATATCTGGTCGAAACTGTTGAAAGCACCCAGAAAAACAGCAATAACAATGGCTACTGTTCTATACCTTCCAACTAAAACAATACCTTCCGAGTTCCGATCATCCAACTTCTCAAATTCTCAACACTGTAATCCAATATATCAAACAACCAAAATCAAAAGTCAACCACATACTACTGCTGCAAACACCAAACACAGTGACCTGATATGAACGACAAACCCAAAATCATCAACTCCTCCAATTCTCGAATTCAAACATCTGCAATCACTCACACCAATTCAATATACTAATGAGGCCGGAAACCAACTCCCAAAACCACCGCCATCGCCGCCGTGCACAGCGGCACGTACGGCAATCCTCCACTGCCTAAAACCCAACTTCCTCCAAACCTCAACCAATCTTGAATTCAAGCATATAAATAGGTAGAGCTCGACGAGTAGATGAAGATTGATACCTGAGTCGAACACAACTTCACCGGAAAACACCGAACCCTCACCAAAAAAACTCAGAAGCTTATCTCGTTCGATTCTCTCTCATCTGACCTCGTCTGGACAAGCTAAAGCCCCAGGGACGTCGAGGATGAGGAGATGAAGCTATCCACACCGGTGAGATATCACGACTTGGCCGGAATCGTAAACTCGCCGGCGAACCCAGCCTCTCCTTCTTCTGCTCAAATCTCCTTCATCGAAGCTCCTTTGATAAAATAGAGACTGTAGGGAGGATGGGGAGGACGAGATGAAGCCGTCGCCACCCGCCTTGCTCCTCGCCGTTGCCAGAGGACAAAGAACCATCTGGGTCGATCAGTCGCTGGCGAGAGGCTGGAGACGGAGTCGAGGTCGGTTTGAACTGATCTGGTCCCATTCTCTCTTCCTCTATATAAAAACCATCCAACGGCTGAGATTCAACCGACATAGAATTTATATTTTTAATTAAATTTTTGGATAATACCAACTTCTAAAAATCATTAAAAATAGCTTCGATGTCCAAACGATGCTCTGAAAAATTCTACGAACTCGTAATGACGTTTAGGTTAATCTTATGAGCTCGAAAGACAAAATTTGACTAACCAAAAATTTAGATAATTTTTAAAAACCACAAAGAATAATAGAAATCGAAATAAAAATAGCTTGTAAATAATTTTTATTTTAAAAATAGAAAACTGAAATTCTAGGATGTTACAAATTTCTCCAACGTAGAAATTTTCCCAAATTAATCAACTTACAACAAGTCAACAATATCTCAAGGAACCTTTGAAACTATAAATCCATTACGAAGATGGTAAAACTCTTATTAACACCATGCAAGTGAAAAGATGGTAAAACTCTTATTAACACCAAGCAAGTGAAAATTTTGTACCTCATAGGTCTTCTACGTGGTTTTAAAGTACTCATGTAATTCCATGTGAAATGTATTATATGTATATAAGGCGTGATGACCTAGCCTCCTTTTGGGTTTCCAGCCATTAAAAAAAAAAGATGTTTAAAGTAAACTTTTAAGAATTATTAACGGTTCAGCACTCACATTTTTACCTTAACTTATTACAACTCCCTATAGATCAATGTTTATTCAAGGTTTTCATTTCAAATATAATACATAATATAGAAAACAAACATCTCTTAAAGTTTGGTTTAAAATTTCCTTGTTTTTCTTTAAATTTCCGTCAATTTTCTCATTTTTTTACTGCAATCGATATTTCCCCGAAATTTCCGTCGAAATTTTCATATTTTGGAGGGTCGAAATTTTCTTTATTGGAAATAACCGTTCGGGGTAAAAGTGGATAACTTCCATAGTATGAAAAACTGATTTAGAACAATTTAAGGATTATATATATAGAACAGTTTCAGTTTCCTTCAAAAACTGATTTCCAGTCACTCTGTATTACTCTCCCACGTTTGCTACATCGCGCATAAATGTGGAACAACAGCCAAGTTCGTGCAAAGGGAAGATTTTTGGTAATTGATAGTGACGTTGATCAGAGAAGTGGAGACCAAATCATTGACAGGTTTGCTTATCCAAGTTGAACTCAGAATTGTTTTGAATGGCTTTTGTTTGTGCTTTGTTGCTGTAAGATACCAAGAAGAGTTGTTACATGATATGTTTGAGCATCTGATTCAGAACTTTTCAAATAGAAGTCTCAAACGTCCAAGTTCCAGTTTGGGGTTGGAATGATACACTTGCTACACTACTGACATTCTTTTGTTGTTTTTCTTTTCTTTTATCATACTTGAAGTTGCAGCGGCAAGCAATCAAAGAAATCGCCACCACTCTAATCTGTTCAATCAGGTGAAATTTCCTTATAAGAGCCTAAGATATCGTTTAATTAACTTAGTCACTCTCATTCTCAATTTTCGTATCTGCATCGTTTGTGAGACCTTCACATATCTGCAGTGGCGGAGCCAAGATTTAAACTTTGGGGGGTCTAAACATTATAGCATAAGTGTATATTAAAATTTTATAAAAAGTTATCTGAGTCAATATTTAATTTGATCATCTTTAAATGAAGCAAAATTTTATTGTATACATCTTATAAACTCGTGCAACATTAAAAATATTATACGAATAAAGAAAGTAGTTATTTACGCATCAATTAATACTTCACATTTTTTGTTTTGGTAAATTCATTAAAGATCAATCAATTATATAGATACATTTCTTAATATAATTGATTTGTTATTCAAGATTAATCGATAGGTAGAAAATTTAAGGAGACTTTAATGATAGAGTTAAACAGATTTTTAATGATAATTAACTAATTAAGCACCTAAACTTCAAGATTAACTGATCGCAGGAAGGCTAGTTATAGTTTAATTTAAATCCCCCTATCAATCAAATCCATCAATCAAAGATACACTGCAGTGCACGTGCTCTGAGTATAACTCAATTTTTATTGCAGCCCCTAATGTGCCTTTTTTTTTATACAAAAGAAATTTGTTTGCGTGTGGGTTCCACACAACGTCAACATTGCCGTTGGTGACCCCTCCGATGTTTGAAGTTTGAACAATGGAGCCTACATACGGCAAAGAAATAAAAGAGATACACATGGGTGATGTAGGATAAAATGTAGAGACAAAGAGATAGCAAGAGAATCATTATCTTATTCATTGATAGGAGCCATTTATATAAGGAATTACACAATACCAATATGGTAAGGATAATGAATACATAGATTTAGTCAAACTACATATCCTATTGTTATAAGGTCAATGCACACATGAAGAATATCTCGAAAGATACAGAATATCCTAGAACACTCCCCCTTGTGCCGCGCGCTGATATGCCGATAGTGACATGTATGTATGTATGTATGTATGTATGTATGTATGTATGTGACATGTATGTATGTGCTAGACTCCTCCTGAAGTTCGCACATCCCCCTGATCTTTACATCAATTATAGGGCACTTCCTGATTCTTACTAATCACGGAAATTTCAATAACTTAGCATGTCAATGCTCTTTAACATGTCTTCAAATGTGGCATTAGGCAATGATTAACTAAATCATGTCATATTGTCCTCAAATGATCTTTTACACTTAGATCTTGAGGAGAAGGCCGCTTGTGAACTCAAAACATAAGTTCGTGCAGAAAATCAGATTTCTGCGTAGCATGATCTTCAATTACTAGAACAGTCGTAACTTCCTCTAGGAAATACATATGAACAAACCGTAAACGGTTTTGGAAACTAGACTCATTTAGCTTTCCAACCGTATATTACATACGTTTTGGTTTGTCAGGAGCTATTCATAAAGTCCCGTCGAAGTTGACTGTTTTGCCAAAATCAGATTCTTGGACAGATTCGTCCTACTTTACGAAAATGGCCATAACTCACTCAATAGGATATGTATGATCAAATGGTTGGTGTCCCTGGAAAGTAGACACATAGACCTTTCCAATGGTACCAATTTTACCATTTTTCAGTGAGTGAGATTTCCTATAGGTCTCGTGGAATTTAACCTACAAAACTTGGCAGATTCTGATTTCGTTTTTGATGTGTCTTTCTTATATAGGGATAGAATAAGCCTCAACCTTTCATACCATTAAATATTGAAAAAGGAGTTACTGCCATTACATTGGCATTGTGTGGGTGCATAGCTACACTTAGCTTTATAACTTTTCATAGCGAATGAGATGTCAAGTCTTTCGTATTGTGTTGAGTATATTGATGCGTCTTATTGTACTTAGATGAGAACTTCATCTTTTAACACATATTTGTCATCTTGCTTTAGACAAAACAACGGATCTCTCTTTAGAGCAAAGACCTTGACTAATCATGGGAGTATATGTAGGCCTCACTAGTTATAAAGCGCCTAAGCCAATTGATGAAAAATCATTATCAATACAGTCATCGAGTGTCTTATCGAGACCGTTTCTTCCCAAGATATTTTTCTTCGGATGTTGATACATATTAGCATCTCTTGATCCATCAAGAGTCCATGTAAATCCGAAATGAACATGCAAAGGCATAATTCACCATATCCCTTCCCAATCAAGAAGAGTCTATGTGCGTTTCAATACCTTTAACAAACGCGTGCTCCTGTGGTCTAGAGCAACTTGATTTGGATGAATGAAGTCTGTTTAAGATCTTCATGTATATCTCTGATCCCATAGAGATGTTCTTATGACCACATTCATAGTATGCATGTTCAGTTATTCAGAAACTACCAAACTGACAAAGTAGTGGAGTTCAATGACATCCATTACGAGAGCATATCTCATCGTAGTCAATCTCAGTGCGTGTTAGTGAGAGACCTTGCGCCATAAGGTGAGTCAAAGCTCTTGTTCTCACTACCCTATCTAACAAATGCATAGTTGATAGGGTTTAACTTGCGGTGTCGACATCACCTGTCCAAGGACCTATCTCTTTGTTAATGCTGGATCACATCTTTCCATTAGGCCAATCAACTAAGTTGATATCCATCAACGAAGGGTGGTTCGATAGTAGACTCATTATCCCATGTCCTTATGTACACTAGTGTAATACTTGTAGGGATCTCTATATGGATTGGATTTGATATTGAGGCGTCCCCCAACGATAATCACAATACAGACTTCATGAGACGGATTTGAGTATCACTGATCAATGGATCAGGTTGTGCTAAGTTCGCTTTCTTCCTAGTGCGAGAACATATCAAACCTAAGGGCCTCCCTCCTTTTAGGGAGCCACACGGCCTTGTGACACCAATTTTGTCACTATATGATGTCACCATATCACCATCCATGGTGATGACGTCAAGACCAACACATTTTGGTCGCGCCATGTCCTTTTGTAGGACATCAATCCTTGTAGACATATTTGTAGCATGTGATCTCGTCACTTTAACACTTTAAGCATTTGGGATCAAGATGAGACTTAGTGGGGACAAACCACGACAATTCATGTCGTTCCACTTGAACACTTGTGCTCTTATCTCCCCCTAACGGCGGGAATATTGTCTCATCAAAGTGACAATCCGCAATTTAGCGGTGAATGAGATCGCCTGACAATGTTTCTACATATACGGATTATAGGTGGAGGTTCATATCCAACCTAAATACTTCTTCATCTCAAATGACCCATCATTGTATGCAGTGGCAATGCGATTTGGCACCTAGAAATAACATCTAGCCGAGCTCAAGGATTGGAGATCCGTTTCAATCCTGCCGAGCTCAAGAATTGCAATTTCGTGTCAATCCTGGTATACAGTCACGAACTGTAGTACAACAATATTCAATGATGGTGGGTCGTAGATGAATAGTAAAGCTGCATGCAAATATTGCATAGCCCCAAGACGCAATAAAAAGATTAGTGCGCATCAATAATGTTCGAGCGACAAGCTAAAGTTGCTTGGTCGTAGCCTCGGTGAGATCATATTGCGTGTGAACATAGGGTACATGACACTTCAACTTACATCCCGATAAACTTTGTTAAAAAATGGGTAGTGATCCCATAAAAGTATAAGTAGTAGATAATAGTGTAACACGTGACCAGTGTGTTAACACTTCAACCAACACCATAAAGCATAAAAAGATGTCCGCAAGTTGGTTGTATCTATATACATAGTTTGATGTAAGAATAAAATGTTCACTTTTGTGTCATTTAACATAGGAGAGTCTCACTCCTAATTTAGATAAAGAATAAGCTTTTAAAACGAGCAATGAGCATTGCAGGGGGCCAATGTGACATCGAGGGAAGGCCGGTGCACCTCAATTGCTTGAGAAATTGACCGGATGACCTCCAAAAAGTTGGAGTCGTGTTCGGGTGACGTCAATGTCCCCCGAGTCACCACCATGCTTCATGGTGATGCTAGATTTCGAATGTCTTCGTTTTGAGTAGAAGAATGGATGTCCATGAGAATTTCTTAAAATTTGGATCATTATATCTCTTCCAGGTTGACCAATTTGATCAAACCAAAGCCTATATGAGTCGGTGTCCCAAATATCATGTTTGGCGACAACATGAGATTCGATACTCGAATCATAGTGACATACAATCCACTAAATTGACTCATAAACTTCTCTAAGATGCATTTCAATCCGCATTCATGAGAATGTATACACAAAAGAATTCTTATTCATTCTCAAAATGTGTTTTCAAATGAAAACTATTAGCAGGAATGTCTTTAAAGCTCAATATGGTTCGGTTGCCTCTCAATGCATAGAGGGTATCTGTGACATTGATCATGGTGCCATGAGGCATCAAGATTCAAGCTAAACCGCATCCTTGAATAACCGGTATGATTCAATCATTGTAGTCACAAAAGATTTACAAAGGCACAAAATCCAAAGATAGTTGCCAGTTCCTTAGAATGTTGTGGATAGTTCCACTATCTACGAAGCACTCAATGTATCGATGAAACATATCTACAAGAAGGAGTAGATATGCGAGTTAATAGTTCCACTTGAACCATTTAGAAGGATTGAAAGAAGCTACAAAAAGCTGCAATCCCGAGAGTGCATAAAAATTTCCACGCAGAATGAGCTTTGCGCACTAAAACAGCCATAACTTCTTCGTTAAAATAGATATGGATGAACCACGAAAAGTTCTGAAAACTACACTTGTAGAGCTTTCCAATGATATAAAGCTCACTGTTTGATTTGTCCGGATCTGTTCACAAAGCTCAAACGAAGTTGACTGTCCAGAAGGAACAGATTGCTGTTTTTCGCAGAATTGGCATGTGCGAAGCTGTGAAGCTTACATATGGCGTGTAGGCTTTTGCCTTAGCCAAAAGTGACGTGTGTATGATCAAAACCAAGTCCTTTCGGTCGTTCTAAGGTCGTAAACTCCATGACTAGTTAGCAAAAGCTCCCTGACATGAACATAAACTAACTCAGAAGACCTAGAGGATTCGATCATGATGATAATTTTCCAGCTTTGATAAGTCTTCAACGTCTTTTGCAAGACGACAATTGGTTTAATAGCGTAGGGGGATCTAAAATCAAAAGCTTTTGGTAACTCCAAGTCAGTATGACCAGACATGTCCATGGAGGGTCGGTAGTGCGAGGCACACTTAAAACCACTATCTCCTTAATTTTGGACAATTCTAAGACATCACACTGAGTTTGGATGAGCCTAGTTGAACAATTGATGATGGAAAATCCGCTATAGGGTAGAAGACTTAACCGGAAATACGTGGGCGATCCTCCTTGAGGATGTAGTGCCATGAGTCATCTTCAAAGGAAGGGACCAAAATCGGTACAATATGTCATGTTTCTAAGGACGATGTAAGTGTACATCTTGATTGTAAATCAATATGAACCATAAGAGGAGAATAGTTTCACTTTGAAAAAATTCTCAAGGCATTCATTATTGCTAATGTGAGTACATCGAGGTCTCAAATAGACGAAGGACGTCGATACAACGCCTTAATAAATAAAGCTTGGAAAGAAAATCAATGTCTAGCCGATGACGTCAAAGTCATGGGTAGCTAGAGCAGGATCCGAATCTTTGATCATGAGGATGATGTTCTTGTCCTCATATTGATTTTTCGTATCTTTTTGTATGCATTCACAATTTGAAGGAGCTTGACAATCTTGAACCAGTGATCCGAAGATCTATAACGGTTGCATTGTCATGAGCTGACGTGAGTAGTTTTGACAAAATGGTGTCTAGACCGGGAGTGTCGCCATTAGGGTCGGTGCCATCTCCCCTCTTTTCTAGACATCGGCACAGTATTTTCTGTCGATGTCGTGACCCATATTGTTATCCTAACACTAGGGGACAAATCCATATATGTACGTAAACCCGAATCCGCTAAAGATTATGGATCAAGATGCCACGAAATATCATCGACGATATGTAGTCAAATAAGGTGGTAAGTAATCCACTTGACTTAATAACTCAACAAGTTGAGTTAGATGGATGTTTCAAGAAACACTCCATAAGTGCATTCCACAGTACTTTGTGGTCATTACTTTTTGCACAGATTGCCATTGAAGGCCTTTGTCGATGTGGCGCGTCAAAGACTTTGAGCGCATGAGATGTGAAATCTCGGCATCTAGGTTTGTTAGCCTGGGGTTCAAAACATGTGGTTTAATCCTTTCCAATAAAAGGTTCCACAGATACCAAGCGAAGATCCGCCTTAGGTATCTAGTACATCAAAACTTAAAGAGTAGAATGTTATATTGCTCTTGCATACAAAACCAAGCTGTTATGAGACTCGATAGAGGTCACAAACAATGATTTTAATGGTTTGTCCTTCGAATTGATCACACACAATCTGGAAAAGCCGCAAATTGATTAACCACAATTCAAAAAAGGGTATCGGAAAACACAATCCGGTGATAGGTCGGGGTTGATCATACACAACCCGGACAAGGAAACAAGAGTGATCAAACACTCTTGACCCGCGAATAAAATTCCGGGATTTTTGGTACCTGCACACACAAAATCCCAAGCATAGAATGAAGATGGAGAAGGGAGAAATGATTTTATCCCCCCAAGTTATTCCAAAGTAAATAGCTGTAATATTAAAGCTTACTTACTAGTTTGCTAAATAAACTGCGTTTATAAGAGCTCTGATGAGTTTGAGTCGATTGCAGGCTTCGACCGAGGGTTCAGAACCTTTCTGGCTTTCCTTAGAAGACAAGCAATCTTGAAATCTTTGGTTTCTAGAGGCTGCCGAGAGAAGAAACAACGTTTCGCCTACTTCTGCTTCGAATTTGGGGCTAAAAGTTTGACAGAAGGAGAAGCTCTGGATGGGAAAGCTTCTGTCAAAAATTCAGGTTGATCGGAACAAGGGAAGGTGGTGAACCGGTGGTCGGTAGTGGCGGTGGTCTAGAATCTTCCGGCGGCCGGTTTGGAGACTTTCCGGCTGGTTCTTAGGGTGAGGCCGGCGGCGTTGGATCCAGGACGGATAGAGCTTTTTGGGGATATAAAATTCCTGCGGAGGGTAGTCGGAATTTTGGTCAGAAATCGGGAAAAACAAGGCTGACCGATTTTAGGATTTTGGAAAACAAATGGTGGACTATTGGCTCTAGGGTTAGAACAAAGTGCATGATAATGTGATGTAGGATAAAGTGTAGAGACAAAGAGATCGCAAGAGAATCATCATCTTATTCATTGATAGGAGCCCTTTATATAGGGAATTATACAATACCAATATGGTAAAGATATGAATACATAGATCTAGTCTAACTACATATCCTATTGCCATAAGGCCAAGACACACATAAAGAATATCTAGAAAGATACAGAATATCCTAGAATAAAGAGCATATTTTATTATGATTCAACTTCAATGGGCGGTAGGGCTACAACTACATGTGATCAACATTAAACAATTTAGGGTTTAAGAAACCTAAATTACCAGACCAAACAACATTAGACAATTTAAGAAACACACAACAAAGTAAATTGGCTACTCGAATACGTATCAAGCTAGCTAGGAATTAGTCTGAATTACCACACGTTGCAGCAAATTCTTATTGCACAGGACTAGGTTGACTCGTGCCCTGCCCTTGAGTAGTTGCTGCACCAGCTGCTTGCCCTTGAGTAGTTGCTGCTACTTGATTTCTTGGATTTGTATGTTTGTAGTTGATCCATTCAGGATCAAACAAACCCCTTCCTTCAGACGGTATAACCATGGCATAATCTTGATATGAAGGTCTAGGATTTCCTAGATTGTCAGACGGCATAACCAGGGCACACTCTTGATATGAAGGTCTAGGATTTCCTAGATTGTCAAACATTAATGTATCTTGAATTTAGTCTAGGACACGCTCTTGGTGTGTGAACTCAAGTTGCTTAAACGACTCTTTGAATCTCCTGAGCCGGAACTCCTCCTCACTCTCCTCATGCAGTTTCTCAATTGTATCACTGATTTCAACTTCGCCGAAAAGTATAAGTTGAACTGGGTTTCTTCGAATATTGGAGCATATTTCTTTGAACCAAATAATTGCTGTACCAAACAAGAATTCGTCATATGGATCAGATGCACTATGCAGTTGCAGTCCATAAACTTCAGGCCAGATAATCTTTCCCCGAATGGAAATATGTTTAGTGCAGATCACTTGAAATCTTCTAAACCTGAAATCATCCTCACTTTCACCGAAAAATTTCTCAACTATGACATTGGCAGGGTCGACCCCTTCCCGCTTTATCCGATCGAACATGTACTTGATGCTTAAAGCCTAGTATAATGAAAAGCAAATTACCAGACATGCAACCGTATGAAATACTCTTCCTCTCCCACTTATGCCTGACCCTGAAATTTACTATATAACTATTGGTTGATCACTGTTCATGAATAGTGATTCAATGTTCATAAGCACTGTTTCAAGAACACTGTTGGGCTTAGGTCTTTTTTTTTTTTTGGCTGAAAAAAAAGAGTAGATTGGGTTTCGCAGTTCGCACACTATCTAGAAATGACCCTCTAAAATTTGCTCTGTTCTGTCTCTGATGAAAAGAGTAGATTGGGATAAGAGTGAAACAAAGAATCGAGGAGAAAGAACATAAGAGATATACTCTTACTACTATGATAAGTGCTTTGTTGTTAAGTATTTCAAATTAAATCTATATAGATCTTGCACTTTGATACATTAGAAATGAGAAGAAAAGAAGAAAAATTATGAACACAAATCTCGCAAATCCCGCGAACAGTGATTTACTGTTCATCTACAGTAAAAAACAGGGTTGGGCTTGGGACTTTTTTTTTTTTTTTTTTGCTAAAAAAAGAAAGAGTAGATTGGGCTTCGCAGTACGCATACTATCTAGAAATGACCCTCTAAAATTTGCTATGTTCTGTCTCCGATGAAAATAGTAGATTGGGAAAAGAGTGAAAGAAAGAATCGAGGAGAAAGAACGTAAGAGATATACTTTTACTACTATGATAAGTGTTTTGTTGTTAAGTATTTCAAATTGAATCTATATAGATCTTGCACTTTGATACATTAGAAATAAGAAGAAAAGAAGAAAAATTATGAACACAAATCTCGCAAATCCCGCGGCAAAGCGTGGGTCATAATCATCTACAGTGATTTACTGTTCATCTACAGTAAAAAACAGTATTGGGCTTGGGTCTTTTTTTTTTCTTTTTTTTTTGCTGAAAAAAAAAAGTAGATTGGGTTTCGCAGTTCGTACACTATCTAGAAATGACTCTCTAAAATTTGCTCTGTTCTGTCTCCGATGAAAAGAGTAGATTGGGATAAGAGTGAAAGAAAGAATCGAGGAGAAAGAACGTAAGAGATATACTCTTACTACTATGATAAGTGCTTTGTTGTTAAGTATTTCAAATTGAATCTATATAGATCTTGCACTTTGATACATTAGAAATGAGAAGAAAAGAAGAAAAATTATGAACACAAATCTCGCAAATCCCGCAGCAAAGCACGGGTCATAATTCTAATGTATCAAAGTTTCTGGACTTTGCCGCATAAATTATGAACACAAATCTCGCAAATCCCGCGGCAAAGTGCGCAACTTTCAGTTCTAACAGATTTGGGCCTCTATGTGGGGCCTGTTTTTGGTCGGTGGAGCCCTATTTTTTTGTCGGTTGATATTATCCTGAAATAGATTGAGCAAAATCACAGTGATTGTCAAAAATTTCCTAACCCGCAGCAACACGCGGGTGATTGACTAGTGCCTTAAATAAAAGTGGTACATTACATATAGCAGTTGTTTATCTAACAATTATTATAGAATAATGAACTTGAATGAGTTGAATCTTAGAAATCAAAATCATTTGGTTCTTAAAAATAGGATAGCGTTTGTTACCATGGTTGAATTCGGTTTGGGCCGAGGGACCGGCCCAAAGTAACAAAATAAGTAAAAGGGCGGTGGAGCTCTCCTCGTCGTCGCAAAAAAGCTAAAGCCCAGAGAGGGCGGGGGTCGTTAGGGTTTAAGAGGGTTCTGGTATCTTTCACTTGAACAACACCAGCAGGCAGGCAGGCAGCCATGTGGGCTCTTCGTCGTGTATCTCTTCCTCTCAGGTATCCCAAATCTCTCTCTCTCTCGATCTCGATAAGTGATGGATCTTCACTGTGAAAATTATAGTTTTTCATTTTTCCAATACTCGATCAAACAACAACAACGAACGTGGATAAACTTACCTGGATTACTTTTTGTTTCTTTTCCTGCTGGGCTTTTGCTTCCACTACACCACGAATATAGTTTGATAAACTTTCGATTTCCAAAGATTTAATTACATTTGAGGAAGTGATGCAAGTCTTGAGAATTACTCATTGAATTTATTAGTGAGTGAGAGTGAAGAAAAATCCATTTGCTTCAGGTCCCTGGCCTTTATATTTATGTGCATTTAAACCCATACTTTATACCAAAAAATCATTCCTTCTGTTCCATCTTTTTCAACCATCTTTACATCATTCACTCCTCTTCATGGTTTTACAATATAAAACCTAGAAAGAGGTACATTTAACTTCAACAATGCTGTTGTAAATGTATCAATCTTGACAGCAATCACAACTAGTGTTATTGTTAATTAATGGTTCTTGTTTGTCTGGGTTTACACTTTTCCTTTGTTGCAAATAGTGTGCTTATGCAATTCTTCATCTTTTCGTTCCTTTATGTCTGCCGTATTCTTTTGTGCTTGGTATTGTCCCTCTACTTATTTATCCGTTTGTTTCCAGGAAGCAAGGATTCAGCGTTGGAACTTCCCGTGCTTGTTGTGCTAATTTGGAGCTACCGATTACTTACATACAAGACAAGTCTTTCTTCCTTGAGTCTCCTCAGTTGGGATCTGATGGATTTCTGCCTTCAAATGTTTTGTCAAAGTTTTCTGTAGATAGATGCAGCCTTTCTTCACAAGCTGGTACAGAAAGCAGTGGAGAGGAAGATGACTTGGAAGATGGGTTTTCCAAACTTGAAACGCCTCCTACTGCTGAGGTAGTTCAAGCGAGCAATGCAAATGATGAAAATGAAGATGAATTAGTATCTGGACCAGAAATCTCTGATGATGAAGCAGAGATTGAGCCTTCTCAAAATGAGCTGGAGTTATCAGAGATTGAGACCGATCCAAACGATAAACTGTCACCAAGGAGAAGGGATGTTTCAGCACTTTTCAAAGCCATCTTAAAATTTCCGGGTTTATCTGTTCATAGTGCTCTGGATAAGTGGGTTAAAGAAGGAAATGATTTAAGCAGGGCAGAGATCTCATTAGCCATGATAAACTTGCGCAGGCGTCGAATGTTTGGGAGGGCATTGCAGGTGATCTCACTTGTTTTTATATTTATGCTTTTGTTTTGTGATATATGCAGTTCTCAACTTTGGTCTTATCTGCATTTTAGGCATGATTCTGAACTTTATTTTTTTCTTTCTTTTTTTCTTTCTTAAAGATAGTTTCATTGATTTTTTAAACATAGGTTATTTCTGTAGATAGATGTCCACATGTAGCTTCTAATAAATTTTAGTTGGTAGATTTGATAGTTTATTTGATTTTTCAATTATAACAAGTTCAAAAAGATTTTCTGCTTCTGTGAGGGGCAGATGTTGTATTTCTTTGATTCCTGTGCTCATTACAGAGTTGTCTCTGAGGGCTTCAATACTTGTTACTTCAAGCTAGGATCATAGAAGAGATGCCTTTTGCTTGTTCGCTTGCTTGATAGTGATTTCTTAATGAACTAGAGTTGGGACCATATGGTTTGCCTATTCCCGGAATGAATTTTCACGTTGCTTAGCTTTGTGATTTTTACATCACAAATGATGAGTGTGCCATATAATCACTGTATAGTTTCATGTCCATGCTCCATAGATAAGCATGCTATCTATTGAGTTAAGGAAAGGTTTGGGCGGTTTGTCACCCATGAGTCCTTGCTGCTGTATGAGTTGTAGCACTTTGAGCTCATGATCAAAAGCTCTTCTTATATGCGTCCTAGTCGTTATGGTGCAAGTACTTCGCTTGCGTCATCCATCCCCAACTGTAAATAATCAATTTAGAATAAAGGAATTACCAAATGAGCTACTCAACAGGCATGACATATAAGCATTTGAAGCATAGACCTCCCTCAGGCTGGACGAGAACTTTCCTTGGTAATTTTTATGAGTGTTAGTGAACTTTATCAGTCAAGTTCTTTTGTATTAGGTGCAAGTGCCTGACCTATGGGCTTGATGGGATAGAAGAAAGCTAGTTTATTCACTTGACAGCCTTGCCGTAAGTGACCGGGGTGGGTGCAACCATATTATATCTTGTTTGCGTGAGGCAAAGCTTTTTATCATGTAATGACAAGAAGGAAATATCTAGTTCACATGCAAGGGTGGAGGGGGGCAAAGTGTAAAGAACAATTGTACTACTTTAGACTACTTTTTATTAGAACTTTTTAATTAATCCTCCACACATGCAGTGGATGATTATAAGTAATCTACTGCATTCACCAGCATCAGAATTGACATATTTTTTGGTCAGTATTTATTGAGTTATCACTTGTTTATAGATTTTTCATTTACTCCTATGATTGCTTAATTATCAGGTTTCTAGAATTAGATGTGTAAATGGGCCGAGTCGAGCCGAATACTAAGGTGTTCATGTTCGGCTCATTTACTTTTTATCGAGTTCAAGCCGGGCTAAAGGTTGAATTTTTTCTTTCATGTTCAAGCTCGGCTCGGCTCATTTTGTTAGACGAGCTCGAGCTTAAATCGGGTCGGCTTGGCTCATTTAATTTTAAATTTAAAAAGATTAAAAAAGAAGAAACAAAATTTAAATAACAATCCAAATTTGATGTCTAACTATCAAACAAATCTTTCAAAATGGCTAATCAAATTGATTTGATTGTTAATAAAAAAATTTATAAAGAAATTTTATTATGCTTAAAATTTATAACGAGCTACTCACGAGCTAAACGAGCCGAATACCTCCTTGTTCAAGCTCAGCTTGTTTTTTTGTCGGGCATAATATTGAGCTCAAGCTTGGCTCATTTATCCTACGAGCACGAGCCGAACGAGGAAAAAACCGAGCCGAACACGAGTCGAACATGAGCGGCTTGAGCCGACTTACAACCCTATCTAGAATGGTGGGGTGGCATGACCACTCTTGGCCGTTGAATAGCTCACCACTGTTCACTTATAATCATGACTTCTATTTCTGTTATATGAAATCTCTGTGAAGGTGTTACATAGTTTTGGAATTGCAATTCCAACTCTACAAGTTTGTTTTTCAGTAGTATGCCCTTTTCTTGAGATAAGAAGAGTTTGCTCATTCATCAAAATACATTTTACCAAGGAATTAGTTTAACTCTTCCCGTATCGTATTGATGTTGCAGCATTGTTGTAGCACTTGTGTTCCTTGTTCCAAATAGAAAAGTTTCTTGTTTTGTAGTCATAACTCATGACGCTGATTTACTTCTTTGTTTCATCATCTTATTGGTTGATGCAACTGCACTAGAAGGTGGAATGAGTAAGCCTGAAGCATGATCATCGATAACACTGACTTTGACTGGACAAAATGGGATCATTAAGTTTACCTTAGCTCTCTCTCTCTCTCTCTCTCTCTCTCTCTCTCTCTCTCTCTATATATATATATATATATATATATATATATATATATATATATATATCTCACTCTCACTGAGTTTACCCCAAAGTGTGCAGGGTAAATTAAGAGTTGGCCTAGAGTCATGAGTTCTCAGATGCTTTTATCAAGTTCTAGTCTTATGTTAAATATTAGATCAATCTGATTACCCCAGATTTCTCAGTCATGAGTTCTCAGTCTGATAGCAGAATAAGTACTTCCTTTTTAGTTTGGAATCGACACTTATAACATGTTGCTTTCTTGGCACCAGAGTATTCCCGGCACCACAATGCATGTTGCTTTCTTCTGTTAGATTTCCTGTCTAGTTGCATATTGTGCTGACTGTTTTAAATCCTGTAATGCTTTGTTGATTTGCAGCTCTCACAGTGGTTGGAGGCACATAAGCAGATTGAATTTTCTGAAAGAGATTATGCATCTTGTCTGGACTTAATTGCCAAAGTACGTGGCCTCTGGAAGGCAGAGAAGTATGTTGAGATGATCCCACAATCCTTTAGAGGTGAAACAATCTACCGAACTCTGTTGGCTAACTGCGTTGGTGCCAACAATTTGAAGAAAGCCGAGGAGATTTTCAACAAAATGAAGGATCTAGAATTCCCATTTACCTCATTTACTTGCAACCAGTTGCTCCTTCTTTACAAGAGGTTTGACAAGAAGAAAATAGCAGATGTCTTGCTTTTTATGGAGAAAGAAAATGTGAAGCCGACTGCCTTCACTTATAAGCTATTAATAGCTACTAAAGGCGAATCCAATGACATAGCTGGAATGGAACAAGTTTACCGAACAATGAAGAGTGAAGGCATTGAACCAGACATTACTGTTAAAGCTATCATGGCTAAGCATTATGCCTCTGGCGGACTGAAAGAAAAAGCTGAGGCTGTTTTGAAGGAGATGGAAGGGGGTAACTTAAAGGAGAACCGCTGGGCTTGCCGAGCTTTGCTGCCCCTTTATGCAGAGCTGGGTCAGGTTGATGAAGTGGGGAGAGTTTGGAATGTTTGCATGCCAAAACCTCGGGTTGAAGAATGCATGGCTGCAATTGAAGCTTGGGAAAGTTAAATAAAATTGAAGAAGCTGAGGCAGTTTTTGATAAGATGTTGAAAACCTGGAAGAGGCTTTCTTCCAGGCAGTATGCTGTTCTTTTGCAGGTTTATACAAACCATAAGAGGATTGAGAAGGGCAAAGGTCTTGTTAAGCATATGGCAGATAACAATTGCGAGGTTGGCCCATTAATTTGGGATGCACTTGTAAAACTCTATGTGGAAATTGGAGAGGTTGAAAAGGCTGACTCTATTTTGCGGAAGGCTGCTGAGAAGAACCATAAGAAGCCAATGTTCAGTTCTTATATGGCTCTTATGGATCAATATTCAAAGAGGGGTGATATTCATAACTCAGAAAAGATATTTTATAGGATGAGACGGGACGGTTACACAGCTCGACTTCGTCAGTTCCAATCACTTGTCCAGGCCTATATAAATGCAAAGGCTCCAGCCTACGGACTGTGGGAGAGAATGAAGTCAGATAATATCTTCCCCAACAAAGCTCTGCTTGGGCAGCTCTCACAAGTCGATCCATTTAAGAAGACAGCAGTGTCTGATCTGCTTGATTGAGGAAGTGGATGGTTCTTCTTTAGATCGGGTAATTGAATCTTTTGATCTATGAGCCGCTTCTATAATGTTATAGGTTCAGCATATTGGGATTTTTATGTTTTCCAACTATCTATTTCAATTTCAGAATTTACTTCTCCCATGACGTATGGCAAAAACTTGGGCATTGTGGGATACTGATCTGGACATTCATGGACCTTGTTCAGTAACTGTGTTCCTTCCCTACTATTAGAATATCCCATGTTATTCTGAAAGCTCTTATTTTTCAGAGGTTTTCTTCTTGTTCTGATGCGTTGGCTGTTTTAGTTTTTAATTTTTATTTATTTGTCATTTTTTTTTAATTTATATATATAGAATAGAGAAAATTGGTCAGACGGTGTGAAGTCTTTGCTCGGAACGGGCTGAAACTTACGATTATGATTCGAAGACCAAATCAGAGAGTACTGGACGTCTCGCGGAGCGACTCTCAACGAGAAACGTTGGCTGTTATTTTAAATGTATTCCAAAAGAAAACTAATTTCATTTTATCCTTATCAACTTTAGGTTGATCATCATGTTATTCATTTTTTCAATTTCATCAAAAACACTATGGAGCACAATATTAAACAAATTACCATGGAGCTTGATTCTAGAGAGGTGAGTGATTGCATCACAAAACGGAAGAGGAACATAAACCGGAAATATACCCAATTATCACCAAATCAGGAGAGGTGAGTGATTGCTCTTTGTCCGATGTGATGAATTGTGACTAGGTTCCTTGAGTCGCGAACACGGCAGCGCACGCAACTGCTTCACTAGACGATAATAGACAATAATTCGAAAGATGGGTCTCACAGCCACCTTCGTCTCTTTCACTAGTACTAACCAATGCAATCTGATTGAATAATGCAATTTGTCTATTTTGTCATTTTTTTATGGGCCCAACGATTTTAAATTTGGTTTTCTTTTTAATGTCACGTTATCACATGACGGGGGAATTGGATGGAAAACGGAAGTTTGGACATGGCTCATAAAAATTAGAAGTCGATGGGTGTTTTTAATGAAATTGAAAGAAAATGGACTAACATGATGATCGACTTAAAGTTAATATGGGTAAACTGAAATTAGTCATAAAAAAATGTATGGCGGAAAAGGGCTTACTCTATCCCTACGCATCAAGAAATGGATTAACCGCCTTTGATCCTTGGAATGATGTTTGCCTTGTTAGATATGTTGACATGGGTTATGTAAACCGACACCTAAATTAGTTATGTCTTCACTATAGAGAATACAATAATTTTGGAGGTATATGAAACAAAAACTTCTTTAAATCATGTTTTTTTTTTCGACATTTTTTTTTTCTGATACAAGAAATGTAATTACAACAAAAAGCCTTTGACACAACCCAAACTATAAAATTCAAAATGAAAAGCAGAAGAAACGGAAAGAGGTGGGTAAGGTTATGGCTCCAACTTGCAACGAGAATAGAATGTCTCAGATTTGCAATAGCATCAGCTAGGAAGTTTGCTTCTCTCCAAATATGTTGAAATTTGATTGAAAGGAAATGAGTAGCAAGGTCTGATGTCATGGATAATAGTCCTTATGCACCAAGGAATAGAGCAAACATTATTGATCGAGTCGATTAGAACTTTAGAATCACCCTCTACTTTCAAGTGTTTGTATCCATGCTTGGCGTCATTAAACCTACTCTCAAAGCAAAACTTGCTCTCAAATACTTCTTTAAATCATGTTCTAAGTGTAGATCTAAACAAACCATGTACAAGGTATTAGTTATACCTAGTTTGTAGTTTTTACGGGAGTCAATATCAAGGGGGTGTCTTCTGAAGCATACTCTTTTGATCATTGTGTACTCTTTACTCTTTTGATCATTACCTGACAAAGTTTTACTGTAATAACCCGAATTTTTATACCAATTTCCCTGTAATATTTTTGAATTAATTGAAGGGTTATTTTTTTGTGAAATGCCTTTTCGGACCTTGGTAGTAGAAGTTCAGAAGTCTAAATAATTTAAGTATTTCATTTCAAGTACTGAAAGTTGACTTTCTTATCCTTAAGTTATCTTGAAATACTTTCTTCACGAAAATTGTAGAGCTCGGTGATACGAGTCCATAGACATGTGGCATGCAAGCAACAGACACTGTATGTGAAATTAAGTTCAGAGGAAGTTTGTTGTCGATTTTTAAAAGAGGTATAAATAAAAAAAGTGGACAATAGGAACCTTAATTCTAACTTTTGGGAGATCAACAATTTTTCTCTCCTCCCTCTCGAACCGCATGCGACCCTCTCCCTTCGGGTGCGTCGTTCTCCGCTGTCCGGCGACGCCAGGCACGAACAACATATTGTTCTCTTCGTCTCGTCCTCACATACCGACCCATGCCAGTCTTTGACGCCGGTGACTAGCGTATAAGGCGCAACGAGGCCCGAAATCCACTGCCGTCGTCGCCCTCTAACCAGAACCCTAACCCGGTGACCCCCGACGACGCAACCGGCCTAGGAAGGCTCGTCTCCTCCGTGCGAAGCTTCCTAGTCATGTGGGTGGTCTCGATTTGAACTGTAGCAGCGGGAGGCAAGCAAAGCAGTCTTGGCTGGATTCGACAAGTTTGACCACGACAACGGATTGTCCTAGGTAAGTTTTGAAGTTCTTTCTCTTCTGGGTATTGCTAGGCTAACATCAGAACTTGATTTGAGACCTTAAGCTTCCAATTTGCAGATTCGGCGATTGAGCTTTAAGCGAAGTTTCAAGCAGATTTTGGTTTGAATTGGCGACTGTCTCTGGTAAGTTGGATGCTTAGTTTGCTTAGATCAGTAGATTGACAATGTTGAGGGCTGTGGAATTGTTATATTTGAAGTGTTGGGAGGCGGTGCATGAGGCCACTCGTTGTCACCTATGGCGGTCTGTGGCAACGCGATTGACAGTGCTAGTATGGTTGGTTGTCATGTTTAGCATGTATGAGTTATTACGAGCATATGGAGATGTCATGGGACTAGGT
The DNA here is from genome assembly GCA_010134655.1 of Fragaria nilgerrensis. Lineage (NCBI taxonomy): Eukaryota > Viridiplantae > Streptophyta > Magnoliopsida > Rosales > Rosaceae > Fragaria > Fragaria nilgerrensis. The sequence goes on from CM020982.1 coordinate 24,332,610, forward strand.
TATGACCTTGTAAGGCATATTAGATTGTAGCTAATTCAATTTTGTGCAAGGTTGTTGAGCTTGTGAAAACTAGTGTAGAAGTCATAGTTTATTGTAACAAGACTTGTTTGTAAGTGATCGACGGCCTTGGGAGCTCTCGAAGGAGGGTTGTCCTCCTTTGCATAAACCTTCGGGTTAAGGTTTGATCAAGGGGACAAATGATACTCTCTCATTTGAATAGTTATTAAGGTTAACATTTTTGTTAATATGGTGACTTGTGGAGTTTGGTTTTGAGCTAGGTGCTTGTGTTTGTGCTTGTGAAAACGCAGCAGGATTTGAGGTGAGTAAATCACACTAAGGTTCACATGGGGACCGATTTAATTTATGGACTTATTGATATTGTGTTAACGGCATAAAGGAAAAATGGTTTTTGTTTTTAAAATATATAAGCTTGATCGTCAACGGCTCATGGGTAAGTAAAACAAGTTTTCTTATTTAAATGGTGTTCACAAGATGTTTTTGTCACACCCCGGTCCCGATGTCGGCGGGTTGTAAGCACCGGACTCCGATCCCGAGGCGTAAAGTGTTACAAAACGGAACGTAAACAAAAATACTATCTTCTAGGTTTTTCTTTCTAGGCTCGTTGTCTACCTTTTTCTCGGCTCGGTCAAATCTAAATACTTCTATGCTTACACAACACTAGAAAATACGTATATCGTATACACATCGAGTCACGTAATTTATCACATCGCACAATCCCTTCTTATTGGATATCTTTCAATTAAATAATCCCCACGGGAACCTAATGACCTTCATGTCTTATACCACCGTGTGTCACATCCTTACTCAGCATAACCAATCAAGAAGTTCACATGTTTCATGACTAGATTGGTATCTAACAGATAATTATATATAAACTCCGCATATTTCGCAAATCAACATGCTTCACTTGAAAATAGAGAGATATTTCGTAAAAGATCAAAATCATGTTTTTCGACTAATTTGATAGCAAACAAGAATATTTGAAACATATTACACAAATCCACTCACCTCGTCAATACGAATCCCCACCAAAAACATCAATCATAAACCAAGCCTCCTAAAACGAGCCATTTAGAAATCACCGTTGGATCTAACCCAAACTTGAAGGGCAGAAAGAGGACATCGATACAAATCCATAGCCTTTCGCGAATTCAGAATCAGAGTTACAGATCAAAAGTTATTATCTGCCGAAATTTAGTCGTAAATCTAGAGAGAGGAACATATAAAGAGAGAAAATCTCTGAAAATTATGACAAGAAAGTTGAACGGGGTCAACTATTTATCAAAACTTATAGGTTGGTCAAGTGAGCTTGGCCAATGGTAGAGTGACAAGTGTCATTGTCACAAAACACCTCCAAAATTGCAACACCTATAGTGCCACGTGTCGCCATCTCTATAGTCATCTTTCATCATCAGCTGACACCCGTCAGCATGTTGGAGATAATAACCACGTGGGCCAGTTACTGCGTGGGGTCAAGAAAATGATCAATTGCCATGTCACCATACACGAAACTTCGACAGAACTTTGAAAAATCGTTAAAAATAGCTCTGTAGTTTGAAAAATTCACCAAAAAATACGACAAACTCGTGGCGACCTCTACTTTCTATTTCTAAAGAGAAAAACACATTTTGAGAAATTTCAAAATTCGGGGTTGTTACAGCTTTTGATCCTAATTTCATTTGATACATGGTAGACTATTCGTGTGTGAATATCTACGTGTTTGCATATATGACTATGTGAAGTGTATATTGCAATGATGTGTTTATTGGGTTGTTGATGATGTTACTATCCTGTTGTGTAATGTTGTTTGGATAGTAATGCCAGGAACCAAGCCTTTGGCCGGGTGATTGGTTACGATTAAATTAGAGCTCTAGTCTGTCTATCAATGTATGTCATGAGAGGTACCATGTGGTATCTGGGACTCATGGATACATGTATCTGTTGTATGCCTTAGGAGGTACCTTTTGGGTATCTGGGACTCAAGGATACATGTGTTTGCTGTATACCATGGGAGATATTTTTTTTTAGGTATCTGGGACTCATGGATATGTTTATTTTAAGAGTGTCGAATATGTATTGCATTTTGGAAGAAGTGTGCGGATAACCTTCAATTGAAATTATCGTGCATTTTCTACTATCTCATGTGTTAATAATTGTTGTAAATGTGTTGAGTTAGTAGTTTGAGATTTATTCATACGAGTTTTTAGCTTACCGGGTTTGTTGTTTTACAACCCGATGCACCAATTCATGGTGTAGGGGTTAGACATGCAGGTGATGATCAACAGACTTGAGGTGGAGACATTTGTGATCTTTATTTAGTTGTCGGACTTTGTTATTATATTTGGTCAAAATGTATTAAGCTCCTAGTGAGCGTTTTCATTCTAATTGACATTTCAAGTTTGATGTAAATAAAGATATGTAATATTTGACTCCATGTTGAGCTTATATTGACACTTATTCTTTTTTCAGTCATTGAGTTTAGTAATTGAAAATTAATGACAGCGTATTGGGATATTTTTGAGAATTAACATGTCCAAATTTTTTAAAATTATGTCTCCAAAAATCGGGGTGTCACATTTATGGAGGCACACATTTAACATGGTCACTCTACTCATATTTCATTTTGATAATGAATTTATACGATATATAGGAAAGCGTTGGACTACGCTAAAGTAGCGTACGCCAGAGTGGTCCCGAGACGCATGGCCGACGAACAATCGCACAGATGAGTGTCGAGGGACAAGGATGAGATTTTTCAGTTGACGGCAGTTCCCGTCGTTATCGACGCCATCTTGTTAAAAACCGAGGGCTTTTGTGGAATCGCCGATGGCCACCACCTTCGACTCTGCTCTCTCAGTACTGATCTTATGGATATGGGTTTCAGATTCCAAATCCATACTATATCTTCCGATCCTTTCAATCCTTTCTGAGAATTCTATGCAACCTAGCAACGATCTGATATGGTAGGCCTCACTAATCAATTAATCATATATGGTCTGGTGGAGTGCCTAAAGTCGAATTTATAGAGATCTTGATCGATTTCTTCGATCAAATTTGTAGGCGTTGTCTGGTTATAGCTTTGTGGCAGGAGAAAGTCTTAGATTATTGAATCTGGAAAGTCTTAGATCTCTTGAAGTGAGAGAGATATCAGTGATTTTAATTAAAGATTGAGGAGGGTGATGGGGGTTGGTCGGTTTCGGCCTTTGTTTTGATGAGAGAGATAGCTTGATTCCTTTTGCAGATCAAACTATTGAAGCGAGAGAGAGAGATCTCTTGAATCTGGAAGAAAGAAGGATAGCCAATTTTTTTTTCCGAAAGAATGAGAAAATGGGAAAAAAAATACAATCCTGAGATGGACAAAAACTTCACACGTGTTGTTATGGGATTTGATTGTCGCACATGTGAGCTGGTGCGGGTGACGCACCTAAGACTTTCTCTTGTGGCAAATTCTCTATTCTATCCTCCAGTCTTGTAGTAAAATAAATTATTTACCGTGATGACATGAAATTACAGAATTGCCCTTCTGTAACAAAAACTGTCAGCCGTACGCGTATTTTGGCGTTTTCCAGCTTTTGCCCGATATATATGCATTTGTACATATTTTCCCTTTGATCACGGGTTGTTCTATTGGGTTTACCGAGCAAGATTTTGGTGTAGCAAATATTATGCATCTATCTCCCACAAGATCACAGCTTATGGTTCACATAATACTATTTCACCGAAATCCAAAAATCTACTACTTCTTTTAAATCTGCATTGTGTTTTTTTCTCCTTCGACCGAGATTGTTCTGTTCCACAAGGTTTTTATTACCTGGTAAGGTTTTTGATGAGGCAACACGAAAAAACATATCAGAGGAAGCTAATGACAAAGAATACCCAAAAGGGAGTGTTGTAATAGTTATTAGTTAGTGAACATTCTTGTAATTAGCTGACTAGGAATATACTTGTAATTTGCATCCTAATTTCATCTCTATATACGATAGGGTTCTCTACTCAAACTACTTGAAGAAAGGCTTTAGCTGACGAACTATTTTTTTGTCGGCTAAAGTCCACGTTAACCGACGAAAGAAAATTTTATCGGCTAATTTAAATTTTCATCGGCTATGGTCAACTTTAGCCGACGAAATTAAAATTTTGTCGCCTAAAGAAATTTTTTCGTCGGCTTTAGTCTGTGAACTTTAGCCGACGAAATTTTTAAAAGTTTAGCCGACGAAATTTCTTTATATTTGCAGATCTAGACAGCAACTCATCTGGGAAAAAAAAACAGGAGAAAAAGTTTGGGTGTTGTCGAAATCTGTCCATAATTAGTCTGTAGAGCTATATATAGGTACGTATATATGTATATATGTTGATTTTGAGTTTTATTCGAGTTGATCGATTTTGAGTGTGATTGAGTTGATCGATTTTGAATGTGATTGAGTTGATCGATTTTGAGTGCGTTGGATGTATATATATATATATATATATATATATGTGTTGATCGATTTGGTTGATGATTTGATAATATATATGAAGTTGTTGTTAATAAGTAGTAGTAGATATATATCTATATGTTAATTAATTTATAATATTGTGTTGATGGTATGAAGTTGTTGATGATGATTTTGTGATGATGTTGATACATAATATTGTTATGAGTTGATCGATTTTGAGTACGTTGGATGTATATATATATGTGTTGATCGATTTATTGGTTGATGATTTGATAATATATATGAAGTTGTTGTTAATATATAAGTTGTAGATATATATATATATATATGTTAATTAATTTATAATATTGTGTTGATGGTATGTTGTTGATGTGATGAGTTGATGATGTTGTGATGATGTTGATATATATAATTTGTGTATTGTGTGCTATATATGTGTGTGTTAATTATTGTATTAATTAGTGTAGTACTATATTGAATTAGTTATTTAATTTAATTAGCTAGCCTTATATATATATTTTGTTATATTTTCAGGATATGGATAAGAGTTGGATTTCGCTTCCAAAATGAGATAAAAGATATGGTAAAGGAGTTATGAGTTTTCTGGAATATGCGCTGGCTAATGCTAATGGAAATACAATTTTCTATTGTCCGTGCACGAAATGTCAGTGTCGCAGCGATATGCATCGATTTGCGATTGACAAAGTATGGCAGCACCTGAGGAGTAACGGGTTTTGGGAGAAGTACACATGTTGGTTATATCACGGTGAAACATCATCAGGGGGTCCGCATGATCATGGGCAATTTTCTGAGACGGGCAGTACATCCAACGATCCAACAACGGTCATCAACGACATGTTTCCTTATGAGAGCGGTGTATGTGCTCAAGGACAATATATGCCTGAGCCGGTGCAGCTCTTCCCTAGAGGTGTCAACACTGCTGCTATTGACAAGTACAACAAACTGCTTACTTTCCAACAGACCTCTGTGTACCCCGGTTGTCTAAAGACCGTTCTTGAAAGTGTGATGAACGTACTGAAGATTAAAGTTGAGACAAAATCGACCGTGAAGGTTGTTGATGATTATCTACAGTACACTGCTTCGATGCTGCCCCACGGTCATCGTCTTCCTACCACTCATCATAAGGTCCGATGTATCTTGAAAGATCTTGGGCTTTCCTACATTAACATCCATGCATGCAGATATGACTGAGTTCTCTTCTGGGGTAAAAATACATAAGGGAATGACCTTGGTGGCCTTGACGCATGTCTGGTATGTCACACTGACAGGTATAAGCTGACTCCTGCAGGCAATAGGAAACTTGTGAATGTACTTCGGTATTTCCCGTTGAGGGATAGGCTGGAGCGGTTGTATATGTCTTCACACACGGCCAAAGCTATGAGATGGCACGCTGATAGGGAATTGCATGACGAAGATACCCTTATACACCATGCTGACGGGGAGGCTTGGAAGCATATAGAGAGGGAGTTTCCTCATTTTGCGTCAGAGGTCCGAAATGTGAGGCTCGGGCTCTCATCTGACGGGTTCAACCCTTTTGGCAACATAAGTCTTCAATACAGTGTATGGCCGGTGATTTTGGTACCGTACAACCTTCATCCATGGATGTACATGAAGAAGGAATACAATATGTTGAGTTTGTTGATTCCGGGGCCCGGTTATCGAGGGAAGTGTGTCGATGTGTATTTGAGACCTTTGATTGAAGAGCTTAAGTTTTTGTGGGACGTTGGTCATCCCACTTATGACAAGTACATGCACGAGATGTTCCAGATGCATGTAATGATTGTTGGTACCATCAGTGATTTTTCTGCCCGTGGGATGTTGTCAGGAAACGTTGTTAGGGGATACAAGGCTTGTCTAGAGTGCCTTAGCGATGAGGGGAGCAACAGTCATTGCAACAAGATATGCAGATTGGGTCACCGTACTTTTCTTCCATATAATCACGAATGGCGGTTCGATGACAATGCATTTGATGGGACTGTAGAACACGGTGTGCCTCCCAGAAGATGGACGGGGGAAGAAATTTTAGCAATGCTTAATGAGTACGATTTTGGGCAGCTCAACAATCATCCCAATATTGTGGCGGCAATACCTGAAAGACCTGACAGGTACAAATTCTGGACACATAAGAGCATATTCTGGGAACTCCCATACTGGAGTAAGTTGTTGATCAGGCACTACCTAGATGTGATGCACATAGAAAAGAATGTTTGCGATAGTGTGGTGGGCACAGTGCTGAACTTGGAAGGGAAGACAAAAGACGGTCCTAAGGCACGCAGTGATCTAAAAAAATGCAATCAAGAAGACATATGTGGTTGAAAGAAGGGAAGAAAAAAATGCCTCAAGCTCCTTACACCGTGAAACCTGACCAGACGAACGTAATTTTAAGGTGGATGAGTTGTGTGAAGTATCCTTCAGGCTATGCAGGAAATATAGCCCGGTGTGTGAACTTCCAAGACAACAAGATGTACGGGTTGAAGAGTCATGACTGTCATATCCTGCTACAACGTCTCTTCACTATTTTCATTCGACCGTTCCTTCCCCATCAGGTGGTGGAGCCGTTAGTAGCGTTGGCAAGATTCTTCCAGAAGTTATGCACATGGGAAGTTAAAAAATCTAACCTTCGGGAAATGCAAGAGGACATCATTTATATCATGTGTAAATTTGAGAGGATATTTCCTCTAAATTTTTTTGACATCATGCCTTACCTGATGATCCATCTTCCCGAGCAATTGTTGTTTACCGGTCCAGTACACTACACTTGGATGTATCCCATGGAAAGGTACGTTTTTTACATCTGAATTCCTCAATATATATACATGTTCAATAATCATAACACTTTGCAACTTGATTTATAGGCAACTTGGAGACTACAAAGATTATGTGGCTAATAAATCCGCGCCTGAAGGATGTATAGCTGAAGCATATATTGCGCACAAGTGCGTCACCTACATGATGTTGTATTTAGGAGCGTTGAAGGAAACTCCGCAAACCATGCCGGTAGATGTACCGAAGTTCAATCTTTTCATACTCTCCAGTGATGTTGAAGTTTATGGAATTTTGCCAGACTCCTACAAGTTGCAACCACATGAGCTAGTCATTGCCCACTGGCGGGTATTGATTAACTGTCCAGAAGTTGAATACTGGAAATACATCCATCTATATTGTCCAGACATTCATGGTGATGGCACATGGTGGGCGGAATGGAGTTGACTATTACGGTGTTCTCCATTCAGTGGTGTCACTCGTTTACGATGAAGGCATGACAGTGCACCTCTTCAAGTGTAGATGGTTTGATATTAGCCCGCAGAGCATGAAGACCGATCAGTACAGAATATTATCGGTGAACGCTGCTACAAGTTGTTACGAAGATGACCCGTTCGTTTTTGCCACATCGGTAAAACAAGTGTTTTATCTTGATGACCTTGCTAAGGGTGACGCATGGAAAGTAGTCAACCTTGTGCACCCTCGAAACATTTACCGGGCGGCTACACTTGGAGAGGCTGAAGACGAGGAAGAAGATGTTGCATATCAAGAGCCCAACGCAATAGGTATTCCTAACTCCTCTACCGTTCGCCTTAATAATTTTAAAGCAGGTCGTTCGGTGCGAATTCGTGATGAAGAGCCAAGTCTTATTGATGTTGATCCAAATCAAGAAATAGACAAAGACTCTGGCGATAAGGAAAGGCATAGATTACCAGAAATTAATTCTGACACCGAAGAAGACTCATCGGATGATTCCGATTACGAGCCTTAGTTTTAATTTAGAGGACGTAATCCATTAATTTGTAATAAAAAATAATGTATTACATTTATAATTTATATATGTTGAATTCATATTTCTGTTATTTTATATGAATTTTGGTGATATATGAACAGGAAGTTAGTATGGTTTACATGAACCTTCTGTTTTTTTAATGTATTTTTTATACTTTAGCCGACGAAATATACCATAATTCATCGGCTTAAACCATCTTAGCTGACGAATTATAGTATATTTCGTCGGCTAAAATCATCTTAAATAAGTCATAATTCGTCGGCTAAGATATGGTTAGCCGACGAATATAGTAATATTTCGTCGGCTAAACCCTAAAACCTAGGCCGACGAATACCCTAATATTTCGTCGACTTAACGCTAAACCCTAAACCCTAAAATTTTTATACGACTTGTTGCGTCTCATCGGTTTGAAACTATTTTCAATTGAAAGTCCGGCCAAAATACGTAATTTAGACGGTCCAATGACCTTTTCCGTACGTTTAGGGGTTTGACTTAACGGATTGACCGTCCGGATCGAGCCCTTAACCTTGTCGGATCAAGTTGAATTTTTTCCCATACATGTATTTTATCATGATGGTCAGATCTGACGGTCGGATTTTTGTTTCTCAAGTTTGATCATCACAATCACAACATGCGTACTAATGTTCTATAACTTGTTTACCAGTGTTGAGTAAATGTTTCGTTTCAAAAACAAACTATACGTAGAACCTTCAAAAGCAAAAAAGTTGTGAAATAATATATGACCAGAATGGTGAAATACGTCCACGGTATAAAAATCACAGTATTCCAGTAAAGTCTCGGTGCCGAAAGTTGCGGTCAATGCAATTTTCCATTCTTTCTCCCTATGGGTAGCCCTATCTTCGGTGGTTATTTTCCCTAAAATTTTTATACGACTTGTTGCGTCTCATCGGTTTGAAAATATTTTCAGTTGAAGGTCCGGCCAAAATACGTAATTTAGACGGTCCAATGACCTTTTCCGTGCGTTTAGGGGTTTGACTTAACTGATTGATCGTCCGGATCGAGCCCTTAATCTTGTCGGATCAAGTTGAATTTTTTCCAATCCATGAATTTTATCATGATGGTCAGATCTGACGATCGGATTTTCGTTTCTCAAGTTTGATCATCACAATCACATTGTGCCGAATGTATAAAAATTGCTTAAGCCGACGAGATTCAAAGGTTAGCCGACGAATTTTAATGGTTAAGCCGACATTTCAATGGTTAAGCTGAAGAATTTCAATGGTTAAGCCGACGAATTTCATATTTTAGCCGACGAAGTTTAAAGATTTCGTCGGCTAAAGGTATAGGATATACAGCTAAACCCAGCGCTCGACAGCCTCCACAGCGCGAGAAAAAACAAAAAAAACCCTAAAGTTTTTTACGCCTCCTCCGCCACCTCCGCCTCAGCGAGCCCTCCCTCTCCCGATCACCCTCGCCCTCTCCCGGTCGCCCTCTCCCTCTCCCTCTCCGCCGGATCCGCCTCCTCTGCCTCCTCCGCCTCCTCTACCTCTCCGCTTCCTCTGCCTCCTGCGCCTCCTCCGCCTCCTCCATACCGGTCTGCCTGCTCACCTGCTCGTCGCTCGCCAGGTGGTGTAATCCTCTGATTTTTATTTCGATGTGTTATTCTAGGGTTTCGAATTTGGGAATTTAGGGTTTTTATGCGGTATTGATATTATGAATTGGTTTATGATGAATATATGGTTGATTGTGGATTGTGGATTGGATTATGCAAGTTTTAATATATGGTTGCTGAAATATTGTGGATATTTTCGATGCCTATTGATTTTGTGTATGATTTACGTGTGGTGTGTCGTTATTAAGTTTCATGATTAATTCAAATTAATATTTTAAACAGGATGAGCGGTAATTTTAGATCGACGAAGGGTTCAAAGGGACAAAGGTCCGAATCGTCTGAGGGAACCTCTAGCAACCCTCAAACGTCGTTTCGGGGCCACATGTGTCACATCCCGACCCGTAAAATTTTATCTTATTTACTAGCTTGATTATAATAAGAATTTTTACCGTCTCCGACATTGAGATATAGTTTAATTGGTCCCTAGAGGGGTTTTGGGGGACGATTATTTTGGATGAGTTTTGAATAGGTTTGTGAATTTCCGAAGTTTGGTATTTTGGCGGTTAAATAATGTAAAATCCGGCCGTAGGATTTAAGTCAATTTCTGGGAAAGGTTGTATTTACGGCTGCCGAGTATGGTATTAAAGTTTGGGTCATTCCGATTTAAGAATATCGAAGTTAGGCAATGATGAGCGTGATTATGGCTCTCGGTTAATTTTGCCTATTTTGTATAAATATTGGATTTTTAGTGGAAATTAATTATATATTTGAAACAGGACGTGAGGAGGCCCGAGCAGAAGAAGCCTCGGAGCGTCATCAGGCTTAGGCCTAATTTGTGAGTGGACCTTTGTTTTAAATAAAAAGCATGCGATGAATGATTTTATTAATCATTTATTTCTTCTGATAAGATTTATTGATTTCTCGGCTATTTGACAATTTTTCCTCCTTTGGAGAGATCCCGAAAATAAGATTTTCGGTGGATATATATGTTTTGGATTTTATGAGAATAGTATGTATATAAATGCTAGCTAGCCATACGTGCTTGGTCCGTCATAATGAGGTAAAATACCATTATGGCGTGTCGTGAGTGTTAGACACAAGCGTCATAGCCTTATATGAAAACTTCTTTCTTTTTCGGTTTATTTAGGTTTTCATATAGGGAGTCCACACGTATATATACACCGTCCATTTTCGGTCATAATGAGGAAAAATACCATTATGGCGCAACGTGAGCGTTAGACGCCAGCGTTGTAGCCTTGTATGAATTTCTATTTTTCTAAATTGTTTCTAGGATTCATACAAGGAGTCTGACGAGTGTAGATACATACGAATATATGTTTATATATAGTTCAGCCAGAGAGGCTCCATTTTATTTGAGTTTGTGACTAGCCAGTGCTAGTCGTAAAATTGTCAGATTATGAATTGAGCGTTTTTGAGCTGCCGCATGCATTATATTTTCTATGAAATTAAAATGGGAATACATGAATGTTTTGTTATTAAATTATTTTTGTCCACTCACTCTAACGTTATTAAATGTCTTCCCCTGGGCCCTTTGTTTTAAAATGCCCAGTCTGCAGGATTGCATAGTTGAGATCGGACGTACATGGAGAAGAGGCATAGTCAATAGTATAGATTCCGCTCTCTTTTCTTTTTATTTATAGTTCATTTCCTCTCAAATAGAATTGCTCTGAATATGTTGGTTATATGATCTTTGTTAAATCTATATTGGGAGATGTTGTGATTTGTGGGGAGCACGAAGGCTCTAGGAGTCTAAAAGGTTGGATTTAGAACCTTTAGACGTGTTTGCAGGTTTTGGTTTGGAAGGGTTGTCCATTTCCAAGGGAGGTTGTACCGAATTTAGCGGTAAATCTTTCCTTGGAGGTGGTCCCCGCACAATTTACTCCGGGTTTAGGGTGAAATTCGGGGTGGGTCGTGTCAACATGACAGCCAGACATGTGACCCTTCTGGAGACGGCGTAGAGGCAGCCACCGAGCGTTTCCCATTCCTCGAGGCAGCCTTCGGTGCCCCCTTTATCGAGGCAGCGGGGCGTCCCTCATTCCTCGAGTGAGCTGTGGCCTCAGACCTAGACGGAGGTATCTGCACCCCGTGTGCCTGAGATACACCGGCCGCCCACTTCGGGTCCTACTGCTTCGGATGGTGGGTCATCTAAGGTACAGATGCCGCCGCCTCATCTGTTCCTTCCGTGGATGATACCGGCCTTACCTGCAGTCGATGGCTCAGGGACGCCGATTTATCCACTGCCCCCGCCAGTGGCTCCATCAGCGGCGTATCGGTTCGTGCCTTTTGATACGCCTCTTATTTCCGCGAGGGTATCATCATCGGCGACAAAGACGGAATTCGTCGCGTCCGCCGCATCGTCCTCAGGTAATGAAAGATGAATGATTTGTTTTCTTATAATTAATAATAAAGGGTCTCCGATTTTAATAATAAATTTGATTTATCATGTGATAGGCACCGTCGGAGTAAAGCAGACAAAGAAGAAGAGAGGCCTCGTCACAGGGAAGGCTCTCGAGAAGACCGTCACTACCTTAGGGAGGATCGTCATCGATACTGAGGGGGATGGCCACATAGTATCGGGCGGGAAGTCGAGGACGTACTCCGGCCGCGTGGGAGCGCTCATTAGGGATAGAGTCCCTATGTTATGGTCAGACTGGGGCGAGGTCCCGCAGGAGGTTAAGGACATGGTCCACAACGCGATGTCGGTGAGTAAACAAAATGCCTCAATAATATTATGTATTACATTGTTGATTTCTCGAAAAACTAAATTAATTCTTGATTTAAATGCAGGTGTGGTTTGACGTTCCCGAGCACCTGAAGAACAGCTGGGCGGACGTTGTGCATGGGGAAGGTACGTTAGGAAGTTAATGAAAAAAAAAATTGTATGTGATATTAATAATATTTCTAATATTTTTGTTGTATCTGTAGGTACAAGGAGTGGAATAACGAGTTGCGGACCCACTGGACTACGTACGGGAACGCACGTTCTAGTACCCCTGCTGAGTTCCAGTACAGGGAGTATGAGTGGCGTTGGCTTCTGACATCAGAATTCAACAACCCTCGTAAATAGGTATTTAAAAAAATTAATTAGTTAATTTGTCATTAAGTACGTCTGTTTTTAAATATTTTACTAATAGTTTATTTTTTTCTTTGAAGGCCGTTTCCCGGGCGAACGCTCAGAACCGGCAACGCAACACAAAGAACCATCATGCCGGTTCTAGACCGTTCGCTGTCTTCATGGACGAGGCGGCCAGGGAATATCCAGAAGTCAACCGGTACGTTTATACGTACGAGAAGGCATATCCTGACTCCTAGGAGAATATTGTAAGTAATCTTACGTTTTTAAATTTTTAATTTTACTTATATATATGTCAAAATGTTAATTAATCATTTTTGTCCAATTAGGCGAAGGTGAGGGAGGCTAGTGACGAGGTGATGAGTGCTATAGTGAGGGAGACGTGGCCGGACACGTAGGAGGAAGAGATGTCTGAAGCCATGTCCCGGATCGACACTTCGTGTCACATCCCAACCCATAAATTTTTATCTTATTTACTAGCTTGATTATAATAAGAATTTTACCGTCTCCGTCATTGAATTTATAGTTTCATTGGTCTCCAGAGGGGTTTGAGAGACGGTTAATTTCAGAGGATTATTCGTCGGAGAAAAATGTAACGACGGTAAAAATAGTAAATTTTAGCTAGTAAAAGGTAATTTTTATTAGGGTATTATTTTTGGGAGTGTTAATTTTTGGAATTGGGTTGTATATAGAGGAGTTGGGCCGGATAGGTGAGGCCCAAAACCATCTCCCCCTCTTTCTTTTCTCTCTCTTCCTCCCGAGCCCTCTCTAGAGCTCTCCCGACCCGGAAACTTTCCGGCCGCCGTCCGCCGCCGTCCAGCCAAGCCAGGCCGCCGCACCGGTCCCGTTTGGACCCCCACCACCTCCTCTCCCTCCCCGGCCTAGCACCCGAGCCATTAAGCCATCGGAAGAGGAGAAACTTGCCGGAGACGCCAGAAAGAATTTTCACCGGAGTTCCCTCCTCTGGCCACCAATCCGGGCAAGCTTCGTACGGTTTTGTAGCTCTCCTCCCGTGCAGCAACCCCTCCAAAAGGCTCACTCCCTCTTGAGCTAGGTAAGGAGAAATTCAAGGAGGAAATTCTAGAGATTTTAAGATGTTTTCGTTCGATTGACCTAGTTAGGCTTGAAATTGGACTTAGTGATAGTTATGAAAGTTGTTTGGGATGTTAAGAGGAAGATGCTGTCAAAGTTTCATAGCCATTAGAGGTCGCCGGAATCGGCCTCCGGCCGCCGCTGTTTTGGAGATTTTTAAGGTTTTAAATGTGGAATATTAAGAGGAGTATATTGATATGAATTATGGAATTTTTGGATGAGATTTGGATAGGTTTGTGAATTTCCGAAGTTTGGTATTTTTTACGGTTAAATAATGTAAAATCCGGCCGTAGGATTTAAGTCAATTTCTGGGAAAGGTTGTATTTACGGCTACCGAGTATGGTATTAAAGTTTGGGTCGTTTTGATTTAAGAATATCGAAGTTAGGCAATAATGAGCATGATCATGGCTCTCGGTTAATTTTGTCAATTTGAATAAATATTGGATTTTTAGTGGGAAATTAATTATATATTTGAAACAGGACGTGAGGAGGCCCGAGCAGAAGAAGCCTCGGAGAGTCATCAGGCTTAGGCCTAATTTGTGAGTGGACCTTTGTTTTTAATTGAAAAGCATGCGATGAATGATTTTGTTGATCATTTATTTCTTCTGATGAGACTTATTGATTTCTCGGCTATTTGACAATTTTTCCTCCTTTTGAGAGATCCCGAAAATGAGATTTTCGGTGGATATATATATTTTAGATTTTATGAGTATAGTATGTATATAAATGCTAGGTAGCCATACATGCTTGGTCCGTCATAATGAGGTAAAATACCATTATGGCGTGGCGTGAGTGTTAGACACAAGTGTCATAGCCCTATATGAAAACTACTTTCTTTTCTAGTTTATTTAGGTTTTCATATAGGGAGTCCACACGTATATATACACCGTCCTCTTCGGTCATAATGAGGAAAAATACCATTATGGCGCAACGTGAGCATTAGAGGCCAGCGTTGTAGCCTTGTATGAATCTCTATTTTTCTAAATTGTTTCTAGGATTCATACAAGGAGTCTGACGAGTGTAAATACATACGAATATATGATTATATATAGTTTAGCCTGAGAGGCTTCATTTTATTTGAGTTGGTGACTAGCCAGTGCTAGTCGTGAAATTGCCAGTTTATGAGTTGAGCATTTTTGAGCTACCACATGCAGTATATTTTTCTATGAAATTAAAATGGGAATGCATAAATATTTTGTTATTAAATTATTTTTGTCCACTCACTCTAACGTTATTAAATGTCTTCCCCTGGGCCCTTCGTTTTAAAATGCCCAGTCTACAGAGTTCGGATTGGATCTAGTAGGAGACGAGGCATAGTCACCCGTATTTCCACCACCTTTCACCAGTAGGTTACCTGTTTAACCTACCTGTGTTTTCTTACTTCCGCTAGTGTCTAGTAGCTTTGAATACTTGGGTTTAATGTATATATTTTTAGTTGTGGGTGAAGGCTTGTTGATATTTTAGAATATTTGACGGATGATGTATATTATCTTAGTTGATGTTTTTATCTTGTTGGTGGTGATTGTATTTGGGGAGCACGAAGGCTCCAGAAGTTAAGGGTGGATTGAGAATTTTAGGAGTGTTTGCAGGTTTTTGATTTAGAAGGGTTGTCAATTTCCAAGGGTGGTTGTACCGAATTTTGCGGTAAATCTTTCTTTGAAGGTGGTCCCCGCACGATTTACTCCGGGTTCAGGGTGAAATTCGGGGTGGGTCGTGTCACTTCGGATCCGAGGGTTGGGGCGAGGATCATGGGCACAGCCTTCCCACCGCGAGAAAACAACTTCTACTGCCGGGGTCTTGGAAAGAAGGGCGAGGGGATCCTGAAGACCACTCCAGGATTTCAACGAAAGGCAGCCTCGACCAGCAACAGGACGACTCAGCTAGAGTCGGAAGTTGAGAGGCTACGGGAACAGCAAGCTACTCAGGCTATCGCTCATGCTGCTCAGGCTGCCACTCATGTCGCCCAGATGGCCGACCAGAGAGCTTATACTGCCGCGATATATGCCGCTCAGCAGGCCCAGTAGCTGCAGATGTTCCAGTACATGCAGGTGTTTATAGCTGCCCAGCGTCAGGGACTTCCAGCTCCGCCCATGCCTACGCCTATACCGCTACCTCAGCCGCCGCAATCTCCTCAGCAACAGGCCCCAGAATCGGATATTGTTTTAGACAATCTAGATTTTACGTAGTTGATAAATTATATAGTTTTATGTGCTTCTTGTTGGTTATATATATATGGAATTGTTTTGGTGAAATTTGCAGCTTGCTTGGAATGGTAATTTAGAAATTTCGTGTATTTTTTTTTTACTGAAATGGACTTATAGCCGACGAATTTGTCGGCTATAGCATTTTTATTTTTTTTCACAAGGTTTAGCCGACGAATTATGGCATGTTTCGTCGGGTAAACCCTACTAAAGCCGACGTAACAGACTATATTTCGTCGGCTATAGTTATTTTTAATTTTTTTATTACATATTCTAGCCGACGAATATCTTAAAATGTTTCATCGACTATAGTCTCAAAAAATAGCCGACGACGTTTTTTGTCGTCGGCTAAATACTGGAACAATAGCCGACGACTATCTTTCGTCGGCGAAATAAATGAACAAAAGCCGACGACAAAATAGTTCGTCGGCTTAATAGTGGACAATAGCCGACGACGGTATCTAGTTTCGTCGGCTAAAGTCATCGCCGACGACGTTTTCCCGACGAAACTATAGCCGACGACCCTTCGTCGGTTAGGATCTTAGCTGACGAATTAAGCTAACAGGCCTTCGAAACTTTTTCGTCGGCTAAAGTGCTTGTCCTGGTAGTGTCAATAATGCATAACATATTTACTTAGTCTCATTCTCCGTTCACTACAAGAATTTGGCTTATTAATAGCATTGTTTAATAGCGTTTTTTTCCTAAGTGCTATTAATGGGTATTTTATAAAAAAATTAAAAATATAAAAAACCCTAAAGCGCTATGCTTTCTTTTCAATAACGCGGAGAGGAGAAGCGGGACTTCAAAACTGTAAGCGGGAATGAAAAATCGATTTGGCGCTTTGGAAAAGCCCAAAGATGATCACTTACAGCGTTTAGTTTAGTCGTTTAGCTTATAATTTCTCTGTTCCTCCTGCACCCGTTCCTCTCGCAGTCGTTCCTCCCGTTCAAATTCCTCTGGCACCAAGAGTGATCCAGGTCCGGTCAACGCCAACTGGAGAATAAAAGAAAGAAAACAGACACCAAAGACCAAATTAGGCAAAGTGAGGTCGATTTGCCGTTGTTCTTCTTCCTTTGATTTGCCGTCATCGCAACTCTGGTGAGATTGCCGTCATCGCAATTCCTCGCCGTCATTGCTATTCCCTGGGTTTCCTGCTTCTGATTCGTGTTTCGTCTCCTTCTTTTTCACTAATTCTGGTTCGTCTCTCTCTCTCTCTCTCTTTTGATTCTGATTGTGTGCTTCTTTGGATATGATTTCTGATTGTGTAATGCTTCTTTCGTCTCCTTCTTTGGATATGATTTCTGATTGTGTGCTTTAGATCCAACTGGAGCCACCCTTCGGTGCTTATTTGGAGAGAAACTTGAGTTTGCAATTGGCTATTTAAGTATGGTTTTACCAAGTAAACAAGTGATCTTAGTGTCAAATAATCAGTCAGTAACATGTGTTTGGAGTCTTGTAATGACTTTGTATATGATATAAGTTTTTCTTATGCTATGATTCTGGTTTTATCTAATTCCAGGTTCCTTTAACTGATCTACTTTCTGTATCCATAGTTTCTAGCAAAGAAGAGGTGGATGCTGCAAACAGTTTTTGTTTAGATCCGGTTGACTTGAATAGCCTTTTTGAGGAAGATGGGAAGATATATGGTTACAAAGGATGGAAGGTAATTCTTATCCATTTTTGTTTATGTTTGTGTTGCTGATACTAATTAATCTAGACTGTTGTTTAGCTTGAATATGATTGAGAGTAATTTGTTTTAATCCTTTATCAAATGCAGATTACCATATGGGTTAGCAGTATATCGTTTGATCCATATGCTGATATTTCATTTGAGAGCACAGCTGATGTAAGCACTGTCATTGTAGTACTAGCTCTTTCTGCATCTATCTGTTTGCTATTAGTATGCTTCTCTTTCTGCTGGTCAAGTATATTGTACTGATTGTGTTACATGTTAACAGGGAGTTAAATGAAGGGTGCATCTATTGCCACCCCACAAACCATTTTGCTCACCTCACATTCTTTTCACACCTCACTCGTATAGTTTTAATTACAAGTCTACTTTGTTCACCCATTAACAATACCTAAAATATCATTTTATCAATTCTACTTTGTTCATCCTACATTCTCTTCTCACCCTACATATATTTTGATATATTTTGTCAAATTCATATTTGCTCAAGGCAAGTAAAATCACCAACTGAACAAAAAAAAAATCACATTAAAATATAAATCTCAGTTAAAGAACAAGAAACAACTCTCAAATTTAACAATTCAATGGTATCAGTCGATATCATGATGCATAATGTCTGTAATTGTATCTCTTGTAGCTGTTGAACGGATCTATGTGTTGTTCATAAATAAGGTATAGTACGTAGTTGTCCATAAGAATTTAGATACAAAGTCGATGAGAAATAATGAGTAAATGGATAGACAAACCACCAACAAAGAAAAAAAGAAAAAAAAGAAACACAAATAGTTTACCTTATCTTCAGGTTAAATGTTGGTGTCTTCAGACTCACGACCGATGATAAATCTGGGTTAGAGTTTATAAAGTTTGTGTTCATCTAAAACAAAAAGATAAAAAAAGAAAAAAAATTGTAATTTGTAACAACTTATCGTCCCTTACTGTAATTTTACATCAGGATATTTTAGTATTTCAATAAATTAACAACATGTGAGGTGAGCAAACTGGTTTGTGGGGTGACAATAGACGCACCCTAAAGGAATCACAGATTTGAAATCAGTTCTTGAGGTATATATTGATTACCATTTTATATCATCAGTCAGTTTAGTATGTCAATTCTCATGATTAGTTGGTATTGTTCTTCAGAAAGTATTTGGTGAGACCCTTGTTGCCAGTAAAGAGGAGTTCCTTCAGACCTTCTCAACTCAGACAAATTTCATCAGGTAATGGATCACGGATTTTTATATTCAGACCAAACTATGTTTATAGTCATGATTTTCGTATTTTTTTGATGTTCAGATCGAAATATTCTGGGTTTTGATTTAGATAAGGATATATATATTGGTGGAAACCTTGATTGGTTCTATTTGTTGCAGCAACTAATTAATAGTTTATGGTCGTTTTCATGGAGTTATGAGATCAATTTTTGAATCATCTTCAAGTATTGTTTCAGCTGAGCTTTGTTTTCATTCAAAATAGACATTCCAAGAAGTTCTTTAAGTAAGATTTGATCAAAACACATTGTATTTATAACTCTTAGCTTTTACATAAAGGAATGATAGAAATTCTGAATATTCTGCAGAAACTGTTTGGTTCTGCAGTCACTTTGGAAATTCGCTTAACTAACTTTTAAATGTCCAAATTTTTTGAAACTTTTACATGTTGTTTCATTGTTAGCCTACAAGAGATCTGGAAAGTTTCAGCTTATTCCAATGTAAATTGAAAACTCGGTGATTTTCCAAAGTTCTCCCTATAGTTGGTAAAGTTCCAAAATTTTGAATATGCTTCCTTGTTTTCAGTTGAGCTTTAGACCTCCATTTTAACCAAATAATTTCTGTTCTTTTTGAATATTATAGTAGATTCTAGTGATTGTTGCGAAAGTGATTTCTTGTCATTTGCTCATAAAATGAGTTCATGGTTAATTTTCCAAGTTGACATTGCAGCTGGCATTTCTTTCCTATATATTCTAACAATTCAGTTAGTTTGTGATCAAGTTTTGTGTTTCTTCTTAAATATTGTAATTCCAGAAAGTTAACTTCTTATTCGAGTTTATTCAAAGTAAAGTTTCATTCCTTGATTGGTTTCATTTGTGCTTCCACCATTGAAGATGTGCTCCTGTTGATAATTTTAGCTGCTGCTATAAATTGCAATCATGTACTTGCTTTATTATTTCGATCCTTATATAAGATCCGATATGTTATAGTTTTGTTTGTTGTAAAGGAAGGATTTGAGTTAGTTAGGTTTGAACTTATACATGTTCTATGTCTTGGATTGTTCTTATGTATTGTTTGTCTTTCCGAAGTTCCTTCCTCTAATTTTGTGCACTTTCATAACTCATTGGTAGTTTTTGTTTGAATTTTAGAATTTGCTTGCCTAAGTAATATATGATGCTGGATAAAGGTTGGGTGCGTCTTCATAGGTAAAAACTACTGTGCTAGATAATTACTACAAATTTTGAACGCTTAGAGGTCAAAAAAATAGTTTTTCCTCCTTTCTTTTTCTTGTTCTATATGGAGTTGATCCACGGTACGAGGAAGGAGCGTGGAATTTTGTGAAAACGGTCACAAGGAACCTAGGAAACCCTAAAATGATATTGTGTCCTTGAATAGATTGTCAAAATAATGACCATCAAGATGGCAATACTGTTGTTGATCAGTTGGTGAGGAGGGGAATGGATGCCAAGTACAAACAAAAGTCGGATTGGTATGAGACATGCATTGAAGATGTTGTGGAATCTGCTATAGCATGGCCTGCTAACAAAGTTGTTTTGGAAAAGATGTCAGAAAGTCAAGATATTGGCAATACATCCTCTCTTTTGGTAAGTTTTATTTTCACATGTTATTACAATTACGAGTTATATGTGTGAGTTATGTCCTCATCTAAAATTATTTTTTCTTAAATAACTTGGTAGACTGTGAACACCAAATCAAATAAAAAGTGCAAGTTGTTAGATGTTAGTGGATCAGGACAAATAGTTGCTGAAGGACGTTGGTCCTCGAGTGATCCAAATCAGCTTGTTCATTTTGTTCCATCAGGTCCTAATACCGTGAAAGTTTGGGTAGATACACCAAAAGTCTCATCTGCATCCCTTTGGAGACCATCATCTGAGCTACAAATCATTGAAGATGCTCTTGGTACTACAATAGCATGGCCAGCAGACAAAGTGATTGTCTAAAGGTTGTTAGTTCTGAGCTGGTTGTTACATGCATCCTTCAAGTTTTATCTTTAAGTATGAGAGATTTTGCAAGGAGACTTTTCAATAAAGTACTATATGATCAGTTTGGTAGGATTTTTATGTATCTTTAACATTGTTGGCTGAGATATTGTAAGCTGTAAGCATTTGGTTTTTGAATGTCATTTGGTTTATGTCATTTAGTTTGGTTTTCTTTAATAGTACCAGGAAATGCTATGGAATGGTACTGTAATAACTTTTCTTAAAAGCTGCTGTAACATATTTATAGCATTTAATAAATGTTATTGAAAGTATAACAATAGCAATAGTGATATGTACAATAACATGTTTTAAACGCTATAGATGTGAAATTTATAATAGCGTTTCCAAAAACGCTATGAAAGAGGGTAGACTTTTCATAGCTCCGACTGTGATAGCGTTTACTAAAACGCTATGTATATGATATGATAGCGTTTTTCGAATGCTATCGATGACAGTTTATGGTGTAGTGGTTGTTTCTCAATTTTCTCAATCTTTTTCACTTTATCTTTTACAACAGTTTCGATCAAACTTCCAGATGTGCTATTGTAACGCCCCAAACTGCACCTCCTCAGATTAGGCACGTCACAGTGTCGCGAATCTCTAAAACATAAAACCAAGAGAAACGCTAGGCAGTTTATTCAAGGAAACATTTAAGAAAAACACAACAGAAGCGTGAAAATATTTTGAGGTGTAAATCTTTATATCCTGAAAATACTTTCATTCACCAAACCATGATATAAAATGACAAAGAGTTAACGAGTTTCAAGGAATAGAAATTCGAATAAGAATACCACAAAGCCAACTGATATCAAGTTCTAAACTTCAAGGAATAGAATATAACAAGGTTAACAAAATAGAATTTGGTTCAAGAATCTCAAGCACAAAAATAAAGGGAACATCATGGAAACCAAATTACCAATCTTAAATATGCACACCCAACTCCTTGTCACTATCCCGTCCCAGTGCACAGTACCTGCATCCACAAACTGTTGTAAGGTCCTTTCATCCTCGCTGCTCAAGGAACTCTTGAAAACAGATAAAGAAATAGTTTCATAGGGCCCATTATAAAAACAAGATTGAATCCAAATATTTAATGAACGATAAACTTTCAAAAATATTTGTATGATCAAATAAATACGGCGCCATAAAACTGTACCTGATAGCCAGTCCTTTTTAGACCCACTACCCAACTTACCTCACTATATATGTGTACAACATGTAAGTGTAGCGAGAGTGTCCACAAACGCCCTATCGCCTAGAAACAGTGTCACTTCACAAGGGATGTAAGACACTCTTTCATCCATAAAGGCCCCTCCGGAGGTTTAGGGGATCGAACCCAAGATAGTCGCTATGCTCCTCTCACTCTCAAGTCATTAATATCTCATAACACCGGCTACCATATTTTTATCGGTTAACCGAATCATGCAATATCATATATGCATAAACATTTTATAAAACAAATATCGTTAATCAAGAGAGTTCTGGATCCCCTACCTGGAATCTGAGGCTTTCCTTATGAACTCCCAAAACCACGAGCCTTTCGCTCCTCGGGTAACTGGAGTCCCTAATGTCCGACAATTAAATTGTTAATAACTACTCAAACAAGCATAAACAATCACGACGATTAAATTCTAGTCGTCGAAATCAACTTTGACCTTGTTTGACCAATCAACAACAATACTCGTTTGACTAATTTCGTAATCAATTTCGCAATTGGTTCCCATCATCAAACCTTAACTAAAAATAGAAATCACTTTCAAAACATGCTTATTCCCAAAATAAATTTCACATAACACTTTGGTCGCATAATAATTCTGTTAAGTTGTTATGGACACCCATGTTACTGAAACCAAATCATAATGTCCACCTCACTTAACAACACTCCAAATCTCATGATCAAGAACAATAATATGATTACCAGCAATCTGCCTTGACAATATTACCAAGATATCAAGATTTGAATCCGACAGCAAGCATTATGATCGGGATGATTACAATTTCATGACCATAACCAATACCCAGTATAATCATACGTATAATTCCAAGGTTTAGTTTCAAAGTCATTCTCACAGAAACTGAGAATCACGTTCCCATTCTTCTCATCCAAACAACTCCACATTTTTAATTAAACAAGAATCAGACCCTAAACTACAACTCAGTTTCTCTTCTTTTATCAAGCAATAAGAAACTCTTAGTAAGCTTCGGAGCTTTGACCAAATCGTGATCACCAATACAACACTCACAGACCAAACACTTATTTATCAATATAATCACATAGTTCCAGGCTATATATTCAGCAAGTACCTTGTTAACATTGGATAATCATAAGCACATGACTTGCTCAATCCCTCTGCCACAACGAACCGATGCCACCTTAACCCTGGCTTCCATATCATTTGCCAGTTTAGACTTCACTGTCTCAACATGTATTGCAACACAGCTCACAATGTGATCAAAATGATCATCAAATCTTCAAACACTATAATTTTCTTCTCATAATTTCAAAGTAATCGCAACTCATCTTATATCAAACGAATGCCAGGAAACTAGCTCCGTCGACGATTAACACAGTAAGCTAAAATCATTAGCTTCTTCTCACTTTTACCTCAATTCACTGATTCTGTTTCACCACAACCATCAATTACCAACCCAACAGAGTAAAACTCAGGATACATAGATTTCAAATGCCAAGCTCACCTTGAAATCAAGTTCAAGATTAAACCGTGGTTGCTGGTCTCGTTTTCAACTTGCTGGTTTTGGCCCCCCTCTTTCTCAAGCCATGATATCAAATTCGTCCTACAGCCAGCTCGTTTTCCAAGATGTTGAAGATGAACCAAGGATTCCCAGAAAGGTCGCCATGCGAAATGAATTTCGACCAAGCTCGGAAACACCCGAAACACAAACTTGATCAAAACTAAATCGAAACCAAAAACTAATTATACTAGAACGTAGAGCACAACGAGAGAGTGAAGACTCATACCACATGCAGATGAATCGGTTGTCAAAGTCACCAGAAATCTTACAAAACTCGGCCGTGCACACTGAGCTTCTCGGCGTCTATTCGAGTACCTCAATTAACGATTGAGTGAGCAACCCACCACAGGTGAGATGTAGGCAAGAAGAGGAAGAGAAAGAGATAGTTGCACAGTTGAGAAGAAATTAGATGGCAGAGACATGGCCAGTGAAACTCACTGTCGGTGGTTTGGTTCCTCTGTCACTAGATAAGCACTGATAAGGCCGGTTGTGATATTGGTGAACGAATTCGGTGAGTGAAAGAAGAGGCAGTGGTCTTACCAAATAGCTGACCATGCAAATTGACGACCATGATCGTCCTATTCCAAAATCAGAAGGCCAACATTAAATCCTATTTTCTGATTTTCCAAAACTAATTTCCAATCTTCTCAAATTTAGAGAAATTAGCACGGATGTCTGGAAAATGCCTTGAAAATACTCACGGACTTGTCTCGTCGTATATCTTATTATCTATCTCTTAAATCATGAACTTATCCTTGTAAAAATTTCTGAAAATCTCCTTAAGCACATTTTAATATTATCGAGGTCGATAGGCTATTTACCAAATGACCTCAAATTAAGCTGATCAAATTTTCAAGGTGTTACAGCTATGCTTAGAAAGTTAGAATAATTATTTAAAGGATAGCGTCTAAATTTGGATTGGTTAGTCTAAAAGATAAGTAGCAGTTGGTCATCTTTCTCAAGTGTTAAGAGAAGTAATTACGCATTGCGTTCGCGGTTCATTCTTGATTGAAACCAATTTGCGACTTAGCAATTGAAGCTTAGGTTGTTAACATGTTTTGAAACACATTTGGTGGTGAATTTTCACGTTTCTAACGTCTCCTCAGTATGATATTTTCCCAAAGAATAGTGCTAGAGACACCAAATTTTTATACCAAAATCTTATACCGAATGATGTGACATGTTCCAACTCATTAGCTTTATTTGGAAGGAATAACTACATGGATTTTCTATACTATTTTTTTATACAAGAAAGCATTAAAATCAATATATTATTTTCTAGTTTTTATCAACAGATTTTAAATCAATCAATCATCGAAAAAAAAAAAGAAGAAGATTTAAAATCAAGAAAAATGAAATATTTGTTTCCAAAAAAAATATATCTAGACCTTTTACAAGGTCATCACCCTATCGATCAAGAGCAGATGAATTAGATGATCATATGTCATCAACTTTATAGACATGTTGTTGGTCTAGTGATTATTTCTTTGTGTTGAGATACCTTCTTTTTATCTTTATATATAACTTAACAATGACAAAACATAATGAATTGCAATATAAGTATAGCAAAATGAGAATCCTATATATTATTCTTTAATTCAATCCTTTACTTCAGATGTTAGAAAGAGAAACAAAATTCTGGTTGGCTCTCATCAGGAACACTGTAAAATTCGAAACGATGCTCAACAACTTAAAAGAAGAAGATAATTTTTTTTCTATTAAAGTAGAAATTTAGGTCAATATATTTTTATATTTTTATTCATTCTTCTTTAGGTACAAATATATTCTTATCTTTTTATTCATTTTTTTAGGTACAAATACTATAATATCCATATCATCACCTAATTAGTAGGAAAATTGATAATAGGCATGTGCCACATCATTTAGTATTAATATTTGGGGAGAAATTTTTCAGCGGCTACGGGAGGATCACGTGGTAGTATAACATGGTTCTACATTCTAATTAAATATTGACACATGAATTTATTGAGGAAAAATTACATCAACTATTTTGTCAAAGACAATTTTGAGTTTGTTGTTGTTTTTTAAACCCTAAACTATAAACTCTAAACTCTAGACCTTAAACCCTAAACCCTAAACCCTAACCTTAACCCTTAAACCCTAAACCCTAACCTTAAACCCTAAACCCGAAACCCTAGTCCAAACTCAACAAAGACCCATGAAGGTCATTTCACAAAAAATAGAAAATCTTAGTTTATATTTTAGTTGTAATAAATCCACATGTCAATATTTGATTGGAATATAGGACCACTCATACTGTCATGTGGTCCTCCTGTAGCATCTAAAAAATTCTCATATTTGAGATAACTTTTTTGTGTCTCAAGCAAGAGAAATTTTTCTATCCTCCAGGAGGACCACGTCAGCATGTCTAATGGTCCTCCTTAACCAATACGAAGCTGCCATGTAGTTTTTTTTTGACACGTCATAATAGGGTTAAAAAAAAGTAAATCCAACTTTTTCTTAAAAAAAATAAAACACTGAAGTAAAACCAAACAAAATCAAACAAAAAAAGAAACCTAGATGTAGGGATCATCTCATCTCCTTACCGACAAGAAAAAAAAATCAGATCTCCATGATAGTTCACTAAATTAAGATCACTCACTTAGTACTATAGACATTGTAGAAACTCTTTTGCTTTGATCATTCATGAGGACATTGGGACATTTAAAAGAAATGTGAAGGGTTTAATAATTATTTTGAAGCTGTTCAAAGACTAGATATGTATGTACATGTGATGATTGACGTTAGAAACGACCAGCACCGAAGGCATACAAATCTCCTTGTTGTTTACCTGTTTCAGTTTAAACCCCAGCTAATCCAAATTTGATCTCTAGAAATCAATTTAAGATTTTTCTTTGCACATTTCTTCGACCTATATCCTCTTTCAACTACCATGGAGATCTGAGATTTTTTTTTCTTCTTCTTTTCGGTAAGGAGATGATGATCCCTAGATCTAAGTTATTTTTTTGTTTGATCTTGTTTGGTTTTACTTAAGTTTTTTTTTTTTTTCAAAAAGAAAAAGTTGGATTTACTTAAGTATTATGACGTGTCAAAAAATATTACATGGTGGCATCCTATTGGTTAAGGAGGATCATTTGGCATGCTGACGTGGTTTTCCTAGAGGACAGAAAAATTTCTCAACAAGCATTTTCCTTTCCCAAATTTAACTTGATTTGTTTTATTTTGTTTCTTTGTTTTTACTTATTTATAATAACACACCCATATTACTTGTTTTCGTTTTCGTTATTTCTAGTACTAACACCTTTTGTTTTCTTATGTTTTGTAAATTGTATAAGTACTCTCAAATCTCAATTCCCGGCTTGAACGATCCATGCTTCCGAACGATACTACAATTACACAAGAAGGTTAATTGAGTGTTATTTTTAGCAATTAATTAGTCCACTGCAACAACATGCCTCTTTCTGCATCAAATGGTGACACTGATATCGATTGGTATGTAAAGAGTGCGATATTTGAACCGGGCTGCATCTAATCTTTGCCAATTCCACTGCCCTACCACCCCCAGGTAGAACAAATTAAGATGTAGCTTAACTAACGACGATGGAATCCAACTTGGAAATGCCTGCTCATTTAGGAACAGTTTTAAATGTTTGGTGTTTTCTCTTCCAGAAAATGATATATTTTTTTTTTTCCCGATGCAGGCATCAAGTGTCCAGGTGCACTCGAGGGAACCTCTATGCAGAAACAAGACGAGATGCGCTACAATGAATAGCTACATCCAGGTAGTCAAGATTCATTATAGAAGAAAGAAACAAAAGAAAAAAATAGTATATTTATGTTAAATTGGTGACAACTGACAAGAAAGAGAAGAAAAATGAGCAGCCTGAAGATCAGCAAAAAGCACCACAAACATTTGAACAATCCTTTCCCTGGGGCACCTATATCTCTCCCGCTCATCCAAGGAAAGCTCCTCTTCAATTCCTCTTTAATTCCCCAGCGTTTTCCAATCGGAAACGATTTCGAGGTCTCTTGGAACAGCAGCGAGGGCGGGTCTCTTTCCATTTCACATCGATCGCAGCCCAATAGATCCATATGGTCCACCATTCCCGGTCAAGCCTTTGTCTCTGCAGCGGTGGCTCAAACACGGGTGGAAGAAAGCAGGGGTTCTTTCGTGATCCATGACACGAGTGTTGATCTGGTTTGTCATCACCAAACCATTCAAGATATAACTCAGTTTGATCATGCTTCTTCTTCTTCTTCATATTCTCAAGGTACCCAATTCCCTCTTGTCCTTGTAACTGGCTGGGTTTTCAATACGGGACCTTCTACTTGTACTTGTGCAAAGTACTGGGTTTTGTTTGAACAGAAATGCAGCCACCAAATTGGGTTCCAAGTGAAGCTTGGAACACCCAACTTTGAATTTCCTTTTAGAACAAGGCTTAGGTGGGTTTGGTCCTTCACGAGACCCAGAGAGGCTCAACAATTCAAAGAATTCAACAGGGTGTGCCTGACGTATTCAAGTGAAGAAACGGAGAGGTTTTATGGGTTCGGGGAGCAATTCTCTTATATGGATTTTAAGGGCAAAAGGGTGCCCATTCTTGTTCAGGAACAGGGTATTGGGAGAGGGGATCAGCCTATCACCTTTGCAGCTAACTTAATCAGTTACAGGTATCTGTCTATCTCTATCTCCAATTAGTCATGAGATATTGGCAGAATATATAGTTTTGATTTCTTCCTACTTTGCAGGGCTGGGGGTGATTGGAGTACAACCTATGCTCCTTCCCCATTCTATATGACTTCAAAGATGAAATCTCTTTACCTTGAAGGATATAATTATTGCGCATTTGATCTAACACAACATGACAGAGTTCAGATACAGGTACTTTTCAATAACTATGGCATCTTTCACTCTGTCAGAATGCTATTTAGTTTTTATTTGGATTCTTCATAATTATATTTACACCCAAGAATGTAGGAACTGTATGGTTGAGAACTTGAGATTGAGTTTGGGTGCAAAAGGTAGCAAAGAGAGATCTATGTATTTTTATTCACATTAGAATCATTAGTGAGCCATTTACATAGAATTGTCAGATAAGTAAGTACATGAGTGTTTAAACTGGATAAAGAGGCAGCATGAGCTCAGATTAAGCAATGCTTGGAATATAGGTAGTTGGGGATATAACCTTTTGCCTTTCATATCCTCTCTCCCATATAGATTATCAGTGTATCATAACCGTACAATGCTATGCGAGTATGCAATGTACAAATGGTTGTGGTTTCTGTAGAGTGATTTTGGGTTTAGACGGTAGCTGAATGATCTGGAAGTTGGGAGAGTATTGGTGCTTATATTCTTAGCTTAAGTGTGATCAAGACAAGATAAGTAAAGGTGAACTCTGGGACTGATTTTATTTTATATAAATTTTAGTTTTATATTTATTTAAATCTTAGCACTTCATGCATAACCCTTAACCTCCTCAGCTCAATTGTTATTTTGTAAGTAGGAAGCCTAAGGCCCTCCTACTGTTTGGGTGTTGAATTGGAGTAGTACACAAGGGAAGATTATTACATAGTTGTGATTTGCTTCAAAGGAGAAACCTTTTGATTTTTTCTCCCCTAAGCTGTGTATAACTTGCAAGAGGCAACTGAGAGTGTCAATTGTTTCTGCTTGTTTAGCTCTCTGGAAAAGGGTGTTTAGGGAATGTAATGTGAGCTAGGACTTGATAGCAAATTCTATGACCTACTTGTATGCAAGATACTGTAACGACCTGTATTCAAATTAGTAATAGTTTTTATTACAATGACTCCAATCAAATAAGCTTGTACACATCTTGTTGCTGGTCCGTCTTTTCTTTTAATTTGAACAAAGCCTAAAAGTCTGATCTCTTTCTGTGAAGTTTGAATGACATTTACCTGTTCTCCTTATCCTATTATCTTCCTCTTAGACAGTGACACCAATCTTTTCAAAACGGCTACCCCCGAGTCAATATTATCAGCAGCTATGTTTGTATCATCCTTATCATTTCTTCTCTTTTTCTTTACAAAATTGACTGCTCTTGCTTCCAAATACCGACTTTTCCAAATTGCTCTTTCATATTTTTATCATCTTCGTGATTGTAGATGGTTTTCTTCCCTGTACCTCTCTGTTTTTCTCTTGGTTATGTTTGAGCAAAACTCTTGGTCCAATTTTATTACTACAAAGGTTCATGAGTTTACAATGGGTGAGTTTCTTAAATTCTTTTATACAATTTGATTTTGATAAGTTTTGATACCGGCTATTATATGAAATCTAAATTTTCATGTTTTGTTTCTTTCATAATTGGGTTTCTCAATTGAACCCCTATTTTGATTAATTCGTATTCTTTAGTTAAGCTGCAGCACTTTATATATTGTATATCTGAGCTACCAGATATACTTTCTTTGTTTACATAACCCCTGTTATGCCATTTACAACAGCTGATATATAGGGTGGTGCATATATATAATGCATGTGTATCTTTAGACCGAAGATGAGAAACAGACATTTATGTATTACAAATGCTTCATCAGTGAAGCTGCTCTTATCAGTTACAAACTTAATTCAGTGCTGTTACTTGAATAAACTTATACATATATTGTTTTCATGTTATAGTGGAAATTGGAGTTCAACTCAATCATTCAAAGAGTGATGCTAGTTCATATTGTTTGCTTGATCAATCTGAATCTTTTAATGTGCTCACTTTGAAAATTCAGAGTTGAAACCTATATTGGGGAAAAGGTGCAGGAAATTATACATATGATCAGTTTTGAATTTCATTGTCATTCTTTTGACTTGTTTAAATTGGTCTTCCATGTTTATTTGAAATCCAGATCTATCATAGATATACTAATGTGTAAATGGTTTTGTTTGACAAGTATTATTGACTTCGTAAGTGTGTGTATATATATATACAGATTTTCTCAGGTGTGGATGTCCGCATTTATTCTTACGGTGCGGATTTCCACTTTACACTCACTTTTCAATCGAATTTTCACATCTCCACCGTCTAGTATTTAGATACTAATGTATAGATCATCTCTGCAAAATTTCAACCAATTTGGTTATCATTAAAGCACTCAAACTGCGTTTTTCTGTGGATGAACATAATTCTGTCGAACTTGAACCGTTCATGTTTATAACAGAAAAACGCAGTTTTGAGTGCCTTAATGATAACCAAATTGGCTAAAATTTTGCAGAGATGATCTATACATTAGTATCTAAATACTAGACGGTGGAGATGTGAAAATTCGATTGAAAAGTGAGTGTAAAGTGGAAATCCGCACCGTAAGAATAAATGCGGACGTCCGCAGCTGAGAAGCGTTGTATATATGTAGACACACACACACACAGTTCCCTTCTAGAGCGGGACACCGCTTTGAAATTAAAGTGTGGTGCTAACTCATTTCGCTCACTTTTAGGTCACATCTCCACCGTTCAGTGTCCATAGTGTGTAGATCATTCATGCAAAGTTTCATCCAATTTGGAGATCATTTGGGTACCGAGTTAGATTAAATGAATCAACTGAACAACATCTGTCCAAACGGAACCGTTCGTGTAAATCACAATTACGGAAGCTCAAATGATCTCCAAATTGAATGAAACTTTGCAGGAATGATTTACATACTATGTTCTAGACATTGAACGGTGAAGATGTGACAAAAGTGAGCGAAAGGAGCACCACACTTTACTAAGCGGTGTCCCGCTCCGGAAGGGAACCGATATATTTAGGTAATGTATAGCTGCTTTACAAATAAGGTTTTATATGAACTTCCCATTTGTATTTGGGTGCAGTGATCAGTTTGATTTCATTATTTTCATTTTACCGAGTTCATATGAAAGGAGACATTAAATCTTGGCAATTTATAGAGGTTCTACTATATGAGTTGCGTATTTTTTTTCTTTGTCCAATGAGAGGCATAGCTTGTACTGTACTGTGTACTAGATAAGTACAAGCTGAATTGAGGCATTGATTAATTGGATACTGAAGCTTACCTACTTGCAATAGCTTCAGAATCGAGGTAGCGGATCTGGGGAAACCATTGAATTGATTGGTGTTTCAATTTATTTAACATCTGTTATGACATATTGTATATTTATCACTTTTGGATGAAAGTCATGAAAATGTGAATTGTGGAGTCAATGTAAACCTGGGTCAACACCAGTGGAAATTATTGGACATAGAAAACCCCATCATATGTTTTGGGAAAATACCCTCGTATGCTAGAGAGAACACAAGTTGATAAATGAACGAGGAAAGTAAAAATTGTTAAGTAGATTTTGTATATAGAGAGTGAATATAACATCATGTGAACATACAACTTCTAACACACTTCTTTTAGTTTATTAATTAACCATGGTCTGAAGTTCTTTTTTCCTACTAAGCATAGGTTGTCTTGCAGGTGTTGAATGATACTTGGAAGCATCATAAGACCAGAAACTAGGTAGTGTAGTAAGAGTAATTTGCCACTAGGATTGGATTGATGTCTTGTGGCAGACTCTGGTTCTGACAAACCTTTGAATCTTCTATATAGGAATAGCTCATGTTTTACTGTTTTCATAGATTGGAATGAAGCAGTTGGTACGTTATGTCTTCTTGTTTGGTGTTTATTTTATTTATTTTTTTGCTGGTGTATTTAAGAGCTTTGGCCTTTGTGAATATCTTATCTTTTCATCTATTCAGTAACATTCAGTTTCTTATACACAAAAAAAAAAATAGCCATATTTTTACTGGCTCAGCTCATTCACTATCTCAAACATGCAGTTTTCCATTTTGTGTACACTGGTGCTTGCAGATACATAAAAATTCAGTAGAAGGACGGATATTGCATGGAAACTCACCAACTGAGCTCATTGAATGTTTCACTGAAACCATTG
The DNA here is from genome assembly GCA_010134655.1 of Fragaria nilgerrensis. Lineage (NCBI taxonomy): Eukaryota > Viridiplantae > Streptophyta > Magnoliopsida > Rosales > Rosaceae > Fragaria > Fragaria nilgerrensis. Next base: position 24,365,344 of record CM020982.1, read on the forward strand.
GGAGACCTCCTAAACTTCCTGACTGGATCATTTCTGGAGCTGTTGTTGGCATGCAGGGGGGCACAGAATCTGTACGTCGTATTTGGAATGAGCTTAAGAGTTACAATGCTCCAGTATCAGCATTTTGGTTGCAGGTATGTCCATCCCGTGCACCCAAAAGATATATGTTACATATGGACCATTGTTTACATGTTTTTTTTTTTTTTGTTTCTTACTTGATTAGATCCAACCATATTTGCAATTCTTCATGTTCGTATAAGCTTTGAGAAACTTAAGACTGTTTGTAATTATGTCCCCCGAGTTTTTTTCAAGTAAACTGAAAGACTAGAACTCGGTTTTTAACCCCTGTCGTACTTCTTTCACAGGATTGGGTGGGCCAGAGAGAAACCTTGGTTGGATCACAGCTCTGGTGGAATTGGGAAGTAGATTCAACAAGATATACAGGATGGAAGCAACTGATTAAAGAACTTAGTGCTCAGCATATTAAAGTGATGACATACTGCAACCCATGTCTCGTTCCGGTATATAACTTCTTTAATAACTAGTTCCTGTATAAACTTTTCTATTACAACTCCCACAATCACTCATTTTCACTAATCACCTTAGATTCAAAAGGCAAACGGGTATGTGCAGTCATTTGGTTTTCTCAACCAAGTGAAATGAATGGCAATGTCTCTCATAGAACCATCTGTGCTGATACTTGTTTCAGTGTCATGAAAAGCCAAACAGAAGGAGAAACCTCTTTGAGGAAGCAAAGAAGTTGGACATATTAGTGAAAGACAAGCAAGGAGAACCTTATATGGTTCCAAATACAGCTTTTGATGTAGGAATGTTGGACTTGACACATCCAGATACTGGAAACTGGTTCAAGCAGATTCTTCAGGAAATGGTTGATGATGGAGTCAGAGGATGGATGGCTGATTTCGGTGAAGGCCTGCCTGTGGATGCCACCCTCTATTCAGGTTAGAACCTCAACTAGTCAACTTGATTCCCTAAAGGGTCCTCTAATGACCTCAGTCATGCTGAGTTCTGTGATCCTAGAGTGAATTATTATTATTAGGATTAAATACTTGTGACACCCTGTGATCCTAGGCAAACATTGGACGTTAAAATTTTGAATATACCCCCGTCAAAAGTCAATTTCTTTCTCTTTGCTTTTTCTTTTTCATTTTCTCTCCCCTTCATCTTTTTCTTTTTCTCTTGGCTGAGGAAGAATGGAGAGAACACAATTTTTTTATTTTATTATTATTATTTTTTTTTGGAAAGAGGGGATAGGAAACTTAGATTTAGAGTAGGGGCATTTTAATCATTTTGGTAACTTGAACGGACTTTTCTAACGGTCAACTGAAGAAATGGACATAAGTGTCAAGAAATGAGTAAGGTTATACCGATTAAATTTGAAAACTGGGGGACAAAACTGTTTTTAGTGGTAAAGTTTAAGATGTCACAAGTATTTAATCCGAATATTATTTCAATTACTTTAGTAAAAAAATATCCTGACATACAAGGCTTTTTTTTTGGTTGATAAACATACAAGGCTAGAAGACTAGGGTTTAGTAGATTTATGCTATCAAAGAAAAAGGCAAGCATTGACATTTTGGATGCTTGCAGCCAACCTTTATACCAACAAAAAACAGAAATTACTTTGTTACTTGATGGAACTCTTCATTCTAAGCTTTCCATTTGTTTTGTAGTTTTGGTAACTGAAATTGAAAACGGTGTTTCATTCAGTCACCTAGAAGTAAGAAACATAGAACTATAAAATGTTTGTTCAGAATGACATTGGAGGCAAACTGTTTCATTCAGTCCTTTGCAAGTCATTTTTCATTAAAAAATTTGGATAAGGATTTTGATCCATCGGTTCAGGTGAAGATCCTATTTCAGCACACAACAAGTACCCAGAGCTATGGGCCCAATTAAATAGAGAGTTTGTGGAAGAATGGAAAGCTAACCACGTGGGAAAGGAGAAAGATCCACAAGAGACCTTGGTGTTTTTCATGAGGGCTGGTTTCAGAGATAGCCCCAGATGGGGAATGCTATTTTGGGAAGGAGATCAGATGGTAAGTTGGCAGATTCATGACGGAATAAAGAGTGCTGTTGTTGGTCTACTCAGCAGTGGAATGTCAGGGTACGCTTTCAATCACAGTGATATTGGAGGGTACTGTGCTGTAAATTTACCTTTCATCAAGTATCAAAGAAGTGAAGAGTTGCTTTTGCGATGGATGGAACTGAATGCGTTCACCACTGTTTTCCGAACACATGAAGTAAGTTCAACATCTGCAACCTTAAATACATGGGCATAATCATTATCATGATTCATAATCAATGATGGTAAAGTGTCACACCCCAATTTTTAAAGAAATAATTTTCAAAAATTTGGACATGATAATTCCCAAAAATAACCCAAGGTCTAGTTGTTAACTTTAAAATACAAATCTCAACGACCAAAATATCATAAAGTCAATATAAGCTAAACCCTGAGTCAAATATTACACAACTTTGTTTACATCAACTTAGAAAGTCAAGTGAAATGAAAACGCTCGCTAAGAGTTTAATACAATCCGACAAATTACAATAACAAAAGTCCGACTACTAAATAAAATGATCACAAGTGTCTCCATCTCAAGTCTGTTGATCATCACGTGCAGGTCTAACCCTTACACCATGAATTGGTGCATGGGTTGTAAACAGTAAACCCGGTAAGCTAAAAAGCTCGTATGAGTAAATCTTAAACTACTAGCTCAACACATTTACAACAATTATTATTAATACATGAAATAGTAGAAAAATGCTCAATAATTCCACATGAAGGTTATCCACTCGCTCCTCTCACAATGAAGCACGTATCCAACACTCTTAAAAATAAACGTGTATCTATGAGTCCTAGATACCCACAAGGTATCTCTCATGGCATATAACGAACACACATATCCATGAGTCTCATATACCTACAAGGTACCTCTAATGACATACAACGAAACACATGTATCCATGAGTCCCAGATACCTACAAGGTACCTCCCATGGCATACAACGAAACACATATATCCATTAGTCTCAGATACCTACAAGGTACCTCTTATGACATACAACGAAACACATGTATCCATGAATATCTATAAGTCCCAGATACCTAACAGGTACCCCTCATGACATAAATTGACAGACGGACTAGAGCTTTATCCTAACAGTAACCAATTACCCGACCAAAGACTTGGTTCCCGGTATGACTGTTTAAACAACATTTCATAATAAGGCAGTAACATCAACAACAACCCAATAAACATATTATCTCAATATACACATTCCACAAACTTATATGCACATACGTAGATATTTCCACAAAAATAATCTAGCAAGAACCAACTAAAGTTATGGTCACGAGGAGAAAAACATTATAAATAAGAAAACTTGTTTTACTTACCCATGAGCCGTTGACGATCAAGCTTATATATTTTAAAACAAAAATCATTTTTCTTTAAAAGATCAACACAACATCAATATGACCATAAAATTAATTGGTCTAAATGTGAACCTTGGCGAGATTTACTCACCTTAAAAATCCCGTTGCGTCTTCACAAAAGAGCTAAGCTCAAAATCAACTTCAGAAGTCACCTAATTAACAAAAATCTTAACTTTAGTAACTACTCAAAAAAAAATATCATCGCACCCCCTTAACCCAAACTTTTACCCGAAGGCTTGCCCAAAGAAGGGGAAACCTTCCTTCGAGACCTCCCAAGGTCGTCGATCACCCAAACAATACCTTTCGTAACGGTCAATTACGGCTCCTACATTTGAATTCACACACTTAACAACCTCACACCACATCGAAGTAGCTCCACCTAATATGCATTACATGATCTCAACCTAGTCTTAATAATATATCAACATGCTCATAACAACATGAACTAGCTAACCCTTGCAACCGAACCTACACACCCTGCTAGACGCGCCGCCACAGGCGACGGCGAGTGGGCCTCACGTGCCGCCCCACCAAACTCAAAATCTGAGCAAACTCCCAACAACAACTTGTAGATCACAGTAAAATGAACACTTTTTATACCTGAGACTAAGCTCGATTCGGCCTTGTACTGCCCCAAACAGCCGCCACAAGCTTGAGCTTCAAATATGAAATTCAACGTTTCGAAAACTCAAAATTAAGTTGTTTTGTTTGCACAACCACACACAGACGAAAAAGGCGAGCAAAACTCAACTAATGTTGTACCTCGTCGCCGTCGTAAACGGCGATTCTGATCGATGACACGGCGGTAGTGACTTCGGGTCTGGCTGTGCCACCTACGTTGGTCGTCCGCCTTGAAGACTAGCACGGTTGTGTAGGGGAGGTCCGTGCGAACCTATAGGGATCGACGGCGTCTTTTTTGGTGGCCGGACAGTGGAATTATGAACTGGCGAAGGCGGAGGTCGAGGTGCGGCGTCGGGGAAAGAGAGAGTCTCTCCAAAATTTTTGGGTTTCTCTGATTCACTTTCTATTTATACCTCTCCCCAAAAATGGAAATCTAACTTCGTTTGATTACAACTTTTCGGTACGACGTCCCTTTTACACATGTCGCGTGTCTATGGACTCGTATCGCCCGAGTTCTACAACTTTCATGAAGAAAGTTTTTGAAAATACTTTACGAATAAGAAAGTCAACTTTGAGCAATAAAGATAAAAAGACTTTGATAATTTAAATTCTGAAACTTCGACGTTAAGAGTCCGAACAAGTATTTTCACAAATTAACCCTTCATTAAATTCGAAACTATTACAATGAAATTGAAATAAAAAATCCGGTCACTACAGTAAGAAGGGTAAAAAGTATAACCTTGATGCTTTAATCGATTGGCAAGTACGTAGATTAGTTTACTTCAGAGCTGTGATATCTTCACAACATACTCTTAAGATAAAAACAAGTATGCAATACCGATAGAAAATGAAGGTTTGTCTAATAATTTTAATCAATGTTTTTGTACCGCAAAAACAGGTATGGTTTTATTTATCATTTGCTGATGTAACTATCTCTGTTCTGCAAACTAGGGAAACAAACCATCTTGCAACAGTCAATTCTACTCAAATGAGAGAACTCTAGCTCATTTTGCACGATTTGCTAAAGTCTATAAAGCTTGGAAGTTCTATAGAATTCAGCTCGTCAAGGTAAACCCTGAAATTCTTGTATAGAATTCCATTACTGGCTTGGATTTCAGTAGAAAATATGACAAACTTCTTCCTTGCATTGTAGGAAGCGACTCATAGAGGCCTGCCTGTATGCCGGCACTTATTTCTGCATTACCCTAATGATGAACATGTTCATAATTTGAGTTACCAGCAGTTCTTGATCGGTACTGAGATTTTGGTGGTGCCTGTCCTGGACAAAGGTATGAACAATGTGAAGGCTTATTTTCCAACTGGTAGTAGTTCTTGGCAACATGTATGGACTGGAAAGCAGTTTACTGAAGAGGGTTTTGAAACCATAGTAGAAGCTCAAATTGGTTATCCTGCTGTATTTTTTAAGACTGGTTCCATTGTTGGAGAGACGTTTTTGAAAAATCTCAGAGATTTGAAAATTCTTTGAGGAAAAAGTCAGGCCATTCAGATTATATGGTTTTTGGCGTTTATATAATGCCTTTCTAGTAAAGGTTCCCTTATTTTTGGCAATTGTTGAAGGGATTGCTTACAGATGCTTTGAACATCTGCACAATGTGAGTTACTGCCATTCTTGTGAAGGTTTATTTTCCAACAGGTAATAGTAGTTCGGGACTTCGGGGTAACATGTATGGATTAGAGAGTGAGGGAGGGAGCAAAGAATTAAAATGAAAAAGAAAATGTAACATGTAACATGTATGGACTAGGGAGGGAGAGGTGGAGGGAGCAAATAAGAGAAATTTTACTAATACATTCCTAATTTCTATATACACATCTCATTTTTTTTGTAAATTTTTAAATCACTATTATATCCTTTTCTGACGCTGGAAAAAGAAAACTGCAAAGTTCTCCAATTTCTTTGACGCTGGAAAAAGAAAACTGCAAAGTTCTCCAATTTCTTTGGCCGCTGGTGAATATATAATGGCCATGGTGCTCATGTACATCACTAACATCAGTGATATTGTTCATCAATTATAGCAAGCTATTTTGGGGCATAGATGCATGATTAAAAAAATACAAAAACTTTATTTTGAATTCAAGCACGAGGATCCATAATCATCTTTTTAAAGCTCTTTATGCTATTGATATATACAAGAAGCTTCCAAATATTGATCGAATAGGCAAAAAGTCTTGAAACTTACAATACGTGCTGCTTCAAATATTTAGATTTATTTTATCTAAAATTATCGGGTCTTTTTTGATACACGGCTTGTCAATTGAATTTGTAGATCATAATTTTTTCAAACTAATAAGATTAGACCTAGGGAATAGAGGAGAAAGAGGGAAGATAGAGCTCTAGAGGGAGGGAGAGAGGATCAAGGCCTTATTGCAAGTGCAAAGAGTAAAATGCAGACGAGGTGAGAGAAGGACAAAAGTGGAAAAATTTGAGAAAATGTGGCAAAAATTTTTGGAGAGGTGTGTATTAATAAAGTTGCAATGTGTGAATAAAATTACTCAGCAAAGAATTGAAATGAAAAAGAAAATGTAGTATGATGTTATTCACACACCTTATCTATGATGAGAATCTATTATGAAGTTTGCATACACACTTACTTGCTTCGTTATTAGTTTTCATCATAAATAGGATGTATTAATTAAAAAAAATTTGTGTAAATAACACCACTAAAAAAAATATTATTTTTCATAAATAATCTTCGCCAAGCAATGCAACTGTTTAAATAGCAGCGACGTGGGTCAACATCTTTTTAAGTTTTATTTTTTTATTTTTTATTTTTTTTATGAGAACAGCTAGCTAAAATACTACCCAACATATTCGCTCAAATTGCCACACACACACTAAAAAGGAGACGTAATGTTCCGGAGCGTCTGTGCTCCGCATATGTTTTCTGACAGAAGTAAAAAGTAAATAAACCCGTTTAACCCGACAATTGCAACCACGCCGTTGCCAGGCGCGTCGTGCGTTGTTTTTTTCCTTTCATAAGTTTTATTGCGAAACACAGTTTGGGTCTGGGTATCTCAACCATCTGTCATCGTTCTTCGTTTTCTGGGTTGGATCCGGCATTAGGCAGCGGCGTGTTGAGATCATCTATAACTGGATCCTATTTCGTTGTGCTGTTTTCGTATATCTGGAAACGGGCCGTCTCGAATCCGTTCTGATCGATCTCCCATTCGAGCGTAAATCGAAGCGGTCTTCTTCAGATCTCATTCTCCCATCTGCGACTTATGGGCACCGGCGTACTCATCTTGTTGGTCGCCGATCTGGTATCGTCACCTCTGCTCTCTTTTGTAGTGATATATGAATTGCTCTTAGAAATTTTGGAAGTAGGAACAGGTGATGGTGAATGAGTGATGGTTCATTCAATATTAGAAAGAGAGTGAGAGAGAATGGTTGCTTAACGTGTTGTTATGGAATATGTTTGAATAAAATATGTTTCAATGTGTTTCAATGTGATCGGGCTGCTATCTCCATAGAAAGAGAGAGAGAGAGAGAGAGAGAGAGAGAGAGAGAGAGAGAGAATAGAAGGATATAGCACAATGGAGGTATGGAGAGGCTTGTTGGTGCTTTTGGGTTTGTATTTGATGATGATTGGTATGCAGGGGAGGGGATCGGAAGCACGTTTAGTAGAAAACTTCTATCGCTCTAGTTGTCCAAATGTTCAGGCCATAGTGAAGCAGGCAGTCTCTACGAAACTCAGCCAAACCCCTATAACGATTCCGGGTACTCTGCGGCTGTTTTACCATGATTCCTTTATTGAGGTAGGAAACTTAGTTAGCTGTGTTCAAATGTAGTAGCATTCCATCAAGTTTCTTACCTTTGACAATGCGACGCCTCTATAATGACTCATTCACCAAATGGGGATGCAGAGAAAGATTACTCAGATAATCTTTCTTTGGCTGGAGATGGTTTTGACACCGTAGTCAAGGCTAAGCAAGCAGTCGAAGCACAATGCCCCGGTGTCGTCTCTTGTGCTGTCATCTTGGCATTTTCTGCCTGTGATGTTGTAGTCCTAGTAAGTCTTAGCTCATCAGTTTCCTTAGAGCGAAAGCTTACTTAAAAACAATACTAATCATAGTATTGAATGAGTGATGGTTCATTCAATTTTGAAGAACCACATATGGGTTCTGGGATTTGTTCCATTTGGAACAGGAATTGTGGTTGTGTTTCTTAGTTGTTGATGGGCGATTTTTCCAGTGTTATCTGCTTGATTGTTTTACTTGATGTAGAGGGGAAATGAAATTTGGGTTTTTTTTTCCTTTCTTTTCGATGCATTTTGTTATATGTTTGATGAGGGATTGCTTCTTTGTCTGTTCAATGTTAAGTTGTTCTTTAGGTCTACACTGGTGAAGATCTTATGTAAATAAGCTGTATTTGATTTTTGTTTGTTTCCCGCTTAAAAGAGAGGTAGCTGAGATTATCATATCAAATGGAGATAGAAGCGTATTTTAGCGTGCTAATTTGATGGTTATGAGATATGGTACTGATTTTTTTTTTTATTTCAATTGTTTTGATTAGGGATCTGTGGTGTCTCAGAATTGTTTGTCATCTATGTTAGACCAAGGTATGCTAATTTGCTCACAAATGCACTATTTTCTTTAATCTGAATTTACAAATGCCATTGCTGATTCTTTTTTACTTCTTTGGTTTGTATATAACTTGTGCAGAGAAAGGAGAATCTCCGTTCAGAGATAGGAAAAGTATTATGGGTTCTCTCATATAGTTTTGACTGGTATGCAACTCAATCTCATTGATCGTTATGTTTGGTATTACACTGCATAGCTTGATATGATCTCCATAGATAATACAGTTCATGTTAGTTTTTGTAGGCCACTATCTTTGGTATTAGCTACATTATTTGAATAGAATCTTATCAAATTCTTTGTTGTTCGGTTGTGTTCCTAAATCCTAACCCACCAGTACATACATAACATTTTTGCTGAACCAAAACTGAAATCTGAAGATTTCAGGAACTCTTAAAATTATGGCCACAGTCTAGTTTCATTGTTATTATCTTGTTCCCTTCTAGCAAAGTTTGTGCAGCGTGTTAAGTTCCTGCCTCTTATTCTCTTCCCATCTTTCCAATGATCCTATCATCAAGTTTTATCTCAGAAATGATTCCTTGAATTCACATGATTATTGGTCATTGCCTTATTAAACGTTAAAAACACTCCAACTGGTAGTATTCCTTAAAACAAATCCTATTGTGAACTAGTCTTGCTGCAAATTACCTTCGAGTTTGAACAGATATCCATGTCCATTATCAGTTTACTAAGTATACACCAGGTCCCTTCACATATGCCTATATCTGGGGAAAGTTTCAAATACTAAAAAGAAAACAGGTTGGTCCCTGTTTTTTCTTACTAAGCTTAGGTTGCTGCGATGAGCAAATCACATATGTATATTTGCATTGTTTGTTCAGTTGTTAAATGAAATTCTGATTTCCTCATCAAGTCTGGGGTCAAAACTGAATTTAATCAATTTTTTTTTTTTTTTTATAGAAAACAGAGATCCATTCTTTTGCAATACCTTACTTCTGATTTTGTGTTTGTCTCGTACTGTACCCCTTTTGAGATTTCCAGACCTATATGTATACCCCTGTTTGTTCTCCTGTTAAGTTTCCTGTTTACTATCAGTTTGGTGGTTCTTAACTTCTCATGCTTACATGTTTCCTCATTAAAGTAATCTGAGCCAAAGCTATGTTGTCTGCTGCTTTAAAGTCTCAAGCTCGAGTGTTTCTATCGTTTTGATTTTCATAAAGCATGAGTTGTTAAAGTTGTGTTTCTTGACAAACACAAAAAGAGATTTACCTTTCAAGGTTTACTTCATGGCAGAACTTCTCTATAAGAAAGTGTATTTCAGTCTCTTGAAATCCCTTGATGATTGTTTTGGCTTAAAGAAGCCAAAAGGTTTACAGAAAGGACATGTTTGGTTTTGAAAGGTATTATTTGATTAGGCCTGGGATAAGTTAAGTAGGGATTGTGCCTCCCTAGGTGAATAGACCAACAGTTTTGTAATGATCAGGATTCCGCTTAGTACGGGGTGTCCTCGTTGGCTTTAATACAAGGGTTTTCCGCTTGTACGGGGTGTGCTCGTTGGCCTTAATACGAGCAATGGGCTCTAACCGGAAAAGGAAGCATTACAAGGATTTCGTTGGAAAAGAAGAACAAGGGTTTCTGAACGTTGAACAAAGTGTTTGAAAGAAAAATAAAACTCTCTGGTCTTATTGCTCTTGTCGGATTTGCGTTGGGTTTAATTTTCTAATGTCACAGAGTGTGACTCAAAAGAGTTGGTCTCAGTTCGTTGTTCCTTTTACATGTTCAGTTGTTTGTTTAAGTGTCCCAAGCTGAATGTCGTCTTTGTTGAAAGCTGAGTAACCTTGTATCAATTGAGTCATTGATTCCATTCTCATAATTCTCAGCAGCAACCTTCATAATTTAATTCCATTTACTACTGATATTCTTTCACATTACTCTAATTGCATTCTAAATTTGAATCATAGTACTATTGATTATCTTCTGTAGCTACTGAGCTTGTGAAGCTCACTTCCCTATGTTTCATTTGTTCTCAGGAAAGAAGTGTGGTGATGTTTCTGATATTCCAGAGTTGACTTAAATCAGAGTTCATTACCCAGTTATGCTTGCTTGTGGACTGAGTGCCTCACTTTTGGTTTATGGAGTATGTGCTGCTGTCTTCATTAGATTGTGCTCAGTACATATTTGTTTGGAATGGTGGCATTTGTTAATATAGTGGTATGAAGTAGAAAGTCCACTCTGATCTGGGTACATCTGATGTAAATTTTAATACCATGTGATGGACAGCTTTGTCAATAAAATGCAATCAGATGCATGTGTATATAAAGGATCGTTTTCTTACTCTCTTTTACCTTGCTGAATTATGCCAGTCGAAGTTAGATGGTAGCTTTCAATTGAGATTGGTGTAAAAAAGGATCAACTGATGTACTTCTTTTGCCTCCAAGCCCGCATCAAGGTAGATACAAGAAGCATGAAAGAAGAAAGCAATCACAAAACACAATCCATAGCATTTGCTTGAATGTTATAATTCATTACCTAATAACATTTTAATTGTTGTATTGTCTTGTAGATTTCGCATCAATGTTTACTATACAATGTAATTACAACTCAGAAGTACAATAATATATCTAAAATCTGTGATCACAACAACATTATTTTCATTAATAATCTCAAAACAATCAAAATATAAGTGTCATTGATCAAATTACACACCTTTGCGTTCTCTCAGCTAGCCAACATGTTTCCTACCTTGTGTGCTCTTGATACAAATCCTAATAAATTATTTACTCTCTAAAGCAGATCTAAAACTCTTGATGCTGAGACAGTTAGCCACTTATCAAAAAGTGACTTGAAGGTGACTAAAACTCTACAATTTTGAAGTTGAGCTTTAAATCTTGTTTCTTTAGCATTCATCTAGTTGTATCTTGCCTGCAGGTTGTGTAAAGAAGAATGAACTTAATAGTAAAAGACTCATAACTGAGCTACATAAACCGAATAACCAGTAAAATATCATAGACTAAATATATCATTAGATTACAATGAATTGAACAACAAAAAGAGCAAAGCAATCTAAAGTGGTCCAAATAAAAAACCAAAGCTAAATACCTGAACAATATGTCGAGTTAGAGCATCAACTAAGCTGTAGGTTTTTCTCTTAGCTAGTTGCCATTGTCCGGCTATAGTTGTTCAAACAAAACCCTTCAAACAATATAGGTCAGTATACACACACACACACAATCGGTTATCAACACACAAAGACACATCTGGAAAAAAAAAATAAAGGTAAGAAAGCACATTTTGCATACCCAACAAGCCATAAATCATAACCCTCTAGGCTCAACTTACAAATTGATAAGACTAGAATAATTTGTGCTTTTCACTTACAATTACATGGTTCTTGTAGCAAACCTTTACAACAGGGTTCCTTAGAGAAATTATTGTATCATGTCAAGCATTGTCCCTAATTTCTTGCCCAGTTCACATGCTACTTCCATAGTTCTTCACCAAGGTTTAATCAAAACAAAAGGTCAAACAATGAGAAGTTAAAAGACAGAAAAAAGCAGAGCCTGAAAATATAACACTCATAATTGATTCTACAGGTACTCAATGTTAAAGGGCCAACCATCTAAATAAGAGTGAGAGTGAAAAAGCAATATATATACTTATATAGGATGACCAATGTCTCTAAAGCATATTTTGAAATTAAACTAAAATGAGCACACTGAATTTGATTCTCATATAAATTTTTCATACCTGAATTGTGTCACCCTTCTCCAAGTGTAGGCAGTGCCAAAAACCTAATTCCACAAGTCACATTACAATGTTCTCATGTAAATCAAAAACTAGCTATATTAGTTCTACTTGGGATAGATAGCATATATATACCAGTTATTCTAGTATCCCATACTCGCTTTCTCCATATGTGACCAACCGAATTTACAGCAAAGTCATGTGGTAACTAACTCTACTGTCCTCACACCCTGCAAACAAAGCCAAATGATCCATTCTATTCCAATTCCAAATCAGAGAATTTGGTCATAGGAGATGGCTTTATTTTTATTGTCACCCTATGCCCTCACAGCTAAAGAATATATATAGGATGACTGATGTCTCCAAAGCATACTTTGAAACTAAACTATAATGGGCACATAGAATTTGACTCTCACACAAGTTTTCATATATGAATTGCAACTCTCAGCTATTTTGTAACAAAGCAGAAAAACAAAAACATAAAAACAAACAAAGGAACTCGTCCGTATTTTCTATTTGGCCATTTACAGAATCCAAAAACTAAGCTCATTAGAATTTTCTGAAATAAGAAACAAGTACAGAAAACCCCTAATCATTTAGTAATTTTGAGGGTTTGTCGGTTTGATTGGAGAAAGCTCAATTGAACAAGAACATGAAACGAATTCACTAAAAGTAAACAATAACAATTGGAAACCCAATTGGACATTAGATCCCCGATTGTCTCTAAAGCCTCAATAGTTGAACAACTACAGTCAATAATCACCATAACTCAACCAAATCTGATTACCCATCCACATGAATGCATAGAGGCAAAGAAAGATGATGAGAGAGGTCAGAGAAGAACCTTCACCAGTTAGATTTGAAAATTCGTAACCGCATACCTTGAATCGAAGCTCCCACACCAGAAGACCATTTGCCAATTAGGTTTTCCAAACCCGACCTCGGATCTTCAGCCATGGCATCCACGGGCTTTCACCCATTAGGGTTTCAGGAATAGGGGAAAGAGAGCTTTGAGGACTTGGGATCGAGTGTGGGGTTTGAGAGGAGGGGTCGAAGGGTTGAGGACGAGTGGAGATCGTAACGGCGGTTGAGGGAGCGGCAGAGATGGATTGGGATTTAGGAGAGAGATTGTCTAAGGTACTGAAGAAGGAGAAGTTCTTTACCTTTTTGCGGTGGGCAGATTTGATAAGTGTTTTAACTTTTTATCTGGGCGGGCACGATAAGTGGTAAACGGGAAATGAAAATTTAGACCCCGCCTTCATTTTTGAATTTTGATAGAAGCGAGAAGCGTTTCCTTTATTTTTTATTTTTTTTTCAGGCTAGAATGGCCAATTATAGCACTTAGTGAATAAACGCTATTAATGAAGTGCTATCAATGTGTAAGATTCTTGTAGTGCAACTACATACAGGAAGCAAAATTTTCAGAAATCTCGTAAAATAAAATGTGATAGAAATAGTGAAATACGGTTATGGTAAAAAAAATCTCTTTAATTCGGCAACGTCAGGGCCCCGATCAAAGTGGTCAACCTTATTTACCCTAAATGTTCCCTATGGGGAGCCCTATCATCGGAAAGTAAACGTCCCCTAATTTTTACATGGGTGGTTACGTCTCGTCTATGTGAAAGTTTAATGTGTGGAAGGATCGACCAAACTAGGTCGCGGAGGGGTAGTTAAGAACGTTTCCGTGTGATAAGTGACGATGAATTAGAGTTGACCGTTTAGATGGAGCCCCGAACGTTACCGAATACATTTGAATTTTCTATCCTAGTCATATTTTACTATACCGTTCACATTAGACGGTCAAAATTTTATTTTGTGAAATTTAGCTATTGGAATCACAACGTGCCTATTAATGTGGTATAACTTGTTTAGTGAGTTTTATGTAAGTGTAAATCTTTGTGAACCAACTATACAGAGGAAGCAAAATTTTCAAAAACCTTGTGAAATAGGATTTGATAGTTATGGTGAAATACAGCTATGGTTAAAAATCACATAATTCTGGTAACGTTTGATCCCCGATAGAAATGGTCAACCCTATTTACGCTTATTCTTTCTTATGAGGAATCCTATCGTCGGGAGGTGAACGTTCCTAAATTTTTACATGGGTGGTTACATCTCATCTATTTGAGAGTTTTATGTGTGAAATTATTAACGAAACTAAGTCACAAAAAGGTAGGTAAGAGTGTTTCCATGTGATAAGTGACGATATATTAAGGTTGACCGCTTCGATTGAGCCCCGAACGTTGCCGAATGGAGTTGAATTTTATATCATAGACATGTTTTACTATAATGATCATATCAGACGGTGGAATTTTTATTTTGTGATTTTTAGTCATCGGAATCACAACGTGTCTACTAATGTGATATAATTTGTTTAATAAGTTATATGCAAGTGTACAACTTTGTAAACCAACTACACAAAGGAAGCAAAATTTTTAAAAATCTCGTGAAATAAGATGTGATCAGAATAGTGAAATACGGCTATGGTTGAAAAATCATGTATTTCGGGTAACTTTTGAGTGCCGATAAAAACGGTCAACCTTTTTTACGCTTAATTTTCCCTATATGGAGTCCTATCAACAAGAGTTAAAGTCTCCAAATTTTTACATGTTTAGTTACGTCTCATCTATGTGAGAGTTTAATGTGTGGAAGAATCGACTAAACTAGGTCACAAAGAGGTAGGTAAGAGCATTTCCGTGTGATAAGTGACGATATATTAGGGTTGACTACTTCGATCAAGCCCCGCATGTTGCCGAATCGAGTTGAATTTTATATCATAGACATGTTTTACTATAATGATCATATCAGACGGTGAAATTTTTATTTTGTAATTTTTAATCATTGGAATCACAACGTGTTTACTAATGTGGTATAACTTATTTAATAAGTTATATGCAAGTTAACAACTTTGTAAACTAACTACACAAAAGAAGCAAAATTTTTAAAAAATCTCGTGAAATAAGATGTGATCGGAATAATTAAATACGGCTATGGTTGAAAAATCACGTATTTCAGGTAACTTTTGGGTGCCAATAAAAGCAGTCAACCTTTTTTACGCTTAATCTTCCTTATGTGGAGCCCTATCAACGAGAGTTAAACGTTTCGTATATGTGTGGTTACGTCTCATCTGTATGAGAGTTTAACATGTGAAAGAATAGACCAAACTCAGTCACGGAGAGGTTGGTAAGAACGTTTATGTGTGATAAGTGACATGAAATTCGCATGATAGGTCACATCGTCTCCAAACAACATGAACTTGACTTGCATGATATATGACTGAATTGGAGAAAATCTTGATCAAATTTTATAGCTCTTAGGTTGCAATCATGTCAGTTTCTGATCCTTACATACACCAAAATAGAAAGATTGGTAGAAATCTTCTAAGCATCTTGGCATATATGGTGGGAGCCAATACAAGTAGTAAGCCAGAAATGCTAACCCTGTAAATTTCAGTCATGGAATCAAGACACTACAAGCTTTCATATGTAATTCTGAACAATTTTACATTTTAGGGACCCTTTCTGAATGATTTATAGTCTCCATGGAAGGTTGGTCAATTTCATCTTCAAAATCATTGCTGGATTACTAAAAACTTCAACATCCACCTGTCACAGGGTGGAAATGGTATCGCAAACTGCAGACATTCAAATAATACAGATGAGAAACTTAGAAAGGATCATTCTTACGCACAGATTTGAACTTTGTTCACATATACTAACACTAGCTTTACTATAGAAGTATATATAACAACTAGGCTCGAGTCCTGATGTGTTAAAGCTCAGTATTGACAAATTGGACTTAACTAGAGTTGCAATATGCAAATTACTTGTGAGCTATTCCAGTCAATATCAATGCCATAAGATGTTAAGAAAGATGAAAGTATACCAGGAATTAATCTCTTTGTTGAAATTTTTACTCCATTTCTTGTTTATCTTGTTTATAGATAGAATTTCCAGAGATGGTGCCATCCAATTCAACGAGTCCCTCATGTAACAATTTGTCACTGCCATTGCGGAACTTTTTCGCTCTATTATCTTCATGTCCAAATGCTTGAGACTAGGCAATGGTGCAAAACAAGTCTGCCTCGTATCTTCTGAAAAGATGATATCCTACAACATTTCCCACAACAACATCAAAAAAGAAGATGAAAATTTACAAGAACTATCGAACAACACATACAAGAAACCGAAAGCTGATTAAAACTTGACATTTTGCATACCTCAGAACCAAAAGCACAGATGGATAATTTTCCTGAGCAGTCAAAATTTGCAAGGAAATCCCTGAGGGTAATATGATATGTATCCCATCTTATGCTCTTGTCAATTATGATCGTAGCCTCACATAAATTTGGAGCTGCATCAACTACTCCGGCATCCTCCATTGGAGTTGCAGCACCATTCCATTTCATAACCACCACCAACACAAAGCACAAACCCACCACTACCAAACCCACTTCCTCCAGGTTTCTGAAAGATATATCTTCAATATCTTGTAACTTAAGTGTCTTCATGTTCTTCTCCTCCAAATGTAAAAACCAATCCGTCTCAAATACAGCTCTTAAACCAGCTACTTTTACTCCCTCTTCCAAATCAACACACTTATTTAAATCCATCCGAATTTTATCCTCCACACACTTACCGTTGTCCCCCTTTTCAATATTGCTTTTTGCCTCCTCTTTATAGTCATCATAGTCTTCCGCAACATTCTCAATACTGAATCCAGCTGCTGGCAATAATTCTCCTCGCTGAACCGGAGACCACCGCCATCAATTTCCGGATCAATATTCATCCTCTATTTCAATTCAGTATAAAACAGCAATGATTGAAAATCTTGTCACAATCTGCAGAAATTTACAAGAGTAACATGTCAGATAATGGTAAGAAAGGCATTTACACTTACAATAATAATGGGTAACGGTCACATTCTGCGTATAGGAACATGATTGCAAGAAAGTTCGATTCAACTTTGAAGGCAAACCAGCCATGACTATCTCATGGAAGACCACATACAATAAGTATGGCAGCTAGTACAAATGAAGGACCATATTTTCAGCCTCCCAATTTTTCTAGCCATGAATATCTTAATGTGGAATGTCTATAACTAGTACAAAATGAAAAAGTAACTATAGTTTTCTTCACTACCATAATTAAGCAAGCTAATCATTCAGTTGTTCATACTCATGTCGATTGTCATGGGAGGGCAAGGGAAGGTCTAATTTAAATTCTAATTAGGTACAGATTGTATCATTCTCAATAATGGCAAAGAATGTATTTCTAGCTTCTGCATTTTGCTGCAAGACATATCCGGTATGTAGATATGATGCTTACCACAATGGTAGTGGGATCATAACTTGCAATCGTAACAATGACAAATTTGAATTCTAGTATAGGGTATTAGAATAGTAGCCTCGGTTGCTATACTTAACAACCAATACAAGGACAGCCATATAATGTAAGGGACATGCAACTCTCACATTGCTTAGCGAACTGTTCAAAACAAAATAGTTAAGCTCAAAGGAAAAGGAATCACCTTCTCTGTAATCTTTCTGAGCTACTTTATCATTCTCAAGATCCTCCCTGGTTGAAGAAAACTCATGATAATAATTCTCCATCAATCCCATCCATCTTCATGTGATCTACCCAAACAACACGGCCCGTAAGCATTACAGACATTACAGAACTACGTTTAACAACACTGCAGTACTTTAATTTGAATTCAATATAAACCATAACAATCAGATCTCGATATTTCTAAACAGAAACCCAGTTCCAGTAGTTTACAATTCAGCAAATTGCATTATAGATAGACGATTTCAATAACAATTTCATAATAATCACTGACCTTCAACAAAACGGGTACGAGAAATCCAATCGACTATTATCCAGCTGAGTTTCAGATCGTCTCCCGGTATGACCATCTGGATCGACAATATTCAGAGGACTCGCGGCCAATTTCTATTCCTCACTCTCACTCGTTGTATAACCGCCCGCTCTTACGAAGTTCAATAGATACGATTTGGCGCTACAGTGTTTCCCATCACAAACCTTCATCAACACAACACACCTGCGTATAGATAAACTAGTCTCAATCAGAATTCGAGGTTCCCGTCGATCTTCTGTTTTTTCCTTTTCCAATTCTCCATCTGTTTGTGGCTGCTAATATAGTGCCTCCCAATTGAAGCTTCTTCAACACAACTCGACGTTGTTCCCCAAATTCGCCTCTGAATTGCGCTTCAAAAACTTACCGAAGATGTGCATATCACGCGCTCAAAAACCCGAGGAAGACTAACGGTGGACTCACGCCTGTTTTTTACAGGCGCCAGTGGACGAGCGACATGTAAGGCGGACAAACGCGGAGCACGGACGCTCCGGAGCATTCCAGAACTCACCCACACAAAAAACCAACATATTTTAGAAGGAGCGTCATGCCTTACTAGGAAAAGCTTATAACCAGTTCTCCAACCGTTTGTACTTTTTTCCTTTGCCTATCGAGAAAAACATGTATGCATTGGAAAGCAAATTACATAAAAAAAAAACTTGAAATATTTGAAAAGGTTCAAGGCATACACCAGGGCATTCAAATTAGTGCAAGGGATTCCTTTTATTTAAGGGATTGCTTGACTCAATTTTGTTCACATCTTCACATCTTGACTTTTTAGTATGTTGGCCTTCAATTGTCGAAATATGTAAATTTTTAAGCCACGTACACATGTGCATTCAACTGTGAATTGCTCAGAGCATCTCCATTGGAGATGTCAAATTGTTTGTGTCGTGTTCAAATTTGATATATGACGTGTTAATGTCATTTTTTGACAAATTTCTGCTTCAATAGACATGTCAAAATTTGAAGATTATTGGCCAGTATCATTTAGTTTAGTGGCATAAGTCTCCCCTTATAAATGAGAGGTCGTGAGGCAATCTCTGCTTGGTTTATGGTTGTCATCGAAAAGTCAAGGCCACATGTTATTACTGGTTTGGGTGTGGTGATGTTGACGGTGGTTCAGTGGGATCAAGGTCATCCGTCGGAGGTGATTGCAGCGACGACAGCAAGCCAGAAGCTAGGGTACCCATCTCCTTGGGTGCCCTTAGCAATTGGGTATGGGCTCTTTTTGGGCTTGGGTTCATGTTTTTGTTTTTAATTTCCAAGCCTAATGCATACTAGGGTAGCTTTATTTGTACCGACCAAAAACAAAATGGTAGCTTTGTTTGTCTTCTAGGATAGTTTGTACCTTACATGTGCCACAATTACGTGTTTACGACTCGTAGGGTATAGATGCATAAAATAGTATTAGGAGGTGCAGTTACATTAGTTTGTAATAGGCTGAATTACGTGTTTACGACTCGTAGGGTATAGATGCATAAAATAGTATTAGGAGGTGCAGTTACATTAGTTTGTAATAGGCTTGCTTTATATGAGTTGAATTGGTTTGCAAAGAGCTAGCATGCATGTTTGGGGTTTGGGTCGTCTAGTTGTTCACCCGCCAAGGCACCAACGATCTCATTCATGGTGTGTAACTAGTCTCTTGTCTAAATTTTGGCAGTTGATTAATGAATCGACTCCTCATTTAAAACAAAAAACAAAAAAATATCAGGAATTTGGAATGTGTAATTGATTAAGAACATTTTTTTTGTTTTTGTTTTTTATTTTAGTAAAGCGCTGGTACGGCTGCCCTCAAGCCTTCAATAGAATAAAATATTATAAAAGACTTACGCACCGCATGAATTTCAAAATAACAACTATTTTAAGGGAAATTCAAGTGAGAAATTTGAACAACAAATTCTTTTTCTTTCTTCTACGTTGTGTTTGGATAAAATAATTTTAATTTCCATAGAAATTTCAAAATCATAAGAATTACAATTTCATGAATTCAAATTTCATTAATTAGAATTCCATTGTTTGGAAATGACAATATTTAGGCCCCGTTTGGTATAGATTCGCTTTTAAAAAAATCAGCTTCTATCCAAATTTTTAGATTTTATAATGTTTGGTAAATCAAAGAAAATCAGCTATTTTTTAAAAATTATAGGTCACTGCCAGCAGTTTTTAGAAACAACCTGAATGTTACTTTTAGAAGCAGTTGTCATAAAAACACTAGAAATTAATATATTTTAACTTTGTAGCAGTTTTAGAACTAATATTTACCAAACACAAAACCATTTTGATTCACAACTGATTATTTTCACAATACAGCATAATCAGATTTTTTTTTTTTTAAAGTCACAAAAATACCAAACTAGCCTTTAGACTAACCTCAGTTAAATGAATTGACAAATGACGCCTATTTTTTAGAGGAATTTAAGTCAGGAATTTAAGCTGTCAAATTCCACATTTATTTTTTTTATGAAAATTGCTAATTCCATGGGAAAAGAGTCCAAACACCGGAAATAGACCTAAGGAATTAGGAAATCCCTATTTTTATTTAAATTCCCTCACTTTTTTCCTCATCCAAACACACTGCTAGAGAAATTTAAAATTTCCTATTTGATAATATCAAATGAGACAATTGGCTTTTAGGAATTATGAATAAATCCTCACTTTCAATTAAATTTCGTCTTTCTATCATCCAAACATAATCTAGTGTTTATGAATTTTTAAATAAATAAAAAAATTAAGAACGTTTTTTGCTCCTACTCTCTCTCTCTAAAAAACCTAGCGAACGCCGCCCCTGTCTTGGTTAGGGCCTGTCCGGCCTCGCCTCGGCGTTGGCGATGGCCTATGGCCTAGCCGGCGTACGATCGGTGCGGCTGAACGGGTAGTCTGGTGTAGGAGCGAAACTCAGATCCGGTGGCTGGGCTTGATAGGTGGGTGTGTCCTCTATCGGCTAGTGGGTGTCTCTGCAACACGGTGGCAAGTTAGGGCTGAAGCATGACTGGATCTTTGCGGCGTCGATGCGGCATGGACTGTTGAAGGCAAGAGATGGGTGAGCCGGATCTGGTGGCTGATTGGAGGAGATCGAAGATCGGTTGGTTGGCTCAAAGGTTTGAATGAGGGGTTGAGGGTGGTTAATTGTCTTCGAGTTGTGCATGGATCCATTTTGCAGATGGTTGAAAGGTTGTCCAAGATGGTACAGATCGGTCATCCAAGGGCGGACGACGACGGTGCCATGGTGACCCGACACCAGTGGACAAGCGACGGGTTTGTCGATGGTCACTACAAAAATTAATTCAATTAGCCACGGCAAAATGCCGTCACCAAAAGTCATTCTGCCGTCGCAAAAGACCAACGGTGACGACGTGGCGACGGCATTTTTTCCAACACGGCCCGTAAGCATTACAAACTCATTCAACAACCTATGAGACAGAACTATAATCCCAACTAAACCCACCACTAATCAAACACTAATTTACATACAAATGGCTTTTTGCTTTGTGCTCATAAATATTAGGTGATTCATCTGGGATAGTGACTCAATATAGTTCTAATCATTTCAGCTTTCACTCTCCTAGCTTTATTTGTTGTCATTTCTTATTCACATGATCATGGTTATCATAGGCATTACAATTTTTGAGGTGACAATCATGATCCTCTCAGAAGGGGCAGGTTTTCACTATAAACACACAAATGGCTTATCTTATCTTTTTCACTCAATATTTTGAAAAGAAGTTGAAATGAATTTCAGATTTCACAACCAACATCTTATATATATCCAAAACATAAATTAAGAGAGAGAGAGAGAGAGAGAGGGATAAGGTTTTCATTCACATACCCAATTTGAGATGAGTCAATCTTCAGACAAAAGGTTCCAACTTCAAGGCGAGTTCTTCAACTTGAGATGAGTTTGGTGTGCCTGAAATCAAAGGCGTAGTGAGGCAAGTATTCTTAAAGAATCCAAACTTTAACTTAGATTAATTTTCTATCTCAACTTTCAACCGTCAACTCTCAAGTAATATTTGCATTGCTTCTCTACATTGCTTCTACAAGTGAAATTAAGCTAGAAGAAAATGGGTTTTCATGTTCAACAGAAGACACAGATAGATAACTTACTAAGTATACTCAAACCCCAAACTATATAATTATGTTCTTCCAAAGTTATTTCTCAATCCTCAAACCAAAGTCTTAAACTATATATATACACACAATCATGCACAAATACAAAAAAAATTCACAAATACAGTACTTAAATGACCAAATGACTACTCACATGACCCCACTTAAGCAAATTCATTGCATATCAAATACAAGAAAGTTAAGTAAATATTGCCACTGTACATGACAAAGGATCAACTGCAAGAAGCAAGATCCCATTCACAAAGAGATTAACTGCTCTTGTTCATGCTCTCTTTAACTTTGCCCATCAAAACCAGTTGTTTTGACATCCGACTCATCCCAATTGATTCAGTTATCCTCCCAAAGAATCACACCCCTGAAGTAACGCACAACATTTTTGGGAAATCATTGGTTTCACATGCATATCAAAATTAAATATACAACTAATATACAACAATAAACAAGTACATAGTAGCACACTGCTCAAATAGAGCAAGTAACTATACATGATATAAGTATATAGCTGAACTGAGCAAACTAAATTAAAAAGTCACTACTGATACATAACCAAAAAGCTGAACTAAGCATATTTGAATTTAAGTAAAAAAATTGAGTACTTCGGTAATTCAAGTAAAAAACTGAGTATTTGTAAAAAACTGATTCAGGCTATCTCTTTATCAAACTAATCTACCAAAAAAGAAGCTAATCTACATATGTATCAATCAGGTAGCTTTTATAAAATTGATATTCTGATTACACATGTAAACCAAATTTAAATGTTGATAAGCTGCACCGTGCAAGACAACACTAAGCAGAATAACAACCAACTAAAATAAAAGGTGAACACGAGAGCTGCAGAAACAGAAACAACAATGAGCAATCCAAAAACCAAATCAAAATATAAAGTGAACTTAAACAGTATTCTGAAAATATAACTTAATATAACTTATTAAAGTATCAGTCAAGAATGTAAAACAAAACAAAGACATGCACTACAACCAAGAAATGCAAGTTGCAATCATAATTGTAGTTCTTGACAGATACACAGCAAACATAACTCAACTGTCTGCTTGCTTATACACATAAATAACCACATGTCATTATTCTGCTCATCATATTTTTAACTTCTTACTCAGAAAAATACCGTGAAGTAAAGACCAAATGGTAACAACACCTATATAGAGGCCCAGAATATGAAAATAATCATGATCATGACTGCAGCTACAAGATTGATGGCTTTTATCCTTTGTTAGTTTCATCATATCTGTCCCAGACTGATTTAAGTAAAACCATGATTAACCTCTACTCATCGTTCTTCACCGTTTTTGCTGCTGGCAATTGTATAGAACTGAACAGGGCACTTGAAACCCAATGTTACAATACACACAAAAGGGAACAGACTAAAACAGATAATTCTCATTATTTATGATGGATTATAACAATGATTGGATGTACCATTTGATTAAGAAGTCGGACATGACTCATCAACCAGCCCCAACTCAAAATCCTTCTTATTTACAAATTTACAATACACAGTTTTATAAGTCTCTACGTAATTAAGCATACAGTTTCTTGGAAAGGATATATAGCATAAAACCCTTATTTTATTATCAGTTGTTTACGTACTTTAACCGCTTCTTATTGACCTAAACAAATTTGTTTAATTTAAAGTAAACGGGGTATCCCTCATCAGATTAAGACTCCATTTATACATATAGTCAGGTCAAACTTGATCAGATTAAAGGAAACATGGTATATCCTTCATTAGAAAAACTAAGCGACTAGGAATTGTAGCTTAGTCTATTTGCGTATAATCTTAGTCCTAGTTAAATTTAGGACTAAATTCAGATTAAATTTAAGCACATGCGATTTCCTAGCTTATTGTATATTGATTATTGAATTCCTTTAACCATTCAGGCTTCTATTGACCTTAACAAAATTCCTTCAAGAATTAGGGAGGATTAAAAGAAACTGGGTATATATGATATATCCATTCCATGCATCAAAATCAAGCCACTACGACGTACAGATCGATAGTCGGGTCAAACTTCATATAAAGCTGAACTTACTCACTAATTTCATGTGCTTTTCTTGTTACAATACTTCAACGTACTGTCATCTGATCTTAGAAAATGATTACAAAATCATTGTTATAATGTAGTCAATACAATGACAACTACCAAAACTTCAAACGTTTCCTATATCGCCAGTATATATATACTGCTCAATGAACAAATTCTAATATAAACTTGCAAATAGAATGGTAAACTTCAAACAAACTGCTCAATGAATCAAAAATTTCAATACTTGAACGATAATGTGACCAATCTATCACAACAGCATATTTCATTCACCGTAACTAATCAAACCAATAACAGTAAAACTCACCGCTTTGCGAAGCTTCTTGATCATTAAATCGGCTTGCGCTTCAGACCCCTCTGGAACCTATCAAAAATCCAAAACAAAACCAACTCAAACCCAATTCACAAAACCACAAAACGCATCAAAAAAATCAATGAAGAGATGGGCGAGCTCGAGCAGGGAAGAGATGGGCGATTAAGGTTGACCGAAGAAGCCGACGCCGTCGACCTCTAGAGATTCGACACGACTTGACCGAAGAAGCCGCTGCCAGCGCAAACCCACCACCAGTGCAAACCCGCCGATGCCTTACCAATCTACAACCACCGCCGATGCCTTACCAACCACCGTCGACAAGCTCTCCTTCCGCTCTCTTTCCACCGTCGCTGATTTGTGTTTCTCACTGCCAACCCCAATTTTATTCAACGTATTTGACAAAATGGGGGTTATGGGGATGGGCGATTTCTAGAAGAGAGGAATTAGGTTCGTGGGATAGGGGTTATGTCTGAAGAGAGTTGGTTTAATTTGGTTTTAGAAAATTGACTTCTGTTTTTTGTCAAAATGGAAAGCGGGATAATTGGCGCCTTCCATTAATACTGAAAGAATACAGGCGACGACGAATGCAACCGTAGCAGCAAATCAGAAATAAAATTGGTTTTTTGCCACGGCACTCACCTGTCGTCGCCGTTGATAAAACAGACGCGACGGCGTCAGTTTGCCGTCACGAATTTTGGGTTATTTAGCCACGGCAAGATGTTGCCGTCGCAAACTGGTTTTTATTTAGCGACGGTATGTTTGCCGTCGCTTCGCCGTCGCAAATTTAGGATCGATGGCCACGGCAAATCCGAGCCGTGGTGATTTCTGGTGGCTAAATGAATTCTTTTTTGTAGTGGGTGCAGAGCAGAGATGACTTTGGGCCGGGAGGGCTAGAATCGGCCCACACATTGGTTTGGCTTATTGGACCTGTAGTTTGCCTGAGGGCCCATTATGGGCTGGATGTGAGTGTTGGGCCCAATGTTTGGGCCTCGTTTTTGTTATGTTATTTGGTTGGTTAGTTATGTCACGCCTTAAGCGTGCAATAAGTTTCTCCATTAGTTGTGTAGGACCAGTCGGGCTTAGTGCATGTTTGTGCACTCTTAGTGCCTTGTCTGCTCTGGGTAGGCGACGAGTTCCTTGCTTTGTCAAATGGTCATTGTCACCTAATGACAGGGTGAAGCTTGGTGTCGTTGGATTTATCCTCAGGCGGCAACATAGTAGGAAAGCTGTGACTGTGGTAATTATGTTTCGCAATAGTCGAGTTAACTTTCTGTTATGTCACCACTATGTTAAAGCAAATAGAGTAACCAATAGAGTAACCAATATAGCACTCTTTGCTAGTCGGTGGCTAGTTGAGTACATGTTTGTAGAGACTACTGATATTAGTTCAGGTCTTTGTAATAAGGGGTTTAGGCTCAATGTCCCCCCTTATATTCGACAATTTCATTAATCAAGTCTTGAGGGCAGCCGCACCAGCTCTTTATTTAAAAAAAAAAAAAAACAGACTCTAGTGTTTTTGTTCAAATGGTTTTTCTTAATATTATGTCTGAATTGTCTGATATTCATGCTACTTTTATGAGGGGTAGAATATTTAGTACATAATGTAAATTTGGAATACAAGACGATGAATGAAACCTCAAAATACAAGAGAGAGAGAAAGAGAGAGAGAGAGAGAGAGAGAGAGAGAGAGAGAGAGAGAGGAGAGGGGGGGGACATTATGCCTAAACCCATACAGTAGGAATACCCTAAAATAACATTAGGCATGTCTATACAATTTATTCATTCTAACAAGCACCATTTACAAAGAGTGCATCTTTAACAACTCCATTCACTTTACAATTTTGGCGACAAACCGGAAAAATACTGCTCATATAGAGCCATAAATTACAATGTCTATCAGCTTTCCGGCTATAATGTCACTAGGAATAACCAATGACCCTTATTTTCATCTTGCCACTAGGAATAACTATGCGCCTCATTAGGATAAACATGACACACTATGTGCGTTTACCGGGACATAGCTCACAAATATCCAAATCCACTATAAAACAATAAAGCAAAAACTAAAAGAGCATCTAATTGGGCGTGGCTCTTTGTCAGCCATAAGAGAATGGTGACTTATGTCAACTACTAAAAATAAAAATATCTTAAAGCAAAAAATCATAATTACCCAGATTGGGTCTAAATCCTGAACCAAGGCCTAACATTTGTCTAAGAAAGAGACAAGCCCACATCAGGCCAAGATATTTCCTGCATCAATTCTTCACTCGCACCACCATCGACGCCTGACCATCGCCGCCATCGAGCCCTCCCCTCTGTCCGAGCTCCGCTGTTGAACCCACTATGCTTGCAGATCGCTTGAGACTTGGGCATGACGACCACTGAAATCTGCCTACACAAACCCAATCCATCAAAGGTAGATCGTGTTGGTGGTATGCAGACAAACCATCCCCACTCTATCTTCGACAAGATCGATCTATGAGATCTAATCTTGGTATCAATGATCAACCGATAGATCGGCCAAGCAAATCGACCCTTCATATCCAACCTCCACCATAGATCATGTCGCCATCGATCCTGATCAGATAAACATCTTCCTCTCAAGGATACTCAGACCCAAGCCAGAGGTCACAAGAGCAGCCATACAAAGCTTCGCAAACCACATCCCGTCTGACGACAATGTTGCTAGGACGTGCCTCCAGATGTAAGAAAAAAAGTCAAGGAGAGGTGCATTCTAGGTTTTAGGTTTGAAAGAGAGGGAGAGGGTCATCTCATTTCTAGAACATGTGTTTGTCTTTTATAATCATTATACATACTATATCAATGACGATATTTCAGCTTTGCTAAATTATTGTACACATTGATTGCAAATTACATATTGAAAAGAAATTTATGAATGAAGAAAAAACATTGTCCATATACTCTTTTTTTTTTTCTTTGGAGTTTCATATGATAGAGAGCTTTTATTCATTCCTCCAAAAATGCTATTTGGACCTCTCCTTTTTATCAAGTATTTGTTGACTTTGTCAACTCATAGCAAATAACTAATACACGTTTAGAACTATAAATTAAGATTTTATTCTAAAAAAATTACAGATTAAGAATCTATTTAGATAATGAAATCGATAGATCATATATAGATCGTTTCATATGAATGTGAAATATAGGTTCACGAAAAAAGAACTTGGTTTCAAAGACGAAGAGATGATGTATATAAAAAATAGTTGATGAGATTTCGGCTAAATAAGATAAAACTAACAACAAATGACTAGATCAATTGATTGTTCTCGAGAAGATTCAAGATCTATATATATATATATATATATATATATATATATGAATCACTTTTTTTTTTAAATATTTGATTTTTTTTTATTGTTGATCAAATTGTATTTTTTATATAATTGTTTATCTTTTATTGAACAATAGACATTTTGGGAAAATTCGAGAGGTGTAGATAGCATTTTAGTTTTATGTAATAGTAAAAAATACCCATTTATTATTAATTTTAGCCCCTCATTACCCATTTAAATGACAATCTTTTTTATTAGCCCATTTGAATATAAGGTCGCTTCTTTTGTTCCCAAATGAACAAATTTTTACTTAAAGTCTTAACAAACCATAATAATTCTAAGACTATTTTGCGCTCACCCCTTAAACATGCATAGAGAGAGAAAATGGAAAAGAGAGAAGACTTGGTCGGAACTGGACTATGGTCACTGGTCACCGAAATTACTGACCTCTTGTAAACATGTTATTGAACCCTTACAATAAATTACTGACCCTCAATAAACATGTTATTGATCACTAATAATAAACTATTGACCCTACTAATCGTTTGTTAGAATTACTGACCCCTAGTAAACATGTTATTGACCCATACTAATAAATTACTAACCCCCAGTAAACATGTTATTGACCTCTAACAATAAATTACTGACCCCTAATAAACTTGTTATTGATCACTAATAATAAATTATTTAGGGGTAAATAACAAGAAATTACTAAATAACATGTTTACTAGATAATTACCCCTAATAATTACCCTTTTCCGAGTGTCGGTGGGTTTTAAGCACCGTACGCCGATTCCGAGATGCGAACGATTGTTACTAAGCGGAACGTAAATAAAAACACTATCTTCTAAGCTCTTCTTTCTAGGCTCGTTGTTTACCCTTTTCCCGTCTCGGTACAACCTAAGTACTTTTCTGTAAAAATATCAGATATGGGTGGGTGAGCATAACCACGCGCTCAATGAGTAGACTAATGTAATATGCCCGCAAAGCCATGTCATTTTACACACGCTACAAAATACGTATATCGTATACACATCACATCAAACAATTCATCACATCGCACAATCTCTTCTTATTGGATATCCTTCAATTTAGTGATCCTCACGGGAACCTAATGACCTTCATGTCCTATACCTCCGTGTGTCACATCCTTACTTCGGCATTTTCAATCAAGAAGTTCGCATGTTCCATGACTAGTCAAACAATGAATCCAACATATAAATATATATAAACTCCGCACAATTCACAAATCGACTTGCTTCACTGGAAAACAGAGAGATATTTCATAAATAGATCAAAATCATGCGCTTTTCAACTATTTTGATAACAAATAAGAATATTCGAAACATATTACAGAAATCCACTCACCTCGTCAATACGAATCCCTACCAAGAATGTCTATTGTAAACCAAGCCATCCACCGTTGGATCTAACCCAAACCTTAAGGATAGAAATAGGACATTGATACGAACTTGTAACCCTTCGCGGATTCAAAATCGGAGTTACGCATCAAAAGTTATGATCGGTCGAAATTTTAGTCGCAAAACTAGAGAGAGAAACATATGAGAGAGAAACTGAGGAGAGAGAGAGAGAATTTCAGGAATGAAAGAAACGGGCTGGTCTCTATATATATAGGCATAGAATTGCCACGTGTCATCCTCTAATTGGTCCCAAAATTCCACATGTCAGCTTTAGAACAAGCCACACATCCTTATGCCACTTGTGACATGTGTCTGATAACTAAGCCACATGGATGACGTCAACGGGTTAGCTGGTCCCTTTTCCAAACGCCACGTGTCGCTTTCTCCACCAATCGAAGCTCACCACGTTATCTTCATTATCTTCCGCCAATAAACTTCGAAAAATCGTTAAATATAGCTCGGGAGTCTGAAAAATTCATCGAAAAATACGGTGAACTCGTGGCGACTTATTTCAACGAAGAAAAACTAATTTTGAGAAATTTTAAAAATCGGGATGTTACAATCTACCCTCTTAAAAAGAAATCAAGATGTTACACTCATCCTCCCAAAATGTAGGCGATGCGCCGATGCCGACTTCTTTTTCTCTCTCACGCTTTTGCCCAGAACCTCATCGACATCGTGAGCAAAGACAACCTACCTCTTTCCAGCCAAATCAAGTCTGCTGCTTTATTACTTTGACGGTGGCTTCACCGGCGTTGTTGAGGCGGCAACATAAACATGGCCCAGAGACATATGATGGCCTAAAAACTTATTGCAGCGGAGGATGAAGGCTGTAGGGTCGGAGAGTCGTCATCGTCGAGACTTCGGCGAAGTTGTCGTTAAGGCTTCGACAAAATCATCATCGTCAAGGAGAGAAATTTGATCTGAGAGAGAGAGAGGGTGAGAAATCAAATCAGAGGAATTATGATAAGAGAGAGATGAGTTGTTGTACGTTATGTTATTATAAGCTGGGGGCTTCATTGTCTTTTCTTTAAGAATATTTGGAATGGGCTACTCAGATCTTTTTTCATTGAAATAAGATTTATTTTTGTTGTTTTTGACTAAATGGGCATTTCCCCTTTTTGGCTCTGAACATTTGAGATTTATGGCTTCTTTCCCGAGTGTCATCCACCAAGAACTCATCCCATATAAATTATATCATAATTACAATTTTCAATCATAATAATTTTATTTTATTATTATTATTTTTTTGAATCTAAAGGTTAGAAGCCAGCCCTCACGCCATTATTATTAATGAAACCGCAGAATATAAGGGGGAGACATAAAACCTAAACCCTAGTGTAAGAACACCTAAAAACAATATCAGGAAACCTTACACAACCTATGCATTCAAGCAAAAACCAATTAGCAAAAAATGCATTAATGACTACTCCATTTGCTTTGCATGAAACCCTAAGGACCAGAGAACACGCGCAACCAACCTCCCTCACATCAATCCTCCTGCCACCGCCGACGGCCTTCCCATGAAGCCACAACCACCACACCACTTTTGCCAGATTGCCACCCTCCCAAGCCTAGCAGCCACGTCGCTCCTCGTGGAGGCCACGACAGAAACTGTACCATTGCCCAGATCGGACGCAAAGAACACAAGCCGGATCGAGGTGATCTTCTTAAATCTACTCCTAGCCAACCCGATCTTGTCTACGTTAGCCCGCCTCTGAATCTGTTGCAGCTGACCACACCGCCTACCAGACTTGGAAGGAAGAAACAAAGAACGACCACACACCGTAATCCCCATCTCCTTCACCTCTCTCAAAACCACTGGCACTGCAACCGGCACAAGGTCAACGATGGCCCGTCCGACGATGACGGGATCTTGCCGTCGGACGGGAAACTCACGCTCTCTCTTTCTCTCTTGGCGTCTGGGAGCTTTTTTTGTTTACCCAGAATAAACCTTCATTAACAAATAAAATTTCAATCAGAAGAAAGCTTTTTTTTTTTTTTTTGAAGATAAGGGCCAGAAAGGCAGCCCTCACGTCCTTACTATTAATGAAACTGTAGAATACAAAGGGGGAGACATTGAGCCTAAACCCCATATATAAGAAAATCCTAAAATAATATCAGAAGAACTTACATCACCTAGATATTCTAACAAGAACCATTCAGTAAAGATAACCCACCCAGTCCTGCGTGTACTTACCAGGACTAAGCCTACATCTCCCGTCTCCCGTCTCCCTATCATAGAGGGTTACCGGCATAAAGCCACCGATTATTAAACAATAAAAGTAAAACAAATAAAAAACATAAAATAAGATACCCGCCCAGTTAGAGCCCACCAAAGGAGCCCAAGCCTAGGCCAGGCCCAAAAAGAGGGCCCAAACCCAAACTTGAATCCCATACAGAGACCAAAACCAAGCTACCAGCCCAGTCTGGCCCAATCTCACCAACATCACCGCTGA
Organism: Fragaria nilgerrensis; assembly: GCA_010134655.1. Classification (NCBI taxonomy): domain Eukaryota; kingdom Viridiplantae; phylum Streptophyta; class Magnoliopsida; order Rosales; family Rosaceae; genus Fragaria; species Fragaria nilgerrensis. The sequence continues at coordinate 24,397,279 of CM020982.1, forward strand.
TGGATCCTCCCCGACACCTGTGCTCCACCCATGTCGGCTTGCAACCTTCGATCCACCATCGCCGTCGAGCCCTATGGAGGATCTCTTCCACATCTGCTCCAAACCCAAACACCCCTCCACATCGGCCTGGATCTCGGAGACCCCAAACGAAATCATGAGATCCAACCTAGATTGGAATGGATCTGAGAACAAAGCGACTCTCCGGATTGGTTCGCTTTGAACAGAACGAACCACGACAGCTTCTCTGTCTGGCCGCCTCCAAATCTGCGATCCGAACCGCCGGTGATACCTTTCAGGTTTGTGACGAAACCTGCCGAAAGCCGTGGTCTCCACCCTCACCTCACCTCGCCAATGGGCGGCAATCTCCCACCAGATCCACGCGGGATCAATCAAGTCATGTCCGACGACGGCGAAGGGCTCGCCGCCGGATAGGGAAGAAAACACTCACTTTTTCTCAGAAGCACGCTCTCGTAACTGGAGAGTTGAGTAAAAGAAAAAAAGACCAAGATATTATGTGGAATTTTGACTCTTTCAGAATAAAACTTTATTAACAAATAAAATTTTCAATCACATGCAAAACCCTTGGTAAATGTTGATTTTTATCATTGGCCCTATAATTTTACTCTGTTATGCTGTTTTCTGGTATAGATAAATGTTTGGGCTAATTACACTTGCACAGCTTGAATCACCAATTTTGACAATATAATTTCTCCTTGTTGATTGCTTGAGGTGTTGACGTTCCTTAATAAAGAGTTGACTGATTGATTCAAAAATGTTAGTTTTGTTCCTATGCTTTTATTTATTGGAATTACTGAGCGGGCGATGTAGGGTTTGAAGGGTTTAAGTGGCAAGAGGAGGGAAAAGAAAAGAAAAGAACAGAAAAGAAAAGAGAGAGATTGGATGGCGTTTCTTCTTCTTCGAGCTCATCCTCCTCCTGCTCCTTCTCCTTATCTTCGTTCCATGGCCTTGCGCTTCATCTCGCACTCTTGTCACTTGTCCACTTGTGCTCCTCGTCCCTCCCTCTTCTCCAGCCCTCCCCCGCCGCCGCCACCACCCAGGTCCTCTCTCTCTCACAGCATATTTCCTTTTGTGTTGAATTGTGTTGGGGTTTTTTTTTTTTGGTTACAAACGGAGCTCAACAAGGCTCAAGCAATTGTTTTAGGGTTTTGCTATTGATGGCGACAGGATTGGGCTTCGATTGAAGGACGTTCCTTGCTGCCTCCGAAATGTGGTCTCCCCGAGAGCTTTCATGTCGGCAACCGAGGCTTATGGGGCGGATCAGATTCAGGTCTCTCTCTCTCTCTCTCTCTCTCTCTCTCTCTCTCTCTCTACAAGTGGCTGCTAAGTGTGTTTTCATTTCACGTGTTTTAGGTTCTAGAAGGCCTAGAGGCTGTTAGAAAGAGGCCCGGAATGTATATTGGGGACACCGGATTTCGCGGTCTTCATCACTTGGTCTGCCTTTGTTCTTCCCATTTTTAACAATCTGCTTCGGCTTTGTTCGTCATTCCGTATTCTTTCTTTTTTCAAGGTCTATGAAATACTAGATAATGCTGTTGATGAGGCTCAAGCGGGATATGCTTCAAAGGTTGAGGTCATTTTACTAGCGGACAATTCTGTGAGCATCACAGACAACGGCCGTGGGGTATGAACTTTATTTTTAAATAACCATTTCATTTTTGGATTCACTTAATGTCCACTTCGACTTGTGGTTTGATATGTCTATAACCCTTGCTATTTTGTCATCAAACAAATTCTGCATTGAGTTTATTGTTGCAACTGACGTTCATTTAGAATGTTTGATCTGCATGAGTTTTCGTAGTTTTTTGCCACTGTTTTTACTTGTTATTTTCTCCTTCATTGCAGATACCTACTGAAATGCACCCTGTAACCAAGAAATCTACATTGGAGACTGTGTTGACGGTATTATTCCATTATTTTGTCATTCTCATTTATAAATTCTGTGTTTACAGATAGAATGGAATCCCTTCAGATTGCCTAGGGGCTACTATTTCTTTTACTAAAATCATATAGATAACATCTCATATATTACAACACAAATGGATAGGGGAACAACTATCAGATGAAGTTGCAAGTTGTCCATTTTGTGGTCTTCGGTAACAAAAGGATTTAATGGTTTTTCCCTTTTAGTCATCTTTTGTACTGGTGTGATTTTACTCACAGTTAGCTTATTTCGTTTCCTTTTGTTTTACACTTAATGTGTGGGTTTAATCTTCAAGTAAAATGGAATTTTGTACAAAGTTTCTACAAGTGTAGATCGTTTCTACAAAGTTTCATCCAATTTGAAGATCATTTGAGCTTCCGTAATATACACACACACATACACATACATATACCTGTGTGTGTGTTACAGAGGAGAGATAATAAGGGTGTGTGAGGGGGTGCAATAGTGGACGTTGATAGTCTAGATGGCTGGGGTCTAATTTCAAATTAAAACTGGGTGGGTTACACTCTCTCAGTCTCTTCTGTTTCTCTCTCTCTCTCTCTCTCTCACTTTATCTATCTCTCCCCACACCTCTCTCCCCTCCACCCATTTTTTCTTTTATATGATCTTTTTCACAATCTCGAGGTCAAACCTGTTGTATTTTTTGATGGAACGTGTAGTTTCTTATCTTCTCTCCAACTTCCATCCATAAATTTATTATACTAGCCCAGGAAAAATCAAATCTTTGATTTTGAGGATGATTTGAAGATATGGTAACTCTAGATATAAAAAGAAAATGTCTCTTTCATAATCTAAAAGAAGTTAGAGAAAGAGAGGGGTTAAGGAATTAGATGATTAGGTGAATTGGCTTTTCAAGTGGTTACATTATCTTCTTCTCTCTGGAAGAGCTGAGAAGATTTTGTTGTTGTTCCCAAGTTGAAGTTAAGATCAATATGCAAATGTGGAAGTTGGGGGTTCGGTCTACTAAAATTACGTGTATGTTTTCAAATTAGATGTGGATAATTCCTTCCATCCAACAATCACCCACTAACCCTCCCCATCTTCTGCTAGATATATGTATATTAAAGGATTTTATTAAATTGGAGTTTCAAATGCTTTTAAGAAAAATGAAATGTCAGTCATAACGTTGTTCTTTGGATAAGAAACTTAAAGATCTTTAACAAAGGAGTAGGTGCACAAGTAGAATGCATGAGCAATTCATTATACACAAAGTGACAAAACATTATCAACAAGAACAACGTCCGAAATCTTTAACGGCATTTCAACTTGTGAGCTGTTTTGAATGTTTGGTTTCTTTTCAGTTTTACTATTTGTAGAATGTTTTTGGCATCATTACCTGAAATTATAATTGTGATAATCATTCAGGTTTTGCATGCCGGTGGAAAGTTTGGTGGTTCAAGTAGTGGCTATAGCGTGTCCGGTGGATTACATGGTGTGGGTTTATCCGTCGTTAATGCCTTATCTGAGGTATGCATCGTCTTTTGACCTACGTTTGTTTGGTCATTCGCTCTGATTGTGTAAATATCAGTGAATACGGATTCATAGGGACCCTTAAGTCATGGAGGCTATAGACTCCAAATCTCTTTTTCTTTTTCTGCTTTATTATGTTTATTTCTCTCCTTTGTTTCATCAATAATGTATAGTTAAAGGCCCTATCCTATCTGTGGAATTAGCTTCTGTATCCAAGTTATGGTTATACCTATCTTTCTAAATGAATTGTGAAATGATCAGAGACTACTTAAAAGCTGGCTTTATTCTCCGGAAATAGTAAGATGAAAGAACCTTAAGATACAGTTTAACAAGACATTGAATGCTCTTTAGAGTTTAAATTGAGAAAAGAAGCTAGTGCAATAGCAGATTGTAAAACATGCCTTCAAAAGGTCATACTACTGTCCATTCTAAATCAGGATTTCTTACTTTCTAGTTTATTTTACCATTCCAATATAAGATAACATCTCATTATCTTGAATTTCTATGTTTATTCTTTCTTTCGGGATAAGTGACAGAAAACTTAATCAACACACATCAACGAACAAGTTCATTTATGGTATTGTAAATATCTCTAACAGCTAGCTTGCGACTTCAAACTCTCACAGAAATATATAACATAACAACTCTATTATGTATACTTAGCCCCACAATCTGGACTAACAAAGAAATATTATATGTAATATGTTTTAAAAAAAGGTATATGCAATCTGTTTAGAAAATCAATCTCCTCACATTGTCTTGCAATATGCTATTGTACTTACAAATCACTTGAAAGTAGCCAACACAGTTAAACCATAATTTTGTCTACTTCACCTGGAAAAAAAAAATCACCTGCTTTTCTTGTTTATCTACCCTACTAAATCACGTACAAATTTTGGTGCCTCAGGCACTAGAAGTTACTATTTGGCGTGATGGAATGGAATATTGGCAAAAGTATTCTCATGGAAAGCCTGTGACAACTCTCTCTTGTCATGTGCTTCCAGTTGAATATAAAGAAAGACAAGGAACACGAATCAGATTCTTGCCTGACAAACAAGGTTTATAATTTACAATTTTAGTCATTGTAGATACTACGTTGGTTTCATCATTCCTCATTATTTGGTGTTTTTATTTACTTTATAAGACTCTCATCTCTCTTACTGCAGTATTTAAAACTCTTGATCAGTTGGACTACCACACAATTGCTGGAAGAATTAGGGAGCTAGCATTTTTAAACCCTAATGTAATATTTCTGTTCATTGTCAGATAAATATGACTATTTTTATCTCTCTTTAACTACTAAATCATTTGATCTCTGTTGATTCATTCTTCTTTTTGGTAATTCATACCTTTTCAGCTCATGATCACTCTAAGACAAGAGGATACGAATCCAGAGAAAGTCCAGCACAATGAGTACTTCTATGTGGGGGGTTTGGTTGAATATGTTAAATGGCTAAATACTGATAAGGTATGCATTATTTGATCCCTTGAGGGCAACATAACTACATATCACTGGGCCACATGGTCATAGTGGATGTGATGGCTTACCATTTGTGGGTTTCACATATGTATCAATTTGTAAAGATAGTTGGCTAACTATTCTTTAATTCAGAAACCTCTTCATGAAGTGGTGGGTTTCCGAAAAGAAGTAGATGGAATCACTATTAATGTAGCTCTCCAGTGGTAATTAACTGATCCTTTGCTTATGTATTTACACACCATCTGTATGAGAGAAAAATTAAAATGTTTCTATGAAATTGTCCTTTTATACGTCAAGTTGAAGTGAATTCTGAGATACTCTTTTCTATAGCTTTGACTGTCGTGTATGGTATGAATTTTTTTTTATGCTAGGTGTTCTGATGCATATTCAGATACAATGCTAGGGTATGCGAATAGCATACGTACTGCTGATGGAGGAACCCATATTGATGGACTGAAAGCTTCATTAACAAGAACACTGAATAACCTTGGGAAGAAGTCGAAGCTTATCAAGGTGCAACATTACTCAGTGTTTGATTTGAGAATGCTGTTAACGGCTTTACCTTTTCAATTTTTACATGATACACACACACACACACATGTTTCATTTTTCATTTTCCTTTTCTCGTGAGGGTTTCTGGTTTCATTTATCAACCAATACACTTTGCCCTTAAAACTCAGGGTTAAAAAATAATAATAAGCTCTGCATATACATTAGAAATTATTTGGCTAGAGAGAGGGAGGGCTGGATTGATAGACTTATAAATTGTGGTCGCCATACCCAGATTGTTCAGGATCTTGCTTAGGAGTTGAGCCTGGATTGATAAATTATGGTTGGCTATAAACACACTTCCATTGCTTCAGGCAACACACTTCCAAAATATGAACTAGAGTTGTCAATCAAATTAGAAAGGCAGTGCGGAAGTAAATTAATATGTTATTTTGTGATGGGTAAAATCGGACGTTGAAGTTTGGACCACCTGCTGCTCCATTGTCTAGTTGCTGTATCATTGTAGAGAAGATTGTTTAGGGAAACCCTTGCACAAGTTGGATTCTTTGTTGCGTCGTTGATTGAAATATTTATGTATTTTGGCAGAAAATAGTGGGGTATGGCTAGGGAGATGTTCTGTGCTGTAAACATTTTGGGTGGTGTGGGTGGAGAAGGATGTTTTTTAAGGTATCAGGAAATGAAGAGGTGGATCTGTTGCAGGTTAAAGTCGCCTATGGGTTCCTCCCAAATCCTGAGCTTAGGGATTATTCTTTTCATGCAATCTCTTTATGTAGTGTATTTAGTCTTTATTAAGATATTTTTGTTTTAGTAGCTTGAGTTCTCTACTCTTTGAATGGAACCCACTCTATATTGTATTGTTGCTATTGCTCCTTTTAATGAATTTTGCTTACCATATATGAAACAAATATTTGTCTGCTTAAGCAAGTTGCTACGTGGATTTTGAATAAGAATGTTAATGATCAAAATATTTGCTGAGAAGCTTATTTGAATGATTCACTTGAATGCTAATTTGAAGTAGGTAAGGTAACTAAAAAGTTTTATTATTGTGAGGCGTACTAGTTACTACATTGTTTTCTCAGGATAAAGATATTACCTTAAGTGGTGAGCATGTAAGAGAAGGACTGACATGTGTAGTTTCAGTTAAGGTTCCCAATCCAGAGTTTGAAGGCCAGACAAAGGTTGCCCATTCTTATTATAACCGTGATGTGTACTGAAAAATTGCCTTTGTTGCTATTTATGATGTCTTTGATTTGTTCACATTGTCCCCATATTTTGTTGGTTAAAAGACTAGGTTGGGAAATCCGGAGGTGCGGAGAGTAGTTGATCAATCTCTTCAAGAGTATCTTACAGAGTACTTGGAGTTACATCCTGATGTACTGGATTCAATCCTTTCCAAGTCCTTAAATGCTCTCAAGGTAGATTCTTTTGGACGACTATGACTTTCACCATCAATTTACATATGTTACACTTGAGATTCAATACCTCACAGCTAATGTTTCCTTGCTTAGGCAGCTCTTGCTGCAAAGAGGGCAAGGGAACTAGTCAGACAAAAGAGTGTTTTGCGTTCATCTTCTCTCCCAGGAAAGCTAGCTGATTGCTCATCAACCAATCCTGAAGAATCTGGTACGTGTGCCCTCATTCTGTTTGAAACTGATATTGACTTATAGAGATGTCAATTTAAGATTTCGGTTACTAGGTTCAGTATTAATTGATGGCGCTAGGCAATAAACCCGGTGGGGAGGGGCCTTGTGTCTAATTGCTTAGGCATGGATTGTGGGGGGAGGGGTGGGGGAACTAGGTGGGTATCTTTTTAATTTTAGTCTTACCGTATAATGAGTACCTATTAACAAAAAAAAGTGAGTGTCTAATTACAACGAAAACTATAGTTAGCAATAATTGATGGGAAACATCAGGAGGAAGTTAAGTATGTAATGATCAAAAAAATAAATTGAACATTTTTCTTAAACCCGGCATGCATACCGCTGCCTAGACTAGTCGGCTGAACACCTTTCAGCACCTTGGCCCAAAGGGATTTTAGACAATGCTTTGATGGTATTCATGTCGTAATCTTGCTTCTATTATTAAATTTGATAGCTTTGGTCTTGTTAATGTAACCATATCAATACTGAATGGATAACTGTGCTACGTATTTCATATATGGTAATTCAGATACATGTTTTTATACTTCTTATAATATTGAATTTACAATTCCATAACAGTTTCCAGTTACATCTAGTTGTTTCAAATTAAAATGCACACACGTCTCCTATGAACTCTTTTCATATTGGTTATCATTTTTTTTTTCTTTCCATACTTTTCCCTAGAGAACTGTATACATGCTTGCTGTATTGGATATAACGTAATTCACTCTCTTAAGCATTTATTTCTGGGCAATTGCTAGTTTCTGAATGCTAATTGATTTGGACAAAATAGTTAAATTTGTGCTACCTTTAAATCTTTTTGTTCTCTTTTTCTTCCTTGGCTAGTAAAACTTTTATATATGCTATTGGCTTTTACTGATAACTTTTCATTTATCTCCTACTGGAGACAACATACATTATCAAAGACACATTATTGCTGAATTGTATTTGTATTCATTGCTGTTGATTGTTTGCAGAAATCTTTATAGTTGAAGGAGATTCAGCTGGTGGAAGTGCAAAGCAAGGTCGCGATAGGCGCTTCCAGGTAATTATAACTATGCTAGTTTGTAGTTTTTAGTAATTTCATGTCCTTTCAATTAAAGGCGCTTTGTGGAGCTTATTACTTTTGGATTACATCTTTTAGCGACCATTTTCTTCACCAATGATGTGAATGGGTTGTTGATGTAGGACAACCTAGGGGTTAATGTGTTTCTGGTGTTAGGTGTTTAGGGTTTAAGATATGTAGCAGAATGGATATTGTGATCTTAGAGCTGGAATTAAGGGAAATGATAGATGAATCTGGAATTACTGCAGAAATCTTTTAGGCATCATGCCGAGATGCCATTGTAATCACAACAAAGTATTATGGACTACAGAACATAAGCAGAATATGATTGTACTTTCCTTTGTATCATTTATTGCAGCACATATAAATTAAGTTCTATTGGGTCGGATTATTGGATTCCGGAGAGATGTGTTCACTCCGAAGTCCTTGGTAATACATTTATTTAGCTTAGTGCCACCATACTCCCTTGCCCCTTTGTGGAGCTTGCGATTAATTAACTTCTAGAAAGTACCTAGTGTGGTAATCCTTTTCTGTGCAATTTTTCCCAAGCTGTATTTATCCTCTTAGAACTGCGATGTAACTATCCATTTCTTGGCTTCATTATCTCCAGTTGGTGCGATCTAAACTTATAGTTATATGACATGTCAGCGTTAGGGAAAAGAGTTCAATTTTTTAGTTGTAGTTTTTTCTTTCAATCTAAATAGTGTTTCTTTATATATTAATTAGGAAATGTTTGGACTAAAGATCTTGGTGACCATCCCTCCGGTATGGTATGGTGCAAATCATATGGAATTCATTGGCCATCAATTGGTTAAGTGGTAAAAATTAAAGTGGGGAATTAGAGGGAGTAAATAGCTACTATTTAACATATGCATCTTGATAGCGTCTCTCTGAAAGCTAGAAAGCAATAATAAAATCGTTGCCATTTTGGAAAGGCCACATCTTACCACATTCGAGTTGTATATGCTGAACGTAATTATAAAGATGCTACCACAGCATTACAATGACATTGCTCTCTTACTGATGATGCTAATATTCTGTTTGTACCGATGGGGTCCGGCTTGATCATGGGAAAAATTAATCGGATTTGTTATAAAAATAGATGATTTTATTGGCTGTCATTTATGTTGACATTGTGACAGTTGGATTGTCTTGTTCTTGGTATTGCTTTCTAGTGCCTGGATTTAGTAATTCTCTTACAATATTTGAAAACCCAAAGTCTTGAATTTTGTAGGGCCAATATTTAAAATAAAAAAGTTCGAAATGTTGAAATTTTCTAAATTTTTATTTTTAATCCTTTTTTAGTACTCTAATTTATGTCCTGAATGTTTACCGCAGGCAATTCTTCCACTGAGGGGTAAAATCCTGAACATTGAAAGGAGGGACGAGGCAGCAATGTATAAAAATGAAGAGATTCAAAATTTGATTCTTGGACTTGGACTTGGGGTGAAGGTCGTAAATAAATTTTACATAATTTTATCATTTTGGTTTTTGTGAATAGTGTTTATATATATGTATACGGATATATATTTTCTCTTTGGTCAGGGCGAGGACTTTAAAATGGAGGCTCTGCGTTACCATAAGATTATCATCTTAACAGATGCCGATGTGGATGGTGCTCATATCCGAACTCTGCTACTGACATTTTTCTTCAGATATCAGGTAGGTATCGAATTTCCATGCAAAATGTTCCTTGTTATACACAGAAAGAGAAAATAGAAAGAAGAATTATATTACCCAACCTCTATTATATGGATACAAAATTCCGGATGGATATCAATTGATGGAGTTCTTCTTGACTGCAGAGAGCCTTATTTGATGAGGGTTGCATATATGTTGGTGTTCCACCCTTTTACAAGGTCTGCATTCGAATCCAATTAATCAGTTTAATTTCTAATGAATATAGCTAAGTCCATTGGTTTTCTCTGAAATGATCCAGGTCGAAAGGGGAAAGCAAGCATATTATTGCTATGATGATGCTGAACTTAAAAAGCTTCAGAGTTCCTTCCCTTCAAATGCATCATATAACATACAACGGTTCAAAGGTAAGAACATTACCTTCATATGATTGCATATGTACTTATTTTTTATGCAGCATCCTAAAAGTCACTTTTTGGAGGAAACTAATAACTTCCTGTGAAGAATATTTAGTATTAGACTCAATCTTGATATATAACAGTCCTCCTGTTGACTTCTGCATTCACTGAGGCAAAATTTCCTTCTGAATAATGAAACTGTTATGATGTTGAATTCTTGAAGATTTCTTGATGTAGGACAACATAAGGGTATCTGTTTTCAAGGATTGAGGGTTGATTAGTGTATGGGGTGAAGGGTTTGTGGTTAAAAGTCTGGGTTTTAAAGGAGAAGAGAGGAGAATCTGGACTCACACCAGATTGGTTCTTGGAATCTCACCTAGAAACTCACAAGTCACTCGAGAGGAACCATTTCACACAAAAACATTTGTATCCTCTGATTTTCACAAGTGCCTATTTATAGTGCTATAGAAGACATTTAAATTATTATTCGCTCTTGATTTTTAGAAGTAGGTATATAGGATTTTTTATACAGCTACTGAATAGGACAAAACCAGAAATCTGAACATGGCATTTCGCTCAACTTTAATGTTAATGATGAAACTCAGTTACGTCTTTCCCCATGCTAGTAAGTAGTAACAAATGGCCAATTTCCAAGGCTTGGCCTGCTTAATCTATTTTTGTTATAGAGGGACTAAGATTCTAAGAAGCAGATTCTCACAAAATAAACCCAGAAATCCCAATTTTGGTTCCTTAGGGAACTCTATGGTGGGAAGTTTACCATCAAAACAACACTTCAAATATCCAAAAGCAATCCAGAAATTCCCAATCAAAGATACGTGATGAGGACATCATAGTTTCAAGGTTGATGAGCGAAAGAAATGGAAGGGGAGAGCACCTAATCATTCAAAATAATTATTGCAACTGGGAGGGAAACAAAGTATGATTCTAAACATCTCTAAGCCTAGTGTCCTTTTATGTGTCTTTTCAGATTCATGTTTCAGTTTAGAAGTTTTAAGATCTCTTTTATCGTTTATTTAATGCTTCAGTTTTAGAAGAGAGTCCTAACGAGTCTTTCATTCTTCAATTTTAGAAGAGTCCTAAAGAGTCTTTAATGCAGTGAAAGTGAGCTATTGCTCAAGTATAAATAAGTGTAAGGGCCTGATGCCCATATATGTTATGTTAAGATGAATAAAATTATCAGTGTTCTGAGAAGCTGATGCAGGACAAATAGGGCAAACTGTAGAACTAGGCTTAAAGAACAGAACTAAAAAAAGGATAGGTCTACTAGCATCACACCAGTAGGTTCTCTAGATATCACACCTAGAGTTCTTAGGCATCACACCTAAGGTTAGGCTGCATCACACAAACCTGGATAGAAAGCAAAGCTCTCAAACTTTTATTTATTCAACTCTCTAAACAAAAGACTACAAAAGACCTCTATATATAGAGGTTAAAACCCTAGATCAATTAGGATCAAGTAACCCTAATATTCTAGAACTTTAAAGATTCCCTAATAACAAAACAAATCCAAAATAAGAAAGAAATCATAAAATCCTGACTTAAGATATTCTATTCCTATTCTCTATCAGAAGCCTAGTTTTGTTGAGAAACCAGGCAGTGATTCCCCAATTAAAGTGTTATGTGTGTGTTTAAACCCCAAGACTTGGAGCTTGTTGATCCTGGTGTCTAGGCAGTGAGTTTACTGAAATATGCTCTATCTAGGAGCCATTGCTGTAGAAGATGGCTGAGTGCTTCTTGGTCTTTGCATATCCTTATCTTTGGTGTTAGCATGTTCCTTGCTTTCGAGTGGAACTGGCTTGCTGTAATTATAAGGAGATAGCTTGCAAGGGAGGATTAGATGAACTTGTTTTAATCTTACCTGCTATAACCACACAGCCTACCCCACCTTAATGTAGTAATTGATGACTAATACTAGGATTGAAATGTCCCTTTAAATGCTTATGAGACTTGTACACTTTTCTTATAGTGTGCTGGCCTCAGTGGAACTTTGTTCTCAATCCTAAAGGAGCTGAGCTATATTCACTCTTCCCAGTTTAGAAGCCAGAAAATTGATCTTTGTTTAATATTTTGAACAAGAGCATGATTGTGTTCATAAAATTGACCTATGCAACTCCAGGCATGGAGAACTGTAGCATCACAGGGTTATAACAGAAATCTTTCTAAATCCCAAGGCATGCTTATCATTGCTGCATCCCGTTTTGAGGAACTCTGTAAGAACTTAAGCATCCTTGACTCAGAAGTTGTTAAAATGTGAATCTATATCTGCGGCTTAGTTGGAGCAACACACACACACATATGCAATCCTTTTCAGATACGGGCGTCCGTATCTTTTAAAAAATGCGGATGATGAATGCTGCCCTTTGGATCATCTTAAAACAACTCAAACGGATGTGATCTCTATATCCATAAACTCGTCTTCATCCCCTCCATTTTTACTCAATGAATTGCCATCCCCACAATCAGTCACCCACTGTCTTCGAATTTAGCGTCGAGGGTCTTGCCGTTTCTGGCTTTGGATTGCGAGAAGTTTAGCGGCATGGAGTTGGGTGAATTGGCCAGGAATGTTTTGAATGGTGATGCATGTTTGGGTCCAGAAATCTGTACGTCACCTGCTCGACGTAATGTCTGAGTGGATTTCCCGTCTGGGGAGGAGGTGGAGGACGAGTTTGAGTCGTCGTCGTACTGACTTCAGGAGGCTGAGTCGAGATGGAGGGGATGAAGACGGTATATGGGTGTAAAGGATCACATCCGTTTAAATTGTGATGATCCAAAGGCCAGCGTTCATCATCCGCATTTTTTAAAAGATACAGCCCGTATCTGAAAAGGATTGTATATATATGTGTATATATATACAGTTTTTTTTTGCGATTACTATATATATATATTTGCTTTCCTAGTAGTTACCAAAAGAAAGGTTCAGTCTTTAATTTTGCTTTACTTGAACTTATTTTATCTTCAATATAGATAACTTCATGTGGTGGCTCTTATCATCTTTTGTGGATTATTTTGTGATGAGGCCTTATATAGTTGGAATTCCATCCTTTCTGTTGTATCAGTTGTAAAATGTAGTTTGAGAAATGTACTTGTGCTATGCTTTCTGTGTTGTAAACTTGTAACTATGCAAGATAAAGTTCAGCATTTGTTACCATGAATTAGTCCTCTACACTAGCCTTTCAACTGTACGTGTTGTCATGTTTGTTGCAATGCAGGCTTGGGAGAAATGATGCCCACGCAATTATGGGAAACAACAATGGATCCTCAAAAAAGGCTGCTGAAACAATTAGGTGTGGATGATGCTGCTGAGGCTAACTTTGTCTTTTCCTCCCTTATGGGTTCTCGGGTAAGCATTGCTTCCTTTTAGGTTATTGCTAGCTAATAATTTGCAGAGATCTGAATGTGTGACTAGTCAATATGTGACTATGGACAGTTTTGTATTTAAAGAGTGATTAATGGAAAACGTGTTCCCTAATTGTCAAAAGTTTGATGAGAGTTGAGTTTTATCTACTATGCATGTAACTGGGGGAAGGATGCATTAGGGGTGTGGGGTTGCAGCTTGCTACAAATAGACTATTTGTTTTAGTTTTAAGTTTAGATCTTCCCAGTATCCATGAATAAGTTTTATTGACTGAAAAAACTATGTTTTACCTGACATCTTATGCTTTTCTATTTTATATAATAGGTGGATTTTCGGAAGGAGCTCATTCAAAATGCTGCACGCATGATCAACCTTGATCAGTTAGATATTTAGGGAGTCATCAATCATGGGAAGACATTCTTTTTTATAATTTTTGTGATTCAGTGTTGTAAAACTCATTATGGGAATATGCAAAGATGTATCACTAGCCCACTAGGAATATCATGGAAAAGCCAGTATTTGTTGGCCAACTAAGGTCATTCTCTGAAAGACTCCCTCTTATTGTTCTTCCTGCTTTAAACTTTGACATTCATCTCCCCAAATCTCTTTACACTTTTATACTTTACAATTAATTTCCTTCTCTTACAATTTTCATGCTTCAACTTATGAGATCTTCAAGGAATTTTTCGAAAACAACGGGCACACTCAAACGGGCTCAACTTTGAGATAAAAACAAACGTACAAGAAAACAAATCACTTTGCACATTCTGGTAACACCCTTGCTTAACGATCGTTTGAGTTCTTGTAATTGTGTGTTTACACGAACAATATTAGTTGGATTTATTTATGGTCTGTTCTTTGATTTAATCTAATTCGTTACTTAAACGATTATCATATTGGATATACCTTTACATAAGTGGTTTATATATTGGGTTCTAAAGCCTAAATGGTGGAGATAATACGAGGTCTTACACTTTCAAAGAGAAGCTATGCTTTGAATTAGATCTATGTATATTCTTATCCAGAGCGAAGCTTTGTTTTCAAATTAAAGTGCGAAGCGGTTTTGAAATTAAAGTGTGAAGTTGCTTATTTGGCTCATTTTTGGGCCAAATTTTTTATCATAGCGAGCCAGTATGTAGATATATATCTACATATATGACATGATCATCTCTACAAATTTTCAGTTAATTTAAAACTCCAGTAAATACATAAACGACCTGACTCTGGCTAATTTGAACCTTTAGTGTAAATCACGATTATGAAAGCTCAATGATCTTTAAATTAGCTAAAAATTTGTAAAGATGATCATATCATATATATTTACATACTCGCTGGCTATGATCGAAAAATTTGACCGAAAAATGAGCCAAATAAGAAGCTTCGCACTTTAATTTCAAAGCGAAGCTTCGCTCTAGATAGGAACTATATATATATATATATATATATACCCGTTCAGAAGCGCACGTCCACACAAGCCCTTAAAGTGCGGACGTCGCCGATTTCTCCACCTTCAAGCTTCGACGACGGAGCTGCTCTTGCCTGATGAACACCATAGGCATCCTAGCCGGCGTTACCATGAAGAAGAAAGCCAAGGAGATCAGGATTGAAGGTCTGGGCAACAAACTCACCCAAAACTTCAAGATCGATCAAGGTTGGCTGCAAATTTGTCGCCGGCGAGAAGAACCTCTGTATCAAGGTTTGGTGTCCATCCGGCAAGAAGAAACGGCGTGATCATGGAGAAATCGGCGACGTCCACACTTTAAAGGTGGTGCGGACGTGCGCTTTTGAACGGGGCTGTATATATATATATATATATATATATATATATATATATATATATATATATATATATATATATACAGTCCCCTTCCAGAGTGGGATCTCGCTTTGAAATTAAAGTGCGGGACTCCTTATTTCGTTCACTTTCAGGTCATATTTTCATATCTCAACCGTACAATGTCTAAAACACAGTGTGTAGATCATTCATGTAAAGTTTCATTAAATTTGAAGATCATTTGGGTACCGAATTAGATAAAAATAAATCAACAGAACAAAAGTTATCCAAACAAACCGTTCGTGTACATCATGATTACGGAAGCTCAAATGATCTTCAAATTTGATGACACTTTGCATGAATGATCTACACACTGTATTTTAGACATTGTACGGTTGAGATGTGGAAATACGACTTGAAAGTGAGCGAAATAAAGAGTTCTGCACTTTAATTTCAAAGCGGGATCCCACTCTGGAAGGGGACTATATATATATGTGTGTGTGTGTGTGTGTGTGTGTATATATATATGAGGCCCAATCAGAGGCGCACATCTGCACCGGCCTTGAAGTGCGGACGTCCCTCCGTTCTCCACCCTCCGGTGCCGATGACGGCGCGCCTCCACCTAAGAAGACTCCAGTAACGTCCCTGACAACTTTCCCTCATTAGCGAGTCCATTCTTTTCCAGTTTTCCGGCGAGATCACCCAAAACTTCAAACAAGATCGATCTCGCCGGAAAGCTAGAAAAGAACAGACTCGCTGGT
Organism: Fragaria nilgerrensis; assembly: GCA_010134655.1. Taxonomy (NCBI): domain Eukaryota; kingdom Viridiplantae; phylum Streptophyta; class Magnoliopsida; order Rosales; family Rosaceae; genus Fragaria; species Fragaria nilgerrensis. The sequence goes on from CM020982.1 coordinate 24,413,355, forward strand.
GAGAGAAAGTGGTCGGGGATGCTGCTGGGGTCTTCTGGGGTGGAGGCGCGCCGTCGTTGGCGCCGGAGGGTGGAGAACGGAGAGACGTCCACACTTTAAGGACCGTTTGAACGTTCGCCTCTGAACGGCTCTGTGTATATATATATGACTAAGAATACGAGCGTGCGGACACGTCAGAAATTGAGGTTGAGAGTGAGGGTCGTGTGGTGAAGTGACAAAACTAGGTCTAGATGTTGAGTAAAGTGTGTAAGTGAACTTAAATAGCCCATTGGGTTCAAGGATCAAGATGAGACTTGTATCCTAGATCCAAAGGCTCAAAATCAAAGTGAAAATGGGTAAAATAAAATGACTAAAACAATCTAACTAAAATGTAAAGAATTTGAAGTTATGAAAACATGGTCAACCTGTTGACTTTTGTCTTTTAGTCTGAAATTGTCTATCTGCTCTGTTGACCATAATTTCTTACAAATGAAGAAAACAAAGTAAATACTCTGAGAAATGCTTTAGTAATAGTTAATTCCAAGGCGATTAGGGATAGATGCACACATAAATTACGTGTACAACACCATTTGATTTGAACGTTTTTCCATACGCTTATCACGTAACAATCAACACGGTCATCAAAGATGGGAAGTATTACGTCCCAATTTATCATACCTCGGGGATTACGAGCTAGCTAGCAATCATATGGTTCTAGGTTAGCAAAATCACTTCACACTTAAATGAATTTACAAAGAGATGGTAAAGAATGTCACAATATTTTTGGGGTTTTCAACTAATAACCAAACTAACTAACTTAGACATAAAATAAAATTTGATAGAAGGAAAAGATGCATCACACGAGGGGTCAAAGCCATACATATGCAGTTGGAATGTTTCAAGAGGGAATAACCTGGTTTGTGTGACCAATGGAATTTCGTACATGGGTTCACATAGTTAGAGCATCTCCAACAGCTTCCCAAAAATTTCACTTTAATGGATGGGAAAGCAAAAGTCAATGCTTTAAGCAATTTTTCTTCTTCAACTCCAACAGATTTCCCATTTTGGAGATTTCATGATCATTCCTCAAATCCTTCTATAAAATTATAGAGTTTACAACAAATATAGGGAATTTGAGTTTCTCTCTCCTCACATTCCCCATTTTAGAGAAAGTTTTAGAGAATCTGTTAGAGCAAAACACTTAAAATCTACTCTAAAATAGAGAAAATAGAGAAAATAAAGAAGTTGTTGGAGATGCTCTTAGAGCTCTTTTGGCTCACGAATACCATTCAAAACAAAGGTTCCCAATTTAAACTTTTTCACAATCCTTAATTTCTTTTGCCAACTTTAGGAGAAGAGCCTATCAAACAACGTCAAAGATTCGCCCAATTTGTTTGCACAAAACCTTTACCCAAACAAAACTGGCTGATTATGGCTGTCGGCAATCCAATACGATCGATCGATTCGCTTTACGATGATATTGGGTATGAGGGTGAGAGTTTGAGACATCCATGCCATTTGATATGAGGCGGAGACACCGACTACAACATCACCCTTTAATCGAATTAGTTTCTAAAAGTTTTCTGGATACAAAGTAGATGGGGGAGAGGACGTGACAAGGGCATTGCTTAGGATTAGACCGTAGAGTATGGAAAAAGGGATCAATTTATTCACAAGACTCTGTGTCACTAACTAACGCTATTTAACCTGCCTCATCGATGTCCTCGTTAACCCACACAACACGTGTCCCTTAACGTGCGAGTTTTAACTTGGGCCTATATTGTTTGCGAACCACCTAAGATGCTCTTTATTTTTTATTTAATGTTTAAAATAGTTATTTGGACAGTTTAGTACCTAGAGGAAATATTAGGTGTTCCGGAAACACCAGCTATCAAGCTGATATGGTGTACCGAACCCAATAACCAGGACACATCTAATAATTCCTCTAGTACCTAATATTTAAAAGATGACACTTTGATACCTCATGTTATACTTAATTTGATAGTTGTTACTTCTGTTAACTTTTTCGTTAAATACGAGGGTATAATAAAAATAGGATGTGTGTGACAATTTGGGGATGCCAATCTTACTCCCCTTTGTTATTTTCTGAAAATTCTTTTATGTACGACGTGTAAACAGATTGCAATCTTATTCATATATTGGAACTCCTGCATTTCCAATAAAGTCATAGATCCTAATTATCTTAATGGTAAGTCTATTTACATACCAGACCTAAACTAATGGTCTTGGGCCCAAAGCTGGGCTTTGTCTGAGTTGAAAGAAAGTTTTAGGTCTTGAGACCACTATTTAAGAATACCCATTACTTAACTCTCCACTGCCGCCACTGCTCGAAAGCTGAGGTTCTCTCTCCACCAAAACTGGGGTTCATTTCGTGATTGCATGTTTCTGATTTTGTGAGGTTGATGTTAATCTCACTGCACTAGTATTTTCTTTGCCAAGTTCTGTATGTTTTGGGTTGCTATTTGCTAATTTGCTGTGGTTGTTCAAATGAAGGAGTAGAAGAATGTCTCACAGGAAGTTTGAGCACCCCAGACATGGATCCCTTGGATTTCTTCCAAGGAAGCGAGCTGCTCGTCACAGAGGAAAAGGTCTGTTTTTGTTTTTTATCGCCGAAATTATATAAGATGTACAGTGCTGAATTTCATCGTGTTTGTCTTTGCAATGCATTTGTAGTTTTTGTACTAATACTCTTTGACTGGTGTGGATATGCAGTGAAGGCTTTCCCCATGGATGACACATCGAAGCCCTGCAAGTTGACTGCTTTCCTAGGTTACAAGGCTGGGATGACTCACATTGTCAGGGATGTCGAGAAACCTGGGTCAAGTAAGCGCTTTTGCTTCCACATTCACTTTTCTATGGGGTTGCAATTTTATAACACTGTTAATTCTCATTCTACAATTTCTCACCATATTTCCTTAGAGCTTCACAAGAAGGAGACATGTGAGGCTGTCACTATCATTGAGGCTCCTCCTATGGTTGTTGTTGGCGTTGTGGGCTATGTGAAGACACCACGTGGCCTTCGTTCTTTGAACACAGTGTGGGCTCAGCATCTCAGTGAGGAGGTTAAGAGGAGGTTTTACAAGAACTGGTGCAAGTCCAAGAAGAAGGCCTTTGCAAAATACTCTAAGACGTATGAAACTGATGAAGGAAAGAAGAGTATTGGAGGACAGTTTGAGAAATTGATTAAATATGCAACTGTTATTCGAGTTCTGGCTCACACTCAGGTAGCAATAATACTTGGACTAGTTAAATTAATTGAGTTCAATTGTTTGGTTTTTTTTCTTTCCTAAATCACTTTCTGGCCCCACGTAATGACTTCTCACTTGAGATTTTGAAGTTTTAAGCCAATATACCAGCTTTGTCTTGTCAGTATCTATTAAATGTTGCAATTTCACCTATTTCAGCTTGCTTGGAAATAAGTAATAAACGATTTGTAATGTTATAGGATTTGATATGTTCTATGCTTTGTTTTCTGCAACTTATCTCTTTGATAGTAATAATTTGGACCCCTTTATGCTGTCACAATGTTGTGCAGATCAGGCGGATGAAGGGATTGAAGCAGAAGAAAGCACATCTAATGGAGATCCAGGTTAATGGTGGCACAATTGCTCAGAAGGTTGAATTTGCAAAAAGTTTTTTTGAGAAGCAAATCCCTATTGATGCCGTCTTCCAGAAAGATGAGATGATTGATATTATTGGTGTGACAAAGGGTAAAGGTTATGAAGGTGTTGTTACTCGTTGGGTGTGACACGTCTTCCTCGTAAGACTCATAGGGGTCTGCGTAAGGTTGCTTGTATTGGTGCCTGGCATCCTGCTAGAGTCTCATTTACAGTAGCGAGGGCTGGTCAGAATGGGTACCATCACCGTACTGAAATGAACAAGAAAATATACAAGCTTGGAAAGGCTGGACAAGAGTCTCACACTGCTGTCACTGAGTTTGACAGGTGAGTAGTTTCATCTCTGAGTTCAACGTTATTTGATATTCATCTTTTACCAAAATTTTAAAACTCCTCCACGTTTGTAATGGTTGATCCAGGACTGAGAAAGACATCACTCCAATTGGTGGCTTCCCTCATTATGGTGTGGTGAAAGACGACTATATTCTGATCAAGGGATGCTGTGTCGGACCCAAGAAGAGGGTTGTTACCCTTCGCCAGTCCCTGCTCAAGCAGACATCTCGTCTTGCTCTCGAAGATATCAAGCTCAAGTTCATTGATACCTCCTCAAAGTTTGGGCATGGTCGCTTCCAGACTACACAGGAGAAACAGAAGTACTATGGAAGGCCAAAGGCATAAGAGTTTGAAACTTTGGCATCTTCCTTTTCTATGCCAGTGAACAGTTTTGTTATTTATCTTTCTTCTAAAGTACACTAAGGATTTCGAACGGTAGTTATTTTCTATTTTGTAGCTGATATTTCGAAATATAGAAATGTCCCCAATTTAACTTTCAAATGTAGTCTTTATATCATTTGAAATGGTGCGGCTGGATCGTGCTGAACTCAAAGGCCAATGAATTCTGTGGGCTGGGCATATGCTTGTAGCGAGTGAGGAACATGTTTCCAACCATAGGTAAACTGAATGTTAATGAGACAACTCAAGTCTTCACACCACCCACAAGAAGTCCCTTGTCTTCTGTGAGCTAGGGTTAGTCCCTCCTCGGAGATGACGGAGGCCATATTCCTTCCGTCCTTGTGTTGGGGTGGAAGTTTTCCCTTCTCACTCTTGCCTCTTTATTAGGATTGAAACTTGATTGGGTTCTCTTGTTCATATGATCAATTTGCATCGGGTTATCGAAATTTGTTGTATTTGCGTTGCTCTTGTTGTCCTCTGGAGTTGATTAACATTTGTAAAGATGTTGGCTTTTTATTTGTTTTCTATGTGTTTTATGTCAATTGGTAACTTGATATTTGAAGAAAGTTTTTTTTTTTTTTTCCCTCCAATAGTGTTTGAATACTTCGAGAACTGTTAAAATGATACATGAACTTTCAAAGTTAATAATATGATACCTATATTCTATTTTTCTCGTCAATGTCGTACATACGGTCATTTTCCGTTACGGGTCTGTTAAGATGAAGCACGTGTTAAGCATGTGACATGTTTCAGGGGTAAAAATGTCATCTTTGCAAAATACTGAACATGTCTCCTTAATTTTTTTTCTTTCGTTTGATTTAATTCTCATTATTTCTAGGTATCCCAAAGAAAACACAGTGCCCTTAGTATTGATTTGTGTGAGAAGATTGATAAGTTGAACAAAGACTTTTTATTGGGTGACACTGCTGATAAGAAGAAAAAGAAGGTGCACTTTAGTCAATTGGGATACTCTGTCAACCAAAGCACCTTGGAGGTTTGGGGATAAAGAAGACTACTGATATGGACCAGGCTATGCTGGGCTAAAACGGGTTGAAGAATGTTTAATCATGATGGTGTTCTATGGGCCTCGATCTATTTTAATAAGTATTTGCAAAATGATGAAATTGTGAATAACAGGTACAAAGCTCCTACAGATTGCTCAAATACTTGGAGGGGTGTTGATGGGGTGCTTCCCTTTTAAGAAAAGGCCTTAAATGACGCATTGGTGATGGTAAGACTATCAAATTTTGGACTGATACTTGGTTATCCTCGCTTACTCTCTAATTTAATATTAATTGTGCAACTAACGCCCAATAATAACATGGTCATTAAAGAAGTGGTAAATATTTTGCCCCAAGTTTTATACCACAGCGATTAATGGCTAACCACAATTCTTGAGTAATCAAATAGAGTCACTAATGCAAACAAAGAAAAAAAAAATAATAAAGAAAATGCTACTCTAAGAGGCACCAAGACTTAGTAATGCTCGGCCTTGGTTCACAACAAAGCCTAATCAATATTAAATGCTTAGTGATGACTATTTACAATGAGTCAAAATTGTCACCGAGAATTGATTTTGAATTTATAGTAACTAAATGCAAGAAACTTGTAAATACCAACTAAACTAGATAAATGAAACAAAGTACGAAATTAATATTAATCAGGGATTGGTAGCTAAGGATGGATCATAACCGTATTCAATGTCTAAATACTAACTTAATCGATATGCAATTTCATAAAGATGGTGGAAGCATTACCTAAGTCTTTTCAAGGCTCAAAGGCTAAAATTCCCATTCATGGTATTCCTACTCCGGTTCACTACCACAAATGTGGCCTATTGATACCATTTTCTAGCTACTTTTGCAGCAATGGTGACTAAACTCCATCATTGTCTCCAATACTCCCACTTGTTTTAACCAATGAACATGTATTGGTGTCCTATGAAAGTCACCATGGATTCAAATGGTGAGGGTTTTACTGTTTCTTCTGCTTATTCTCATATAACTTTTTATATAGCAATATTGTAACAATATATTATATGGGTAAAATATTGTATAGTCCTTGTGGTTTAAAGTCGACATCTGTTTAGTCTTTACGGTTTCATTTTAATCTGAATAGTCCTTAATGTCATGATTTTTCATCCAAATAGTCCTTATGGCCTTTAATTGAGAAAATTGTTGGAAGGACTATTTGGATGAAAAATCATGACTTTAAGAACTATTCAGATTAAAATAAAATCATAAGGACCATTTAGATGAAAAATTGTGACTTTAAGGATTATTCAGATTAAAATAAAACCACAAGGACTAAACAGATGTCGACTTCAAACAGAATGACTAAAAAAATTTCAATTCATATTATATTGTAGTGCACTCTTTAATTCGAGCTGGTGAGATATTTAAGAGACTAACTGGTTGTTGAATACCTAATAAGGATATTAGTGATAAAAAAATAAAAATAAAAAGATTCTCAAAAGGATATTAACCAAGGACTAAAATTTCAACAATCATGGATATATCGACCGTCCAAAATAAAGATATTTCGAAATAATATATATTAAAAAAATATCGATATTTAAAAAATTTCAAAAGATATTATAGAAAGAAGGTAAAATATAGTTACCATAATATATATATATATATATATATATATATATATATATATATAATTGTATAGCTTATACAGTAAATGCATGTTAGTAGGGTTGGTTAGGGCGTTTTGACATTCTTGGGTGACCAAGGTTCTAATCCCCTTACTAAACTTTTGGCGAAGTCAAAATATCGTGGATTTAGCGATAATTTCGGTAATTTCATTGAATATCGCGATATTCGGATGTTTTCTTACGATTTTACTTGGTATGAGAAGATAATTTCGCAAGTTGAAAAAACGATATTTTCAGCGATTTTCACCGAATTTATCAATATTAAAGACCATCAATATTAAAGACCATGATATCAACTATATCTAGAGTTCTAGATCACACTCTTTCCTATCGGTTTCTCTTTCTTCTCTATGTAGAGATATTACACTACTTGAGCTTCATCTATGTTCTAAGATCTATGAGTTCATCGATTTGTGGTATGCTTATTTTGAATTGAGGTCTAGATTGGGTGAATCTAATCCACTCTAAAGCAATGTTTTAAAAGACTAAGGCTAGACGAGGTATTCCGGTGATAGCCTTAGCGAGGCGTAAGCCTTGAAGAAAAAGGCGTAAGCCTTACGGTTTTTTTTTTGGCTGTTTATTAACTTATTATCTACAAGTATTTCAAATATGGGAGAATAACACTTGTTCCTAAACTCTAAACGCTATTGTAATTCTATAACAGCCCACAAAGACACAAACTCTATTAGCTCTCTTTATTTACAAAACAAAAAAACCAGTATTTCTCTTCTTCTTTTTCATTCACATCGATTCAGCCTCCAGAAGAAAACTTTTCCAAATCTAAATGTCAATGACATTAGCACATAGTGATTTGCAAGATCAAGGAGTAGATTGGGCTTATTCTCTTCCTATATTGTCTCTATAAGTTTCTGTATATTCAGTTCTTTGCTCTCAGTTTCTGCATAAGGGGCTCACTCTTCCTCTCCAGGTTTGAATCTATCTTTCCTCTCTTTCTCTCTGTATCTACTATCTGGTATGCTTTTGGATTTCGTGTTGTTCATTTTTTGTTTTGTTTTGTTTTGTTTTTTTTCAGGCGTCTGCTTTTGACGCCTTTGAAGCGATTTTTGCGCCTTCAGCGCCTTGATCTGCGCCAAAGGCGCCTCTACGCCTAACCAGAAAAACACACTTAGTAATTCATGCGCCTCGCACCTTTTAAGCTTCAAGGCGCACCCGAGGCGCGTTTTTTAAAACATTGCTCTAAAGTAGGATGAATTTCTATTGTTTTTATTCTTGATGACTGTTATCTGATGATTTTTTTTGTAACCGCAAATAGATCCATTTGCAGTTTGAAACCCAGTTGAGGAATTGACTATTCAGGTTGTTAGTGTTTATTCTTTTGAGCAATCATGTTGACTTGGTCAGTTACTAACCAAGAGATTCATGATCACCACCCTTATATTTAAATTTAAGAATTGAAAACAAATAACTTAACTTTAAAATAATACTTCTCACCATTGATTTATACTAAGGGTGATTGACCATGATTCTCTTGGTCAGTCACTGAATAGATGAACGCTACTATTCTTTTGAATTTTGTATAGAATATTTGATGTGCCTTCTGGGTTGTTAATTTCCCTAATTGTTAATCCAAGGCTTGTGGCTTTGTGACCCTTTCTCTCTCATATCTATCTTTGAATGGTGAGACAATTAGACGGATAGATCACTTCAGACAGATCTTGCCAATGACATTTCTTAAAATCGACTTCTTACCTCAGCTTGTGTTCTGGTGGATCTTAGATCGATCTGAAGGTAAATATGTTGAACTCATCAGTCTGTGTTGATTCTATATTGATTGCTAATTATTTTTGGTATTTTCCTGTAGGAAATCAGATCATGCAAAGAAGACACCATGCCATCAAGTTGGATCTCATAATTTTTTCCTTCAAAGATCTGCAGAATCATCACATGAATAAAAGGAAAAACTGACCCTAGATATGCAAAATCTCAATGAAGGACCCAAAATAAAATTAAAATAAATGAAGGACCCAACATAAAATAAAAATAATTGGAGGACCCAAAATCAATACTCAAATATTTGAGTCATTCATTAAATTCATTTCTACAATATTAGAAGGCCATACCTTTTTGGTGTCAAAGGCTTCACCAATTTTATGAAGTCTCCAAACTGTCCCCCACAAGTATAAAGTTCACTAAAATAAAAGATATCAGAAAGGGTTATTGCTGTAAAACAAACAAAAATTCACCCAATTGTGTTTCATCAATTTTACCCTTAATGAGTTCATTGAAGGTTATCAAAATAAAGGTTATTATAGTAAGTAGCTAAATAAAAAAACAAAATAGTAAAATAAATAGATAATCATGGAGAGAAAAGTGGGTATAGGATGCATACCAATGATTGTAAATTTATGATCCCGCGTAAATATTTGCACGGATAAAAGGCTAGTGAATTATAAATTGGTGAAGCAAGTCACCATTCTTGTGAACAGTACTCATAAATTGAGTCACCAACAAAGTGATAGTGGGAGAACGAACTAAGCCATGCCAGCCAACAACTACTATTGAAGGAATGGTGTGAACAGCCGTGGCTCTAGCTTTTAGATACCATTGAATGGTGTCCTACACCTCAACTGACATCATTAGGCATTAGCAATGGTGTATGTTGGTCAGTTTTGTGGTAATGGTTCAAGGGCTGTAGGAACTCACTTGGCATGAGTTAGAGAGCCGGTTCAAGGGTCACTAACTCATGTCAAGCAGCTTAGAGGTCATGATATTAGGCTATCAAACTCATAATGACCGCGATCAACTAATCATGAAGTGAACCATGCTTGTGTTACCACGAATACTAATTCGAAGTTCTGGCGCTAAAATCTAAGGATATCATCCCCTAAATTTTAATCTAGGAATATCAAAACATATACCACTACCAGAAAAGGCTTTAGCTGACGAAAATAAAAAAAACCAGGCCAACGAATTTTTTTTCGTCGGCTAACGTGGACTTTAACCGACGCGAAATTTTCTTTTGTCGGCTAATTAAATTTTTTTCGTCAGCTTTAGTTTCGTCAGCTAAAATGTCTTATATTTCAAATCTTGACAGCAGCTCATCTGGGAAAAAAACGGGAGAAAAGTTGTGAAATAAGATATGACCAGAATGAAATACGTCTACGGTTGAAAAATCACGGTATTCCGGTAAAGTCTCGGTCCGATAGTTGCGGTCAAAGAATTTTCTATTTTCTCCCTATGGGTAGCCCTATCTTCGGTGGGTTATTTTCTGTAAAATTTTTATACGAATTGTTGCGTCTCATCGATTTGAAACTATTTACAATTGAAGGTCCGGCTAAAATACGTAATTTAGATGGTCCAATGACCTTTTCCGTGCGTTTAGGGTATGACTTACGGGATTGACCGTCCGGATCGAGCCCTTAACCTTGTCGGATCAAGTTGAATTTTTTTCCATACATGTATTTTATCATGACGGTCGGATTTTCGTTTCTCAAGTTTGATCATCACAATCACAACATGCCTACTAATATTGTATAACTAGTTTACTGAGTGTTAAGTAAATGTTCAGTTTCAAAACAAACTATACGTAGAACCTTGAAACATAAAAAAGTCATGAAATAAGATATGACGCAGAATGTGAAATACGTCTGACGGTTATGTGTTTTCCGTTAAGTCTCGGTGCCGATAGTTGCTGTCAATGCAATTTCCATTCTTTCTCCCTATGAGTAGCCCTATATGGTGGTGGTTATTTTCCGTAAAATTTTATACGAATGTGTTGAATCTTATCGATTGTGAACTATCTTTTTCAGTTGAAGGTCCGGCCAAAATACGTAATTTAGAATTGTTGAATCTTATCGATTTGAAACTAGTTTCATTGAAGGTCCGGCCAAAATACGTAATTTAGATGGCCAATGACCTTTTCCGTGCGTTAGGGTGTGAATTATGAGATTGACCGTCCGGATCGAGCCCTTAACCTTATCGGATCAAGTTGAATTTTTCCCATACATGTATTTGTATCATGATGGTCCAATCTGACGGCCGGATTTTTTTTTTCTCAAGTTTGATCTTCACAATCACAATGTGTCGAATGTATAAAAAGTACTATAGCCGACGCATTATTGAAATTCGTCGGCTATAGTTAATAAAATAAAAAAAACAAATAAATTGAAAATATTAAATAAAAATACTATATCCGACGAATTTCATTACTTTAGCCGACGAGATTTACAGGTTTAGCCGACGAATTTCAAAGTTAGCCGACGAATTTCAAAGGTTAGCTGACGAATTTCAAAGTTTAGCCGACGAATTTCTAAGGTTTAGCCGACGATTCAAAGGTTAGCCGACGAATTTTAAAGGTTAGCCGACGAAGTAAAATTTCGTCAGTTAAAGGTATAGGTATATAATTAAACCTAGCGCTCGACAGCCTCCACAACGAGCGAGGCGGCGACGCCCTCACGCAGCCACGCCCTGACGCTCCACGCCCCTCGCAGTCCACCACCGTTTACCTCCTTTAAGCCCTCCGTGAGTCCTCTTTCTCACTTTATTTGCCTTCATTATATGAGATTTGGTCATAAATTCATAAAACCCTCAATATATTTATGAATTGATTAAAAACAGTAGGGTAATATATTTTTATCATAAAATACAAATTGAAAGTCAATATGGTGCAGATTGATATTCCAGCTTATTAATGTATTGTTCTTTGTTTAAGAACTTTATATTAGTATTATGTGATTATATTTTCAATTTTAACTTATGATATAGTAATTGAGTTATACGACCGAATGATCGGTTTTTTTCCGATAATGATCGGTACTTTTTTTTTCCCGATAATGATCGGCACTTCATATATGAACCCCCCCTATGATAAATTTCTAGCTCCGTCACTGATTCCTCAGCCTTGATTCAAATTAATATTTTAAACAGGATGAGCGGTAATTTTAGATCGACGAAGGGGTTCGAAGGGCCAAAGGTCCGAATCGTCTGCTGAGGGAACCTCTAGCAACCCTCAAACGTCGTTTCGGGGCCACATGACAGCCAGACGTGCGACCCTTCTAGAGACGGCGCAGAGGCAGCCGCTGAGCGTTTCCCATTCCTCGAGGCAGCCGGAGGTGCCCCTTTATCGAGGCAGCGGGGCGTCCCTCATTCCTCAATGGAGCTGTGGCCTCAGACCTAGACGGAGGTGTCTGCACCCCGTATGCCTGAGATACACCGGGCGCCCACTCCGGGTCTAAACTACTTCGGATGGTGGGTCATTTGGGGTACGATGTCGCTGCCTCATCTGTTCCTTCCGCGGATGATACCGGCCTTCCTGCAGTCGATGGCTCAAGGATGCCGATTTATCCACTGCCCCCGCCAATGGCTCCATCAACGGCGTAGCAGTTCATGCCTTTTGATACGCCTCTTATTTCCGCGAGGGTATCATCATCGGCGACAGAGATGAAATCCGTCACGTCGCCGTATCGTCCTCAGGTAATGAAAGATGAATGATTTGTTTTCTTATAATTGATAATAAAGGGTCTTCGATTTTAATAATCAATTTGGTTATCATGTGATAGGCACGTCGGAGCGAAGCCGACAAGAAGAAGAGAGGCCCCGTCACAGGGAAGGCTCTCGAGAAGACTCAATACCTCAGGGAGAACGCTCAGAACCGGCAACGCAACACAAGGAACAATCATGCGGTCTAGACCGTTCGCTGTCTTCATGGACGAGGTGGCCAGGGAACATCCAGAAGTCAACTGGTACGTCTATACGTACGAGAAGGCATATCCTGACGCTAGGAGGATATTGTAAGTCATCTTACGTTTTTAAATTTTTAATTTTACTTATATATATGTCAAAATGTTAATTAATCATTTTTTTCCTATCCAATTAGGCAAAGGTGAGGGAGGCTAGTGACGAGGTGATGAGTGCTTAGTGAGGGAGGCATGGCCGGACACGCAGGAGGAAGGAGATGTCTGAAGTCATGTCCCGGATCAACACTTCGGATCCGAGGGTTGGGACGAGGATCATGGGCACAACATTCCCACCACGAGGAAACAACTTCTACTGTTGGGGTCTAGGAAAGAAGGGCGAGGGGGTCCTGAAGAACACTCCAGAATTTCAACGAAAGGCAGCCTCGACCAGCAGCAGGACGACTCAGCTAGAGTCGGAAGTTCAGAGACTACGGGAACAGCAAGCTGCTTAAGCTGCCTATACTGTCGCGGTATATGTCACCAGCAGGCCCAGCAGCAAGCAGCAGATGTTCCAGTACTTGCAGGAGTTTACAGCTGCCCAGCTTCAGGGACTTCCGCGCCCCCCTATGCCTATACCGCTACCTCAGCCGCCGCAACCTCCTTCGCAACAGCCCCCAGAATCGGTATTTGATTTAGACGATCTAGATTTTGTGTAGTTGATCAATTATATAGTTTTATGTGCTTGTTGTTGGTTATATGGAATTGTTTTGGTGTATTTTACAGCTTGCTTGGAATGGTAATTTAAAATGTTGGGTTTTTTTTTTTACTGCAATGGACTTATAGCCGACGAACATGTAATATATTCGTCGGCTATAGTATTTTTAATTTTTTTACAAGGTTTAGCCGACAAATTATGACATGTTTCGTCGGCTAAACCCTCCTAAAGCCGACGAAACAGACTATATTTCGTCGACTATAGTTATTTTTTAATTTTTTTATTACATACTATAGCCGACGAATATATTAAATGTTTCGTCGGCTAAAGTCTCAGACTACAATCGAAGAAACATTTAAGATATTCGTCGGCTAAATTTTGGGAAAATAGACAACGACGTCTTCTAGTTTCGTCGGCGATCGGCTAAAGTCATCGCCGACGACTCTTTCCCGACGAAACCATAGCCGACGAAGGCTCGTCGGCTAAGATGTTAGCCGACGAATTAAGCTAACAGGCCGACGAATATTTTTCGTCGGCCAAAGTGCTTGTCCTGATAGTGTACCTAAAGTTGACAATTCCTAAGCATGCATTCTAAACAATTATCACATAACACAAGCATCCAAATTATTATCAAATTGCATATATAAATTAAATTAAGGAGTAAATTTCAGTTTACTCCCCTGAATTTTAGGTCTAAAATCAGTCCGATACCTTATCTTTTTTTTTAATCAGTCTCATCCCTAAACTTTTAAAATGGCATCAATCTCGACCAAAATGACTAAAATAGCCTTGTTAATCTTTTTACCTAAATTTTTACTCTCTCTCTCTCTCTCTTCTCTCTCTCTCTCTCTCTCTCTCTCTCTCTCTCTCTCTCTCTCTCTCTCTCTCTCTCTCTCTCCCGTAAGATCCGGAAGCTCTCCCCCGACAGCTCCGACCCGAACCATCCAAAACCACCATCGTCGCCGCCACAGCGCCTGAAAAGCCCAAGTTCAGGCCCACCAAGTGCAAGATCGTCCAGACACGCGCGTCTCGGTTCCCTGAGCCGTCAGCCGGCCTCTCCGTTGCAACGGCGAGGTCGAATCGGCGATTCGACGATTCGGCATCTCCGAAACGCCAATCCGCTCCAGACGGGCCGCCGTCTCGGTTCCCCGAGCCGTCGGCCGGCCTCTCTGCTGCGACGGCAAGGTCGAATCGGTGATTCGGCATATCCGGAACGCCGATCCGCTCCAGACGTGCGCCGTCTCGGTTCCCCCAGCAATCGGCAGGCCTCTCCGCTGCGACGGCGAGGTCAAATCAGCGATTCGGCATCTCCGGAACGACGATCTGCACTTGGCGGGCCTGAGCTTGGGCTTTTCAGGCGCGTTGGCGGCGCGATGGCGGTTTTGGATGGTTTCAGGTCGAGCCGTCGGGGGAGAGCTTCCGGATCTTACGAGAGAGAGAGAGAGAGAGAGAGAGAGAGAGAGAGAGAGAGAGAGAGTAAAAAATTAAGGTAAAAAAATTAACAAGGGCTATTTTAGTCATTTTGATCGAGATTGATGTCATTTTGAAAGTTTAGGGATGAGACTGATTAAAAAAAAAGATGAGGTATCAGACTGATTTTAGACCTAAAGTTCAGAGGAGTAAACTGAAATTTACTCTAAATTAAGCATCTATTACATCAAATTGGGTTAGGGAACACAACCCTAACCCCCAATAAAGAAACTACTCACTACCCATCATCTAACAAACATCAATTACAAAATTTAAAGAGAAAAGAGTGAAGAGAAGTGAGAAATAACAAGAGCTAGCCACAAATTGCTATAGAGCAATTATGACTAGTCTTGGTTTACAACTCTCCCCTTTTTTACCCAAATTTGATAATGATAAGGTTAATGATGCTTGGGCTCCTCTTGTAATCCTTGAGAAATTGATGAGGTTTTGTGGTAGGTGAGTCTTCAAAATGAGAGGGAGAGAGGTGAGGTGAGGGCAAGGCAAAGCCCTCCCCTTGAAGAAGAAAATGAGGGCGGCTGCGTACCTCTCGGAAAGTTCTCAATATATATATCTGGTCGGGATTGTGAAGGAGAGAAGATAGATTTATTCCAAGCACGTGGCAGAGGCTTGTGGGCTCAAAAGGAAAAGGTGTGGCTGGCGCGTGGAAGAGAAGAGATGGGGTGATGACACCAAGTTCTCATCTTATTTATTTACCATATATATATATTTTCTGTACTGACGTCAATACTGTTCGTGAAGACTTTTTATTTTTTATTTTTTATTTTTACCTGCGTCCATATATATATATTCTCTCTTGCTCTCTCACAAACTCTTTAGATCCTTCATCGGAAAGAAAAAAAAAACTATAGATCTTTCTCGCTCTTTATCTCTATATTTATCTCCCTCAAGATTTGCTCTTCTCCTACTGCAACTGGATTCGATCTCTCTCTTCGTTGAGATTGATATTTCTGCTCTGTCGAACTCTTACTCTCCATCAAACTCTTGCAAATGCAAGTTGAGTCGAAGGCGCATAACAAAAGGTTTGGCTTGCAAATTCTTATCTGGCCGGATTTGACTTAACTTTTGCGATCTTGAATTTTGATTCTTGCTTGGTTGCTTGGGTTCTCAGATTGGACAGACGCATTATGTAACTTTGTCAGATCTGACAAAGCTTATGGAAGAAGAGTGCATCTTCAAGCTTCTGAAAAAATAGTGCATCTGAATGCTCTCTAGTAATTTGTGAACTATTCTGGGTTTGGGTAAAACTCTCCCTTTGTTTCTGCTGCCTCTGATTTACTTTGGCTATGATTTCTCACTTCTCCATTGTTAGGGTTCTGAAATTTGCTGGGTTTAGTTGGGTTTGCTAAAGCTGAAGCTTTCAACAGACCATCACAAGGTATCACTTCTCAATTTGAATGTTGATATCAGTGCTTTTATACACTTGGTATATCCTACGTGAATTGAATTAGAAGCATGATTTTGCTTTCCTTCTTATTGTTTTTTTTTAATCAATGGTATTCTATTGCTTCTCTCTTGGTCCTCAGATGCTCTTCTTCATTTACACTTTTTTTTGTTTCTCTTTGAATGTGTTTGTGTATAATTGTAACATGCTAGCTCTTCTTTAATGTTATGAATGGATTTTTGAGGAAATATATTCTCCCAAATCCTAATAGGAATTTAGTGTTTAAATTGATTGCATTCTCATCAAGGGTACTATTAACAGAAAAATGATATTTTTTTAAGGTAACCGATCTGAGATTTATCATGGTCTATTGATATTGTTCATGTTAGGTTGAGTATGTCTAAAATGGTTGAATGTAATCTTACATCTTTTACATCTTTTATTTTCATTGTTAGGTTTTTTTTTTTTTTTTTTGATTTTGATTGTGTATTTTGTTATGTAGGAATTTGCGGGACATCAATATCTATATAAGGATAAAGTTAATGTCTTCTTGAATCAGCTTTTGACTCTCTCATTGAAAGTAAAGTTGACAAATTTCAGTACCCTTTTTGAGGTTTTTGTTCAATTCTGTTTTGAATTTTGTGGTTTGGTGTATAAGTTTGGTTATTCATATGCGATTCTATGAAAGTTTGACAGCACATTGCAAATTCATGTGACTTCATTTAAGTTTGTTTGAATATTTTGTTTGGTCATGACCTCTCATTAGGCTCCATATTAGGTGCTCTAGCTTTGGGCTGATGTTTTGATTTAGGGTCTCCTAAAATTTGCATAGTCAATCTTATTGTTCTCTCTCGCTCTCCTGAAACTTCCATAAACTCTGCATAGATATCTTCATTTGTCCACAAAACTTGATAACAATCACATCTATATTAGTACTTATTCACATCTATTTATTAGTGTCATTTTCTCTAATCTACCTGTTAATAATTATTCAATTTGATGTGACAGGGAAATCAGCGAACAAATATCATCCTCAACAAGGAAGAACCAAAACCAAAAGTAGAAGATTAACTAAATGTGAACCCCACTGTGTATATACAACTTTTGTTCAACTTATCTAAGTTGTGAACATGCAGAGTTATAACTACATTTTTGGCTAACAACAAAGCATTTTGTATAATCAAAACTGAAGTTAATTTTTGATCATGCTCCACACTATGCTCTCTGTTTTCTATTGCTAACAATTAGAGTCTTATTATTTTAAACTGAATGACTCCAGCTTCATTGTAATATGTGTTCTTTGCTACTAAATGCTATCTTCTGATCTTCATTTTATCTCAAATTCTTCAAGTATATAAACAGACAAAGCTCATTTGCAGCCTACCTGCTCACCTATTTAAGCATATCACGTCTCAATCACATCAAAAAGCCACGTCCTAAACCTAGAAAGAACAGATAGTGATAGTTCATCCACTAATTTCAGTCACACACCGCCATTCCAAAACATTCCACCGACTTCAGCCACACACCACCCTTCTAAAATGTGCCAAGACGACATCTGGCTCAAAGAGCGGTTTTGCGTAACGTTACACCACTCTGCTGAAACATAGAGGATGAGAGAGGCGGGGAGAGACAGAGAGAGAGGAGGGAAACAGAGAATTGCAGGGGATCAAGGACTAAGGTCATCGATGGGGCTAAGGATGCATACAGGTTGCGTGGTTGGGTTCCGGTGTGAATGAGAAGTAATTGGCTTGCAGATTCATCTTCAGGTGGGTTTTTTATTTTCTATCTTTCGGTTTTTTTTTCCTATTTTGGTTCGTCTTCACTTTGGCATTTTCCAGTGATTCAGTATTTCACCCAAAAATTTGGCAACGAAAGAAGAAGCGATGCACAATTGGGATTTCTTAACGCACCGCCAATTCACATAAGCCCGCTAAATCCCGTGAGTTCCCCCTTTGTGACTTCTGTGAAAGCATTGAATCTGTTTTGGATTTAATCATGCAACCAAATATATCCAAATCTCATTAGTTAAACTGACATGTATGTTTCTGTTAGAAACTTAAGTCTCTTTTGTTTTGTTTAGAGCGACTGAATGTGAATTTGATAGTTTTATTGGGATTACATCTTTTTTGCAGGAAGAACACGAGTAGTTGATTGGTCTTCCTTTCAAATTAAATAGATTTCAGAGCCGGTTGATTGTTGAGGTACCTCCTACACAGATGATAAAGTGTCCTATTTCTATTGGTTGAATGTTATGAGCTTTAATTAGGAACATCAAGAGTTTGGATTGTCCTGTGCTCACAATGCAATGAGATTTTATATATGTTCCAGCTTTAATTATATCATATCCATTCCTTTATTCCTTATGCTATTACCCTTCTTTGTTGGTTGGTTGTTGGTTTGTCTAAATATAAGCATGAAGCTTTTAAACTTAGGTTGCTTTGTTTTGTTTAATTGGGATGTAGACAAAACCAAAATTCTGATCAAGAGGCATTTTCAATGAAGGTTGAAAATTATCAACTTTTAGTACATTCATTGTTTTTTAGCTATATTTAGTTCTCAAAGTTTGACATATAGCATATGTGTAATGAAGTATAATAGAGTCGATACTGTCATACACAACGAACAATATTTCCAACTCTTACATGTTTTCCTCAAGTTGTTAGTTTGCTCTGAGTACTTTCTGTACAGACAATTGAGCTCATTCGCTTTAGGAGAGATGCAGTTTAGATCATATCCCTCCCTCTAATCTAGAACCCAGACAAATAAAAATCTGCAACTATTATAGTCACTACTTCTTACCTTCTGAAGCAGCAAGTGAAATTGGAGAAAAAGCTGTTGGGCATGGAAGTAGTGGTCTTTGTAATCAAGTAGTTTCGATCATTGACATAGTATTGTTCTTGAGATAAAGGGAAATAACAAGTAGTGTAAAATCATTTAAGATTTTCAGATCACTAATAAAGTTTGTCTGTGTATTCTATGGATTATTTGATACCAGAAATTTTTTTTTTTTACAATAGCTTCACGCCAAAATCTTTGTAATGTTGCCACATTTTGCCATGCTTCTATTTGGTGGGAATTATGGGGTTAGTAGAAATATTTGTTAAAGCTTGCATTCTGATTGAGGTGTGTCATCCAAATCATTATATTCCAAGAAAAAACAAAGCTTTTAACTGATCAATTTCTTCTCTCAAGGTTTCTGCATTTTATGATGTGTATCTACATCTGATGTGTATTTTTATATTGTGTTTTTTTCTTCTTCTTATTAAACGCTCTTCTGATTTATAAATTTTGTCAAAATAACGAGAGCATCTAGAGAAGAGAAGACGACATTTGGCTCAAAGAGGGGTTTTGCGTGGCGTTGCACCTTTGCTCCGCTGAAACATAGAGGATGAGAGAGGTGGGGAGACAGAACGAAGGGAAACAGAGAATTGGAGAGGATGAAGGACGAAGGTCATCAAGGCAAGAAAGGTAGTGCTCCCTCTTATTCTGTGTCTTCTCTCATCTGGGTATTGCTTGCTTTTTGGGCTTCGTAGTTATTAGTGGATACATGTTGGTTTTTCAGGTGAGACTTACTCTTGAGGACCTGAACATGAAACTGAAGGTTTTGGAAATCTGATTCTGAAGGTCAGGTAATGATTCCATTTTCACTCCTCTGCTCACTCGATAATCGATACTGACCCTAGAATCAGTAAACTCCATTCTCTTCATTTTTGGGGCCTTTATTTACTAAATGCTTGACTTGTATGTTTCGTAAGTTTTATCTGATGAGGTTGAAATTGGCTCAATTGGTATATGTTGGTTCTAAGTTTGCACCTTTTGTTAGTTTGATCCCCTTTTTTTTGCTGCATTTTTTTATTCTCAGTAGCCAAACAGAGTTTTTTCTCTTCTGGTGTTGTTTGTTTTTTATTTTTAGTTTTAATTGTTTAGATGTGATTACAGTTTCTATAGCGTGACAATCTTAATTGATGATGTATGTGAATTTGATCTTATTGTGGAATAAATTTAATAGCAGACAAAATTTTCTAGGCCATGAGGAGAATCTTTCAATTTGAAAAAGCAATATTGTTGCAGACAAATTATGGTGTAGTTGTGCAGACTTATGCCATATTATCCATATGGTTTAATCTGCAATACAAGATGTGGTGTAATAGTCAAACTTTTGTGGAAGTACAATCAGTCCTCCAGAATTCAATAACAGAATTCAATAAAATGTACATTGAGTCCTACTCTATGAATCTATATGATGTGCCTGACTTTCTTGATGGATATCCATTCATGTTTGGTTCATTTTTCCATTAGCTCAACTTATTAGTTAAGTAGAACAGATGAAGTTCATGATTTAGCACTAATGTGAAGCCAAAAGCTTAGAACCCAATTTGGTAGTCAGATTTAAAATCTGAACAATGTTGCCTTTGCAATAATAGGTAAGGAAATAGTGAAGTCGTCGTTAGATGAGTTAGTTGCAGAGGTAGTGGTTATGTAGTGCAAATGAGAGCAATCGATCTCAATCAAACTTCCTTTCTATCTAGAATGCTGAAAAGTAATATGTATATGAGGCAACGAAATAACCAAAACTTACTTTAGTTATGTGATCTGTAATAGCCATAATTATTGAGAAGGGAATCGATTTTCACTTGCTGATAAGATGCATTTGGACCAAATAGAAATACATTCCTATAATGGGATAACAAAACTTACTGTAAGTTTTGAGCACCAAATTATGCGAGAACCAGTTCAGAGCATCAAGTTAGTCGATTTGGAATTGTCAGGTTTTCATATCCTCTTTTTACTAAGGTTTTGACCTCATTTGGAATTGTCAAGCATTCTATGTCAGTAAGAGGGAAAGAATTAGGTTTCAAAGGAATGTATTTGTATAAGTGCATAACAATTGTGCTTTATGAAGATTAATCTAACAATTGTCATGTTCAAGTGTCATACGGATCATAAAGAACCTCATACAGACCATATAATTGCCTGTACAAGAGTAACTAATTATTCTTTATGAAGTTTGTGGCATTTGTGGTGTTAAATGAAATGTGAGAACCGTTTGCTTTAGATTATCCAATTACATGATTTACATCAAATGCATGGAAAAGGTCTTCAGAAGAGTAATTTCATTTCTCCTCATCTGTTATCATTTTTATCGATGCTATCATTAGTTGTCATTTAGAATTGGCTTTTAATCTCAGTTTCTGATATAAGCAATTATCTCAGTGTTTAATATGTATAATCATCACTATCTGCACTTATCTGAGTGTTCAGTATGTATAATCCATCTCATTAGCAATCATCGCTATATGTTCTATACTTTTTATGCTGAATGTTTAATATGTATATATGATCCTGCCCTGTTGTGAAAAATGCATTTGACTATGAGTTAATTTCTCCTCAGCTTCTTTGTTTCCAGTCATGTGTTGGTATTATGCAATATCTATTGTTTGTGTGGAATCTGTGAATGTGATTTGTATTTGTAGTGTTTCTGTGGAATCGTAGTTTTACAATTGTGCTATAGCTGGACTTATTATTCCGTGTTTCATTAGAATTGTGTTCAGAGCATGATAATGTGAAGACTATTTAATGTTCGCAATCCATCTTTTCATTGATAATAGTTATGGTGAAATGGAAATGGTTCTTCAAATTTTTTTATCAGTGTTTTGGTTGATACTGATATTTACATCCAATCTACAGGTCATTTTCTTTTGACCAATCTTCTGTTGAAGACCATAAAAACACCTTAAGAGAAAGCAATATTGAGAGGAGATTTGCTCACTGTCATCACTCGATCATCAATACAATTGTAGCTACTGTGAAGGAATTCGCTTTGATGAATTAAAGTGAAACTTTGTCAGCATTGTTTTGATAAATCTTACAGGCTACTCTTTACTTACTTTAATTTGTATCAAACCTTTGTGTTTGTGGGTTTTGGTTGAGGACCTGAGCTCTATTAATAGTTGATTGTTAATTTCTGATCAACTGATAAGTTTTCGAATTTTTCTGCACGCGCGCAGCGCGGGCGTGTAGGCTAGTGCCAATTAAACAAAGGATATGTTCAATAACAACTGAATGGTTTAAGAAGGCAACCTTGATCAATTAATTAATCAAATGATTAATTAATATGATTATTATATTTTCCTCTTTTCACATCCGCATCCTTGTTCGATCATTCTTTCGTCGATAACTCCATTTTCGTGTCAGTTCCTACAAAACATAACAGTTGTCCTAAGAAATAGATAATTTCAAATTTTTTAGTAATTACGTGTGTAAAAAGACACGTAATTACTCTCTTAGATTTCACTATCCCTGATGCTCATATTGATTAATGCCACTATATGTGATTTTTGGGATGATTCTGGTTGGAATGTCAGTTTGCTTACTACTTTGATTCCTGATGAAATTATTTGTCAAGTTATCAATGTGCCCACTGGTTTAATGGTTGTGGAAATGACACTCTCATCTGGGGTGCTACTTCAAATGGTTTTAAAGGTTTCACGGTCTCCGGCGGGTCGCTTTCAACTAGCGAGAGAGGTGAATAGATTTTGATCTTGTATAGGAGCGATCTGGTGTGGTTCAGATCTGTGGGTCCCTGTCGTCCGGGCTGCTAGGCTTGGTGGGCTGGGCCTACGAGTTTTTGTTGTTTCCTGTTCATTTTCTTGTGTGAGTTGGGCCTGCGAATGGACTTTTCAGTTAGAGTGACACTTCTAGCCTATACATGTGCTAGATTTGAAGTTATCTCATTGGTTTGAAGAATGACAACGTACCAATGGGTCTTAGGCGTCAGGCTGGTCAGAATAGCTGCTTTGATCTAGGGTCATATAGTACTAGTGGTTATTTATTTGCATTTATGCTTTTAGTTGTAGGTTGGAGTGTCCGCTTTTTTGGACTGTAGATTTGTAAATGAAAGCTAGTCTGCTTTTAGCTTGACCTCGAAAGGTCTATATCTCTTTCCCTCAAAAATAAAAAATAAAAAAATTAGTACTAAATGGAAGGTTACTTTTTGTGAACTGAACAATTGTTTTCTCTTTTTCTTAGTTACGGACGAAAAATATATCATCATAACAAGCCAAAAGCAGAAGGTGAACCTTTAATTGGAAAGCAGCAGATACGTATATCATATATTAATACAGCTACTTTTTAATCCCCCAAACCATGCACCATATCCAAGTTGCGATCCCAATTAATTTCCAAACGGTTGAGTTAACATGCAATATGATTTAGGTAACAAGAAACAACTAACATATTAAGATATTAACGAATAATGTTTTAAGAATGGAAAATAGCTACATTGCTAACTACAGCTAGCTAGCTAGCTAATTAAGCTTACCGCACTGCGGTGGCCAGTTAGCAGCAAATGCAAGAAATGACATTAACATATATGGATGGAAATTAATTCAAAGACAATAAATATAAACATATATAGATTGACAGATTAGTTCTCTAAACTCAGATCAAAGAAAACCCTTGATGGCTGCAGGCACAAAGCTGTCAAGCATTTCAGGCAGAAAAAGACCATCGACGTCGTCGTACAAGTGCTGGTGAGGCTCATCGTGATCATCATAATATTGGGTGCAGGTGGTACTTGAGTCTGAGATTTCAGGATGCCGCCTGCGGCCGCTGCTTATCTCTACCATTGGATTGCTAGAAGTAGGGTGGAGATCTGGCGGCAGGTCGTCGGCATCTTGGCCGGTGAGTTGCTGAACCAAAGCCCTGAATTCCGAGGCGCTCGCTGTAACCTTCATCGGGTTTGATATGTAAACCACTTTGATCGGCTTCTTCTTATTGGACTTATTGCCGCCGGAGCTTCTTGACGTCTTTGATTTGGTCTTAGGCTGATGATGCTTCATCTGTCCACTGCTACAACTACTACCAACTAGCAGGTTACTATTAGTATCAGCTTCCATCTCTCTCTACCTACCAATCTACTGCTTGCTACTATATATGAGAGAATTCTAGCTCTTACATCTGTTTCTGTGTGTATGGTAATGGTATGCCATAGAAGAAGAAGAAGAACAAGAGGGAGAGTGAATTGTGTGAAATAATCAAGTGGGTACCAATTATTTTGCTTCAAAGAAAATCGAATGGTTGTGATTTACACGCGCATATATATGCAGCACAATTTCCGTGTATTCACCAATTATTCTTCCACGTGGCGTCTTCTTTAGTCTCCATGATGTCAGCCATTTTCGATGCAGTTACGTCAATAGCAAATCACATATACATCCTTTAAAAAAATTTGAAACACAAATAAATCCACTTGTGTTGTTGTTAAATAAATAAGGACAATTTTTAACAATTAAGGAAAATTTTTTTTCTACATGTCATGTGTCATGTTTTAATTTACCAAACTAACCCTATACTAATTAAATATGTTTTTAGAAGAGAAAAGTCTCATTTTAAGATTTTTCAGTAAATGGAATACAGTAACAGATTTTCAATAACTTAATGTAGTAGCAGTTAATTCCAGTAAAAGTAGTAGCAGATGTTAACATTCTAGTAAATGAAATACAGTAGCAGGTTTTTAATAACTTAGTGTAGTAGCAGTTAATTCAAGTAGAAGTAGTAGCATGGGTTAACATTCTACTAAATGGAATACAGTAGCAGGTTTTTAATAACTTAGTGTAGTAGCAGTTAATTCCAGTAGAAGTAGTAGCATGGGTTAACATTTCAGTAAAAGTAGTAGCAGGGGTTAACATCTCAATAGAAGCAGGGGTTAGCATTCCAGTAGCAGAGTTTTAGTGGTTCAGCTAGTGTAGTAGCAGAGTTTTAGTGGTTTAGCTAGTGTAGTAGCAGCTTCAGTAAATGCAGTAGCAGGTTTTCAGTGGCTCAGCTAATGTAGTAGCATGTTTTGCTGGAAAGCTACAATTCTAACAGATGTAGTAGCAGAATTTTAATGGTTCAACTAGTGTAGTAGCAGCTTCAGTAAATGCAGTAACAGGTTTTCAATGGCTCAGCTAATGTAGTCACATATTTTGCTACTACATGGTCGTCTAATCTTCATGCTACTACATTGTGTGGTCGTCCAATCTTCCGGCTACTACACTGTCTGGTCGTCCAATATTCCTGCTACTACATTGATCGTCAAATCTTATTGCTACTGTCTCATCGTCTAATCTTTCATGCTACTACACTGTCTGGTCGTCCAATCTTCCTGCTACTACACTAGTCGTCAAATCTTCATGCTACTACCTAGTCGTCCAATCTTTATGCACAATGAGAAATACAACACTAATCACACTCAAAAGCCAACCACATTTCTCTCTCTCTCCCTACCTTTCTCTCCGATTCGAATCCCCACCGCTTCGGTCAGCGCTGGACTCAAAAGATTAGCTCCAAGCTTCATTCCCCGCCGTGCAGCGTCACTGTGAGTTTGCAACTCTCTTTTGAAACCCTAATTTTTGTATCCAACACGACACCGTTTCGGATGCAAATGCAAATCTGGGCTTTCGGTGTGGGACTTTATAGCTGGGCAGCTCAGTCGGAGCTTGTAGAGCTGTAATTGTGGTGCTTCGGTTTTGATCTTGTGTGTTTAGCTGTTAATGCGGAGTCGATCTAGCATGCAGCAAATATCTAGCAGGCGGAGTCGATCGAGCGGCGAAGTCGATCTAACAGCAGCGTCGATCTAGCATCGGCGAAGTCGATCAACGAGGTGCAGGTGGCGGAGTCGATCTAGCAGGTGGCGGAGACGATCGGTGAGGTCGATCTAGCAATTACGGCGGATTCGATCGGCATTGTGTGGTGTGTAGAGAGAGAGAGGGGGGGGGGAGAGAGAGAGAGAGAGAGAGAGAGATAGAGAGAGAGAGAGAGAGAGAGAAGATATTTTTGGTTATGGTATTTTTAGGTTATGGTATTTTTAGTTAAGGCAGTGGCAGTTTTGTAGTTTTTTTAGAAAATATTGGTTTTTTAGGTATTTTGCGTAAAAATTGCTGACAAGCCGTGAGACTATGCATTGTGGGCTTGGACTTATGTCCTTATTTGTTTAAATCTGTTGAATGTTGGTTTTTCTGTGTTTTGCAACTGTCTATGGTAGTGAGATGTCATTTTCTCTAAAAGTAAATGGCGTGTGTCTAATCTTTAGGTTTTGACTCAGCTTGGCGCGGCTTCTAGGCGTTCCAACTTCCAAGAACTAGCTATATTGTTAGAGCAAGTCTAACAGTTTCTCTATATTATGTGTAGAATAGAAAAACAAAATTTAAAATCATGGATCCAATTCTGTTGTTTAGAACGTCATGTTCATAAGAAAGAAATATCAATATCGAAACTTCAGGTTCAAATCTTGTGAACAATGTATCACACGTACAGACACAAAACTTCAAGTTTATGCAAACAATTAGAATTGCAAGTCTAATGTAATATTTGAACTTCAGGTTCATAATCTCAAAAATTTCAAGTTCGAGTATTATTAGCGAAACTTCTGGCTCACTAATGTAAGCAATTGTAAACATAGAATTGAGCAATATAAAAAAAAGTATGTATGTAGACAAGATATAATCAAAATAGAAGTGAACTCATAGATCATGAGTATAAATAATAAGTAACAAAAGTTGCACCAATATCTCATAGATCGTCATGGAGTTTATAGAACGAATGAGCGAAAACATGCTGATAACGTGTTATAAACTAAGAATGAGATAGAGAGAAAAAAGAAGAACAAAATGTAGGGAGAGGAAGAAGGAAGGTAAGGATTATATGATAAGTACTTATACTATTGAGATATTGCATATAAGTCCTCGGAAGATGAATGAACAAGCACTTAATTGTAAACATTTACAACATCTATAATTTTTTTCCTCCAACTCAAAGAGTTTTCCAATTTTACAAAATTTGTTATTTATTACAACAATAAAATAGTATATATCTTCATTAATTACAACAATAAAATAAGTAAAAATGAGAAATTTGTGTTTAAAAAAGTAAAATTTGTTTTCTTTCTCACAATGGAAGTCTTGAAGAATACGAACAGTTAATGCTCTCATTCTCCAAATTTTTTTCATCTCTATCTCTATTTTAGGGAATGAGATAGATAATCTATTAAACTTGCTCTTACAGTAAGAGACCTTGCTGTCCAAAACTGATTTAAAGCATACAAGTTTACTTAAATCTACAAGAATAAACTGTTCCTTTCACACAAAAAAAAAAGGAATAAACGGTATACATAGCAATGGTTATGATTGCAAATTTAGTATTGGGTCACTTGTTCCTTAATGCATAATAGAATTTTCATTTCAAATTTCATATAAGTTACTAATTAAAAATGATTTTACAGCTACATCCATTAAAGATACAACCAATACATTTACCATTGTACCCTTTTAGAATTTCTTTAAAGATATATAGCAAGTATAAAACAGTCAATCGTAGAGACTGTTTTGAGACAAAATAATCTAGAACCATGATATTAAAAATAAAATTAAATCTATAATGATTTAGTGGTAAAAACATCATTATATGTAAAAAGGGAAATATCTTCATAATGTCCATCTATCTAATAAAATTTTTAGCTAAAACCATTACTGTTGTCCATCATTTTAGGCACGACCCAATAACACAGCTTGGCACATCACCATTTGGTGTAGTGGCATCAGTATTCCGTATGAAAATGGGTGGTCGTAAGTTCAAACTCTTAATAGACTCGTTGTTGGATTTGAGTTATTTGATTGATAAAAAATAATAATAACACAACTTGAAACCCGCACTGAATAAAACAAGCAGAACTCATACGGAAGCTGGTCATTTGCATGTCAACGAGAGAAAATAGACATGGAGCAGACATTGAAATGACCCGTTATTTTAAGTTTAACTATTTCAAGATGTCTAGATTTCTTTCTATTTATATATATTTCCTCCACATTTTTCTAAATTTTCTTATTGTTCTAAGATATTCCGTTGTGTGTGCATTGATCTTATGCTACTAGGATAAGGAATCCTAATTCCATTTAGTGATAGGTTTACAAGTTAGAATAAGATTATGTTTTCCTTCCCCATACCTAAAAGGTACTTTGTATTTTCCTAAATAAATGACTCATATCAATAAATAAGTTACAACAGTTCTACGATTCTATTTGATATCTTCTCTCCAATCACTTTTACTTTTTCACGTTATCAACAGCTCTTGATCTGATAGCACTACCACTTTTAAAAGATCCCTACCGTATTATCTTATCGAAAAAGCCACAGGCCCACTAGGCCCCACCATCGCACCTCCGGCCACCGTCCGACATCCTCTAGCACCAATCGGCCGCCTATTCTTCTCGACCGACTCCGTTTTTCACGCAAGCCGTCATAGAAGTCCGGCCTCCTGCCGTCAATTTCTGGCTATCAATCGATCTTTTTCGATAATAGTTTTTGGTTTCAAGTATTGAAGAATCTCAAGTACGTTCAACAGTAAGAATTTCAAGCTATTTCTGTTTAAATAACTCTGGGGATAAAGTCCCTTCCGCCTTCTTCTATTCCAATTCCCAGCTTGGTTTGTGTATTTGCAGGAAATCTTGGAACATTGTTCGCGGGTCCAGATTGTGCTGGATCAATCTTGGTATTCTTCCATATTGTGCTAGATCAATCTTTAGCATTCCTCCAGATTGTGTTGGATTAATCCTCGAGACGAGACAAAAGTCGTTGCCAAAAATTAATTCAGTTAGCAACGGAAAAATGTCGTCGCCAAAAGTCATTCTGCCGTCGCAAAAGACCAATGACGACGACATTTTTCCTGTTGCCGTTGAGGGCGTGGCCGTTGCTTTTGGCAACGGCAGTGAGCCGTCACAACCATGTTTGCGACAGCAAATACCGACTGCAAAAAGCGATAGAAATTGGCTATTGAACTTGTCGTCGCAAATACCTCTGTTGGCGACGGCGATTGTCATCGCTGTGATATTTAAAAAAATTCAAATCTGAACTGAATTTTTTGAATTTTCCCGCCAAAACCATTTGCGACAGAACTCTGCCGTCGCCAACTGCAAATAATTTTCCCGCCAAAACCCTTTGCGACAGGACTCTACCATCGCCAACTGCAGAAATTGTTACCACAACTGTTTCAAATCTCATTTTTACCAGAAATCTGCAAATTTAAATCTCATTCAATCCACATTAGCAACCATAATCAACAAAGTACTAACACCACCATCAACTAACATTCATTCCAACAAAATCAACACAATGACCAACATTCATTTCATAACCAAATTATCCAACATAAACATTATTCCACATGATGCAACAAAGTGCTACAACAATAAAAAGAGGTTCATAAAGGGACAACAATATTCCAGCATAATCATGTTCTATCACATTCTAAAACACGATAATATGACATAAACCTAAATCATGCAAGAACATCATGGTGACCAATGATATCATCAGAAGTTGAATCAAAATGGGCAGTGGCCTCAGCGTCTCCCTCTCCTATGGACTCCCTCCTAGCCTCATGGCCACTTGTTACATCAGGTGATACCTATTGCATAAATGAGACCATTTTCTACAATCAGTTGTCTGATTTGAAGTGAAAGGTGAAAACAAAAACCTATTGCATGCTCAAGCATTGACCCTAATGCTTGAAACCATATCTAGATTCAAGTAAATCAAGCACCTTCACCCTAATTCATACTAAACCATACTTCAAAAATATTCATTATAACAAAAAAGAATTTCCATTACTTAAAACAAAGTGTTTGAATTTCAGATTTCACAACGAACATCTTATATATATCCAAAACATAAATTAAGGGACAGAGAGGGATAAGGTTTCATTCAAATACCCAATTTGAGATGAGTTGATCTTCAGACAAGTGGTTGCAACTTCAGGGCGAGTTCTTCAGCTTGAGATGAGTTTGGTGTGCTTGAAATCAAAGGCGTAGTGAGGCAAGTATTCTAAATCCAAACTTTAACTTAGATTTTCTATCTCAACTCTCAAGTAATCTCTGCATTGCTTCTACAAGTGAAATTAAGCAAGAAGAAAATGGGTTTTCATGTTCAACAGAATTTGAAGACACAGATAGATAACTTACTAAGTATACTCAAACCCCAAATCAAATAACTAAACAGGAAAGTCTACTGTTAGAATCATCAAAACCACAAACATAGTTAATTCAGGCATATGAATAGTAAAAGCAGTTGCTTGAAACAAGTATACCAATTACCAAACTTGACAATACGAAACTGTATTGATTTAACCATCAACCATATATATGCAAAGCTAAAAGTCATCCCTTCATTAACTATCCAAGTATCATATACATAAATTTACTTAGGATAGCTTACTAGTAACAAACTTAACAATACAAAACGGTATTGTTTAACCATCAACCATATGTTTCTGCATAATATTGGTTCCACACTAGTAACAGAACTAAACTGAAAAGCCACAAACATTTATTCACATTCACAAGAGATTTAGTCTTGGTCATATTAGTTCATACACAACAACGGATACCAAAACCGAAAAAGGAAATTTGATTCACTCATAATAATTGACAAAAAATGTGCCGACTCCCTCAAAGAAGCTGCAACCTTAAGCCTACACAACCATATTAGGAATGAACAAGCTCATCGGTTCCCTGCATAAGTCCACACCAGCACAAAAACAATCAATACAAAACTAGATCAACCCAAATGTTCATAACACAGTCTCTAATATATGTCCAACATACCTGTGATGTAATAGCCAGGAATACAATGAAAGGAAGAAGTTGCGACTAAGTAATAGGTTCCTCTAATAACAGCAGCAAGATATGAGCTGCATCGAAACAAAAATCCTGATGATTAATCCGGAATCAGAGTAATGTTTCCTATACAAATGAGATTATTGGTGGTTTTGGATTTGGGTTGGTGGGTAGGATCAGATTGATTCAGAGGCTGCAATGGTTACTATAGAACCCATTAGATTACTGGCCTCATTTCCAAATCCAACCAGTTATTATCTTGAACTAGATTACACTTGTCTTCAATGGGATACACAAGTATCAAGTTGAGTTGTGACGACACTAGACATGACCACATGATAGTGATACCATACAAATGTACAATATATATAGAAAACCAAACAAAGAGGCTAAGTTGAGCTATATATATCTCTTAGACAACGCTATCACTCACATCGATCTCTAACTTAGTCTTAATCTTCACATAGTGTTAACAGTTTGATACAACGTGCCTTATAATAAAGACTTAATCTGTTAGCTACCTGATTGTTAGCCATATAGAATATTGGAGTTATTGATTAGTGAATACCAAAACCTTACTAAAAGCTAGAAGCAATCTCTTATTGCTCTGCTGTCTTGGTCCTGCATTTGTATAGCAATAAGTAGTGTAGTTCATCAAATTCTCATAGCGATAGCTAGAGAGGGTTTCATTCTTATTGAAGGTAAAGTACTTGGATGTCATTTTATTCTTTGAAAACATAGTCTCTTCGATTTTGTATACAGTACTACGAAATGTGACAAACCGGGGCATAGTTACCTCAGTTTTCTGGAGATCCCTCTTGAAAACACAAAGCAATTAAAAGATCCACATGAATACATAAACGCTTACGGTTAGAAGTTCAGAAGTACAATTAGGACAAAACAAGATGCACATGTAAGTAATGCATATATAATATGCATATAAAATGACTCATTCCGAACCAGATGAAGTTGC
Organism: Fragaria nilgerrensis; assembly: GCA_010134655.1. Classification (NCBI taxonomy): domain Eukaryota; kingdom Viridiplantae; phylum Streptophyta; class Magnoliopsida; order Rosales; family Rosaceae; genus Fragaria; species Fragaria nilgerrensis. The sequence goes on from CM020982.1 coordinate 24,445,213, forward strand.
CTACAACTTTTAGTAAGATCAGCAAGACTGTTCTTTTTCAATAGTTAAACATAATTAACTTATCTTAACAAAACCGTCCAATAACCACCTAGCTAATATACAGTTTCTACTTATCTCAAGTTGTCATTAGTAGACTGAGTCTAGGTAATACAGAACCATCCCTCCTACTTTCTTCAGTTCAGAAGTATTGTAGATGACAAAATAAGTAAAGAAAAAAGCAAGCTTTAGTTCAATAGATCTCGATCTTATTAGTAAAATACTGTCTTAGATTAAACTTTAAAAATGAAGTGGTTATTCTTTTCCTATACATCTGTTTCCTGCTTACCACCCAGGTGTGATATAAAATCATTTCTAATAGTTGAGGAAGACACATCTAACTTATAAACTATTTCCAGATGCAGACCTTGTGATTGCATCTACCATACAGCTAGCATTGAACCCCATCATCCAATCATTATCATCAGTACATCCCAAATCGTGTATGGTCAGTTATGTACTGTAAGCATTGACAGCAAATCATCCCCTAAATACACTTACAGTTAAACAACCACAGGCTTACGAACTAACAAACAAATACAAATATAGCCTGAAACATTGATTAGCCTACTCAATTATAATTTTTTAGAGGTGCCATTATGATACAGTAAAATTGTATGGAGTACTAACCTTTACATTCATCAAGTGCATGACAGTAATGTTTCCTATACAAATTTTACTTTTCAACTGTAAATTTCTCTCATTAAGCAAACTAGATTTCAAAAACGAGATATCAAATAATTTGAGACCAACACTGAAAACTCATACCTTCCTTCCCCTGGCTAGCTTCGTCTTAATACCCCTACCTACCAAACTACACCGCATTCTCCCAATAACAACCATCGAGCACTTGTCATGCATGACTAAAACGAAAACCCAAAAACTAAAAGGAAAACCCAACAAGACAACCCAGAACCCAGTTCCTAATCTCAATTCTAACCAAAAACCCAACTCGAATTCACTAAAATAAACAGAATCAAAGAAGCAGAGAGTGGTTTTACCTCATCAGATTCGAACCCAGTTTCTTCGATTAGTTGTAATCGTGAGGGTCTGAGCGGGAGGAGACGAAACCAAGAGGGCTGACTCAGACTGCTTTTCTTTGACTGAGAGTTCTGTTCTTTGAAAAAGGTGTGACTGAGGAAGTAGACGAATTAGAGATTGAAAGTAGAGAAATAGGAAGAGGAACGAAAGATGGGCGAAATCAGTTTGAAGAGAGGAATTAGGTTTTCTGAGATGGGGGTTTGTCTGAAGCGAGAGAGAGAGGATAAATGGGTCTGAAGAGAGAGTGGTTTTAGTTTTAGAAAATTGGCTTTTTTTCGTCAAAATGGAAGGCGGGATAATTGGCGCTGAAAAGCATCAAATCAGAGATAAAATGGGTTTCTTGCCGTGGCACTCACCTGTCGTCGTCCTTGATAAAAACGGACGCGACGGCGCGAATTTTGAGTTATTTTGCCACGGTAACATGTTGCCGTCGCAAACTGATATAGATTTAGCGACGGTGTGTTTACCGTCGTTGCGTTGTCGTAAATTTAGGATCAATGACGATGGTAAATCCGAGCCGTGGTGATTTCCGGTGGCTAATTGAATTCTTTTGTGTAGTGCAAACCATATAAAGCATTGTATTAGTGACCATAATCGGTTCTTGAGACTAATTACAGTTTCGTTTTTGTATGCAAAAACAATGTCATATTCTGCTCATTTGAATTGATTTTAATAAAAGAAATATGATAAAAAAAAAAAAAAGATTATCTGGTTTATTGGGAATTAGGGCCGGAATGGAGGTCCTGTCCTTAGTGGGGATGGAGATATGGAATCCCCTGTATAGTTTTATTTGGAACTGGGGCGGGGAAGGCGGTGGAGAATGACCTCAAGGATGGGATGGTATTGTGATCTTCATCCCTAACTCACCACCTTGCAATCCTTGTTCGGGGTAGCCTCTTCTACCTTGCATGTAGGCCCAAAAGCCTAATTCCAACTCTAATCCACCCTAGTTTGGAGCTTTGATCTATGCCAAAAACTTGATCCATGCCTAATTCTAAGCAGTTCTCATTTCCTTCTTCCTCGCGACTGCCATCTTTGTCGACAACTAATCCAGTCATCCCCAGCCACCAACTTCTCCGACGACCAACTTGCCGCACAGATCAAATTTTGGATCACCAAGGCGGTTTGAAACTACCCTTTCGTGTGCGACCCCAACCGAACTACACCCGGATCGCCTCCACATTCCTGAGGCTAGTGAAGCATTGATATGAAAGTCATAGGGAATGAGCAAAGTAGTTTGTAAAAGAGAGAGGGGGGAGGGGGGTGGTTGAAAAAGAAAATAACCTTGTGTTTAAGGAAATTATATTTCCGTCCTTCTGTTATGTGTCTTACCCTAATACACGTAGGATTGGTTAATCCGGTTTCCTTATTAGAATAGATTACAGTTGATAGATCTTCTAGATCCTTCGGGAGACTCTATGTAATGCCTATAAATAGACATTTCTATCAATGAATGAGTAGACCGTTATTCTCGTTATCTTTTCTCCTTCAACACGTTATCAGACTCTTTGCTCTGACCCTGAGTTCATAGCCGAAAACCCTAGAAACCTGGAAGAAAAAAAACCCTAAACTTTGCCGTACCCAATCGATTTCTGCCCTGGCACCCAGATTTCTTCTCTGGGCACCCACCTTCCCTGATCCGGCAACTCTTGACTGCGTCGATGACCCAACCTCAGCCCGCGCGCGCGTCTCTAGCCCAGCCCAGATTCTGGCGTCATCCACGGATCCCAATCTCTGGTGTGGCTCCACCGACGCCTGCCTCAACACAGCGCGCCTCGCTAGCTCGTAGCACCGCTCCTCCCTGATCACCGGCAGCCTAGCCCCGCGGGCCGTCTCGCCCAGTCCGTCGATCTCTCCTCCATCTCCGAGCGTCGGTAGCCTATTTTAGCTGCCCACCGAAACCAATGTCGCTGCACAGACGTCCGGCAATCAAGTCCGATCCGGATCTGCTCGACCCGGATTTGAGGATCCGACCCGCTCCGTTTTTCCAAATTGAATGTACGAGGGGCAAAACGGTAAATTTTTCCCTCAAGGTAAAAAAAATTTACCCCATGAGTAAAAACAGTTTATTTACAGTAATAACTATTTAATTAGTTTTACTGTTTTTATATATATGGTGGAATATGACTAATCATATGTTTATATTTTTCATGAAATTTTTTGCGCAATGGATCGCGATGGAATTACGAGAGCAACTTCTCTATACGCACGTGGAAGTATGTATGAAAATTACAAGGGTAACTTCTCTTACATGACAAACTAGCAAGTAAGCTTTTATAAAAGTTGCCCCTTTTAAAATTTTAATTTCATAGCCTTCTTCTACCCCCCACATTTCTTATAACGTGGGTTGATGTGAGGAATTGGGACCCCTCATATCAAAGTTGAAATTTGTGACGGTTTGACAAATCACGGTATTACGACGAAATGTTGCCGTGGTTAATAAAGGGACAAACATCGATTTGCGACGGAAATTGTCGCGGTTAACATCGATTTGTGACTGAAATTGTCACGGTTACATCGATTTGTGACGGAATTTGTCACGATTTACATCGAATTGAGTTACCATAAACTATAGTCTTAACCTAATTCAATACTTGGAATTAATTATCATATCTCGATAATTGTTAATCTTCAATCCTATTGTTTTGAGATAATTGACCAAAACATGAGCCCCATCTTTGACATAAAAAAAAAGTGACGAAATTTGTGTCACGCGTTCTGAAAAAAGAGGGGGAGGCAACGCCTCAAACCCCACATGTCATATAAAGATTGAGGTAGTAAAAGAAAAATCTTGTTATTGATGTGGTTCTACATCTGTTCATTAATTACAAAGAAAGCAACAATATGGTCAATGTACAAGAAATATATGGAGTTCTTGAAACAAGAAACTCACTATATGGAAGAAGATGAGAACATTATTCTCACAGTTACGGATTTTAAAAGTAAAAGGTATATTGCAGAAGATATGAAGCATATGACTTCGGTTTATTAGTCTAAGTGACTACGAATCCGTTTATTTTTCTAAGTTTTGTGAAAGCTTACACATCACATATTTGACTAAAGTTACTTAGTCGTTATATTTTGAATTAAATTCATGGTCAAGACCTCGTTATAATTGTTGGCATATATATTCAGATTTTGTCTAGCACATATGGTTCGATCTACATAAGCTATATGTTAATGCAATATATTGCATTACAACATGACACTACATTGGACTACATTGGACCACTAGTTATTATAAGGTGACGTTTCTAAAGGCTAAATATCATGATGTGACGAAATGCACATCGGTTTTAGATCAAAATAGGATTCGTAATGTCAAGTGTGGCACAATGTATACTTATACAATTGTAAAGACATTACAAACAAGAGTAGTTTTCTACACTCTTGAGTAGATTCTTTCTCTACAAGATCCAACAGTGAGCCGTTGGCGGCGGCGCCGCCCTGTGTAGTACTCACGACCAATTTTGCCAGGTTTTCGCATGTTTTAAGCCTTGTTTCGTTTATCTATGTAGTATTACACATCATATAATGCACTCTAAAGGATTCTAATACCTTTTTTCAATCTTCATCGAAATTGTTAACATATTTCGGTTTCTATGTCTTGACATAAGACTGTTGTTTCTATATTCTTATATACGAATGTGTTGTAGAGAGATTGAATGCTTAGCTTATTGCAAGGAATAGACAATTATTCATGGATTTAGTTTTTTATAAATCCATAAATAATCAGAGCGGATTAATGCTCAAGTTTCAATACCTAATGGCGTTATGATTCAAGTCACATATGTTATTTATGTATAAGAAAGCAATCAAACCGTGTTATGACTTAATGATATTCACGTCAACGTTTATCACCTGCAAAACACATTGTGAGAATTAATGAGAATTTCTTTTGTATCACTGTAATGAATGCGCAACATTCATGATTCACTAAGATTCGGTTAATTGAATCGGTTATTGTCACCAATGATGAGAATAGAGACATCGACTCATGTAGGCTTTAACATACATCGTCCTGGATAATTTTGGACGTGTTTTGATGATCCGTATACTAAAGAGTAAAGACTCTCATGGACATCCTTTCTTTTGAGCAAAGTAACCATTGAGATTAAAGATCACCAAAATACAACTTGGTGGAGCTATGAGCAATGCTCACGGCCTATGGATGACATTCAAGTCATTCAAGTCATCCTCATATACAATAGAGACACTACTCATGCTTTCATAAGCAAATATGACGCAAAAGAACCCCCTATGATCTCACATTGGTCATGCTCGTTACTTGTTTTGTGAAGCCTATTCTTTAGCAAAGATTAGGAGCGACACTCTCATACGCTAAAGACAATGAAATAAAGAGACTAGCATACACAAGATGCTGAGTCATTGTTCACTAAGTAAAACATTAATTGCCATGTTTGTGAGTGATTATACAAGAATGATACATAAGATGTTAGCCTGGATGGCTTCTCATTGTTTACTTTGAGGCATAATGATGCTATAGTGATGTTCACAATGGTTTAACTCAAGCCATAACAATTAGATGGTATGGGGAACCTTAGCAATGATTGAAAAGTTGAAAAAACCTAGAATTTCTGGTTTTTCAACCTGCGGACCAGTCATTATGAGGACCGGTTCACCAACCTTTAGACCGGTTCTTGAAGTTCTGTTTACGGCCACGGATTCCTAGCATCCAAGCTTACCTATTTCAAAAATATGGTGGCATTTGGAGATGTGGAAGGTGGTGAACCGCTCAATATAAGTGTTCACGGATGTCTGACGACTCCGACGGCCGGTTCGGCACTTTTTCGACCGGTTCTGTCGTCAAGGCTGGCGGTTTCCGAATTCTAATTCCCATATCTACCTACATACAAAATTTGATAGCGTTTGGAGCTCTGAAAAATAGTGAACCGTTAAAGAAAGCGTAAAACAGAGTTCTGGTCATGCTGGCGGTCAGTTCAACCGGTTTCTTTTTAACCGATCCTAGCGGTGAGGCTAGCGGTTTTTTTTGGACTTGTAAGACCAACGACGACGGGTTGTAGCAGGGTCATAGTTTTACTTATTCATCTTTATCCACCATCATTCAAATCTTTATGTTACGGTTGTAACGGTATGCATATTTGTTAACAGATTGAGTTAACGTTCTACAATCTATATTGTCCACATGTTGTATGTGCCAAATTGTATCTCCACAAGCGCACAATGATGGGTTATTTGATGAATATTGTCTTTGAATAAGACATGAGCTTCCGACTATAGTCCGCATATATAAGGACCTTGACAGGCGATCTCTTTTATGTCACTTTAATGAGCCAGTTTTCCCGTCGTTAGGGGGAGATAAGAACATGAATGTTCAAGTAGAACGACTTGGAATTGTCGTGGTTTGTCCCTACTGTGTCTCATCAAGTTTTCTAAAGTGACGAGATCACATATACATGCTGCAAACATGTCTGCAAGGATTGATGTCCGGATAAGGACATGTTGATGTCTTGATAAGAGAACATGTCGTCACTTATAGATGGTGGCATGGTGACACCACAAAAGTGGTAGATAGTGTCGCTAGGTTGTGGCTCCCACGGTTTAGGGGGAGACCACTTGGTTCGATAAATACTCGCCAAGAAAGAATGCGAGTTTGGCACAACTTGATCTTTTGATCAATGATACTCATTCGTCTGTTAATACTGGATTATGGTCATCATTGGGGGACGCCTCAATGTCAACACCAATCCATATAGAGATCTCTACACTTATAAATTACACTAGTGTACATGATGACGTGGTTTAATGAGTTTGATATCGAACCATACTTTGTTGAGAAAATACCAACATTGTAGATTGGCCTAAATAGAAAGATGCGATCCAGTTTAAACAAAGAGATATTGCTTTGGTCAGGTGACGCCGACACCCCAAGTGTAAACTCTATCAATTATGTCTTTGTTAGAAAGCGTAGTGAGAAAAAGAGTTTTGACTCACCTTCTGGCGTAAGGTCTCTCACAAACGCCCTGGAATCGACTACGATGAGATATACTCTCGTAATAGATGTCATTACACTCCACTACCTTGTCAGTTTGGTAGTTTCTGAAAAACTGAACAAGCAGCTTGTGGTCATAACTTATCTCTGTTAGAAACTAAGAGATGTACATAAAGATCTTGAATAGATCGGTTTTCACCCAAATCAAGTGGCTCCTGACCACGGAGCGCGTTTGCATGGTATTTGCTAAGTATCTACTTGATTAGGGAAGGGATATAAAAAATTATGCCTATTTGCGTGTAAATTCTGGATTGATTGTGATGAACTCTTGTTAAACTAAGAGATGCCACTAATCCAAAATTAAGAATGAAAAGATCTTGGGAATACTTGGTCTCGAAAGTGAGGACCGTTATTGATGATGTTTATACATATGTCGGCTTAAGGCAATCTAAAGAACGATGAAGTTATGCCTATATGTATCCCTTGATCAGTCGAAGTGTTGAGAAGACTTGTTTTGTCCATGTGACGAAGAAGTCTTAGGAGAAATCCTACATCTAAGTACGGTAGCACATTCATGTACTTGTTACAATATGCTCGACTAGACATCTCGTTCACTATAAACTTGTAAAGCCAAGTTCTCCTTAGTCTTTCAACTCTCTTCCTAACGGTCGAGCATTTAAGCTCCATTTTAGATTAGTGTGAAGGAATATCAAGGTAGTGGCCGGATGCGCCCACGCAACGCCAATGTAATGGCAGTGATTCCTTCTATGAAAGGTTCAGACTTATTCATCCCTACAGAAAGACACATCAAATGCGAAATCAGAATCTGCCTAGTTTTGTAGGTCAACTTCCACGGGACCTACAGGATAGCCCACTCGTTGGAAAATGGTGAAATTGGTACCTTTGGAAAGGTCTATGTGTCTTCTTTCCATGGACAGCAACCATTTGATAACACCTATCATATTGAGTGAGTTATGGCTATTTTCGTAAAGTAGGACGGATCTATCTTGCAGAACAGTCCTTATTATAATAGATTACAGTTGATAGATCTTCTAGATCCTTCGGAAGACTCTATGTAATGCCTATAAATAGGTCTTTCTATCAATGAATGAGTAGACCGTTATTCTCGTTATCTTTTCTCCTTCAACACTTTGTTAATTAAGTAGGCATACAATCATAGACGTACACAAGTCATCACAAGCCCTAGCCGCCATATCTACGCGAGCTCCCTCCCACCCAAGCCAAGGCCTTTGGCCTCCCTATACTCTTGGTGTTGAACAATGATGGCGATCGAACTCCAAAATATCTTCTGCTCTCATTGTTTGTTTGAAAAAAAAAGGTTTTTTTGTCCTTGTAAATAGAAATGTGAATCGAAATTTGCACTTCCAGTTTTACAATCTATACTTATATTTTCTTTCTTTAGTAACTTTGATTTTTTCCTTAGTTACAAGTCTTATGTTCTTTATTTTATTAAATAAACAAGTAATATGCTACAACGAGTCTATTGTGAGTTAAACTCACTACTTCTTACTTACGATGGCAATTCTGGGCAAGTTGTTGTCTTCTTATAAAAACTTTTACTAAAAAAAAAAGAAAGTACATTGTAAAATGAGGAGGAAGAATTTCGTTTCTTTTAAAAAACAATCTCTACTACCAAATGATAGGATGAAAAGCCAAAAGGTGTTTGCATAGTTTTTAGGGTAAATTCCTCTTATAGTACCTGATGTATGGACAATTGAATAGTTTGGTATATAATGTTTACAAGAGGACACTTTGGTACCTCAAATTTTGTTATGTTAGACAGTTTGGTTCTTCCGTTAAATTTTCAGTTAAATATGAGGCTATAAATTGACATTTTGGTGATATTTATAAATACAAATATAATGAAACATGAGTCTTGTGATTTCATGGGTATTAATGTATTGTGCTAAATATAGCCCATTATGATATCGGATAAATTAATAAATTAATGTTTTGTTCAAAATATAATTGATTTTTCAAAGATAAACATAACTGAAGTTTTTTATATTTAAGAAATTTAGTTGTTGTAATCTAAACACCCATGGCACTATATTTATTTAGTGGATTATTAATCCACTAAATAAATATAATGCCATGGGTGTTCAAACTACAAATAAAAATTTTTTATACATAAAATAAAATTATGTCATATTTGATCAATATAACCGAAAAACATTAATTCATATTTATTTACTTTCCAAACACTAATGATCATCACCCCACAAAACTCACGTTTTTTTATGTTTATATTTATAAATTGCACTGTCTAATTTACCCTCATATTTAACTGAAAATTTAACGGAAATACTAAATTGTTTAATCAATGGAGCAAAACTTGAGGTACCAAAATATCTTCTCTTAAACATCACCAAACTGGCCAATTGGCCATACAGGTACCATAGGAGGAACTTACCCTAATTTTTAATGCTATGTGGATTTATCATACCAAGCCTATAAAAACACAAGTCTTTTGAATGCAGATAATAGTTGCTCGGTTTTCAAGCGAATCTTTACCGTATGACCGACTTCTAACCAAACACAAGTTTATTCGTACAGAAATAAACTATTGAAGATTAAACGTCACATACCGGCCTAACAAAGGATCCATATAAGTTACAACCCATATTCAGCTTCTCAAATGGCCTACTTCTCTAATCAATATACTTTAAGATGTAATAATATATATATATAGGAGGAGGATCAAAATCGGACGTCCGCACGGTCCTTAAAGTGCGGACGTCCCTCCGTCCGGCGCCGGCGACGGCGCGCCTCCACCCCAAAAGACTCCAGCAGCCTCCCTGACCAATTTCCTTCACCAGCGAGTCCGTTCTTTTCCAGTTTTCCGGCGAGGTCACCCAAGTTTGAAGTTTTGAGTGATCTCTCCGGAAAACTGGAAAAGAACGGACTCGTCAGTAAGGGAAAGTGGTCGGGGACGCTGCTGAAGTCTTCTGGAGTGGAGACGCGCCGTCGTTGGCGCCGGAGGGACGTCCGCACTTTAAGCCGAGTGTGGACGTCCACCTCTGATCTATATATATATATATATATATATATATATATATATATATATATATATATATATATATATATATATATAGACACACACACATACATACATATATATATATATATACATATGTATATATAGGGCCTTTCCACTAAGGGATCCTTTTTTTTGACATATATGAGGGATTGAGCATTAGACCAACTTTTCGATCACAAAATCACATCTTCACCATTCACTTTATAGATCTATATGAGTAGATCACTTGTGTAAAATTTCATCCAAATTGGTGATTGTTAAGGTTTCGAACTAGCTTAAATCAATGGACGTATCAAATCTGCCAAACCTAAACCGTTCATGCAAATCGTTGTTTTGAGCACCTTAATGATCACCAATTTAGATGAAATTTTGCAAAAGTGATCTACATATTGAGACCTAAAAACTGAACGGTTAAGATTGAAAAATGTAATCAAAAAGTTGGTCTAATGCCCAATTCCTCATATATGTCAAAAAAAAGGATCCCTTAGTAGACGGGCCCTAATATATATATATATATAGACCATCGAAAAGGGTAGGTAATAATACCAAAGGCTTGAGTTAAATCAAATGTTTTAAATCAAATGTAACTTACAAAGGATCCAGACTATTAATGCATTTGAGTTAAATTAAAACTCAAGTTAAAACTCTTGAGTTAAATCAAATGTTTTATTTACTGCTTCCATTTGTTGGTATCAGAGCCAAATGCCTGATATAGTTAATCATTAAAACCTCCAACCCTAGGAGGCGGACTACCGCCCAAGAGTGGCTCTGGAGTTTGATTCTTATTAGCTTCTCAATCCCCAGGTGGCGGACTACCGCCTAGGAGTGGATCTTAAGTTGTTCTATTTTGCTTTACTTATTTTGTGAAGTGTTTTGTTTACTATCCCTGAATTTTAAGGATTACAGATTTGTTTTCTTTTCCTTATTTTCTGTTAAGTCTGTTATTTTCTCCAACCAAACAATAAGTCCAGATCCAAACATTAAGTCCCAGGTGAGGCATGAGTGGATGCGGCATGAGCAGAGTCGAGTGAATAGTGGTCTTTAGGATCATAAGCCAAGGATCTTAAATCCTACTATCCTTTTAGTTTCGGTCTAGTTTTCTCTTCTCTTCCCAAAATGAGTCGACTATTTAGATCAAGCTCAGTCACTTCTAGTTCGTCTAGGTCCTCCCTCAATAGAATTTTATATATAGTTAACGAAGAACAAATAGAGTTTCAGTCAAACAATAACATAGATATGAACGACTGCAATATTCCCAGAGTTCCTAGTCATGAAATTTATAAGAAAAAATGGAGTCTTTCTTCTTTCAAAAGTGAACACCATATTAAATCCGTAGAACAAGTTTATGCCCTTAGTAAACAACATAAACTTGCCAACTTTTCAGTCCTGAGTCAATTAAGAAACATAAAAAAGATGGTCATAATTTCCTCCATATTGGATTAGTTCAGATCGGTGTTAAACCTTTAACTAGAAAAGGTCTTAATGCCTCCATTCTTTTATGTTTAAGAGATGCAAGGTTTACTGATTTTAATGACAGTACCCTTGGATTAATTGAGTCAAGTCTGTTTAATAGTCCAGTTCATTTCAATTGTTTCCCAGATTTTACTATTAGTCTTAGTGACCCTCATATCCTAAAAGTTTTAACCCTCAATGTTAAAACTTCAGGTTATCATGTTCTTGAAGGAACCCAACCTTTAGCCTTAATTTATATAATCCATTATAAAGTCACTAGCACAAACATGAATTTCCAAGCCATTAATAAAAGCCCCAAAAACCAGACTCTCTTAATTCAAAGCAGTCAAGAAAACGCTAATATTAGCGTTCCACACACAATCAGATGGTCAGATGTCTATCTTCCTTCTGAATGGTCTCTCACTAGTGAAAACTAGTCATCCAATGCGCAACATAGTCTTTCTGATTTAGACTGTATTCAACAGTTTAATGATGGCACGGTAAGAATTAATTTTCAAAACTCTAGGATAAGTCAAAATTCAAGAATCCAAGAAATAGGGAATTCCTCCAGACACTCTTTTGCCACTGCTAGACATTCATTTGCTGGCTCCACTACGGTTGAAACAATGTCTAGACAAAATCAAGATTTAGATAAAGAAATAAAAAAACATTAGAATTAGAGAATTAGAAGAAGAATTGCAAAAACTCAAAATTAAACACATTAAAACTACTTCTCAAATTAGTTACCCAAATTATACAGAAAATGAATCCCAAAATATTTCAGCCACGGATGAAGATCAAACTTCTCCAACTGCTTCTGATTTTTTAGTTACTCCCCCACTAAATCCTCAATTAAGTACACTTACCCAACCTTTTGTGATCAACTATTCTAGATTAGATAAACACCTTCAACTAGAAGAATATATCCTTAAAAGAAACCTTTATAGGATGAAGTTCCCTTTCATGGATCAACAAAAACAATTATTTCATGATTGGCAAGCGTTTATGTTTGAAACAAAATCTGAAATATTCTAAATCTTTATTTCATGGTCATGTGACTGGTAGGGTATCATGCTTTTTTTTTTGGCAGAAAAGATAGAGAAACTATAAGTTGTTAGATGGCTGACAGTATTGATGCCTAGAACCCAACCAATTTTTTTCACCACAAAATTGTACATCTCATGCAATTACGTGCTTGACCCAACAATGTGCAAATAGCACTGCATGGTTTGCAGAGCAGACCATACTAACATCAAACGTACACAATGACCTCGATTTGTTTCTAAGGATAGCAGGTTAGCTGTCATGACTGCTTATGCTCCTCTAAATTCCAAGTTGACAACTAGTAATTATGTCGTCATTATATAGACTACCTATGTACTTGCTGAAAAAGGTGTAAGCTTACCACGAGTACGCTAAGTAGAGAGCCTATCAAAGCCATCACAAGACCTGAAATAAGAAAATTACAAGAGGTTATTAGGTTTACTAAATTTGATTGGCACATGAAATAGGTGATTATGCTCGAGGTTTATAATAAACAAGAAAATAAAGATCATTATTTCCATTTTCTGTTTTGTTCTTTGACAAAGCCTGCACATTAAAATTTTCAATAGCTTCTTAAAGCTCACAGAACTTAGATTGAACAGTGATCGGCACTATAAATCCATACAATTACATTTGGACGATGGACTATTATTATATTTGAATAATATACCGAGTTCACTGTCTAGCAATCAAGTAATCTACACCTAGTTGAGCTTAAATGGATGAAATTATGTGCTTGAAGCTAAACTTACCAAAGAAAGGAATAAGAAAAGCAGCACCAACAGTAGAGATGACAAGTGCTGTTCTCAAAAGAATGAAGCACCAAAATTTATTAGAAAGTCCAACAGGCAGAAGTTCCTCTATACTCCTTGCTAATGGGTTCATCAAGAGGGAATATTTGTTTAAAGTCAAGGAAGAAAATAAGGCACTAAACAAGTTATCAATTGTATCCACTAATATAACTTCAGAATGCACACCCAAACAAACACCACCCCACCCAACCCCCCCCCCCCCCACACACACACACACAAACAGACGTAAAAATAGAAAGTTGTCTGATAATATCAACACAAACGTAAGAGGTCAATGGATATTTACTCAACGGATTGATAACCTGTAAAAAAAACAAAAAGAAAGAAAAATCTCTTAAGAACTATATACTAGTCCACCAAAAGAGTCATGCATATAAAAATTTCATTATGAACTGAGAACCCAGAATTTCTCACTTACAGTTGTCCACAGCGCAACTTTGGAAACAATTGCATGCGGTGGCATATTTAAAGTTATCTGAGACAACGTGCTTTGACCAAACATGAGAAATCCCATGACAGCAATACTCCCATATAACAGAACGGACAACAGAAAGCTGCAGGACAAAAAAGAGAGCAAGGCATAAGAAAGAAGGGTAAAGGAAGTGTGTGCCAAATACCATAAAACAGCAACTTCTATACCATATGATCAGAGCCTTGCTAAATTGTTTTTTGTCAGCCATGGATTGGTAAATATTTGGAAACTCTGTATGCCCGGCAAAGCAAAACCCATATACACCAATTACAAGTGGAATTCCATTAAAATTCACTACTTGAGCAGTTTAATGAAATCCAATCCCACCAGTTGTACCGAGTAAAATTACACATAGAACGATCAAAAGTGTAACAATGACCCCACCAGCTGCAAATAATATAACAAAATGAAGTCAAATGATTGTAGATCAAATCATTTGAAATTTTTAAAATAAGAAATCAACAGGGAGTCGACAGAAACGTTTAGCAACACCTGAGAGGATTGAAATTAAACGAAGATCTTTCAACCAAACTGTTGGTAGAACAACCAAGGCGGTTACAATTCCAAAGAAGTGCAAGGAGTCCAAGTGAAAACCAGCCCAATTCAAGGATGTCCCTGGGAATAGCCTACTGAGATTATCTCCTTCTAAAATTATGAATTCTACACAGTAAGACTGCATGGAAAAAGAATATTCTTCGATTAACCTCTCATGGATCAAGTACAATGTAAGACTAGAATCAGCGTTTTACTTACATAGAGTTCTGCATACAAAATGATCTGCACCATAAACAAAATAAAAAAGCAAATGAGAAAATATAATACAAAAAAGTAAGTCCACACAGATTTACAAAGAAAATGATCAAGAAACCAGAACAAATTCATAGAACAATAAAGCCAGTGACATGAATGATCTGGTGCCAGTACAAAAGGTGCAGAATAAACTGATCAGAATAAAATCATCTAGTTGACAAACATGCTTGTAGGAAAGTATGGACTTGAACAAGATAAACGTTGGTGTGACAGGGATTGAAACGGCCAGAATTTCATTTTTCAAAAGCTCAAGCCATATATGTCTGGCAAAAAGTAAAGCTACAGCTTACAGATATGAAAATACGGCCATATCTTCCGAATGCAGCTTCTCCTAAATCTGGGTAACTTGTAATTCCTTTATTGTCTCAAAGCAGATTCTCATGAGTATGGCTGTGTAACAACACACACATGCAAAAAGAAGTAACACCAGAATGCTTGCCCAGCCAGCTTCTTTCACTGTATAAGGTGTAGACATAAACCCAACTCCGGCCATTACATTAATTCCTGTCCAAGTGCACGCATATGATAGATATGATGTCATTGATGTGTAGGTTTAGAATGGATCAAGAATAGTAACATACCATTGAATACAGTTTGAGTCAAGCTACATCCATGCGCAACAGGAAATTCTCCAGTGACCTGCTTATTCAGTGCCGACATTTGTGACCATACCGATTGCGCTCTGGAGGCTCCTGTCCCAATTCTGAGAAAACCGTTCACGTTCGTCGGCGGACAATAAGGGGGCTTTTGAAGCTCCCATATCAACATTACTCCGAATATTGAAGCTCGAAAAGTTGCTACCGCCCGGAGTAAATCCGAGATTGCCGAAATTTGGTGATGCTGCAATAGTGTAAGAATCCAGAGTCTCCCTGTCGAGATCGACAAGAGTCAACACATGAATCAATCAAAATGGAGAGAGAAATATGGAAGCAATTAATTAATGGATACCTGTAGCTCTGGGGCCATGTCTGAGACGAAAAACTATTTCCGGGTGAGGGATACTACCGGAGCTGCTGCTGCTGATGCTGCCACTCTGGATCTTGTTCCCCTCAATATCATCGCTCAGTTCGTCATCACTCACGAACAAAATCGGATCCGTTTCTTTCTGCTGAGCCATCTACACCAAGGCGATTACCTGTGGCGTTTGTGAAAGAGGGTTATGGCATGCGATGCGAGGCTCCGACCTTGTAGGAGCTGATGACATGCCACATTCAAATAAATACAAAGACATGCATAATTGCATAATTCCCAGAAGGGTCTAGACTTTTTTTTCTTTTGCCACATTGGGTGTGTCTTTTGATTCAATCGTCATCATTCATTCCTTATCTACCTTTTAAACAGTCTAAGTAACACTCCTGTTAAAAAAAAAAAAAAACAGTCTAAGTAACTTATTTATTTACTTTCAGTGGACAATTATGTCATTCACCGTTTTGTCTCTTCCTGCCTGATACAAACAAACAAGTTAAAATGCTGATTTTGTTGCTGCTCTAGATTCTAGATTCTTCTGCTCCATGAGGTGATAGTAATCTTCTAATTTGCTCTTTGTTTATTCATCCGATATTATTGACCGACTTCAACCTTCCATCATGTTGAGAATATTACGGAGTGCTTCATCAGCTAGGTTTTGCCAATAGTCATTATCTCCATCATTTACTTCCATCGATGCTAATACATCCAAGCCTTTTTTATGGAGCTGCTCATAAACTTTTTTTGTGGCTTTGCATTGTCTAGTATTTGATTTTGGTTTCGGCCTTCTTAATCGTTCCTTGCTAAAGAGCTTGGTACTTATCTTGGAAAAGTATATTAAGTTGACTGTTCTCCCAAATCTCCCGATGGACAATCTAAGCTCCTCTAAACTTTTTGGATATCTTCAATAGTGGGGTTGTTGTCTAGTATTGGTCAAGATTCTAGTATGGTGTATGCTCCTTTCAGAATAGTAATTGTGTCTAACTCGATCCGGACAAAGGCTACTGGAGAACAATGCTAGAGGGATGCTATCAACTTCTCCTAATATTTACTTCCATTACCTCCTCAACTTTGAAAACATTGCAGGATAATTTTCCTAAACTCTTCTGGAAAAGAATATATATGATAATCGTGTTGGAAATATACTTTGGTCAAAAACCCGTGCTCTAGTAATAAACTAGCTGTTAGTTGGATAGTTTGATTGTCATGTTCGAAATGTAGACTCATTTGCTCTACCATGTTTATACTTACTCCTAATATTTTATAATTAAAATTCTTACCTGGATGACTAAATAGTGCTTCACTATGAACATTTATTCCTTGTAAGGATTCCTTAAAAGTTGGAAAAGAAATTGATGTATGGCTTGTTATAAATCATAGAGTTTTCTCCGCTCACAAAAGATTGCTTTGACATCAAGATTGAGTTTAGGGTTTAGGGCTTGACTACAGAGCATAATTCCCTATTAGGAGCATGCAATAAAAAGCATGAAAATTAGTCAAGCTAAACCCTAAACCCTAAACCCTCTCTGCTCATGCTCCCTTCCTCATTAAAATTTATTGGCCATATTATATAATCATTCATACAGTCTTCCCACAAACTCTCAGTCATTTCTGATCTATCTCTCTTAGCTACTTTACCTTGCTCAAAACTTAACAGCTCTTGTAATGTACTTTTCTCAAAATTAGCTATTCCATAGAGCTTGACTAATTTTTCATGCTTTTTATTGCATGCTCCTAACAAGAAATTATGCTCTGTAGACAACCAATCTTAGTTATCTCCTAAACTACTCGTTTGAAAATGGAGAAGATTTATAGTTTTGTTAAAATCTATAAATTCTTGCTCTAATGTTGTTACTAATTTCTCAAGTCCTATAACCATGTTTGGTAATTGGTTTCTAATACCCTTATTGTGGGATAGAATCATCAAATTAACCCTGAATTGAAGTATTATTTTCTACTCTTGTCAGTCCAGTATCACTCTGTATCGTTCAGTATTCTCAACTATTGTGATGGATTCTGCTTAAAAATGTTCTTTGGGGGGAGAGAGTTGATTTTACATTGCTATTTGGAATATGCTCAGATCGTGTGTGACTTTGAAATTCTTATGACTATCTATTTCTCTTGCTTTTGACTTGGTTGTCTGCTCAAAATGTTGGAGGGATTGTAAGCAAAGAGACAAAGAAATATTCAAATGAGGTTTTATATAGGAATGCTAAATGGGGAGATTATTGGTATATGATTAGTTATTGGCATCCATACACAAAATACAAGAAGTGCAAGCAAGGAAGCTCTAATTTGATTATGGCTTATATATATAGGGTCTGGTTCAAGGGACACTATATTATACACAAATTTTTACACTATTTTTTAGCCATTAGATTTAAAAACGTTTGATGGTCAGAATTTATTGTTTGAATGATATCAACACTTCATTAAGTGATGTGGAAATTAATATGACATTACAAATAATTAAACCTAATAATTGAATTAAGCAAAAAAGAAAAATTATATTTCATATAAAAATGACAAACTAAATGATCAAAAAGAAGAAAAAAGAAAAAAGAAGAATGAAGAACAGATGAACAAACACGAACCCTAAGATCCTTATATCCTGAAGGAAATATGAAGTCATGACTTAATTTGTTGGCATTGGTTCTTCACGATTTCAAATCTCAATTAATAAGAATTACTAACATAATCTCTCTGAATATCATCTTGCATTTAACAATTAAGATGCATCTCTTCAATCATCATTTTTGATTTCCAGTAACTGGGATTTCATAGAAGAACTCTTGATGCCATATACCTTTGACTGGCAACGTCTATCCATTATTGATTGGTTTCAAACACCAACCCTTGACTTTTATCGAAGGAGATATCAAACTTCGGGACGTCAAACGTGTAGCAAAATTTGGGCAGCCTGTATCAATATTGCTCTGTTTTGCTCTTCTTCTTCTTTTATTTTTTATTTTTATTTTTTATGTTTAATCTTTCTTTTGATCGTAGGCTTCAGTGTTCTTGTAATATTTTGTTTTGTTTTTTCTATATAGAGTTTAATACCATTATAATTATCAATTAGAATATGTGGTGCCATGTCAATTTTCACGTCACTTAAAGAAGTGTTGACATCATTCGAATAATAAATCCTCACCATCAAACGTTTTTAAATCTAATGGCTAAAAAATGGTGTAAAAATTTGTGTATAATATAGTGTCTATTGAACCGGACCCATATATATATATGGTTACATATATGATTGATTTGTTAAGTGATTATAAGTTTTGGATGAGCTACATTGGCAGAATATATTCCTTGAGGCATGCATATATAAAGAAGACACAGATCATTTTGGATACTACTTTTGCACGCATTGTATTTGGGAGATAGTATTTTCTGCTGCAAAAACCTTGTGAGGTTAGAAGTTTAACTTTTCCGTGTTGGGTTGCACTTTATGTATTTGTGATTGAGATTCTCTCGAGGCTAGTAGAGAATTATTGAAGGATCAAGGACGATGTCAATTCCTTGGAGATTAAAGAAAAAGATTACTTGAAGAAGAAAAGTGCTTCAAACATATCAACTAGGGTTCTAGAGATAGTAGTCTCGTTCAGTGTTACGTAATTTGTAATTGACTTGTTCTTCAAGAGTTAAAGCCTCGATAATATTTTTCTTCAAATTGAGGTTCAATGGGTAAACAAGTTGTTGCATTTGTTTTTTTATTTTCTGTGAAGTACACTCAGGATTGAAACCACTGTTTCAATCCCAAATACCTAAAAAACATCTATCGATCCTAGTCTCTTTAAAAAAAGTACATAGACAAGTGTAAGAAAGAGACGCCGACGAAATAACTTCGAAGTTTCAAAGAGACCGACTTTAAAACCGGGCCGGTCTTTACACTAAAAAATACTAGGACCGGTAAATGCCTAGACTGGCATAAACCGGGTCGGTCCTGTCGGTTTTTGGGCTTCATAAGCAATCTGCATATATGATCTGAATATGATCGGAACAAGAGTTGAACAAGCAATTTGCAATCTGCAGATATGCAAATCCAATTTAATCGATCTACAATCCAAGAGTTGAAACAAACTTGAATCGAAATAATAGATTTGAATCGGAATAAGATTCAATTTAAGTACTTTCATCGGAGTGTATTTTCACTGAATCAAAATTTTCTGCAAAGCACCTGAAATTTTACTCAAGGGCATCTAGGGTAGAGAACTAATCGGAGATATATGCAGTAGTACGCCGGCGGAGCACTAATCAGAGAATCAGAGGAGAAAACTAGACGAAAAAGGACAAAGCTTTCAAGAATCAATACTCTCAAGTCTCGAATCTTCGTTTCTCAATTTGTTTCCCTCTCCGTCTGTGTTTTAGAAAGAGAGAAGAAAGTGATAATTGAGAAGATGACGATTTGCACTTTATGATTAGAAAGATAAGGTTTTATGAGAAAGTGATAATCTCATGTGGTCGTTTGTATATATAGTAGTATACAATTGCAACTTGAAAGGTATACTCGGGCTTCCAAAACTAGCCCATAATGGGTTTAATGGCACATGACACGTAAACGTCTGGCTTTCGGGCTAAAGTATAAATTAGACATTAGGGACCGGACCCGGACCCGGACCCGGACTGACAAGTAGTAGAACCGGCCCAAACTGAATATGTTCGAAAGAAGGACCGGTAAAAAGCTCGGTGGTTCGTGTCGGTTTACCGAGCTTTTTTTCTTGCTACGAGCTTTATGCCCAGCCCTAATTTTCATAGTTTGATATTTGGATTAAATTCAGTTTACCCTCCCTCTTTAAATCTTTAGTGCCAAGATCAGTTCAGTCTTGTAACTTTTTTTAAATCAGTTCGCCCCTTTAACTTTCGTAAACACATCAGTCATGTCCAATTTTTGAATTCCCATAGAAATATGATGTCACCAAAGCTGTTGAAACTAACAAAGGGACCCATAATTCAGCTTTATCCCTCTTCAGAAGGGTAAAATAGCTAATTTGACAAAATATTATTAAAGAAGATAAAAAAATGCATCTATTTGGCAAAATGAATAAAAAAACAATGAGGGTATTTCAGTCATTTTGTTAAAAATGAGGGGATAAAGCTGAATTATGGGTCCCCTTGTCAGTTCCAACAGCGTCAATAACGTCACATTTCAAGGGAAATTCAAAAATTGGACCGACTGATATATTTACGAAAGTTGAAAAGACGAACTGATTTAAAAAAAAAGTTGCAAGACAATACTGATTTTGGCAACAAATATTTGGGAGGTAAACTGAATTTTTTTCTAGATATTTTTTGTCATAATACATAACCAAGAGGCGGAGGTACATAGACACTTTGTGAGGCCTATGTCCTATCATATGTGTTTAATATATTAAATTTTTATATGTGCCCTCCTCAGTTTGAAGAACAAGTAATATATTAATAAATTAAATTCAGTTTACCCTCCAAATTTTTAGTGACAAAATCAGTTCAGTTCTACAACTTTTTTTTAAATCAGTTCACCCCTTTAACTTTCGTAAACACATCAATTAGGTCCAATTTTTGAATTCCTTTTGAAATATGACGTTACCAAAGCTGTTGGAACTGACAAATAGGCCCATAATTTCAGACATTTCGTTGAAAATGAGGGGCTAAAGCTGAATTATAGGTTTCCTTGTCAGTTCCAACAGTTTTGGTGACGTCATATTTTGAGGGGAATTCAAAAATTGGACCTAACTGATGTGTTTATGAAAGTTGAAGGGGCAAACTGATTTAAAAAAAAGTTGCAGGACTGAACTGATTTTGTCACCAAAAATTTGGGGGGTAAACTGAAATTTTTTCTTAAATATATTCTCTATATTATATTTGTATTTTGTTTGGATCAAAACATCTTTCCATTAAAGGGGAGGCACATCAGTGTCTTTTTTGCTTCCCAATTTGGTGGGATCTGTGACCGATTACTAATGTTATTTATTTTTTTTGTTAAAGAATGGCACATCAGTAGTTGTCACATATCCCACATTTGTTTCCTAATTTGGTGGGATCTGTGACGATTACTTATGTTATTTAGTTTTTTTTTTTAAGAATGACACATCAGTAGTCGTCGCAGATCCCACCAAATTAGGAAACAAAAAAGACACTGATGTGCCTCCCCTTTAATGGAAAGATGTTTAGATCCAAACAAAATACTAATATAATATAGGGAATATATTAATATATTACTTGTTCTTCAAATTGAGGAGGGCACATATAAAAATTTAATATATCAAACACATATGATAGGGCATGGGCCCCACAAAGTGTCTATGTACCTTGTCTCTGAGTTATACATTATAGAGAATGACATATAACTACCTTAAAAAGATACATAACACACATAACTCACCTTCAAACAGATTTAAACAAATAAAGAGATAGAGTCCAAGCCCAAAACCAATTAGTGGGTAGACCTCATCCAAATTTTAATAACAAATGACGAAAATACCCAGAAAAATTACACATACGGTCTCTCTCTCTCTCAACAACCACACCCACCTTCAAAAAATTGAGCTATGATGAAACCGAATTGAGTTTAAACTGACGGAGTTGCGAGGGGAGGGAGTTGACATCATAGATCAAATTTACGTAGGTGATGAAGCGGTCAACGATGAATGTAGAAGCATCATCGGGGACAAAGACGGGGGGTGCGGCGGTCACTGCCGGCAACCTCTATGATGGCAATTTTGTTAGGGTTTTGCTGCTAACAATTTTGAGAGAGAGGGAAAGAGAGAGAGATCTATTTTAGAGGCAATTTCGTTGCTACTTTTGAGATCTATATGAAGAATAGATTTGCTACTATGTTGAGATATGTTAAGGGTAATTTGCTGCCACTGTTCAGATCAGTTTGAAGGGTGAATTTGCTGCTACTGTTGAGATATGTTTGAGGGTAATTTGTTGCTATTGTTCATATATGTTTGAAGGGTAAATTGGTGCTACTGTTAGATCTGTTGAAAAGGTAAATTTGTTGCTACTAGATATTTGTTTGAATGATAAATAGGCTGATGAGTCGTAGCAGTCGATAGCAGCAGCCTCTTCTTAGTCGATAGTAGCAGCCTTGTCCTAAAATACAGTAGCAGCCTCGTCCTGAAAACCTGCTACTACATTTGCTGAGCCAGTACTGCACGTACTGAAAATAGCTACTACTACATTTGTTGAGCTACTGAAAACCTGTTATTACACTTACTGAAGCTGTTACTATACTAGCTGAACCACTGAACCCTTTTTACCACATTTGTTGGAAATGTAGTAGCAGCTAGCTTTCCACAAAACATGCTACTACATTAGCTGAGCCATTGAAAACTTGTTATTGCAGTAACTAAAGTTGCTACTACACTAGTTAAACCACTAAAAATCTCCTACTGCATTTATTGGAAGTGTAGTAACAGCAACATTCTAGCAAGTGCAGCAGCAGCTAAAGCAATACATGGTAGGGTCTGATTTAATTTGTATAAGGTTAATTTGGTAAATTAAACCATGATACATGTCAAACAGAAAAAAAAAATCTGTCTTTATTTGTTAAAAATTGTCCTTATTTGTTTAAAGGAAATGTATATGTTGTTTGCTATTTTTTTTTTTCAACTCCTAATATCATAATATCATCGTCTAAAACATAAATCTTATAAAAAAATATTTAAAAATATTTATATATAACCAAGTATGATACTTCACAGGAAAGAAATATAACCTTGATTATTATGATTGCTTTTGACATTAATTAACATTGAATTTATCAGTTATGACTGAAAGTTTAGAGATAGGGTTTTCTACTATGAATATTCACTACCAGAAGAAAGGCTTTAGCCGACGAAAAAAAAAAAACCAGGCCGACGAAGCATTTTTTCGTCGGCTAAAGTGGACTTTAGCCGACGACATTTTCCTTCGTCGGCTAACTGAAATTTTCGTCGGCTATGGTAAACTTTAGCCGACGAAAAAAAAACGTCGTCGGCTAAAGAATTTATTTCGTCGGCCATAGTCTGTGAACTTTAGCCGACGAAATATTTAAAAGTTTAGCCGACGAAATTAATATGTCGTCGGCTAAAGTGCTTTATATTTGCGATCTGGACAGCAGCAGCTCATCTGGGAGAAAAAAAACGGGAGAAAACGTTTGGGTGTTGTCGAAATCTGTCCATAATTAGTTTGTGGAGCCATATATAGGTACGTATATGTATATATATGTTGATTAATTGAGTTTTATTTGAGTTTATCGATTTTGATTATGATTGAGTTTATTGATTTTGATTATGATTGAATTGATTAATTTTGAGTACGTTGGATGTATATATATATATATGTGTTGATCGATTTGGTTGATGATTTGAATTGATAATATATATGAATTAATTTGTTGTTAATAAATATTAGTAGATATATATATGTTATTAATTAATTTATAATATATTATTGTGTTGATATGGTACGGTATGAAGTTGTTGTTAATTAATTTGTGTTAATATATATTAATTGTATTAATTGTGTATATATTGTTGTTAATTAATTTGTGTTAATATATATATTATTGTGTTAATATGATATGTGTGTGTGTTAATTAATTAGTTATTAATTAGTTGTACGTAGTACGTAGAATATATACTAAATGAATTGAGATTTTATATATGGCATGAAATTTCATCATTAATAATTAACTAGCAGCGTGATAAAATATATTTTGTTATATTTTCAGGATATGGATAAGAGTTGGATTTCGCTTCCAAAATGGGACAAAAGATACGGTGCAGGAGTTATGAGTTTTATAAAATATGCGCTGGCTAATGCTAACGGGAATACAATTTTCTATTGCCCGTGCACGAAATGTCAGTGTCGCAGCGATATGCATCGATTTCCCATTGACAAAGTATGGCAGCACCTGAGGAGTAACGGGTTTTGGGAGAAGTACACATGTTGGTTATATCACGATGAAACATCATCAGGGGGTCCGCATGATCATGGCCAATTTTCTGAGACGGGTAGTACATCCAACGATCCAACAACGGCATTCATCAACGACATGTTTCCTTATGAGAGCGGTGTATGCGCTCAAGGACAGTATATGCCTGACCCGGTGCAGCCCTTCCCTAGAGCTGTCAACACTGCTGGTATTGAAAAGTACAACAAACTGCTTGCTTTCCAACAGACCCCTGTGTACCCCGGTTGTCAGAAGACCGTTCTTGAAAGTGTGATGGACGTAATGAAGATTAAAGTTGAGACAAAATCGACCGTGAAGGCTGTTGATGATTATCTACAGTACACTGCTTCGATGCTGCCCCACGGTCATCGTCTTCCTACCACTCATCGTAAGGTCCGATGTATCCTGAAAGATCTTGGCCTTTCCTACATCAAGATCCATGCATGCAGATATGACTGCGTTCTCTTTGGGGTAAAGATCCAGAAGGGAATGACCTTGGTGGGCTTGACGCATGTCCGGTATGTCACACTGACAGGTATAAGCTGACTCCTGCAGGCAATAGGAAACCTGTGAAGGTACTTCGGTATTTCCCGTTGAGGGATAGGCTTGAGCGGTTGTACATGTCTTCACACACGGCCAAAGCTATGAGATGGCACGTTGATAGGGAAATGCATGACGAAGATACCCTTATACACCCTGCTGACGGGGAGGCTTGGAAGCATATAGACAGGGAGTTTCCTCATTTTGCGTCAGAGGTCCGAAATGTGAGGCTCGGGCTCTCATCCGACGGGTTCAACCCTTTTGGCAACATGAGTCTTCAATACAGTGTATGGCCGGTGATTTTGGTACCGTACAACCTTCCTCCATGGATGTGCATGAAGAAGGAATACAATATGTTGAGTTTGTTGATTCCGGGGCCCGGTTATCCAGGGAAGTGTCTCGATGTGTATTTGAGACCTTTGATTGAAGAGCTTCAGTTTTTGTGGGAAGTTGGTCATCCCACTTATGACAAGTACATGCACGAGATGTTCCAGATGCATGTCATGGTTGTTGGTACCATCAGTGATTTTCCTGCCCGTGGGATGTTGTCGGGCAACGTTGTTAGGGGATACAAGGCTTGTCCAGAGTGCCTTAGCGATGAGGGGAGCAGCAGTCATTGCAACAAGATATGCAGATTGGGTCACCGTGCTTTCCTTCCATATAATCACGATTGGCAGTTCGATGACAAGGCATTTGATGGGACCGTAGAACACGGTGTGCCTCCCAGAAGATGGACGGGAGAAGAAATTTTAGCAGTGCTTAATGAGTACGATTTTGGGAAGCTCAGCAATCATCCAAATATTGTTGCAGCAATACCTGAAAGACCCGACAGGTACAAATTCTGGACACATAAGAGCATATTCTGGGAACTCCCATACTGGAGTAAGTTGTTGATCAGGCACTACCTAGATGTGATGCACATAGAAAAGAATGTTTGCGACAGTGTGGTGGGCACAGTGCTGAACTTGGAGGGGAAGACGAAAGACGGTCCTAAGGCACGCATTGATCTAAAAAAAATGCAGTTAAGAAGACATCTGTGGTTGAAAGAAGGGAAGAAAAAAATGCCTCAAGCTCCTTACACCGTGAAACCTGACCAGAAGAACGTAATTTTCAGGTGGATGAGTTGTGTGAAGTATCCTTCAGGCTATGCAGGAAATATAGCCCGGTGTGTGAACTTCCGGGACAATAAGATGTACGGGTTGAAGAGTCATGACTGTCATATCCTGCTACAACGTCTCTTCCCTGTTTTCATTCGACCGTTCCTTCCCCGTCAGGTGGTGGAGCCGTTAGTAGCGTTGGCAAGATTCTTCCAGAAGTTATGCACACGAGAAGTGACAAAATCTAACCTCCGGGAAATGCAAGAGGACATCATTTATATCATGTGTAAATTTGAGAGGATATTTCCTCCAAATTTTTTTGACATCATGCCTCACCTGATGATCCATCTTCCCGAGCAATTGTTGCTTATCGGTCCAATACACTACACTTGGATGTATCCCATGGAAAGGTACGTTTTTTACACCTGAATTCCTCAATCCAATTTTTCTATATACATGTTCAATAATCATAACACTTTGCAACTTGATTTATAGGCAACTTGGAGACTACAAAGACTATGTGGCTAATAAATCCGCGCCTGAAGGATGTATAGCTGAAGCATATATTGCGCACGAGTGCGTCACCTACATGAAGTTGTATTTAGGAGCGTTGAAGGAAACAGACGAAGCCATGCCGGTAGATGTACCGAAGTTCACTCTTTCCATACTCTCCAGTGATGTTGAAGTTTATGGAATTTTGCCAGACTCCTACAAGTTGCAACCACATGAGCTAGTCATTGCCCACTGGTGGGTATTGATTAACTGTCCAGAAGTTGAATACTGGAAAGACATCCATCTATATTGTCCAGACATTCAAGGTGATCTCGAGTACCACAACAGGGAGTTCGCAAATTATTTTGGCGGCTGGGTACGTAATTCAATATTTATGTACGTATTTATGTTTAGTGCATAATTATCTATATTTACAATGTTAAATTGTAAATTGCAGATGAACCATATTCAATTTGATGGTCACCCAAATTGGTCACACGAACTAAGACTTCTAGCGATGAAGCCGATAATGTCAAGAGTTTATCCGATGTGCAAGGTGAATGGCGTGCAATTTATATGTGAACAGAGAGACAGCAGACGGAGAACACAGAATTCTGGGGTGATGGCGCATGGTGGGCGGAATGGAGTTGACTATTACGGTGTTCTTGATTCAGTGGTGGAACTCGTTTACGGTGAAGGCATGACAGTGCACCTCTTCAAGTGTAGATGGTTTGATACTAGCCCGCAGAGCATGAAGACCGATCAGTACGGAATATTATCGGTGAACACTGCTACAAGTTCTTACGAAGATGACCCGTTCGTTTTTGCCACATCGGTAAAACAAGTGTTTTATCTTGATGACCTTGCTAAGGGTGACGCGTGGAAAGTAGTCAACCTTGTGCACCCTCGAAACATTTACCGGGCTGCTACACTTGGAGAGGCCGAAGACCAGGAAGAAGATGTTGCGTATCAAGAGCCCAACGCAATAGGTATTCCTAACTCCTCTACCGTTCGCCTTAATAATTTTAAAGCGGGTCGTTCGGTGCGAATTCGTGATGAAGAGCCAAGGCTTATTGATGTTGATCCAAATCAAGAAACAGACGAAGACTCTGGCGATGAGGAAAGACATAGATTACCAGAAATTAATTCTGACACCGAAGAAGACTCATCGGATGATTCCGATTACGAGCCTTAGTTTTAATTTCTTCGGATGTAATACATTAATTTGTAATAAAAAAGATTGTATTACCTTTATTTCTAGTTTACATATGTTGAATTCATATTTCTGTTATTTTATATGAATTTTGGTGATATATGAACAGGAAATTTGTATGGTTTAAACCTTCTGTTTTAGGGTCTGTATTTTTTTACTTAAGCCGACGAAATACAACATAAGTCGTCGGCCTAAACTCTCTTAGCCGACGAATTAAATTAAAAGTCGTCGGCTAAAACCGTCTTAGCCGACGAAGAATACTAGAAGTCGTCGGCTAAAAGGACTTATAGCCGACGAATTGAAAAGGAAGTCGTCGGCTAAAAGAACTTAAAGCCGATGAATTGAAAAGGAATTCGTCGGCTTAAAGATCTTAAACCCGACGAATTCAAATGAAAGTCGTCGGCTAAAACTATCTTAGCCGACGAAGTATAGTAGAAGTCGTCGGCCAAAACCGTCTTAGCCGACGAATACCCTAATATTTCGTCGGCTTTATTAATTTTTATATTTTTTTATTACATAGTATAGCCGACGATGATTTAGGGTATTCGTCGGCTAAACCCTAAACTTTTTCTGTTACATACTATAGCCCTATCTTCGGTGGTTATTTTACGTAAAATTTTTATACCACTTGTTGTGTCTCATCAATTTGAAAATATTTTCAGTTGAAGGTCCGGCCAAAATACGAAATTTAGACGGTCCAACGACCTTTTTCGTGCATTTAGGGGTTTGACTTACGGGATTGACCGTCCGGATCGAGCACTTAACCTGGTCAGATCAAGTTGAATTTTTCCCATACATGTATTTTATCATGGTGGTCAAATCTGACCGTCGGATTTTATTTTCTCAAGTTTGATCATCACAGTCAGAACATGCCTACTAATGTTGTATAACTTGTTTACTAGTGTTAGGTAAATGTTCCGTTTCAAAAACAAACTATACGTAGAACCTTCAAACGTGAAAAAGTCGTGAAATAAGACATGACCAGAATGGTGAAATACGTCTACGGTTGAAAAATCAAGGTACTCCGGTCATGTCTCGGTGCCGATAGTTGCGGTCAATCCAATTTTCAATTCTTTCTCCCTATGGGTAGCCCTATCTTCGGTGGTTATTTTGCGTAAAATTTTTATACCACTTGTTGTGTCTCATCAATTTGAAAATATTTTCAGTTGAAGGTCCGGCCAAAATACGAAATTTAGACGGTCCAACGACCTTTTCCGTGCATTTTGACTTACGGGATTGACCGTCCGGATCGAGCACTTAACCTGGTCAGATCAAGTTGAATTTTTTCCCATACATGTATTTTATCATGATGGTCAGATCTGACGGAAGGATTTCCGTTCTCAAGTTTGATCATCACGAGCAGCAGTCACAGTTTGATGAATGTATAAACAGTTTGTGTTTAGCCGACGAATTTAAAATGTTTAGCCGACGAATTTATTATTTCGTCGGCTAAAGTTTAAGGTTAGCCGACGAAATTATTACCTTTAGCCGATGAAATTATTATTTCGTCGGCTAAAGTCTTCGGGTATAACCCAGCTCGACTGGTTGTATGCCCTAGCCTCCATCGTTTTCCTCTCCCTCTCCGAAATTCGCCTCCTCTGCCTCCGCTCCCTCTCCCGGTCGCCGCCCTCTCCCTCTGCCTCTCCCTCTCCCTCGCCCTCGCCCTCGACCTCTCCGGCTCCCTCTCCCTCTCCCTCTCCGGCCGGCCTCCGCTCGCTCTCCCTCTCCCTCTCCCTCCGCTCCCTCCCTCTCCCTCTCCCTCCCTCGCCCTCGCCCTCGCCCTCGCCCTCGCCCTCGCCCTCGCCCTCGCCCTCCCTCGCCCTCGCCCTCGCCCCGCCTCTCCCTCTCCCTCTCCTCTCCGGCCGGCCTCCGCTCCCTCTCCCTCTCCGGCCGGCCTCCTCCTGCTCCGGCCTCCTCCTCCTGCTGCTCCGGCCTCCTCCTCCTGCTGCTCCGGTCCTCCCTCCTCCTCATCGAGTACGTTTTTTTGAGCTTCGGTTATTTTTAATGTTGTGGTGTTGTTGTGTATATAATGTTGTTGTGTATATAATGTTGTGGTGTTGTTGTGTATATTTGTATTTAAGAAGTGTATATTGTTATTTAATAAGTGTATATTTGTTGTGTATATTAGTATTTAGGAAATGTATATATTTGTTTTGTATTTTGTGTTTGTTTTGATTTTCCGGTCAATTGCAATGTTGTGGTGTTGTTAGGAAGTGTATATTTTTATTTTTGAAGTGTATATTTAGGAAGTGAAAAATAGTATTTAGGAAGTGAAAATTAGTATTTAGGAAGTGAATATATTTTTTACATTTTTAAAATGAGTTTGCATTTTTTGATTTTGTGGCCTTGATTCAAATTAATATTTTAAATAGGATGAGCGGTAATATTAGATCGACGAAGGGTTCGAACGGCCAAAGGTCCGTATCGTCTGAGGGAACCTCTAGCAACCCTCAGACGTCGTTTCAGGGCCCTATGACTGCTAGACATGCGAGCCTTCTGCAGACGGCGCAGAGGCAGCCGGAGGTGCCCCCTTCATCGAGGCAGCGGGGCTTCCTTTATTCCGCGAGGCAATTGTTTGCTCAGCCTCAGATGGAGGTGTCTGCACCCCGTATGCCTGAGATACACCGGGCGCCCACTCCAGCTCCTACTTCTTCGGA
The DNA here is from genome assembly GCA_010134655.1 of Fragaria nilgerrensis. Classification (NCBI taxonomy): domain Eukaryota; kingdom Viridiplantae; phylum Streptophyta; class Magnoliopsida; order Rosales; family Rosaceae; genus Fragaria; species Fragaria nilgerrensis. The sequence continues at coordinate 24,475,800 of CM020982.1, forward strand.
TAGTGGGTCATCTGGGGTACAAATGCCGCCGCCTCACCTATTCCTTCCGCGGATGATACCGGCCATACCTGTAGTCGATGACTCAGGGACGCCGATTTATCCACTGCCCCCACCAGTGGCTCCATCAGCGGCGTACCGGTTCGTGCCTTTTGATACGCCTCTTATTTCCGCGAGGGTATCATCATCGGAGGCGGAATCCGTCGCGTCCGCGTCCGATCCCTCAGGTAATGAAAGATGAATGATTTGTTTTGTTATAATTCTCCGATTCCGATTTTAATAATCAATTTGGTTTATCATGTCATAGGCACCGTCGGAGCGAAGCCGGCAAAGAAGAAGAGAGGCCCCGTCACAGGGAAGGCTCTGGAGAAGATCGTCGGTACCTCAGGGAGGATTGTCATCGGTACTGACGGGGATGACGACGTAGTATCGGGCGGAAAGTCGAGGACGTACTCCGGCCGCGTGGGAGCGCTCATTAGGGATAGAGTCCCTATGTTGTGGTCAGACTGGGGCGAGGTCCCACAGGAGGTTAAAGACATGGTCCATAACGCGATGTCGGTGAGTTTACAAAATGCCTGAATAATATTATGTATTACATTGTAGATTTCTGGAAAAACTAAACTAATAAACGGTTAAATGCAGGTGTGGTTTGAGGTTCCCGAACCCTTGAAGAGCAGCTGGGCGGACTTTGTGCATGGGGGAAGGTACGTTGGGAAATTAATGAAAAAACAAAACTGTCTGTCATATTAATTATATTTCTAATATTTTTGTTGTATCTGTAGGTACAAGGAGTGGAAGAACGAGTTGAGGACCTATTGGACTACGCACGGGAACGCACGTTCTGCTACCCCTGCTGAGTTTCAGTACAGAGAGTACGAGTGGCGTTGGCTTCTGACATCAGAATTCAACAACCCTCGTAAACAGGTATTTAAATAAATTAATTAGTTAATTTATCATTAAGTACGTGCGTTTTAAAATATTTTACTAATAGTTTACTTTTTTCTTTGAAGGCGGTTTCCCGGGCGAACGCTCAGAACCGGCAACGCAACACAAGGAACCATCATGCCGGTTCTAGACCGTTCGCTGTCTTCATGGACGAGGCGGCCAGGGAACATCCAGAGGTCAACCAGTACGTCTATACGTACGAGAAGGCATATCCTGACTCCCAGGAGGATATAGTAAGTAATCTTTCATTTTTACGGAATTTTTAATTTTACTAATATATATGTTAAAATGTTAATTAATAATTTTTTTCCTATCCAATTAGGCAAGGGTGAGGGAGGCTAGTGACGAGGTGATGAGTGCTGTAGTGAGGGAGACATGGCCGGACACGCAGGAGGAAGAGATGTCCGAAGCCATTTCCCGGATCGACACTTCAGATCCGAGGGTTGGGGCGAGGATCATGGGCACAGCCTTCCCACCGCGAGAAAACAACTTCTACTGCCGGGGTCTAGGAAAGAAGGGCCAGGGGATCTTGAAGACCACTCCAGGATTTCAACGAAAGGCAGCCTCGACCAGCAGCAGGACGACTCAGCTAGAGTCGGAAGTTGAGAGACTACGGAGAGAGCAAGCCGCTCAGGCTGCTCATGCTGACGCTCAGGCTGCCGCTCATGCCGCCCAGTTCGCCGAATATAGATCCTATACTAGAGCCCTACATGCCGCCCAGCATGCCCAGCAGAAGCAGATGTACCAGTACTTCCAGGATTTAGCAGCTGCCCAGCTTCAGGGACTTCCACCTCCGCCCATGCCTGCGCCTATAGACATACCTGAGCTGCCGGAATCTCCTCACCAGCAGGCCCCAGATCCGGATATTGATTTAGATCATTTAGATTTTGTGTAGTTGATACCTTATATAGTTTTATGTGCTTATTGTTGGTTATATATATGGAATTGTTTTGGTGTATTTTGCAGCTTGCTTGGAATGGTAATTTAAAAATTTTGTGTATTTTTTTTTATACTGGAATGGAGTTATAGCCGACGAAATACGCCACAATTCGTCGGCTATAGTATTTTTATTTTTATTTTTATATAGTTTAGCCGACGAATTATGGCATGTTTCGTCGGCTAAACTCACTATAGCCGACGAAAGAGGCTCTATTTTTTAATTTTTTAATTATATACTTTAGCCGACGGAACTGAGATATTCGTCGGCTAAAGTCTTGGAGTATAGCCGACGACGTGTTGTGTCGTCGGTTTAAGTCTGGGAGTATAGCCGACGACGGTTTAAGTCGTCGGCTAAAGTCTGGGAGTATAGCCGACGAAAGATAGAGTCTGTTTCGTCGGCTTAAATTCATGAACAAAAGCCGACGACCAAATTCTTCGTCGGCTAAAGTATGGACAATAGCCGACGACGGTCTATGGGTTCGTCGGTTAAAGTCAGCGCCGAGACCCTTTCCCGACGACACTATAGCCGACGAAGCCTCGTCGGCTAAGAGTTTAGCCGACGAGTTAGTGTAACAGACCGACGAAAATAATTCGTCGGCTAAAGTACTTCTCCTGGTAGTGATTGTGAAGATTTGGTTACAGAATGAGTGACGAGTTTATAAATGATTATACACGATGAGACTATTATGCGACGCTTTCAAAATATGAAATCTCGTCGATACATGTAATTACTTTATAAAAATTATATTTAATTAGTTGTAATTTTTTCTATTATTATTTGTTGTGTCTCACTGTATCTAAATTTTTGGTTACGCCACTGATATAACACACGCACATGGAAGCATAAGAAAAAAGAAGTTTATAAACATAGGGGTGAAACCAATTGTAAATGAAAATTGTTGGTCATTTCATCAACTTTGTTATTGAATAATAAATTAATACTGTATGCATTAGAATGATTACCCTCCAATACCCCCACCCACGTACTTGTCTCTAAATGTTTGGTTTCTAGAGGTTTTAGGAGATGAACGAGACTCTCTCTCTCAACCACAAACGAGGAACAAACAAATTGAGAGAAATAAGTTGCAGACACTCGTGCATTAATTAACCACAAATCACTGTAAAAATTATAAGATTTAGAAAAATTAAATTATTCACAAGGCCAAATTAAGTCCTACTCGTCGTACGTACTATGCAATCATCTATAACCAATTTTAATAAGATTAAGATTAAACATATATAAATATTTAAGCATTTGATGGCAAGCAAGATGACCATAGAAATTAGAGAGCTTGCCTTAATCAATTGGATTGAGAGTTGCATGCGACAACCCCGGCCGTTTTTATTGTTGATTCCATGGAAATAAGTATACCACTTGTCAAAAAACCAAAATTAAACCTCAAAATTTTGGAAAACAAACAAAGAATGATAGAGGCAGAAACTTTGTGATCATTTTGGCTCAGAAAATAAAGGCACTTCATTTGTTGCAATCTCTCTTTTCACTTAATTTCTTCCCGAAAACAAGCATATCAAAGTTTCTATGTTTTGGATAAAATCTCTACCTTTTTTTTTTGATACGAAAAGATAAAATCTCTACCTTGCTTAGCTCTGTGATCATCATGTTACTTGATCCATTGCTTATTAAGCCGGGCATGTTAATTTATTTTCTGATTCATTTTCTTCATCTATCTGGAATACTCGATTGATTGGTCTAATCGATCTTTACGTGGTATATGATATTCTTGATAGGTTCTTGTTTTGTTGTCATGAAAAGGTGAAAAAGCTAGAATTAATATAACAAAACGTCGCTGCTGCAGACAGATCAATAGCTAGCTTGATCAAATGAGCAAAGAGAGTACTAGTACTGTTTTCAAGGCATGGGAGGCCACAGTTCGGAAGACGCAGGCTGCAAGAAAACGTGCAAATAGTATATTTGGACTTTCCGTGGATCACGATCACGATCATGACAACAGTGATCATGATGATCACAGTAGCGACGATAGCGATTATGGCCCCGAGGACATGATATACAATGCAGACAAGATACTTGCGAATGGAGAATACTACACCGGACAATGGTGCGAAAATTTTCCTCACGGGCAAGGCAAGTATTTGTGGACGGACGGGTGCATGTACGTAGGAGAATGGTATAAAGGAAAAACTATGGGGAAAGGCAGGTTTAGTTGGCCTTCTGGGGCTACCTATGAAGGCGACTTTAAAAGCGGCTATATGGATGGCAATGGCACATACACAGGTGCTAATGGTGACACCTATAAGGGACAGTGGGTTATGAATTTGAAGCATGGCCATGGTACCAAGAGTTATTTCAATGGAGATTGGTACGAAGGCGAATGGCGAAGAGGGTTGCAAGAAGGTCATGGCAAGTACCAGTGGAAAAATGGGAATCATTACATTGGAGAATGGAAGAATGGAGAGATATACGGGAAAGGGACATTTGTTTGGAGTAATGGGAATAGGTACGATGGGAATTGGGAAGACGGCATGCCTAAAGGAAACGGGAATTTCAAATGGCCTGATGGGAGTCTTTATGTGGGGAATTGGAATAAGGATCCGAGTGAGCAAAATGGTACTTATTATCCATCTCAATCATCTTCAGATGCCAATCTCGAATGGAATCCTCAAGACGTGTATAATATTGATTTGAAAGATAGTAAGATTTGTCCAGGAGAGAAAGTTTCGATTCTGCCATCACAGAAAAAGCTTGCAGTTTGGAGGTCATCTAAGGGCAATGGGGTAAAGCCGAGAAGGATGTCAGTGGATGGAAGGGTAAGTGTAGGGCTGGAGAGACCGTTGGATAGGATGCAAATTTGGGATGGTGATGATCCTGCTGCTGCTGCTGCTGCTGATAGAGCAGCTTCAACTGTTGGTAGATCAGATCAACTGGATGATCACGATCGCGATCTTGTTGGTCTAACTGTTGAAGAAAGGGGCCAAATGAAGGTATCCAAGACAAGTAGGAGACAAGGGGAAACCATCAGCAAAGGCCACAAAAATTATGAACTCATGCTCAATTTACAGCTTGGAATTAGGTAATTAATTAAGTTTTAATGAGTAAAAACCTATCTACTTCGTATTTATTAGTGCAATTGAGTTCATTTGCATTATATTTTGATACATACATATAATCTATATATTAATCGTTTCATGCATGCACACAGACATTCGGTTGGAAGACCAGGTCCATCTGGAACCCTTGATCTGAAGCCTTCCGCTTTCGACCCCAGAGAAAAATATTGGACAAGATTTCCTCCTGAAGGATCCAAATACACTCCACCGCACCAATCCTGTGAATTTAAATGGAAGGATTACTGTCCATTAGTCTTCAGGTAACTGGCTAGGTTATTAATTTGCTTCATTAAATAACTACTAGTTACGTACACATGTATTTTTCAAGAATGAAAGAAAATTGAAAGTGAAAATTTGCAGGACTCTGAGGAAGTTGTTCAAGGTGGATGCAGCTGACTATATGCTCTCCATCTGCGGGAACGATGCTCTTCGAGAACTCTCGTCTCCTGGTAAAAGTGGTAGCTTCTTTTACTTGACTAATGATGACCGATACATGATTAAGACAATGAAGAAAGCGGAAGTAAAAGTGAGTTCTCTCTAGCTGTTAATTTGTTCTTGATTCGTCATCATATCGGTGGCGGAGCCAGGATTTAAAGGTTAGGAGGGTCTATTTTTTTTTTTCCAACAATGAACGGTAGTGTATAAAATACCAAAGATAGATTCTATAATCCTCATTAAAGAATACTAGGGAAAGAAAAAAAATATAATAATCATAAAATGTTTGATGACCATAATGTAACACGAATGAAAAGTACTAATAGAAAATTTTTTGTTAAATTTTGAAACATATGCACTTTTGCTTAACTTGTTCATTAAGGAATTTGAGTATGAAATAAGCTATAATTTAGGCAAATAATGAAGCTAAATTTGCATGTTTATAAATCCAAGTGGGTCTAGACCCTCCTAAGTCCGCCCCTGCATCATATATATATATATAATACTATTTGCAAAAGCACTGTTGGTTCTAGCCAAATTTGTTCCATGCTGAAGGTTCTTATAAGGATGCTCTCTGCCTATTACAACCATGTTCGAGCATACGAGAACACGCTGGTCACTAAATTTTATGGTCTACACTGTGTGAGGCTAACAGGGCAACCTATTCAAAAGAAGGTATATATATTTTTTTTTAGTATTGTGAAACCTATACATATATAGCTGTTATGTTATGATATGACCCTTTGTCTTATATTGATTCAGGCAAAACCTATACATAACTGGGCAACATATTCAAAAAAACGCTACACTAAGTGATTTCTTTGTAGTTTTTACAAAACATATGATCATTTATCTTATAATGATTCAGGTGCGGTTTATCATTATGGGAAATCTTTTCTGTTCCGAATATACAATTCATCGACGCTTTGACTTGAAAGGATCTTCCCTAGGTCGAACAACAGATAAGGCTGATACAGAAATTGATGAAATGACCATACTTAAAGACCTTGATCTTAACTTTATATTTCGACTTCAGAAGTCATGGTTTCAAGAGTTCTGCAGGTGATCGAACTGGGGATCTTTTTGTTTTTTTTCTTGTCTTATTTGGCCTAATTTCTTGTCATAGAAATGAAAAAAATTGTTCCGTCATTTTTTCGTTTCATTAATTCGTTTGCCCTTCTTAATAATGATGTATACGCATATGCAGGCAAATTGATAGAGATTGCGAGTTTCTTGAACAGGAAAGAATAATGGATTATAGTCTCTTAGTTGGTCTTCATTTCAGAAATACATCAGCAGCTGGGGATCTGATTCTTCCTGGAGCTCTTACACCTACTGGTTACTAATCTCTCTCTTATCAAGTTATATATATACACAAGTGTTTGAATGTACGTTTGATCATGATATATGTATTTTCTCTCCACAGCTGAGAATGAGGGTGATGGAACTCCCAAACTTTCCCGAGCAGACATGGATCAACTTCTTTTAGATCCATCCAGGTGTGGATATTATCTATACATGTCAATACGTTAATCGATCTAGTATATAAGGAGGGAGTACGTTGGTGTTAAACAAAATTGGTATACTTATATGCGCAGATGGGCTAGTATTAAACTTGGGTTGAACATGCCAGCACGAGTGGAGAAGACTGAGAGAAAAAGTGACTCTGAATTTCAGCTTGTAGGAGACCCAACAGGAGAGTATTATGAAGTTATAATGTTTTTTGGCATCATAGACATACTTCAGGACTATGACATTAGCAAGAAACTTGAGCATGCATACAAGTCCATCCAATATGACCCAACTTCTATATCAGCAGTTGATCCTAGACAATATTCAAGACGCTTTCGCGATTTTATATATAGAGTATTCGCTGAAGACACTCCATAACCAATCTGGTCACACTAGTGACACTACTACAGGTCTCTAGTATAATGCATGATCGATCGATGTCGGATTAGACTCTGACAGCAGTGCTTTGTTCATCAGCAGCACAAAGCAAAGAGGAACGTACATTTTGTGGTTGCCATCCATACATAACCTCGATTAGTAGTATATTATTCTGTCATTGATTTCAATATTACAAGGCTAAATGTAGGTGGATTACTATTAAATGTTTCTTAAATTGTACCAACTACTGTGGGCAACAAAAACAGTATAGTAGTGTGTAATTCATATGCCATATCAAATAGAAATTGTGATTTTCCTAATCTTTTTCTTTCTTTCTGCGACTCGATCGAGAGATCTTATGAAATTAATTTCTAAATTTTTGGGGGTATATATTGTATTGAATTTTGTACAGCCAAATAGAGTTGGATCTGATATTTGTTATTTCAACTTATGTATTCCTTTGATTCCTATGATTCATACTTGATGGTATATAAAACGTTTGGCTCCTGATATCAATAATTCACAGTAGCGTTCACCTTATCAGTTAGTAATTATGAGAATTATGATCAATCATATTTTAAATATTTTTTTTGATATTATAAGTATTATTTAAAAATTAAGTGATTTTATTTTTAACTCTTAAACTTACGTATTTAACAGCGGTTGAACATGATTCTCAATATTCAATAGCAATGGTAGGGAATAGGGAAGACCGAGAAAGAATAAGGGGTTAAAATGAAAATTTTAAAATCATTTTAGTGATTGAAGAAATGGAAATTAATAGTAAATAAATAGAGAAGAGAAGAGAACAAATTGTGTTTGACCAAGAGAGGCGTGAAGAGACACAGAAGAGAAGAGGGGGGAGAGTGGAATTTGGGACGCGCGAAGAGTCAAAAGCGGAGGGAGATGGAGGGAGATGAAGCGCGGTAACAGGAAAGGAGGGTGAGGCGCGAAGCAGAGAGTGGTTGACAAGAAAAGAAGAGACGAAGCAGACGCGGGTGGTTGGCACTTGGCACTTGGTTCTCTCATCTCTTTTTTTATCTCATTTCCTTCCGCACCACATTTCCCCCATCTCTCTCTCTCTCTCTCTCAGCACCAATGGCGGCGTTGCAGTCCTCATCACTCGGTCCTCCCATTCCTCCTCAGCTGCTTCACTACTCCAATGGCTTTCGCTCCTCCCCTTTTCTCGTCGATTTCGTCGGCTACTGCAAATCAAAGAGGACCCGCCGTAAACATTTCGGAGGAGCTCTACGGTCAACCTTCCCTCATTTTGTTTCCAAAGCCGTTCTTCATCTTCCTCCACCCGATCACTCATCTCCTTCTCCTACTTCCAAGCCCCAGGTACTTTTTACGACGCCGTTTCCGATTTTATTTTTACTAGAAGCAAAGAGTTGTTTTCAACTGCTCTATTTGTGCGCAATTTAGAGGCCAACACTACTAACACTCACACATTCCCGAGGAGCTATTTTTGAGGACTGATTTTACAGGCCGGACCTTGTGTAATCTATTGCATTAGTTCTTAGGGAAGCCGCGTGTGTGAGACTATCTGTCTTTGGAGAACCGGGTGTTGATGGAGGAGTTTTATACGAGCTGGGCATACCGGCTGAATCATCTGATTTTGTGGAAGGTACATTTTTTCGGAGGGAGATGGAATGACCTGGTTGCGGGTCATTTAGAGGAACAAAGGAGTCTAGTCCACATTATCAGCCTTATTTGGTTAAGAACCTGAACTAGGAGTTAGAGCGACAAACCTGAACCCTCAACTTCGTCAGTAACACCCCGAGTTACAACTGCTTTTCAATCTAAAACTATAGGGGAAATGATCAATGGTGATTGCTATGATATCAACTTGTAAACCGGATTGCTTGTTAGATCAGGGGACGCCTTATATTTTTCTTCTTTATATGGTACATAGTAATCAAAGCATTTTTCCTCATAAAAACAAACATTCTTGTTTTTTGACTGCTATAATATGTGATGATCATGAATAACAGACACAAGATGGCATGACATGATACTATGTTATTTTAATCAAACATGAACACAACCCATCATCAAATTTTAAATTTTTCAACAAAGGATAACATAATTCAAGGATTTTTTTTGCTTAGTTATTTGTAATTTTTTTTTTAGTGTTTTTTATTTTACATTATTTGTTGTTGGAAGATATAAAAGTAGATTAGCATTTGTTAGAGACTCAATACATTTGTGGCAAAGGAACTGCAGAATCTTGGATTGCTGAGGCATGGTTCCCCTTTACTTCAATTATATTCCACCATTGGGCTTTGGTGTTCTTGTTTGTGTCTTCATAGATTTCTTATCCAATACCTGTTATTTCTTAGTGTTTTCCTAAAACCTGTACAGAAACTTGGAGTTTCTATTGCCTTTTCTTTATTTATTTATTAATTTTCCCTTTTTTTGTTTAAGGTTTACTTGTCATGCATTTGAATGAGGTATATTCTCAATCAGTTATCCGTAGAGATCTGATTCCATGTTCAACAGGTTGCGGACTTGAAAGAAATAATATCAGAAAGAGGAGCTTGTGGAGTCGGATTCATTGCCAATTTGGACAACAAAGCATCTCATGACATTGTTAAGGATGCTCTTACAGCTCTTGGCTGCATGGAACATCGTGGTGGCTGTGGAGCAGATAATGACTCTGGTGATGGTTCAGGATTGATGAGTTCAATCCCATGGGATCTGTTTAACAATTGGGCTGACAAGCAAGGGATTGCATCATTTGACAAGTTACACACTGGTGTTGGAATGGTTTTCCTCCCCAAAGAGGACAACCTTATGAAAGAAGCCAAAAAAGGTGATTGTTGTCAATTACATTAATATTTTTTTTTTTTTGAAACAAGTCAATTACATTATATACAATAACTTCCTTTTTTTTTTTTTTTTGAAAGGATGAATGATCTTATTTAATTTTGCATGAAGTTTGTGTGAATTGTGCACCTGTCCTGACAATAATTTTTACCTGATAGTGAGTATAAGAAAAGGAATCTCAAACAATAATCTTATTTCTGATTTGTCCATATTATGGGATTATTTATTATTTGATAAGAATCGTCATTGTCAAAATGCGAAGAGAATGCCCACACAAAGTAACCCAAGTCAACACCCAAATCCACAATCAAGAAGAAACAGGAATTATATCTAGAATGTTGAACAAAATAAAAAAAATGTCCAAACAGACGGTAAAAGTTAGTTCTATCCAGAACAAAATCCAGTTTTTCTTTTTCCACAAAATCCAGTTTTTCTTTTTCCACAAAATCCAGTTTTTCTTTTTCCATAAAGTTAGTTCTATCCATAACAGACAATCCACTCTTGGGCCAAAATTCACACTGAAAATAGTGGTTACCTCTAAGTTGAAGAACTTTTCACCAAGAGGAACCAACAACGGCTAGAATGTGAAGCACTAGCACGTCACGTGTAAGGACTTCCTTGGGTTTTATGTATTTAGCTTCTCATGGATCCTCCCATCCAGGTAAAGGTTGGCACTTTTGGTAGCACCAACCTTCTAAATCTAACAACTTGTCCTTGATAGTGTTGTCAGTATGTTCCCGTCCTTTTTGTTTATACAGCAATTAGTGAGTTTGGTAATCTATCAGCTTCAAAGATGGCTGATTCAGCGTCTTGACAGCATTTTATATTTGCTCTCTGGCCTCACATTGGGTAAGCATGATGTGTGATGTGCGATATGTTTCCAGATTGTTTTGCTTGCTTTAGTAGGCATTGAAACAAACGTTTGTTCTCATGTTTAAGCAAGAGAGGTACAATTCAAAAACTATAACCTGTATAATGTTCTGTCAGTCTGGAAGGTAGCTGTAGTCTGACGTTACAGACATTATTAGGGTGTTTTGTCTGCAACTTTCTAATTGTGTTTGATTATCTTTGTGTTGTCTTTCCACTTTTGTTGTATCATTCTCTGTGATCAATAAATTTTTTATCCTTTAAAGAGAAATAAAGAAAAGAAGCATAGCAAGAGCGGTAAGAAACAAACAAACTATCGTAACCTGCAGTTTATTCCACCACATAGAGTAGGCTTATATCAAAGCTGACTTGAGGGTTGATGGTAGTTTTCAAATTTGATTTAAAGACCTGTCTTTTTTTTATTTTTTTTATTTTCATAAAACTTTTTTTTTGTTTGCGCCATAATTCTTGCATTGCTCAAATGACCTTAGAATGTTAGACAAGGAAAATGGTTACCATAAGAAATATTTATGTTATAAGATTTTTGTTCTTATTTATTAGGAAAAATTTATAATTATTCTCCTGTTTTTTTGTTTTCTCGGATGCCTCTCTCTTTGTGAAATGTGGACCTAGTTATCCACATCTATGGTTTCATTCAACTATCTACCTAGTCTAGCTTCACCTTTCGACTATCTTTCTGTTTAAACATTGCTTCGTTTAGTCAGTTGTTAGTGAGCAATTTTTTTTTTCAACAGTGTGTGGTTTGACTGTAATTTTTTGTTTACTTTGTTTCTGTTTCTTTGTTTAGCTATTGTAAATATTTTCAAACAAGAAGGTCTTGAAGTGCTTGGATGGAGACCTGTTCCCGTGAATACAGCTATAGTTGGTTTCAATGCAAAAGAAACAATGCCCAGCATTCAACAGGTATTCGTCAAAGTTGTTAAAGAGGAAAAAGTTGAGGACATTGAGCGAGAACTGTACATCTGCCGGAAGTTGATCGAAAGAGCAGCAATCTCAGAAAGTTGGGGCAGTGATCTTTATTTCTGTTCTTTGTCCAATCAAACAATAGTTTACAAAGGAATGCTACGCTCAGAAGCTCTTGGTTTATTTTATTCTGACCTCCAAAGTGATCTCTATAAATCTTCTTTCGCCATCTATCATCGAAGGTATAGCACAAATACCACTCCCAGATGGCCCCTTGCACAACCAATGAGGTTACTTGGTCACAACGGAGAGATCAATACCATACAGGTTTATATTTATAACTTCAAAACTCATTTGAGATTCTACGGTTTAAGTTGTTGTATGAGTTGCACTTGCCTCATTCTAAGATGCACCACATTTCTATTTCAGGGGAACTTGAACTGGATGCAATCACGTGAATCCTCACTGAAGTCGCCTGTATGGCATGGTCGTGAAAATGAAATTCGTCCATATGGAAATCCAAAGGGTTCAGACTCTGCGAATCTTGACAGTGCAGCAGAAGTATGAGCTAAGCAATATATCTGATTATCAATTACAATATACTTCAAAGAGTTCTGTTTGTATAATGACTCATTGGAAATAAATCAGTAAAGATATAAAACTAACAACCAATTCCTAAAGGACTTTTAAGCTGCCTTCCTATTTATTTTTTATTTTTGAAATTTATTTTCGTGATGTGGATCCACTATTTCTATTGCATTACATACCTTGCCGTCATAACCAATGTTATTACTCTTTTCAAAAGAAAAAAACCGATGTTATTACCTATAGCTTTCGTAATGTTTATTTTGGTATTACTTGAATAATATATAAGTGCAACTTGTTGGTTTATTTTTACAGAAATTCTAGCATTGTGAGTGTTATAATTTGTTGTAATATCTCATTGCCAATTTTAACTCTACATATTTGTTTGACATTGGAAGATGAAACCAAATTTAAGTTGTTTCAAATCAATTATGGACATTTAAAAGAGCCACATTTTAAATCTTTTGCGTTGTGTTGCTGTGTTTTACAATCATGCCTTTATTCCTGGACACAACAATCTCACATTCCTACTGAAGCTCCTATATTGTCTCGGTTATTAATAAATGAACCATTATTATTGTTCATAGTAAATTAAACTGCTTTTAAGTTAAATATTCCCTTCACAATGGTTTATTTATTTATTTTTTCTTCATTTTGTAGTTCTTACTAAGAAGTGGCCGCACTGCTGAGGAGGCTCTGATGATTCTTGTCCCTGAGGGATACAAAAATCACCCAACTTTGATGATTAACTATCCAGAGGTACACTAAGATGATGCTTCACCATTCTGTTTAAAGTATAAAGGGTGTTTTACATGCATTGTACTATCATAGTTTGTGTCTTCTCTCCTGATGCATAGCTGATGTGTTCGAGTGACATTTTATTGATAAGAGGCATTTATTCATAGCCATCTAAGTGTCTTTGGTTTTTCTAATCGCCTCCAGCATTTAGTTGCAAATGGATTTGTATCAGAGTTACACAGGGAAATGAAACAGTTACATATCCCTAGGGTTGAATTTTACATCTTTTATTATTATTATTATTATTATTATTAATAATTAGATTATTATTATTTTTTTTGAATCTCATGGCTCAGATATTAGGTCCAGCTCCCAGGTTATGAGCTGAGCATAAAATTGGGGAGCTACATGCTGAACTAGTAACAGCGAGTCAGTGACTCTATGTCATAAAAAACAACACAGATGTCTTTTTTTTTGGATAAATGGGGGCCAAAGACCCAAACAAAGAAACAAACAAAGAACTAAGAAACACAACACAGATGTCCTTTGTGTCCTTAAGATCTTGTTAATTTTAGAACTATCCTTTTAATGCCCCAGTGTATCCATTCAGGCCATTCTTATGTGTTGACTATAGAAAACCTTCATTATGACTAAAGCAACTGGTTGTATTAGTTTCGTTGTTGACTCATTAAATTCTATGCTAGTGATGTAGTCATATACAATTAGTTTTCGTAGTTTTCACTGTCAATTACATGTTTTTTCCCCTTGTTCAGCACTTCTTTTTTTGTTTGGTATTCTAGTTAGATACTATTAAAAGCTAGAATTAAATTCAGTTTACCCCCCTAATCTTTGGTGTCAAAATCAGTTCAGTCCTGCAACTTTTTTAAAATCAGTTCGCCCCTTCAACTTTCGTAAACACATCAGTTTGGTCCAATTTTTGAATTCATCTCAAAATATGACGTCACCAAACTGACCAGGGACCCATTTTCACCAAACTGAAGGGTAAAATAGTCAATTTGAGAAGATATTATTAAAGAAAATTAAAAAAAATACATTTATTCGGCAAAAAAAAATGGTCCTAACAACAAAACAAAATCAACCACAAAATAGGTCTGTAACATCAAAAATGATGGAATGATCATATGTAGCTTTTATTTCCTTTTATTTCCTTTTATTTTAAGTTCCAATTAATCTGAAAAAAAAAAAAATAAGGGCATTTTAGACATTTTGTTAAAAATGGGTCCCCTTGTCAGTTTGCTGATGTCATATTTTAAGGGGAATTCAAAAATTGGACAAAACTGATCTGTTTACGAAAGTTGAAGGGGCGAACTGATTTAAAAAAAAGTTGCAGGACTGAATGATCTTGACACCAAAGATTAGGGGGGTAAACTGAATTTAATTCTAAAAGCTATATAAATTTTTTCTATTTGCTTTGTCTAGCCGATAAATGTTGTTATTTTAGGATTTTTAATCAGTAGTGGCATCTGAGAATACAGAAACATGACAATATTTTTCTACTCTCAATTCTGTATCTTGACAGAATTCTTGTATTTAGAATTCTTGTATAAACATACGTAACTCTTTGTTTTCATTTAGGTGGTTGATTTTTATGATTATTACAAGGGTCAGATGGAGGCTTGGGATGGACCTGCTTTATTGTTATTCAGGTACAGCTTGAAATAAACTCTCTTTAGTAAAGGCGTAGAAAAAATCATTTCATTTTTTATTTTATTTCTCATACTTTTAAACTAGTAGTTGTGGCACAGTTACGTATCTTTTTGATAATCTAAATTATCCTATTGTTGGATTTCCTTTGATCCTTCTAAATTGTGCATTTGGCTGAGAAGATGCTTGCAAATTCCGCATCAGAAATGTTAAGCCTTGCCTTGATAATTTATAATGCAAAAGTCTTTTTTTTTTTCCCAAATATTTTTATAGTTTATTTATTTATTTTATAATATACAGCTTTTTTCTGTTTGTTGGTAATATAAACTATGTGGTACAGTGATGGAAAAACAGTTGGGGCATGTCTTGATCGTAATGGACTTCGGCCTGCTAGATATTGGCGGACATCTGATAATGTTGTTTATGTAGCATCTGAGGTTTGTTCCTTTTTTTAATTATTCTGTTTGCTTGAACCTCTTTGAAGTGTTCAATGAGTTGCTAGCTTTTGGGTCACAAAGTTGGCTCATGCCAGTGTGCCACTGGATTGAGAATAACTTTGGCCTTTGGAGTGATATATTTGTTATTTAAAATGGATGGTTTTTTTTCCTTATCCAGAAAAGAGAACAAATAATTGTTAAATCAATTTCTAGTCATTGATCATTAATGATTTCTAAAGGCGGTCACTAATAGTAGTAGTCAGACAGTGAGTTTAAAAATCTGAAGTACAGAAAAAAACAATTTCATTTGAACTGAAAGACGACGAGTTCGTGGATTTGTTTTGGGCAGAGCTGATTCTGGTGTTGCCCTAGGTGTGTTCTTTCAGATACAAAGAAAGTCTCTTTTTTTTTTTTTTTTTTTTTTTTTTTCACACAGGAGTGGGATCAGATTCATTTGATCTTACATGAACTGGCATAGAGCCATATCATTTCTTAGTTGTGCAGGAGCAAGTCTGGGCACGGAAATATCGTAAGGCAAATAAAATAAACCTGAGGAAGAACCTAAAGAAGAAACAATTAAAAATTCTACGAAGAAGTGAAAGAACCTGCCACAACAAATTGTTCTGTTGCTGGTGCTCGCCCCCTTTCTTCAGCAAGTGCTCCTGTGGCTGAGTGCTTTGCTTTGAAGGTTGGGCTAGCTGCTGCTAAAAGATTTGGCTACAATAACTTTTTTGCTGAAGGCGACTCTTCTCTCATCATAAACTGCATTGTACCTGTGGAAGTCCCTTGGAGACTCAAATCTCTAGTTTGTGAAATTTTGGAGCTTTCTCGAAGCTTCAGTTGCATCAGCTTCTCCCATGTGATTAGAGAAGCCAATTTTCTGGCTGACGCTCTGGCTGTTTTGGGTCACCGTCTTCCCAACACCAAAATCTGTTGAACTCCATTCCTCCTCAAGCTGCTGATGCGCTTCATTTCGACTCTCTTCAGCTTGGATGTATGAGAGGGTTTCTTTTTTCTTTTTTGGTTACAAATAGACCTAAAAGGCCGAAACAGAAAGGAAGAAAAGAATACTAAATAATTGAGAGAGTTTCTGTTAAAGTTGTTTTCCTTTTCTCCTAAAAAAAATAAAAAATAAACAAATTGTTTTGCTACTTACCAAGAAAATAAAACAAGTTTGGAGCAATACAAAATTTAATCATGGGATGGTATGATAGCAGCAAATGGATGTCTAAAGAAGCACATCCACACACTTAAAAATATTTGAGTAAACTGCTAGTCGATTTCTTTCTCCAGTTATACATAAGAAAAGAGATTTTAATTTCCGCTGCTGTGTGCATAATATGTTGGATGTGATTAAGTATGCCGATGTGCTTTATCTGTTACAGGTTGGGGTTCTTCCTGTGGATGATTCAAAAGTTACAATGAAAGGTCGTCTAGGTCCTGGAATGATGATATCTGTTGACTTACTAAGTGGTCAGGTTTGTTAAATACTTTTTGTTTTTTTTTTCTCCTCTCTTTTAATATGTCTATTTCTGCTATATTATTGTTGCTTAAATATGTTTGTGATGCACTT
Source organism: Fragaria nilgerrensis (assembly GCA_010134655.1). Taxonomy (NCBI): domain Eukaryota; kingdom Viridiplantae; phylum Streptophyta; class Magnoliopsida; order Rosales; family Rosaceae; genus Fragaria; species Fragaria nilgerrensis. The sequence goes on from CM020982.1 coordinate 24,492,711, forward strand.
CTAAATCACTTCCGAGGATCGCAGTACAAGTAACCAACAACTTTGGCTCTCTTTATAGATAAGTTTGCATGACTATATTTTGATTTATCATGCTGTTGTTATTAGATGGGTTACACACACACACACACAATCCTTATCAGGTCCAAATATCCTTATTTATTCAAAAGGTATGGATTTTGCCAATATAACCACTTTTCGTTCATATTTTTTTATCATAGCCAACTAGTATCTAGATATATATGACATGATCATCTCTGCAAAATTTCAGCTAAATTGGGGATCGTTAAGGTATCAAAACTATATGATTACAATGAGCGAACCAAATCTGTTCAACCCGAACCGTTCGTGTAATTCACAGTTTTGAATACCTTAATGATTATCAATTTGGCTGAAATTTCGTAGAGATGATCTACTCATATATACCTAACAGATGAACGGTTGAGATGAGAAAATATGATCGAAAAGTAGGTCAATTAAGGAAATCCGTACCTTTTGAATAAATGAGGAGGTTTGTATCTGAAAAGGCCTGACACACACACACACACACATCAATGGTTTGAGAATGTTTTTCTAGAAGATTGTTTTCAATAGCAAAGCATCATTGCTCATTGACAATTTTTTTTCTGGAGAAAATACAGTAAACTCTCAGTTACTCAGATTTGGGTACACTTTAAGAATACAGAACCCGTCATTTTCATCGTTTACATGTGCGACTAGATTCTTATGTGGCATTGAAACCAGAAGGAGTTAGTAGGTACATGAGATAAATGGCAGAGCAGATGCTAGGTTAAATCATAAATTTTTTGTGCATATCCCGGCTGACATCAGATGTTATGTGGAATAGGCATCTTTTGTATGTTGTTGTAAGTTAGTGATGGGTAATGGGTAGAGGACGAGACTTCAGTACAAAAAACTAGTTTGGAGATGATGTGTTGCCGGTGGTGCGTTAATGTAGCACCTATTGAAGAGAATTAAGTGGTTAGATGCAGAGAAGGAAACTAGTATGTGAGAGGAGAAGGGGAACTTAGGAAGTAACGAGCAATATACCTGGTCAGTGGTGATCATACATCATGTATTGGGAAAGCACCTGCCATTTTTCTCCCACCTCTTTCCAGATTTGGAATTTGGAGGCACCCCAAGGCAAAGGTGGCTTATCTGGAGGGTCAATACTTGCAATGGGATACAAGGGAAATGCTTTATGTCTGTTCTTCCATAAACCGTTGCATACTTATTAAGTATGGTGGAGACTACGGATACAAAAGAGAATGCTAAGTGCTTAGAATTATATTGAGCGTTCAGTTCAAGGCTGGTAAGGGTAGAAATGCTGAAACTTTGTGGAGGTGTTTGTTTTGGAATTATATTGATGGAGTTTAGTAGGAATATATCTGAGATTTTCTGGTGGTTGTTTACTTGTTATGGAAGAATTTTGGTCAAGAGTAAAATTTTGGGGTGCTTTCTGTGGGTCTTATTTCTGCTGATGCTACTGAGGGTTTCTCTCTCAAGTAACCTTTTCAATTTGCTAGCTGTGGTGGAGTGAGTTCTGTTTGGTTCGTTATTAGTCTAATGTATTTGGGTTATTTTGTTTGCGTTTGATGTGTATTGCTTACCACAATTGTACTTTTTCTTGAAAAGAAATAAAATTTGTTTCTTTTAAGAAAGATCATTTACATTTTCAACTTTAGAAGTGCTTGAAAGATCATTTACATTTTCAACTCTAGAAGTGCTTGACTGAACGTTTTAAATATTCCAATCATTTCTTTCAAATTTTTAGTGCCAATGGATGTGTTCATTAAAAGAAATAGCAAGTGAGAACTAGATTTTGAATTGCATAATTCTTGTGCTTAAATCTGAGTGTTTCACATACTTGGTCACGAGAATACAGATGCTGAAGATATTTACTCTTCTCAGCTTTCTTCCAAAATATATTTTATCTAAGACTCTTACTTTGAGCTTTAGAACTCATTATTCAGAGTTGGCTGCTTTAAATCTAATTTTAACTCTTGAGCATTTCAAATTGCAGGTTTATGAGAATACAGAAGTTAAGAAGCGAGTAGCTTTGTCAAATCCATATGGAACATGGGTGCAGGAAAACATGCGGACCTTGAAGGCTGTGAACTTCCTTTCATCCACAATTGCGGACAATGATGCAATACTGAGACGGCAACAGTGAGTGTTCTATTTCATTGGCAATAATGATCCATAGTTTCTGACATTCTACAATAGTAAAACTAAGGTTGAATTGGTGATTACAGTGATACAATGAGAATAAACTTTCATGGTATTGGCTGTTATTTGGGTTCTCTAAATACAAAAAAATAAGATTCCTTAATTTTTTTTTGTCAATTGTGCATAGAGGTGTAGCTGTGTTAGAGATCTTTAGGAGAGAGTACGGTTCTAGTCATCTGTATGGGTGCTGGTCTTGTGGCTCCTGTGCTCTGGTCGATTTCCAAGACAAGAAATCTTAATTTTTTGATTTATCTGAGGTTATTTGTGGAGGTTCAAAATCTTAACCATTCTTGTTAGGAATGTGCTTAAATAATATTTGTTACATTAACAAAAAGCAATTGCATCATCTCTCTCTCAAATAAGGACAAGTTTCCCTTACAAATAGGAGATGTAAACCTTTCATAAAATAATAGCTGTAAAGTGAAAAAAATTCAATAAGAAAAAAACAAAAGTCAATTGTTATGTGTGAAGCAACAAGTAGCAATAGTGCAGAGATATTCATGGAGCAGACCATCTACTGTACAGTTTTTTTTTTCTTTTTTTTCCTTAGATTGTGTGGCAGATGTTGGCTATGGTTTCTGTTTTGATTCTCAATAAATGGTGTTATGATTGGGGATTTACCTTAAATGGCACCCAAAGATAAAGGAGCACAGTTGTTTCTTTGGACCTTGTATAGAAATGACGCTTTGTGTTAGAAAGACCATACTGCCTCTTAGGGTCAGGTTACTGAAAGGTTTGTTCTGTTTTTCTATAGACCAAAAGAAGACAATTTCCCTAACTGCAGATGAAAATGTCTCGCTTTGTGGAATTTCTCTTATTATGACTGTCAAAATCAAGATAATGGGGTCTGTAAATGTACTTAAGCTTTTTGCTTTTCACATATGTGCAAGAAACAATACTGAGGAAACGATACACAGGAAAATACGATCACTTTAGCTTTGTTGAGTTCACCTTTTGTCATGGTTTGGAACTGCTTTATATAGTTCACCATTTGTGTCATGGTCTTGAGACACAAATTCTGATCATATATTAAGTCTGATCTATTTCCACTGGAAAAGTAATTGCATATGTAATGTCACATTTGGGCATTGGAACTTGTTTATTATCTGTCGAAACGCAAATTTGAGCATATATCAAGTCTGATCTATTTCCACAGGAAAATTAAAATTTGTATATATAATTTCACGTGTGGGCATTGGAACCTCTGAGAAAATAATTATAGTTTTGGAACTGTTAAGAACAAAAGCTTTTAGTTAATAGAATTGGATTCTGGAAAGTGGAGAGAGAAACCTAAGTAAATAATATTGCATTATGCAATGGAAAATTAATTTCTCTGTATTGTATCTGTTGATATTACTGGGTTGCTTGATTTCACTAGGTTTATTTGACTGTCATATCCATTGTTTTATAATGGCCAAGAGTTTACTTTGTGATGGTTAAATAATCACTTCCTTGAGTTGGCTTATATATTTTGTACTTCATGGGAGCAGGGCATTTGGCTACTCGAGTGAGGATGTCCAAATGGTTATTGAGACAATGGCTTCACAAGGGAAGGAGCCTACATTTTGCATGGGCGATGACATTCCATTGGCAATTTTATCCCAGAGACCACATATGCTATATGACTATTTCAAGCAACGATTTGCGCAGGTCAGTTAATTTGCTTACATGTTTATTTGATTTTGGAATCTGGCTGCCTATCTTATCTCTGCTAACAATACTGCCTTTTATATCTGAACCGTTTTTTTTTTAATATAGATTCTGAATGTAGTGTTCTGAATGAGTAGTACAGGGTCAGTCTTTCATAAGCGTGGGAATTTTAAATAATAGTTACTGTTAAAGAAATGCACATAGGTTTATATGAGTTATTAAATTTAAGCAGAGTAGGACTTGCAAATCAGATTAGGATTTATACTGTTAGCGGTACTTACCGTCATTAGGTTTTTCTACTTTAGCATTGTATTGTATTCCCTTCTTTTCTGTTTAACATTATCAAGCACCTCTGGGCCTGTTTTGGTATAAGAATACAGTTATATGGATGCAGTTACTTTTTCTGTTCTGTTCAGTATGTCCTCTAGCTAACCTTGGGAGAATTATATTATTAGCATTTGAATACCTAAGTAATTTGGCTGACTTCCTAGCAATATTTGTGTTTTCTGGAGCAATAGTCAACTAAATAGATATGCTGTCTGTTACGTTGTTTGACTACACATGTTAGGCCTGTTTTATTTATAATATGAACCAAATTTTGTCCCACATCCTAGTAACCTAGAGTTTGAAAATCATGGTAAAATCGTAAATCAACATAATTATTAGAAATTAGTACTCACAGGCACACTGGAATAGAGCTATCTTGTATATTGCAGCCCAAGACATATCTAAACAACAGTGAGTCTGCTTGATGTTATGATCTGATAAAGTTGTGTATTTGTGTTCAGGTTACGAATCCAGCCATTGATCCTCTAAGAGAAGGGTTAGTTATGTCTCTTGAAGTCAACATTGGAAAGCGTCGAAATATTTTAGAGGTTGGACCTGAAAATGCATCGCAGGTTTGTTAAATCCTCTCTGTAGTTATACATTAATTGCAAGCATAATGTTGAAGTAATTATTACAGATATTTCCCTCTTTTTTTTTTTTTTTTCTTGGATGTAGATATTGATAAGTGAATTTCTTTGTTATGTATTGGACCAGGTTATCCTGTCCAGTCCTGTGCTCAATGAAGGAGAACTTGAGTCATTGCTTAATGATGCTCAACTAAAACCCCATGTTTTACCTACATTTTTCGATATTCATAAAGGGGTTGATGGTTCTTTGGAAAAAGCCCTGTATAGGCTTTGTGAAGCTGCGGATGATGCTGTTCAAAATGGTTGCCAATTGCTTGTTCTGTCTGATCGATCTGATGAGTTGGTAAGGATCCAATTTAGGTTCACTGTATACTAATGCAAAAGTTGTTCTTTACTTCTTTATTCAATATATGCATGATCTATCCTACACAATGGGAGTAATTTCATTTTATGATTTGTAATATTTTCGTATAGGAGAATATATGTCAGACTCCTGAATGATGATTGCACTAAGGCCTTTTTTGTCATTTTTGTACTTTCCTTTTGTGGAAGTCTGTTCAATTAATTTTTTCTTACTCTTTTTTTTTTTTTGATTTATTATTATTACTATAACTGTTAAATTATTTGTACTTTTTTTATTTTATATTTTAGTATTAATGTGAAAGACGTTGTTGTAATACTGGAATTGTTTTCTCTAAATATGCACCAAGGGGTACGTATGGCTTTCTCTATTTTGTAAAACATTGCTAGGTAGAATAGGTTGCTCATGTGTGAAGATTCTACTATATATATGATTCCTTTATGTGCCATTAGCTTTTTTCTTCATTATCCGATTGGCATTCCTCTCTATAGATATTTAAGCTTTCAATGATTCTGTGGTAATTGCCCTTTTACTTCAGGAAGCTACTTGTCCTGCAATTCCGATTCTTCTTGCCGTTGGTGCTGTTCATCAGCATCTTATTCAAAATGGGTTGAGAATGTCAGCTTCTATAATAGTGGATACTGCTCAGTGCTTTAGCACTCATCAATTTGCCTGCTTGATTGGATACGGTGCAAGGTCAGTTCTCCTTCACCTGAAATCTTTGTGGCTGGCTTCTGTAATGTTTATGCTTGTTTCATTGTCTGGATATATGGTTTTCTGTTGGATGTTCGAATCCGTAATCAGATAATGATTTGACAGCGAAGTTACATGAGCATTTTTATCAGGCGTGTAATACTAGTTATTCTGAACTCTCGTCTTTGTCATTTAATTGTGAATATAGATCTTTGCAGAAAAAAAAGCTTAGTCATATATTTTCCTCCTTAATAGTTCTTTCTATTATTTGGTGCACATTACATATTGCATACTGTGCACCAATTATAATTGTAGGGACTGTTTTCAGCATCTTATTTCCTACTCTTTCATATTCAAATGATGAATGAACAAGGATTTACTTATTTTTTTTTTATTAATTATTTTTTATTGTTTTCTTTAAATCATAAATTATACTTACATTAAAAGACAACAGGTATAATTCAGTTATAATGGATTTTACCATAAAACTGATCTTTGTCAAACAATTACAAATACAGCTCGACATGAGATAGACTAGGTGCCTGCATTTTCATCAGCTCTCCATCAAATATGCATTTGTTCACTCTCTTTTATTAACCTTGGGTGGGTATATATGTTGATTATCATTGATTGAATTGTATGCAAAAATTTTCAGTACATTGGTCTGTTGTTGATGAACTTTTAAGCTTCTTTTATATGTTTTAGAAGTTAACTTATAGGTGGGATTCAAAATTTTGAGTATATTTGACTCCAATTAGTTCTGGGTTTAAATACCTTAAATCGTCCTAGTGGTCGTACAAAGCAAGGCAGAGTTTGGGTTGCGGAGGTGAACTGCATTATTTCATTTCCAAGTAGAATGAAATTTCAAGAGCTTGAAGAATAGTACAACTAGTGGGTGTTCACATCTAAAGAAAGATAGTACAACTAGTTCTCTTTCAACTCAAATTTGGTGAACATTTTTCAGTGACTCTAGTTTAAGTTGGGTTGATCCAAATTGGTGCTGTGAGTTATAAAGTGTCCGTTTAAGTATTTCAGCAGGGGTGAAAGGCAATTATATGGTGTTGCAAAATATTGGCTGTCTTTTGGGTAAATTTGGCAGGCAAAATATATATTCCAAAGTTGCAGATGCCCAGATGTAATCAAACAAATGCTTTCCTATAAATGATCCATCTCATTGCCATTCACATTATCATATGGTTGTATTCCTGTCCACCCGCACAGTCACTTATCTCTTTCCTTTCCTCCAAATTATCCGAATCTTTTTGTTTGGTGACGCATTACATGATAAGCTTAGCTGTAGGATTTCTACATTTCTAAAGGGTGTCTATTTTTTATATCATGGTCAGATTTCTTGCTCTTGTCATCTACCTTATGATGTGGATTTCTTTTCTATCATTAGTACATTGATTTGCTTTATACCTGAATATTACCAAATCTTTTCAAACAAAGTCTTGTTGTGATCTGAAGTTCACCTGTACATTACGCATTCTGATTTTTTCTCAGTGGTGTGTGTCCATACTTGGCACTGGAGACATGTCGGCAGTGGCGTTTGAGTAATAAAACGGTTAATCTAATGCGGAACGGAAAGATGCCTACTGTAACGATTGAACAGGCTCAAAAGAACTTCTGCAAGGTCAGTTCAATTGTACTTGAAATAAATTGCGTGAGGTGTGTGTGTGTGTGTGTATATATATATATATTTTCTTCTTCAAGTGAAGCCAATTTTTTGTATTTTTATTGAATTTCGAATCTTTTGTTGCAACTTTGCTTATTCGCATATTAATTTCCTACGTTTTCAGCATATGTAAGAATGTTGGATAAACCAGGGCCTAACCATACATGGTTACCTAGAGCTGACCAGAGCCAATAAGGAGAGGATATGTTCCTCTAAGCACTTTTATTCTTAATGTTCTTTTAATACCTGACAGAAACGAGTTTAACTTATCGTCAAATACCTTTCCCAAATTCAAGTCTCCCCTTCTCTTTCAAACTGTACAGCCTTTTGTATGCACTCTGTAAAATTCAGAGGAAGCTTAAATGAGAGATGTAGATCATCTCCAAAAAAAAAAAAATCTCGTTTGAAATGCTAAAGAAAGAGCCTGAGCCCAAGCCAGAATCAAACCTAAATAAAGCCTCCATCCTTTTGATCTGTTAGTAAAAGCAGGTTCTTAGGTTGAAACCATAAAAGTTGAGAGATACAACCAAACCTGGAGAAGGAATCGATAGCCGAGAGTTTTGGAAGCAATTGCTTAATCACCAACAACAATCAATCAATATGGAGATGTTGTGGCTGTTAAAGATGAGATTCTAAATTTCAGAAAAAAAAAAATATAGATGAGTATTTTGTAGTACTTATCAATTTCAAAATCATCCTCTTTATTATTGCTTTCTTTCCATCAGGTTTTAAATCATCTTCTTCAGTTGCTTTCTTTCCATCAGATTTCAAAGGGCTAGAACTTGTATCTGTAGCAGACGAGTCCTTCATGTGCCTCTCTCTCTCTCTCTCTCTCTCTCTCTCTCTCTCTCTCTCTCTCTCTCTCTTCTTTTGGCTATGTAAGAATGTTTCCAATAACTTTTGCAACCATACTATTACTTATGTTGGAGAATTTATTTGATTTTTTTACTTATTATCTCCCTATCTTGTTCTACAATGTGCACATTATTCAACAGCTGAGCCACAGCTCAAGTACATTGATGATTATAAAGCTCTTGTAGAAATGTGGTTTATGACTGGAGCCAAACCTCATTCTTGTTTTCTGAACATAGTTTTATCAATATTCTTGTTTTAGGACGATAATTAATTGCTTGTTCTTGTTTCAGGATGATAATTAATTGCTTGTTCTTGATTTTAAGCTGATAAACTGGTTCTTGCTATGTCAGGCTGTTAGGGCTGGTCTTCTCAAAATTCTTTCCAAAATGGGTATCTCGTTGCTTTCAAGGTAAATTTATGATTGACTATTTTCAGTAGTGTTATCTTATGGTATGAAATTAGTTTGATTTCTTTTTCCCTTTTAATTGTAGTTTTGTTCTTTACATCTTGAATTGTTGTCAGTTGTGTTACCGTAGGTTTCGTCATCAGCGTCATTGGCTATTTCTTAAATCCTTTAATACCTCTATTCTGTTTATAGTTATTGCGGTGCACAGATTTTTGAGATTTATGGATTGGGAAAGGGGGTTGTTGATCTTGCATTTTGTGGGAGTATATCAAGTATCGGTGGATTAACTTTTGATGAGGTAAGAATCATTGAAAACATAATATGGTTGCATATTAAATGACAATAAGATCATGCATTCATTTGTATAGGTAAGAATTTTCTACTAGTGTACACAAACACTGTACATGTATTTTTCTGTAAATTGTCCATACTTGTGTTGGACAAATTTGCTTCATATCACGGCTGTTACTTATCGCCTAATCTTGAATTTTACTTTAGTTGGTTAAATAATAGTATAACAGAACCAGGAAAATGAAAGGAGATCCAAGTTTATGTAAACAGGCTTAAATACCAAAATTACCGCCACCAAGCTGGCAATTCAGTGAAATATATTGGACCAGGAAACCTATATATTTTTTCAAAATGAAAGAACATCCAACCCTCGTCTTCCGTTGTCAAATCATTTGAGAACCAGGAGACCTGTTTAGTTGAGCAGCTATATGTTCATCTTCTGTTGCAGGTTATGTTCTCGTCATCAATAATCTTTCAGTGAAATTCATACGGGCTCTTACTGTAAACTTCAATTAGTAACGAACTTCTGATTTACAAAATTGACGAGGATTGGTGTTACATTTGATCCAGCTGAATATAAAGAGTGCATGGTTACTGAATATGACTATGCAGCCAATCTTAGGATATTATGAGCATACTTTCACAACTATATTGTATTCACATTGTCATACTCTTCTTACTCAGTGGTTTTGCATTTTGTATTTTTCTTTTCTAATAGCTGGCAAGGGAGACTTTGTCCTTCTGGGTGAAGGCTTTCTCTGAGGATACAGCTAAACGACTGGAAAATTTTGGATTTATACAATTCAGACCAGGAGGTAGCAATTATGTTGAATGTGTTTAGTTCTTTAAGTGCTTCTACCTCAACATTGTGTCCTAACTTCTCTTAGTCAATCATTTGAAAAGTTGTGTGATTAAACGGGGTAAATTTTCAGAAAGCATGGCAACCTTTAGCGAATAACATGTTATCTTTAGTATTGTCAATCACAAACTAGTTAGATCTCTGAAAAGTATATACCAGCATAATACACTTTAGAACTAGTTACATGAAAGTCTTTTGGTTGGATCAAATTTTTATCCGCCTCAAAAGCACTGAAGGCTACTTCATATTTATTTATGTTAAGGGGAGTATCATGGAAACAACCCAGAGATGTCAAAGCTGCTACACAAAGCTGTCCGCCAGAAGAATGAAAGTGCCTTTTCTGTTTATCAGCAGCATTTAGCTAACCGGCCTGTGAATGTGAGTCCTTTTTGTTGAAAAACTTACTATTAAACAAAAAACAACACATATGGGACTAGATGTCCTCTGACGATGCTTGCTAGAAGACGGAGACTACAACTCAAGATAAGATGGAAACCTTTCAGCATTGTGATATCATTTGATATTGACTATACATTGTTATTTAATGTTAGGTTCTTCGTGATCTCATTGAGTTCAAAAGCGACCGTGCTCCTATTCCTGTTGGAAAGGTTGAACCTGCTGTATCCATTGTTCAACGATTCTGCACTGGTGGGATGTCACTTGGAGCTATTTCCAGAGAAACTCATGAGGCTATAGCCATTGCAATGAACAGAATAGGTGGAAAGTCCAATTCTGGAGAAGGTGGTGAGGTAAAGTGTCTAGCTTTGACAGTTATCTTTTATTATGTGATTTTGGACTAGCAGTTCATTGTTTTAATGTGTATTCATTCTTCAGGATCCAATTCGCTGGAAACCACTAGCAGATGTTGTTGATGGGTACTCACCGACCCTTCCACATCTGAAAGGTCTTCAAAATGGAGATACTGCTACAAGTGCTATCAAGCAGGTCACCTTTTTGACCTTAACTCTGACACAAAATGAGATCCCATAATGCATCAGTATACGCAAATTCATCATGTCAGCATCTTTATATAGCATTACTTTATCGCAGTATATGGCAAACCATCATCCCTTCCTCAGTTCAATATAAGGAAATTACTAAAAGATGAAACTGAAAGTATCTATCAATGTTATTAGGGTTTGCTTCTTATCTTCATCTTTCAGTCTTATTAGGGTATGCATTGCGTAGATAATGGTTAGTGAAACAGATCATCATGCATTTCTTATGTGCTATTATTGCAATAGGGCTACACTTTCTCACATTTTGCATAATTGTTTTTTCAAACAACTTCAGGTTGCTTCAGGACGTTTTGGAGTCACTCCAACGTTCTTGGTCAATGCTGATCAGCTGGAAATCAAAATTGCACAAGGGGCAAAGCCTGGTGAAGGTGGACAACTGCCTGGTAAAAAAGTTAGTGCATACATTGCGAGGTTGAGAAACTCAAAACCTGGGGTTCCACTTATATCTCCACCTCCACACCATGACATTTATTCTATAGAGGATCTTGCCCAATTGATCTATGACCTTCATCAGGTAAATGCATCATGCAAATTGGTTGGATTTAACTTTTTATTTAGATGTTCCAAGACTTCTGATAAGATATCAATTTTTGCTGAATAAATAGGTGAACCCTAAAGCTAAGGTATCAGTGAAACTTGTGGCTGAAGCTGGAATAGGCACTGTTGCTTCTGGGGTTGCAAAGGGTAATGCTGATGTCATACAGGTACTTCTCAGGGACTTGTGGTGTACTGAGTGTGTTGCTCTTTGAAAAAAGAAAAAAGAATCTTAATCTATATGTACTTGTCACAACTTGCATATGCTATCTTCTAATAGCCTTTTGGTAAAAATTAAGAAAAATTTACTTGAAGCTATCATTGATTACTTTCGTTTTCCAAATATCATCTTTTTTTTCTTCTTCAAAAGAAGACAGAAAATAGTTCTAAAAAAAAACAAGACCTTCCGCTGTATCTGTATTTTCACTTTCTCTACTTGGTTATAAGTACTATAGTATGTGGTCATGTAATATTTATCTGATCTCATGTGATTTAGTTGTATCACTACCTTTAGTGTAACAATGTTGTTGGTTTTACATGATATACTGATGGTATTTTTTGTTGGTCTAACTACTGACGGTATATTTCGCATTTGCAAAATGATCCATAATAAACCTATAGATTAAGAAGGTTTGGCCAGAGTTCCCTTTTTCCCTATTAACTTTGATCAGAAAGCTGTCTTTTTTTTTTGTTGCTTGCTTGTTTCCTTTTAATGAACTTAGTTTGACCACTAGTATTCCTTCATTTTCTCTTTGATAAATATGGGATTGAATCAAGAGCTTGTTTGAGTATTTGCTTGAAAGCATCACTTACATTGCTTTCTCAATTGTGAGAGTACTTGCACATATGCTTTATCATCAGATTGGAGAGGCACTGAGGGAGACAACTCTATTTATCATTTTGTCTTTTTCTGAGACGAAAAAAAATAAAGAATCTTTTTACACTGTAGATATCAGGGCATGATGGTGGAACTGGTGCCAGTCCTATAAGTTCCATTAAGCATGCTGGTGGACCCTGGGAACTTGGACTCACAGAGACACACCAGGTGATTCAATAAAACTAAATTGATGGCTGCTCTTATATTGATGCTTTTGTATCAAGATCTAATTATGTAATATTTCAATTTTTTACAGACACTCATAGAAAATGGACTTAGAGAACGAGTCATTCTTAGAGTTGATGGTGGCTTTAAAAGCGGAGTTGATGTCCTAATGGCTGCAACTATGGGTGCTGATGAGTACGGGTTTGGTTCTGTGGCAATGATTGCTACAGGTTGTGTTATGGCCCGCATTTGCCATACGAATAACTGCCCTGTTGGTGTAGCCAGCCAGGTACCAGAACTACTTATTTGATGAGAGTAAAGCGATATACTTCCTGAACTCTTACAAACTTGCTCTATTGCATGACATGGCACGCATGTCGCTTGCCATTTAGTTTTGTGCTACGTATGAAAAATGCATGGGGTGAGAGTGCATGTGGGGAGAAACATGGCAAGCAACATCAGCAGCTACATCATGTGATAAAGTTCTAATCTTGTGAATATATTGGGGTATTTTCTGTTGTCTTTATTATTCCATGTTTCTTTCTTTCTAATGGAGATGGGGTTTGCATTTGTTATTTCATTTTCCCTTTTTTAGAGAGAGGAACTTCGTGCTCGATTTCCTGGGGTGCCTGGTGACCTTGTCAACTTTTTTTTATATGTTGCCGAGGAGGTAAAAACTTTTATTCACTTTTCATTTTAGGATGAGTGCTTTCTTGTTCAGTTTAATTTTTTCTTTATAGTGTATGTTGCACTTTTAAAACATCCCTATGGTTAAACCTGTCAAGGTTTATTCTTATGTTCCTCTTCCTAATTATTATCTTTTCCAGGTTAGAGGCATGTTGGCACAGTTAGGATATGAGAAGTTAGATGATATAATTGGACGGACAGATTTGTTTAGACCACGAGATATATCTCTAGTGAAAACGCAGCATCTTGATCTCGGTTATATTCTATCAGTATGTTATTGAATAATTTGCTTCTGTTTGTATTTAATATTCTTGACCATGTATTTCCTTTTGGTATAACTTCTACTTTTGATTCCAGAATGTCGGGTTACCAAAATGGACCAGTACCATGATCAGGAATCAGGATGTTCACACTAATGGTCCTGTTCTGGATGATATATTGCTAGCAGATCCAGAGGTAACACTTGCTATTAGTTCTTTTCTTATGTAGCTAAGTAAACATGGTATTTACTTTTTATCAATCTCTTGTTTCAACTTCTCTAAACAAAAGGCTTGTAGGCACTATGATAGGATGGGATTTTAATATAGCTTTCTGTGGATGATTGAAGTGCTAGATGGTCCATTCCCCTAGTTACGGAAGAAAAAGAATGATTATTCTTTGATCTAATGCACAGATAGCTATTATAATGTACATGCATATCCATCTTTTTATGGGCATGATTATATGTGTTAGAAGTGTAATTATAAAAAATGATTCTTGTACTTTAGTTAATAGATAACTGGAAGGTACCTGTTGGAATGTGTTAAAAAAGGTCAGTGACATGAAACCTTTTCAGAGCTTTGGCTTTTCTGAGTTACAACTTCTCCTACCAAATGGATACTTTCTTATTAAGAAAAATACCTTCATTGCACTTGAATATAGATTCCCAGTAATTTCATAGCTAGTTTTCTCTACTAATTCATACTTGGAGATTTAAGAGTCTTTTCACAAAAGTTCAAACATTTTCTGGTACACCATTTCTTGCTTAAGAAAGTTTTTGGGAGACATTTTCCAAACAAACCTTGCACATGTATCAATGCCTCGATCTATTGTTATAGTTTTCCTAGACCTTTCTGCATTTATCTGGCCTGGTTTGTGAGATTTAGTATGCAATTGAATTGCTGTAGTTAAGAGCATTAGTTTATCGTGTTTCTCTTTCAGAAAAGGTAGAAATTCGACCCTGTAATTTTCTGAGACATTGAGAGGAAAAGCTCAAGAACCAAACTTTCCAGAAACTAGTCCACTCCTTAAACTATTAGCTTGTATTTTTATTATATTCGTGATTGCTTTGGCTGGCGTTGCACATGTGTTAATTTCATTTCTTGAATTAGTTTTCTATGATTTTGCAGTATCACTCATTTGATGTATGTCATGATGGTAGTCTCCCATTAGTATAGACTATACAACAGACATGTTTGCTATTTTTATGTGGTGGGGAAATTATTAATCCCTTACTTAGTTATTTCAAACATGGTGTCGTTATTGTAGTTAAGTGTCACAAAAAGTTACAATCTGCATGTAAATTTTGGAATCAGAAAAGAACAGAAAGAAGGGATATTAGGCCAGATGAGATTTCTAAAGGAAATTTTTATCTTAGACTTTGAAGATCCACGAGAGCTCCCAACACATCCATACCAATATTTATTGATCTTGATGAGAAATTGTACGATGTAGTTACTCTTCCCTTGTGGTTTTAATTTCCCTTCTAGTTAGAAACCCATCTGCTTGTATTAAATCCATTTCATCATGATTAATTCGTCCATGGAGACATGAGTGAAATTACTTTATCTGAATAAGCTTAGTAATATTGGCTACAAAATGAATATGATAGAATGGGTTTCAAGGATTCAGCATGAATTTGGATCTATTATTAAAGACATGGATGAACTGATCTTGATTTGAAAGGTGCATTGGTTTGTTCCAACAAATCACTATGATGTTGTTTTAATCTTTAGGACGTATCCCATGCCTTTAGTCCTTTCCAAAATCAATTGATCTTGGTTTTCATGGAAGATTAAATGTTTGCTTACGTTTGCAATAAGGGGTCCACACACAGTAAAAAAGTTTTAAACAGTATTTTGGATTTTTTCTTATGACTTTTTCTTTATGCAATAAGAACAGAACAAGCATGTCTGGGGTTGTTTTTAATTTTTTTATTTTTTATATCAAGATTTACTGTTAAGTAGCTGTTAGCCTGTTAAGTTTGCTGACGTGGAAGCCACATGTCAAAATATTGGTAAGGCTAGGGTGTGTTAATTCATCTCATGCATCAACTTTTTTTTTTTATCACTTTAGGACTCATTTACCACTTTAAAGACAAAATTTACCACTTGAGAACTAATGTAGTAATAACTAAATTTTTTACAACTTTAAGGACTCATGTTACAACTTTGAGGACTCATTTTACAAATTTAGGATAAAGTTGATGCATCAACACATTGTAGAATTTTCCCATCAAGATTAGATGGAGACAGGATAAGTGACAGGGAATATGGGGACAGAAGATTTCCTTCCTGGAATTATTAACTTTGCGATTTTAGCATTTTTTATGTTTTTGTACAGATATCAGAAGCAATTGAGAATGAAAAAATGGTTCAGAAGACCATAAAGATATACAATGTGGATCGTGCTGTTTGTGGGCGTATAGCAGGGGTGGTTGCAAAAAAGTACGGTGACACTGGTTTTGCTGGGCAGCTGAACATAACGTAAGATCTGGCTATGTCATTACATATAGAGATATCATCAGTATCTTCCCGGAAAATCTGTTTATTTGGATGCAAGCTAATTCAGTTGTTTTCATGGTTTTCAGCTTTACAGGGAGCGCTGGGCAATCATTTGGGTGCTTCTTGACTCCTGGGATGAACATTCGACTTGTTGGAGAGGCAAATGATTATGTGGGAAAGGTATCTTTTTTAAATTAAATCCTCAGATATATTATTTGAGGTTCAGCTAGCTGGAGACTTGATCATCTCTTATTTAAGTCGGTGAAAAAGAAAATTCAGGCACAAATACATCAACTGCTAGAGTTTTTGGTGTTAACTGGACACTGGCCTATAAGTTGGTTATCACTTTGATACTTGCTAGTCTATTGTTCAGTAAGACTCGTTGAATTGGCTGCATCATCTTCGGAACCATATATATAAATATTCTTTTTGTATCATAAAAGTTCTAATTTTAGATATATAATATTGAGTTGTATCAGGTTCACTTGGTTTTATTTCTTACTCTACTGGCACCCATTTTTCTCAAGCGCTATATTTGAGCAGCTATTGCGTAAGCACAATCAGTTTTGCCACATCAATCTATGTTTGAGAAGTTATTGCATGATTCATTGAGTTTTGCTTGCAACAGTCTGATATATGCAAAACAATATTTTGCTAGAGTATTTCTGGGGGAGAATTGGTTGTCAGTCCAGCAGAGAATACAGGATTTTGCCCTGAGGATGCAACTATTGTAGGGAATACCTGCTTGTATGGTGCCACAGGGGGTCAAATCTTTGTTAGAGGGAAAGCTGGAGAGCGATTTGCTGTAAGAAACTCTCTTGCGCAAGCAGTGGTGGAAGGCACTGGAGACCACTGTTGTGAATACATGACTGGTGGCTGTGTAGTTGTACTTGGAAAGTGAGCATCTATTTTTACATAGCATCTAGTGACACGAAAATATGAAAGTAAAGAGTTAATTCTTAAGGTACTCCTTTGTTTGACTTGACAGAGTGGGTAGAAATGTTGCTGCTGGAATGACTGGAGGTCTGGCATACTTTCTTGATGAGGACGATTCTTTCATCCCCAAGGTCCTCTTTGATGCTTATTTCTATTCCTCATGCTATCCTGCTTAACATCCTATTCTTTGTTATTGTTCGAAATGTGTACAAGTGTTCTGTAGATCATTTCTTTTCCATGCAGTTCTTCATTAAGGCCTTTGCATTTTTCTTCATACTTTTATATTGCTTAAATGTATAATGTTACGTTTCTTTGTTGTTCTATTTCATCTCGTGCTCCCAAAGTCCAACTATATTACTGCTATATCCATAACAAATGTACAAAACTCATATCTCGAAAGCTCATTCTGTTTAGACAGGTTCTTGAATTTAGGTGTTGAATTTAGGACAGAGAATATCTGGGTGGGTTTTGGATTTTCCTAAAAGTTTTAACATTATTAGTTTATAAAATCAATGTGCGTATACTTCTTTTGAAGGGATCATTTGTAAGATGAAAGTTGAGTGTCCTGTTGACTCCGTAATGTCATAAAATTCATGATAGCATGGTGCAAAACAATGATTATAACTTCTATAGTTTGTTGTATTTGCATTCCAATTTATTTAAAAACCTCTGCCTTCACATTATATTGTTAAAACTGTGAACAGGTAAATAGAGAGATCGTGAAGATCCAAAGAGTGAATGCTCCTGTGGGGCAGATGCAGCTAAAGAGCCTTATTGAAGCCCATGTTGTAAGTGCAAGGAATTAATGCTTTTATAATTTTTCACTAGTCCCTAAGATTGATGGCCTTGCAAGTTTGTCATTTTAGAATCTTGATTTTTAGTGAGGTCAATGTCAACAATACCAATACTCAAAATACTCTACTTAATTCACTGATTTCATGGTGAAGGAAAAAACTGGTAGCGGCAAGGGCTCTGTTATTCTGAAAGAGTGGGACAAGTACTTGCCACTCTTCTGGCAGCTGGTTCCCCCGAGTGAAGAAGACACTCCTGAGGCGTGTGCAGACTATGAGAAATCAGCTGCTGATGAAGTGACTTTGCAGTCTGCTTAGAGTAATGTTGGTACAGTGATTTGAGTTAGATAGGAAATCTGAAAACTCCAACTCACCATGTATATATCATGAAAGAAACATAATCGTTACATTGGAAGACCCTGTGCTAATTACTGGGATATGGGAGAGGGCCTCAGCAGAGTTGGTCACCTTTGTAGAAGAGGAACACCATGCGCCCCCCCCCCCCCCCCCCCCCCGAAGACTAGTGCATTTGTATAGGCGAGTGATTGTGGCCTAAATTGCAAATTCAAGCTTGTTCATCATGTCCATTCCAAAGAAAGCTTGATGTTGAAAATTCAATTCAGGCATGGTGTAATTATTATCAACCTTGGTTGATTTCTAGTAACGGAAGGAAGTTAACAAATTTGGTGAAAAATTACCTAATTCAAAGTTTTGTGCCTTTTTTCTTATATAAGATGATCAAATGAAGATCTTCAAATGAAGCAAGCTTTTGTAGAAAATCTTTAAATAAAGCAAAATTTTGTTATATACTCGTAAAAAAATTTAAAATATATAAAGGTAGAATGTAGTAATTTATTCATTTATTACTTCATAAATTTTGTTTTGGTAAATGTTAATAGTAATATATTTCTTATTAACTTTTTTACCTATTTTGATTGTCAATACATAAAGAACAATCAATTTATAGATACATTTCTTAATATAATTGATTTGTCATTATTATGAGAATTTTGGGGGGTGTTGTTTAATGATAAAATTTAACTAATTTAAATGATAATTAACTAAACTTCAAATTTTTCAAATTTCAAGGGGGGTTCGGACTCCTTCGGGCCTAATAATAGCTCTGCCCCTGGTAAGAAGCATAGTACTGGGAAGAGGTACCTAAAGTTTTCGGAACCATCTTTGGATATTGTGAATGTCGGGATTGCTTTGGCTCATAACAAGGGGAAGCTGATTATTTCTCCCCAAAAAAAGAAGAAGCTAGGACGTCCGTTTGGAAGCAAAAATTGTTCTAGGGAAGAGCTAGCAGCGGCGGTTCAACCGAAATAGTGGAAGAGCCACAAGAAAACTAACCCCTTTGGTAACAAGGGGAGCAAAGAAGCACCTAGTTTTGATGAGGGTGTTATCAAAAATCCTGCTGAGATGAGTGACAAGGCAGATGTTGAGATGGTCACTTCGACTAGTGAGTTAAGGAAGGAAACTGATGGCTCAGAGGCTCCGGGAGATATGGTGGGAGTGACGGCTGAAAAGAGTAGTGTTCTTGTAAGACACCTGGTGCTCGTTTGTTTGACAGTATTAGGTGGTATTGCCTTATATAAGAGCTGTTAGAATGTTTGTCCCATGTTTGGTGGGAAGCGATGCAAATATTAATGGTCCTAGCTAACACCGTTTTCTCTTTTCAACCTCCTTAAGGGTGCTATTCTGGGTACTCATCTTTGGTGTCTCAAGATAACACCACCTTTCTCTCGTAAGTCTCATTCTCCATTCTCTTATTTACACACTCTCTCAGCTCTATCTTCTTCTTTCTCTCTCACATCTTGCTTGTCCATCACAAGATTTCAGTGGCCAGTGGATCTTTGTTCTTTGGGTACTGTGTGTATCTAATCTGGGAGATACCCACTATCAAATTCAACCAGTAGTGGGTTCACAAGATTTTGTTGGATTTGATTCATCCAAAGTTTGGGTATTGACAATAATTGATGGGCAAGCAGAAATTTGCCGACTTTGATCGATCTAGATCTGAGTATAGCATGCATATGATGAACAAGGACGAAGAGGTACGCGGGTTTCGAATGAAGTTACAAGTTATGGTCTTAATTTTGTTGTAAAATGTGGTGGTGTTGGAATTTAGTCAATTTACAGAAGTGAATTAGAAATTGAGGTATTGTGGTTCACTCCCACGAGTCCAGGACAATATTAAGATTTAAGGAGGTCTAGAATACTCCTGCATAACAAACGTGCACCTAAAGTTTTCAATGACGTAAGTATGATTGATGGTGCAGTTTTAGAAAGCTATTGATTTTATTAGCATGTGCTCGTAAACCGTCGATTAAACGGTGTTGTAGAAAAAGTTACGGGTTAGCAAAGAGCAAAGGGTGATTTGATAATTTTCTAACCTAGCTCATATTCTAGAAGAACTCAGACTCTTAGTTCATGTTAGCAAAGATGAAGGCAAGTCACCGACTTCACTACCGCCTT
The DNA here is from genome assembly GCA_010134655.1 of Fragaria nilgerrensis. Classification (NCBI taxonomy): domain Eukaryota; kingdom Viridiplantae; phylum Streptophyta; class Magnoliopsida; order Rosales; family Rosaceae; genus Fragaria; species Fragaria nilgerrensis. The sequence continues at coordinate 24,512,890 of CM020982.1, forward strand.
CACCCGAACCAACCTTCTTCTGTCTTCTTTAACATATAGAACCAAATATCTCTTCATTCCACCTTAGTTTAAGAAAATCCCTCACATACTTGTATATGATAAGGAACACACTACATCTCATCAGAATCCTATCCTATTGAAAACCAATTTTATGGAAGCTGCATAGGTAACATCCTCTTCAGAGTCAATTCCCGTCAGTCAACTTCGAGGGTTAGAAACAGCACCTTCTGTTGTTTATTCGATCATGCCTTCTTCATGAAATTTACTTGTGATTCTGGTTCTAATTGTATTTGCCTGTCCAATTTCCTTTCAAATTCAGTTTCTCCTTGCAATGGGTTGTGTTCCTATACCGATCATGACTCGAATTCATGAAGTATACTCTTTATGCTTGAACCAATATCCAGATATTTATTGATCGGTAAGTATTGACTTGTCTCATGCAATTTCACCTTTTCTTTGTTCATTCTCCATTTTACTGTTTTGAGTTCAATTGTCTTGTGAACCATGCTTGATATCTGAACCCAATCTACTTCAGAATCTTATTTGTTGTCTCTAGTGGAGTGAGTATTCCTATACAGTTGATGTCATTGATAAAGTTCTTGCTTCTGACCTTGTCAACATGTTTATGCAAATTACCTAAAATATTGTCCTCTACTTCGGTTTGTGTTGATCCCATTTCCAATTATACATCCAAAGGATTGTACTTGAACTTATTTCAAGTCATTCGGACTTGAAATGAATATCTAATGAGAGCTTTCAATTGAATTCTTGTTCCAGAAATTTTAAGAAAAAACTGGCAGATCAGTCTCTTCATGTCCAACTTTCCCTTCTCAAGCTCCGTTTTTCTTGAAATTTTAGCATGTTATACCTTAATGTTCCAACTCTAAATCTGGAAAGTTTCATGGTCATTGGTTGAGAATTGAATCCTGTATGATTTTCCAACTCCCAACAGTTTCTCTCATTCTAATCTCTGTCCTTGTTCAATTCATTATAAACTATCCAGTGAGTTCCCAGAAGTACCAGGTTGCACCTTAGTCGTTTCAACCTCACTCTTAACTCTAACTCTTGATATGAAACCTACTCTATATGAGTAAATTGAAATGTTAGACATGGGAAGTGTTTGTACAGCAAATGGATACGAGTTTGATAATCTGCGATATATGTCATTTTAGGACTTTGGGCAAATTGTAGACTGCTATCAATGAAGAACCAGTATTGGAGTATCATGTACATTGATATCTTGTCGTTGCTAAACAATTGAGGTAGGGAGGCTTCATCCTGGTTAGTGTTTTATACACTGCTTTATGATTTGAAAATGAACTATGATTTAAAGTTTGAGTTTATGAGATGACTTGAGAGTGAGCGGGGCATAGAGACTTCCTTGGGTTTCGATCCCCTAAACCTCCAGAGAGACTGTACGGACTGGAGGACGTCTGATATCCTTTGAGGTGTGGCGTCGCTCCTAGGCGGTATGGCGTAAATGGACACTCTCGCTACTCTTCACCAATTGTTGAAGACAAAGATCTTCGGTGAAGAGGTAGTTGGCTAAAGGTAGACCGGTCATCAGGTTTGGATTTTTACCTGGGTACTCTCGGATTTTCAGTTGGTTTTACATTGGAAAATCTTATTTCAGTTTATTTAGTTTTTACTCAATTGGCGCCTATTATTGTTATTTGGTTTTCAACCCTAGCTTGGGTGATGTTTGAGTAGCGAGGACGAAAGCTCACCCCTACTATAGTTGGCCTTGCAGGTACTGTGCACGAGGGTTGACGAGGATACGGGACTAAGCTCGGTGTGGTGTTTTCACCTTAAAACTTGTTGGTTTATTTGCACTCACATATTCAATCTCTTATGTTCTAATTGTTATTGTTTCATTAAGGTGAATGTTTGGTTGTAATGATGTTCATCTTTACTTTACCCCTTCCCTTTATATTTATTTGGTCTAAACTAAATATTTTGAGACCAATTTGAGTTTCATGATTCTTCTTCTCCATTGCTCTAAGATGATGATCCCACCATTTTGTTTATTAACAAGGGTCATTATGATTTGCTGATCAAATTCTGATTCACCGAAGTAGTTATGTTCATAAATTACTCTTGATAATGTTTTGTTATCTCATCATGTTAACTACAAGGACAAAATGTTCAATTTCACCTCACCTTAAACTCTACGTCTTCTGCCAACTCCTACTATTTCTAAAGTTTTGTTTTAGGGTTTCTTTAGGACATGAGTTAAGCTTTAGGACATGAGTTAAGCTTCTTAGCTTATGTTCCTAAAGGTTCGCGGCATTGTAACGTATCTGATTTGGAGAGGTACAAATTGGGGCGGTACAATTCTGCCTCAAACTGTTGAAGGGAGTGCGTTTGGCACTCCAAATCTTGAAAAGATTTAATCTCTGTTTATGTCCATGTAACTAATTTTTTTCATGGAAGCTTGATTTTTTTCCTTCAAAACCTAGTGTACTTGTAAAATAAAAGTGCTTAGGACTTCATGGTTTATGTTTTATCTAGTATAGTATTTGCAATTTTGCAAGACGATGTTTTATGACAACCTCATTGGGGTACGTCGTCTTTGTATTGCTTGCTCTAATTTAAATGGAATGACATTTTGATACAAAAAAAAAATGTTCTATACGTTATATGGAAAATTAAAATTTTGCAATGTTTACCCTGCATTATTTCTCACATTTAACACTGAAATTTGAAGTTTTTTTTTTTGGAGTCAAATACTGAAACTTTTATTGCACTAGTCTTCACCTCTTCCTTAGCAGGATTTATCTTCTCACTAGCATCTGAAACTTGAAAACTTGTGCCTGTCCTCTCTGCTACGCCCATAAACGAGGCCTGCCTCAAGTACCTGAATTCTTGTGCACACTGTTTCCCAACAACCTTCGAGGTCTGAGTTTTTCCTATCAGACGGAACATACTTCCACACTTTTCTCCTTTCATTAGGACCATGCAACCACGTGATACTTTCATAATTCCCCCTGCTAAAGAAACCTTGTAGCCTTTGGAGTCTAACTGGCTCAGTGATATTAAATTTCTCCATAACTTTGGGACATACACCACATCACCCAAAGACTGAACTGCTCCATCAAACATTTTGATCTTCATCATTCCAACACCCATGACACGACGCCTTGTGCCATCACCCCAAGTCACAAATCCCTAGACTTCTTGGAACATATCAAAATATTCTCTTCTGGGGCAAATATGATTAGAGGAACTAGTATCTAATATCCAATGACGTTGAGAACAAGTGTATTTACCTTTGGAGACCAAGAAATTCTCCAAAATCATCAGAAGTCTTTGCTATACCAGTCATGGAGCAATCTGAGCCCTTATCATCCTTCTCTTTCAACAACAGACAATCTGGCCTTATGTGTCCCTACTCCTTGCACTTGTAGCATTGCTTGCCCTTTCCTCTGCCCCTGGATTTAGACCTGCTATGTTCACTAGACCCTCTAGCAGTTGACCTTCCCCTTTGATTCTGACCATGAGCAACAAAGACGGAACTCTGGGAATCATCGGCTTTCCTCCGCTTCTCGTGAGACAAGAGAGTCGATTCCACCTCCTCCATCTTCAATGTGTCCTTACCATACAAGATTGTAGTGATGATATTCTCATACGAAACAGGAAGCGAGGTAAGAAGTAGAAGGGCTTGATCTTCTTCCTCAATCTTTACATCAACTTTTGTTAGTTGATCAATCAATCCGTTGAACATGTTCATGTGCTCCATGAGACTCGCACCTTCGCCCATCTTGAGCTTGTAGAGATCTCGCTTTAGATTCAACTTCAGCTTCTCCAATTTTTCCCAAAGCTCCAGTGTCGAATCTACATCATTAACATTATTGATAATATTGTCAGCAATATAAAGCCTAATAGTGCTAACACATCTGGCCTCCAACTCCTCCCAATCTTCATTTGATATCTTCTCCAGCTTTCCATCCTTTCCCTTCAACAGTTTTGCAAGACCTTGTTGAGCTAGGATGTCCTTCACCCTCCTTTGCCATAGAGTGAAATTTCCTTTTCCAATGAACTACTCCACCTTGAAATGTGAGATGCGTACATTAGAACTTGCCATGACAAACAACCCATGACCGAAGTGCCGAGACTATGATACCACTGTTGGGAAATTGATTCCCAGCCACACAAGTGCTAGAAATTAGATGGAAAGAATAAATAAACAAGCCAAGAAGAACACAAGATTTAACGAGGTTCGGCCAATATCCTTGCCTACGTCCTCGGAGAGTATCACCTTCACTAATGAAAGAATTACACAAGTATAAGATTACACCACTCAAGTTTATACCCAACCCAAGCCCTTGTATCCAAAAGGACACCCCTTGTACACCCTCTCTCAACCTAGAAGATTACTCTACCCCAAGGTCTCGTTTGGTTCACGGATTGGAAATGTTAGGAAGGGAAAGTTGTTCGTTTCCTTTGTTTAGCACACCTAAGAAAGGAAAGACTTTACTGCAATATGGAAAAATAGATGGGAAATTGGATCCTCCCACATAACATGAGATTCAATCTTCCTCATACTTTCCCAACATTAATTACACATTAATTGCATCTTTTAAATATTATTTGAATACATGTTATCCAAATTATCCACAAAATTTTTGAATCTTGAGTATTTTATATTTTAATACTGAGTATATAATTGGTAAATTAATGTTACTTGTTTTCCTATCCATGCATAAACCAAACATTAGAAAAGAAAATAAAATACATTTTCTAGTTACTTTCCTGTTGTTCCCAAACACCTCGTAGGGAAACTAGTGGGAAAGTTACTTTCCTATTTACATAGGAAAGATCAAGAAACCAATTTCCTTTCCATCAACCAAACGAGGCCCAAGAGTTATTCGCACTCTTGAACACAACTCGATCTATCTTCTATACACGAAGACCCTCAAAGTTGTTCTCTTCTCTCCTTGCTTGCTTTAACATAAGCTTCACCTTTTTATAGTCTTTGATAGAAGTCTCTAGAGTTACTCTATTAATGCTCATTCATGACCATGATCAAACCTTCCATCTTCCCCATCATCTCCATGTAACTCCCTAGGAAGACTAAGAGTTATATCATGAATTTAATCCCATACATTTATTCTCATGTAACTATGCATCAATTCCATGCATAACTTATCACCATGAATGCACAAACCAATAACTCTTTGCATTCATGCCATGCATAATATCTGTAACAGCCCGGCCCAGTCCATTGAGATATTGTTCGCTTTGGGCCCAACGACCCTCACGGTTTTGCACTTAGGGTTTCACCCCAAAACGCGTCTCAATGTAAAGTGCTAGCTCTGCACATATAAGCATAGCAACCTATCTCCCCCAAGTGATGTGGGACGGATGCACCTACTAGCTTGCTTAGTTAGGTCATCACAATCCACCCACCTTAGGGCCCGACGTCCACGTCGGCACACGTCCGGCCGAGGACAGGCTCTGATACCAAATGTAACAGCCCGGCCTAGTCCATTGAGATATTGTCCGCTTTGGGCCCAACGACCCTCACGGTTTTGCTCTTTGGGTTTCACCCCAAAACGCGTCTCAATGTAAAGTGCTAGCTCTGCACATATAAGCATAGCAACCTATCTCCCTCGGGCGATGTGGGACAGATGCACCTACTAGCTTGCCTGCCTAGTTAGGTCATCACAATACATTATTCCTGGGTGAAACTAAGCATAGCAACCTATCTCCCCCGGGCGATGTGGGATGGATGCACCTACTAGCTTGCCTGCCTAGTTACATTTGGTATCAGAGCCTGTCCCCGGCCGGAAGTGTGTCGACGCGGACGTCGGGCCCTAAGGTGGGTGGATTGTGATGACCTAACTAGGCAAGCAAGCTAGTAGGTGCATCTGTCCCACATCGCCCGGGGGAGATAGGTTGCTATACTTATATGTGCAGAGCTAACACCTTACATTGAGACGCGTTTTGAGGTGAAACCCTAAGAGCAAAACCATAAGGGTTGTTGGGCCCAAAGCGGACAATATCTCAATGGACTGGGCTGTTACATTTGGTATCAGAGCCTTTCCCTGGCCGGAAGTGTGCTGTCGCGGATGTCGGGCCTTAAGGTGGGTGGATTGTGATGACCTAACTAGGCAAGCAAGCTAGTAGGTGCATCCGTCCCACATCGCCCGAGGGAGATAGGTTGCTATGCTTATATGTGCAGAGCTAGCACCTTACATCGAGACGCGTTTTGGGGTGAAACTTGAAGAGCAAAACCGTGAGGGTCGTTGGGCCCAAAGCGGACAATATGTCAATGGACTAGGCCGAGCTGCTACATTTGGTATCAGAGCTTGTCCCCGGCTGGAAGTGTGCCGACGCGGACGTCGGGCCCTAAGATGGGTGGATTGTGATGACCTAACTAGGCAAGCAAGCTAGTAGGTGCATCCATCCCACATCTCCCGGGGGAGATAGGTTGCTATGCTTATATGTGCAGAGCTGACACCTTACATCGAGACACATTTTGGGGTGAAACCTCAAGAGCAAAACAATGAGGGTCATTGGGCCCAAAGCGGATAATATCTCAATGGACTGGGTCGGGCTGTTACATTTGGTATCAGAGCCTGTCCCCGGCCGGAAGTGTGCCGACGCGGACGTCGGGCCCTAAGGTGGGTGGATTGTGGGACGGATGCACCTACTAGCTTGCTTGCCTAGTTAGGTCATCACAATCCACCCACCTTAGGGCCCGACGTCGGCGTCGGCACACTTCCGGTCGGGGACAGGATCTGATACCAAATGTAACAGCCCGGCCCAGTCCATTGAGATATTGTCCACTTTGGGCCCAACGATCCTCACGGTTTTGCTTTTGAGGTTTCACCCCAAAACGCGTCTCAATGTAAGGTGCTAGCTCTGCACATATAAGCATAGCAACATATCTCCTCCGGGCGAAGTGGGACGGATGCACCTACTAGCTTGCTTAGTTAGGTCATCAAAATCCACCCACCTTTAGGCCCGACGTCCACGTCGGCACACTTCCGGCCGGGGACAAGCTCTGATACCAAATGTAATAGCCCGGCCCAGTCCATTGAGATATTGTCCGCTTTGGGCCCAACGACCTTCACGGTTTTGCTCTTGGGGTTTCACCCCAAAACGCGTCTCCATATAGGGTGCTAGCTCTGCACATATAAGCATAGCAACCTATCTCCCCCGAGCGATGTGGGACGGATGCACCTACTAGCTTGCTTGCCTAGTTAGGTCATCACAATATCTCCACCATGGAGGGATAAACACCAAACCCAACATCCTGATTATTCGCACCATATTATTAAACCAAAACCTAAAATTGTGTTTTGTTCTAGGATATTCTATATCTTTCTAGATATTTTTTATGTGTGCATTGGCCTTATGCCAATAGGATATGTAGTTTAACTAGATCTATGTATTACTTATCCTTACCATATTTGTATTGTGTAATTCCTTATATAAAAGGCTCCTATCAATGAATAAGATATCTATCTTTCACAATTCTCTATTCTCAAATCTCTTTCACTTCATCATGTTATCATGCACTTTGTTCTAACCCTAGAGCCAATAGCCTACCATTTGTTTTCCAAACCCTAAAAAACAATTTTTTTTTTCAAACCAGAAGTTCTCGGCCCCGACGTCGTCGCTGCTTCCGACCGCCGCTTCCCGGCTGTCAACTCCGCCTTCTTTTCTGGTTTCGCCGATCAAGCTTTAGATCAAGAAATCTGAGTTTTTTCAAAGAAACTTTACGGTATGTTTTAAACCCTAAACTCTTCAAAGTTCAATAAAGTCGGGGGAGATAAAGTGTTTTCTCCCATTCTCCATCTCCATTCTATGCTTGAGATTTTGTGCATGCATGTACCCAAATCCCGGAATTTTATTCGCGGGTCAGAAGTGTGTTTGATCACTCTTGTTTCCTTGTCCAGGTTGTGTTTGATCAACCCCGACCTTTCTCCGGATTGTGTTTGATCAATCCGATGCCTTTTTCGAATTGTGTTTGATCAATTCGTGGTTTTTTCAGATTGTGTATGATCAATCCGAATGACAAACCATTAAAAACATTGTTTGTGACCTCTATCGAGTCTCATAACAGCTTGGTTTTGTATGCAAGAGCAATGTAACATTCTGCTCCTTTGAGTTTTGACGTACTCGATGCCTAAGGCGAATCTTCGCTTGGTATCTATGGAACCTTTCATTGAAAAAGATTAAACCACATGTTTTGACCCCCAGGCTAACAAGCCTAGATGCCGAGATTTCACATCTCATGCGCTCAAAGTCTTTGACGCGCCACATCGACAAAAGCCTTCAATGGCAATCTGTGCAAAAAGTAATGACCACAATGTATTGTGGAATGCACTCATGGAGCGTTTCTTGAAACGTTCATATAACTCTACTTATTGAGTTATTAATCAAGTGGATTACTTACCACCTTAATTGACTACATATTGTCGATGATCTTTTGTGGCATAATGATCCATATATAATCTTTAGCGGATTCAATCATCATCAAGTTCCCTAGGTCTTCCAAGTTGGTTTAGAATTACCAATGAGACTTGATTTTGATCATACAATTGCAAACAAGAAATGTATATACGCTAATGTGATAAACGTATTTGGGATTGTCCCCTAATGTGGGGACAACAATATGTGTCACGGTAACGGCAGAAAACGCCATGCTGATGTCTAGAAAAGAGGGGGATGTGTTGCCGGCCCTAATGGCGACACTCCCGATCTAGACACCAATTTGTCAAAATTACTTATATCAGCTCATGATATTGTAACTGTTGTGGATCTCCGAATCACTGGTTCAAGAGTTGTCGAGCTCTCATTCAAATTATGAAGGCATACAAAAAGGTACGAAAAATCAATATGAAGATAATAACGTCATCCTCATGATCACAGATTTCAAAGATTCGGATCCAGCTCTAGCTACCCCTGACTTTAACATCACCGGCTAGATCGACTTTGATTTTCTTTCCAAGCTATATGAAATATGACGTCGTATCGACGTCTTTCGTCTATTTGAGACCTCGATGTACTCACATTAGCAATAATGAATGTCTTGAGAATTTTTTCGAAGTGAAATTATTCTCCTCTTATAGTTCGTATTGATTTACAATCAAGATGTTGATACCAAAAAAAAAAGATTACAGAAAAGGAAAAAATAAATAATAAATAAAATAAATGGAAGAGTATTTGTTCATGTCATACTCCTCTGTTGGTTTTGGTTACACGCAAGTAGGTAATTGCTTTTGAGTTCAACTACAACTCTTGCAAGCAGGTGCTTGGATAAGAACAAATCAGTACGAGCACCAGAGGTTGATTGTAACTCAATCATCCTAACCAAACACTCTATATAAAGAGGCCAATACCTCCACGGTAAAAAAGAAAAAGAAAAGAGAGAAGAAGCAGAGGACGAGAGAGGAGAACCACACAGAAAAAAAACAACACCTAACAGGAAGAGGCAGCAAAGAGAATCGCAGAGGAGCAGTACCTTCTTTACAAGGTTCGGATGGCCTCTAATGCTCTCGGTTACTATTGTTCTTGATCACTCAAATCCCTTGTGAGTCGATCTGGGTACTGATCCCTATGGTTACTTTGGTTACAATGGTTCTCATGGTTACTTTGGTTACTACGGTTCTTTTTAGCTCTGGTTACTACGGTTACTATGTTCTGGATACTATGATTATCATAGCTCTCATGCTATTGTGTTCTCTGGTCCTATGGTTACTCTTGCTACTGTCGGATCCCACAAAACCTATCACACAGTCCTGTAACAACTAGCCATAACCATCTTTGTTCCATGTTAACCACCATGGCCAAAAACCTTCCCGATTCCTTGATAACCATAGCCAAACACTAAATACTCCTCCAAACTCTATGTTACCAGAACACCAACTTATCCACTGTTATATCTCCAAAATCACCAGCCAAACAAATTCCCCCAACTTCCAGAGTTCTCACACAAACACCAATTTAAGCTAAAACAATAAAAGCTCTCAAATAAAAACTCTGAGCCCTTTGTTTAGTGAGACTGCAGCACCGGTGTTCTTTGAGCAATTGAAAGAGAACCTGTTAAGATAAATACAAAGATTGGGGGAGAAAAGTCCAAGCGGTGGAGCTCTATCTAATCTCTCCAAAAGAAGACAAAACTTCACAAACTTGACATAGCAATCAAATAAAAAAAGGTGTGATGGTCATGTCCAGTTTGAATAATGATGAACAAGACAAATTTTTGTCTTGTGTGCACAGAAAAAAAAAGAACTCACCCTCTTGGTATGTTCCCGCAATGGCACTTCCAAGTCTCAACACAAAACTCACCAAGACTAGTCAAATGCAATTTCGCTTGCCCAGTGCCACCAACAAGGAAGCAAACACAAAATTTCAGCTTTGCAATTCGTACAAATCAAAGAAGTATGGAAAGAGAAAAGTCCTCACCTGTTCTATGGGTATAAAGCCCGATTGCAAGCTCAAATCCTTCTGAGATGCGAACCCAGCCATCACCCAAATGCAATTCCATCTCGGACTCAATTTCTGACTTGAAATCCATCTATGTTTTGATTCGACAAGAAGACATTCCAAGATTTGTGTTCTTCAGGGATTTGAAAAAAAGTCAGTGTCTTTAATCAAACTTCAATGTCCCAACAAATAAAGAAGGAAAAGGTTCAGTCATTGCCGTTTGCAGTCAAATGAAGGGCCAAATCAAAAAATGAAACCTTACCCATATTTTCTTTTTGGATTCGAAGTCCTTGCAAATTGGTTTCTGTTTTCTTTGAAGCTATCTCGAAAGCTAGATGCTGAAAGCGGATGCCCAGTTCATGTATCTTACAATACTACATGCAAGGTAGGATGCCCGCGTCTTGCCGCGGGTTTTCATGACACTTCAAGTTAGTTGTCTACGTTAACTGTGAGGCAATGTATGATAAACATAAATGAAAAAAAAAAAAAGATTTATCGCAAAACAGAGCTCAAAGATTTCTCATAAATAACCACACAGTACTAAACAGCAGACATAAGGAAAATTGAGAAGATAAACAGCTAGTTCAACATAAATAACGACACAGTACTAAACAGCAGGCATAAGGAAAATTGAGAAGTCATACAGCTTGTTTAAAAACTCTTAAGGTGTTAAATACATACACTCCCACAATAAAAGTCTTTTAAACTGAGCAAGCCTTTCCAAAAGATCTGCAAACATTGCATCGGATGGGAAGATGAAATGGGCATGTAAACATTGACCCTGAGTGGGCATTTCTTTTGGTTCTGCAGCATCAGTTTAAATAAAAAACATGTAAGATCAAATGCATTTTTAAAGAAGGGTAAAACAAAAGGCCTATCAATCAAATGAAGGAAGAGCTTTACTGTAGAAAAGAAGTCATAAAAGTTCCCTTTTGATAACTGTATATCATATCACAATACATTACTGCACACAACTGTACACAATATACATTACAGCCACTTTTCTGTTTGTACACAGAAGATTCAAAAGCTGCTTTTGTTTGCCAAAAATAGCCATGCCACACACTGGAGTTGGATCCAGAACTGTTCACAAAAATGGCGCCCTTGAACGGGTCAGTGCTTCACAAAAATTCCAGCCAGTCAAACGGCTGTCATCAAAAGTTAGCTCATCAAAAGTTACAAAAAAGTGAGCTTGTTAGATTGATATTCATTCAAACTTTGTTTTCTGATGCTGTATGCTTGAAGAGATGATGCTTCTTCTTCTGTGTCCCTGTCAGACAATGTGATATGGACATAATAAGTGAATGAGTTCCCTTTTTCTAATGAATTGTTCTTTTCAATCATAATTCACAGGTGAAGGGATAAGGGATATTGACAAATAAAAGTAATGATGAGCAGTGGAAAAAGGTGAATAATCGAAATCAAGATTGTTGTTAATTTATTAGGTTTACCTCCTGGACTTCTTCTCAGGTTCCTTTTTGGAAGTGGTCACTCGGCCTGACTCATTTGTTCTCTTTCTTTCAGAAAGTGGGCGTTCTAGTGTTGTAATTGCTGGTTCTCCATTTGCACCAATGCTCTTGACCATGAAACCGTGATTGGGCTTTAGCTTTATTTCAAACAGGTGTGCCTGCCCCACTGTGTCCACAATTTCTTCAGGCAATGACTGTTCAGTTGGGTAGAACCTCTTCTCCAGCAGTTCCTGACAGCTACTGTTGAAAAGCTGGGTAGCCTCTCTTCCCATCACAGTCAATGTGGCCTGACTCTCTTTGTCCTCGACTGTCATATTGACTGCATAGCTGCATGTGTATCATACAGGAAAGAGTCAGTTATGTTATAACAAATGAAATTACGCTTTATCCACCAATTTCTCTCAAAGTCGTGTAGTAATTTTTTTCCAAGGTAATTTGATGTCCGGTATATACCTATGAATCGATGATGATACTGAATAAAATTACCACCTCTACTATCTTTGATATATAAGCACTTACGATGGTTGTGGTTTTTGAAGACCATGTATTGGACAGAAGTACTTATTGGCCGCCTCCTCATCTTTATGCACCATCTTGTAACAGCCTGAGGTTGTGCAGCTTCTATACCACCATCCGTCTCGTGCAAATTTCCGAATTGAGGCACTGCAGTAAACTGTCTTGTTCTGTAGCACATATATAGTTAATAAGAGATTATATAGGAGAATTTTGGAGGCCTTGAGTGTATAAGATTGTGACATAGAATTTAAAATGTCAGAACTGTGGGTAGATATGGATAATTATTTGTATAAATACCGTGTAATTTAATGGATTAAGCGCATTCAGCTCCGACACAGTTACTCGGTTTGGTTGTTCGACCGCTCTAACTGTTTCATGGTTGGAGATGACACCGGTTATGCGGACCTTGTCTCCTGTTTTGGAGAACCTGAAAAAAGAGAAAAAAGAATCAATCTGTTTGTAGTCTGAAGATAAGGCATGAAAATTTGTTACAAAACCTTATGTATGCAATCTCAAAATTACTGATCAAACTCTGTAAATTAAAATGAACATACAATTCAGATTGTCTACCACTTGTTATTAAAATATCTTATTGTGTTTAAGAAGATAATAGTAGTAATAAGAATAGGATTTCAAGTACAGTGATCACTTCACAAACCCACTTAAATAAAAGTTAAATTCAGAACATCATGATTCGAAGCACAAACTACTTACTCGATCAGGTACTTGTCTGCCAGAGGAATGGTTGGGTTGAAAAAGACGCATGTATGGTTCGAGTTCGAAGCCACAACATGTCCTGTAAATTGAAGCAGCAAATTAATGTGTAATTAAAGGTTCTAAAATAACAGTTGGTAACTTCATATGAGTGATTACCATCATATTCTCCAGGATTCATGCTTGTGAAAGCAAAGGCGGAGCTGATCTTTGCGCGGTCCCAACATCGAATGATCTGGCGATGTCTCCCCAAAGAGTGATGTCGAGAGTTTCCCTTCTGCAATTGAGCAGGAGATTTGGTTTCTATCATTTAGCGTGAATGCCAATAGAATTATTGTGTAAAGAAAGCAACATGCACATACCTCAGATTTTGAACAGTGATCTCACACTTGGTCTCCACTTTTTTTTTACTTTTCAGAGACTGTTCATGTGGTGCTTTCACGTTTATGATGCAACCGTAAATGTCTAACATGCAGTAAAAATATGGTAGATGTTAGTGTCATATGGACATAGGAATTGAGAGATGAGATTTGAAACTTGCCTGCCATGATTTCATTATTGCAGCTGCCATTCTTTCTTTCTTTTTCCAAGTCCTCAAATTCTATAAGACGAAATGAGTGTTGTGGAATTGGAGGCGCGATCTCATCTATTTTCACAAACTGTGTTGATCCGTTTAAATGTAGTATCATTTTATTCTGGAGGACTCTGTACATAATGTCATCGTCATGTGTAGAGAATTGGTAGATCTCATACAGTTGTCCTAGCTCCACCTTTTCTGTTATATCATCGTGCTGGTTTTCATTGATGAGTGCATGAATCGAGTCTCCCTGATTCAGTTCAAAAAATGATTAGGAGATGGGTTGATCTGTCCAAATGTCCATAATTAAGTTGCAACTTTTATGTATCTTTTATTTATGTATCTTTTATGTTACTTTTTTCTCAGGAGAGTAATATTGGTCTTTTGTGTTTTCTAGTCTTTAATTTATTGAACTGTGGCCTGTGGAGTTTACCATGTAACATTTTTATTATCAGTCTCGTCAGTCAGGGAACTTTTGGTCAACCACTGTCAGATCAAGTTCATTTAAATCCAAGGGCTCAGCTTAAATCAATTAAATTGTATTTTTAATCATTTTAACGACAATCAGGGTAATTAGTTAATTGATAAGTGGACACTTGAGACCCAGACATCTCCATCTTCTACGCACCAAGGTGCATTTGCACCATTAATGTGCAAGTCCTCAAATCGCCGTATGTGAAGATCGAATGAAGATTAGAGACCCTAAATTCCTTCATTTCATTTTCATTAAATTAAGTGCTCATAATAAAAATACATCTTATTCGACCTCAGGTCCTCATCTCTTGTGTTGGAAACACTTAAAACTACTTTTTTAGGTTTCAATTTTGTTAACGGTATTAGAATACATGCATGATAATGCGACGTGAATGACCAGATCAAAATATTATATATTAGTTACTCGATTCACTTGCACCTTGGTGTGTAGAAGAATTTTCGCCTAGACAAAGGCATTCCTCTACCACCAAGCATATTGGCATGCGCATCTTTAATGACAAAGCCTACTCTTGAGACCTGCCCTTGCTGTTGTGTAATTATAAGAACCATCTACACTAACTTTGTAGAGGAGTTCCACCTCACAATTTTTCATATTCCACCAGTCATCATATCACGGAAATTGTAGTCTTGCAAAAGAGAAACTGTCATGATCAGAACATACCTTTGCTGAACTCAGAATTAAGTTCATTCCTTTCAGATTCCCCATAAGAGATACATCAACTCACCTAAGCTTTTCTAGTGACAACTCTTTAGTACAGTAATGGAACCATTCTAAAGTATCAAAATGAAAGCATGACGGGAAATTGCAAACTGAATCTATACATAACCCTTGTCAAAGAGATCCATTACATTCTGTCATAGGAGGTAAGCTTCGATTTTAGAGTCATACCTTCTTTGTTATTAGGAACAATGTGAGAAAGTTCATTTACAACTACAATGTTATCAACAGTCCATTTTCCAGACACAAAGGCGCTCTAGAATTGAGAAATCAAATCCGGTAAAATCACCTTCAACCTATGAACAATAACTTTGGAACATTTCTTGTAAATATTACTGCAAAGAGCGATATGCCTCAGTTGTGACATGTTTTGGATTATGAACTTGTGGAACAAAACGTGTGCAAGTAAAAAATAATATGCCTCAATAGTTTACTTGAATGCTAGAAGCCTCAAAAAGCCTCAGTAACTTCAACACTCGTATTCCGATAGTGTTGAAAGAAGAAGAAAGGCATCCTATATGGTCCTACGGATTTAGTTGGGTACATATGTGTAAAACAAGTGCAGGGGATATTTTATCAACACAATTTTCTAGCTGAAATTAGCTCAAGTAATATCAGAATAGACCATTAAGAAAAGGTGAAAACATTAAGCCAGTATTTGGGCAATTTATGAGGGATATCTTCAAATTAAGTCTTAATTGAAACAAACTGCACACCATAATTTGACAGAAAAAAAAAAAAAGAAAAAAAAAACATAAGTTTAGGGTGTACCTATTTAAGTTTTAACAGTGTTGTTGCCTCACGTCTCTCATACAGATTACAACAAAGAAGAATATACAAAGAGATCATCATCATGTTTTAGAAGACATATCAAACTCGGACCCCTACCCTCTGAGCCACCTGCATCGGTAAAAATTAATAGTACTATTAGAGACAGAAGAGAGGTGATTAATAAAACAGTATGTATACTTTTCATAAGAAAAGAACTTTCATCAACACACAGGCGGAAAATACAATGCAGAGGACAAGGTTCCACTGAATAACTAACGATCTTACCTACGTGAGGCTATTTTTAATAAAAGGAAAGACACAAAAGTCTAAAAGAAAATAATAAAAATAACAAATGTCAAAAGCAGGAACAACAAGGACAACTTTGATGAGGATGAATGAAAAGAGTGTTCCATTGTTCCCTATCAACACTCAAATCCTTTCATCCCATGCACAAGTTCAGAAATGTGGTTGGAAGAATTTAAATCAGAAGATGGCATGGTTCATCTAGCAGTACACAAGTACAGAGCTAGAGGCAGATAAAGCGTATGTATCTATTTAACTAGATATCATATTCAGGTCTCTTGAAGATAGTATTGTTAAAACTGTAAAAGAGTAAGTAGAAACCCAAATCAAGCCGAACATAAATGAAGTTATCTAGTGAAGAGAGTGGAAATGTGGTTGGAAGAATTTCAATCAGAAGATGGCATGGTTCATCTATCAGTATATGAGATACGTTTGTTTTGTCCCAAAAAAAAAAAAAAAAAAAAAAAAAAAAAAAAAAACGCAGATGGGATTATAAGAAACACCCAGCCTAGAGGGAGACGGATAAGAAGTTCAGAACATACCTCCTTAAAGGAATGGACATCACTTCCCCAAAGCCAAGCATCACAACCTGCATCTCTAGCGCCCCATAAATCATTCCTACGATCATCCCCCACATGCACAGCATCCTCAGGTTTGACTCCTAATAACTCACAAGCTTTAATAAATATTGTGGGATTTGGCTTCTCCACTGCTACCTGTTGATAAGAGAACCAAGTCATCAGCAATGGTACATGGATGGACACTAGCAACATGATTACTCTTTTATCAAAATTACCAATCAGCTAATTATGAAAGGAAAAAAGAAGTGCCTTTGTGTTCTGTATGTCTATACAATTAGGCAATTTAAAAAAAAAAAAAAAAAATCCTGTTTTCAATTTTTTTTTTTTAAATGGTTGGGAGAGGGGGAACCACTTGCTTCTGCTGACACTGCTACCGCATCAAACCAATGTTCGCAATTTAATGCCTGTAAAAGAGGTCTTAATCGGGTATCAAAATTTGACACGACAGCAACTTTGACACCTGCTTTCCTTAGAGCTTCAAATACAACCTCAGCATCAGGATCACATAGGTGCCAAGCCTACAGGAAAAAAAATACACAGATATTATTGTTAAATTTGCTTACTACATTACTCCGGAGAATTTGATAATCATCTTTCATAAGTTACCCAACCTTGTTAGTTGTATAGTAGTTATAAAGTTCTTCAAAGTACTGAGAATCTGAACAACCAGTAGAAGATCGGACTATATATTGCCAAAAGGGTCTCCCATCATTTACATATCTGAAAGGGAATAAGATAAAATGGTTCAGTTCAATGCTAACAAAGATCAGAGAGTCATTCGAATGATGATGGAATGAAGGAGCAAGACCAAGACATTCTGATTGTAGTGCCAATTACCATAGTAAAGCCGTTCAAAACTGGATTTGGTCTTTCAATAAGAAAGAAAGTAAAACCAGAAATAACAACTAACACCCTCCATGCAATTATGTAGAGACAAAAAACATTTAATCAGACGAGACTGGTATTTCCATTTAGTTACGAGATTATACATTTGATTAATGTTTTTGTCAACTTTGATTGCTCCCTTGATCAAATCCAATGATTGCATTTTTGACAGAAGGAAAATTGTATGACCACAGTCATACAACTTGAGAAAACTGTCCAAAACGCTTTACAAAACAAAAAAGTGAACCAAAGTTACTTAATTTGATGAGATATATCCTGGTCAATACTTAGTTGTAACAAAAGAAGGTTAAGCAGTCATTGTCAAACTATAGGAACCCACAATCGTTATCAAACTATAGGAAGTCAGAGACAGTTTCTAAGGCAAACTAGCAAAACTAAGAGTTATAGCTGTCCAAGGCAGCAATTGAGTTCATTACATCTTATGTCATAAAATAAGATGTAATGAACCAAATAATGACAAACAAAATCAGATAAGAAGCCATGATACACATGCCCCAAGAGAAATGAGAGGAAGCGAAAGGTGAAAAGAGACCTGAGACGAGATCTGCCCCAAGGCTGCTCGTAAGCTCGTCTGTATCTGTTCAAAATCTCAGCCTCTGAGTACTCCACCCCATACTTCTCCCCTATCTGCCTATATATCTATGTCAACAAGACAATACCATAAGCACAAGGCCTATCAAGTGCTCAGCAGACACAAGTAGAAAAAATTCAATTCTGAAACCCACAAAATTATAATGATTAGAAACAAGAAAGAAAGAAAAGGAAGGAACCTGAGCCATAGGCTGAGAAGGAACAAGGAGGGTGCCGACAGCATCAACAAGGAGAGCTTTGTGGGTGATGTCACCGTAAAGAGACCTCCTATAGTCTTCGTAATCTTTCACGCCCCCCGTCGTCGACTCAATTGCAGCTGCAGACGAATAGACCCGCTGAAGCCTACAGAGGTTTCTTCTTATTGCCGCCATGGCCGAGCTTCATCTCACAAATGATGAACCCAATGATTTCTTCTTATTACAAGAAACTCTGTTTCTTCCATTTACCAAAATACCCTCATAACTAATTTGTATTTCTTTCTGTCTACTTCTCTTTCGAGTCGCATTCCTTCAACAACCGGGTCACTCCCCTGGGTCCTGCCCTTTCTCCGCCACTCTCCTTTAACAATCTTTTTTTTTTTGGTTACAAGCGAGGCCTTAGAAGCCTAAACAAAGTAAACAAGAAAGCCAACTACTAGAGCAGAAGACTCTCTTATCTCTTGTTACAGCAGCAAGATCATCAAGAAAAGATTGAGCAGCATGGGCTGGAGGATTGTCAAAAACAATCGGGCCTAATTCATGAAGCACACTGTTTTTAACTAAAACATCTGCAGTCATGTTAGATTCCTTGAAAATATGATTCATCTGAGTAGCTCCCAAAGCATACATGAAATTCTTACAACCTTTAAAGAGAGAGCCAAGAGGGTGCATCTCAAGATTAGCACACTAGAAGAGTTGGACAAGTACAGCAGAGTCATACTCAATACTCAAGTTGTTAATCTACAGTTAATAAGCTAATTTCAGGCCATAGAACAAACCCCATGCCTCAACATCAATAATTTCCCCAACTCCAAGATTTATTTGAAAACCAGAAATCCAACTGCCTCTGTGATCCTTTATGACTCCACCAGCTCCAAGAGGAACTACTTCTAGAGCCATCAATGTTTAGCTTGAAACAATTCTCACTTGGCATTTTCTATGAGAAAAATTTATAACTGTAAACAGACTCATAATTTTTTTTAGCATTTGCAGTATTTCATTCCTCAATGTAATTCTAGATAATCTTCTTGGTAGATAAAGGCATGGAAAAATTAGGATCAAACACACTCCTATTCCTCCATTTCTAGATAAACCAACATATGAACACAAATAAATTGCACCATTTCACATTTTCCTGAATCACACAATGACAATGAACTTGAGCAGCAATCCAATTATCCCGATTTTGAGTAAAGGAGTTGAGAATAGGACCTGGACTTAAAAATTCATTCCAAATTGTAGAAGAACGAGGGCACTCCCTGAATAAGTGTAGAAGGGTTTCATCAACATTATTGCAGATAGGGCAAGACTTATCAGCTGTGAAATTTCTTCTGACTCTTTGAAAATTTGTCAAAAGCTTCTTATGCAGGAAAGACCAACATAAAGTTTTCAGTTTAGGAGGGGTCTTGAGTTTCCACTGGGCTTTCCACAAAGGAGAAGTGGCATTAGACAAATCAAAATTTAGGTTGTAAGTAGACTTAACTGAAAAATTTCCATTAGAAGTATGACCCCATATGAGTGTATCAGCACCACCACCATCAAAACCAGTAGACACATTAATAACTTGGTTGATAATATCATCAGGAAGCAAGGCAGAAAGCATATTTATATTTCATTCATAATCATCTCAAAATTCACAAATGGTGGCATTTATATTCACAACAGCTTCAGGAAGAGCCAAATCTAAAAGCGGGAAAGAAGTTAACCAAGTATCAGTCCAAAACTTGATAGTTTTACCATCACCAATGCGCCAATTAAGACCTCTTTTCAAAGGGAAGGCACCATGAACAACACCCTTCCACGAACTGGAACAATCATAAGGCATGATATATCAGTCATCAACAACATTATCATTTTTCATATATTTATAAGAGTAAATTGAGGCCCAAAGACCATCATCCTGCTAAAATATCCTCCAACTTGATTTAGCCAACATTGCCTGATTCATGTCAAAGGTTTTTTTGAGTCCCAAACCACCAAAAGATTTAGGTTGACAAACAGTATCCCCAATTCTTCTTTTGGTCAACAGTATCACCCCAAATAAAATCTCTATTCAGCTTCTCAATCTTATCACATAGCTCAACTGGGAGCCTAGCAGTTTGCATAGCATAAATTGGAATGGAAGAGGTAACAGACTGAATCAAAGTGAGCCTTCCAGCCATACTCAACACCTTACTTTTCCAGCTAGCAAGTCTGCTTTAGACTTTATCAAAAATACCAGCATATGTGTGTTTATTAACCCTAGAATGAATCAAGGGCATACCAAGATATTTGCCGAGATCAGCTGTTAAAGGGGAGCCACATGTTCTACTAAAAGCAGTAGCAAGACTAATGCAAGTATTAGGAGAACAAAACAGGAGAGATTTTTCAAAGCTAACAGCCTGTCCAGATAAAGAGCAAAATTGATGCAAGCATCTTTTCATCACAATAGCCTGAGAAGGAGAGGCCTCAGAAAACAATATTAGATCATCAGCAAAGAAAATGCGTGAAACCTTGGGACCAGACTGAGATGCACTAACAGCTCTCCAATACCCCAAGTCCACATTAGATTGAATAAGGTGGGACAGCTTCTCTATACATAACACAAAAATATAAGGAGACAAAGGATCCCCTTGTCTGATACCTCTTTGAGCATGAAAAGAGGGAGATAATTCACTATTAAGACAAACTTGAAAGCTAGTAGAAGTGATGCAGTGTATGATTAATTTCACCAGAGAATAAGGAAATTTAGCTTCATAAAGAACCATCTCAATGAAATTCCAGTGCAGTCTATCATAGGCCTTTGATAGATCAACTTTCCAAGCAAAAAAACCCAATTTACCACCAGATTTTTTGAATTTAAAAAGTAACTCCTGAGCTATCATCACATTATCAGAAATGTGTCTTCCAGCTACATAGCTAACCTGATTTGGACTTATCAACTGCTGCATTAGAGGTCTGATTCTCCTGACAATGATCTTTGAAATCACCTTGTAAATTGTAGTACATAAACTGATAGGCCTAAAATTAGTCATATGCTGAGGGCCATCAACCTTTGGGATAAGAGCAATTAAAGTGTGATTCAGTCCATCAGGAATCCTGCAAGAACTGAAGGCAGTTTGAACAATGTTAAAGATTTCATTAGAATAAATGTCCCAATGGTGCTGGTAACAGATGGCAGAAAAACCATCATATCCAGGAGCTTTAAGACCTCCAATAGAGAAGAGAGAGTTCTTAACCTCCAAGAGAGAAATAGGCCTACAGAGGTTCACCAAATCTTCATTAACAATGGGAGGAAAAAGCCACGAAATAATGAATCTAGAATCAACATAGTCATCAGCAGAAAAGATTCTTTTGAAAAAATCAACAGCAATATTCTTCAAAGAAATAGAATCACTAACCCAAATACCATTATAGTCAAACAACCCCTCAATCTTATTTTTTCTTCTTCTAACAAGAGTGGTAGGATGGAAAATTTTGGTGTTCCTATCACCTACCTGCAACCATTTATCTTATGCCTCCAAAATAAATTCTCTTGGTCCCTAATACTTTCATACTCTTGTATAAGATCATGTCTCTTGCCTTCTGAATGCCTCCAATGTGAGCAAGAATTAGTTTTCTCTTATGGAACAAGTGGCCAAAAACCTCTTTATTCCAAAGGGAAAGAGCAACAGAAAGAGCCTTAATTTTATCAGAAAAACTACCATTGAGAGAATTCCAAGACTTAGAAATAAACTCAGGATAGTCACAGTGAGAAAACCACATGGCTTGGATCTAAAAGGAGAAGCTCTTTTATTAACATAGACATTAGAAACAAGCTGCATAAGGATTGGACAATGATCAGAGTTGGTTTTTAGGAGATGTTGAATGAAGGCATCCGAAAAAATAGCTCTCCAAGAACAATCATAGAAGCCTCTATCAAGTCTTTCCTTCACTCTATTATTGCTCCAAGTAAAACGGGAACCATGAAACCCTATATCAATTAGAGCATTCCTGTTAATCAAGTTTCTGAGACCACCAAATCTTCTATTTATTGGTCCAAAACACTTATCAGCCTCAGAAACAAGCTCATTAAAGTCACCAATAAACATGGATGGGAGAAAAAATTTAGCAGTAATATAATCTAAGTAACTCCAAAGAGTGGATCTGATAGAGTTAGTTGGAATAGTATAAATAGCTGTTAACATCCAAGAAGGCTTCGCGCAGACAAAAACCATAACAGAAATGGATTGGGAGCTTTTATCCAAAAAATCAATCTGAGTCTTAGTGCCGTCCCATAGAAGCCAAATACCACCAGAAAAACC
The DNA here is from genome assembly GCA_010134655.1 of Fragaria nilgerrensis. Taxonomy (NCBI): domain Eukaryota; kingdom Viridiplantae; phylum Streptophyta; class Magnoliopsida; order Rosales; family Rosaceae; genus Fragaria; species Fragaria nilgerrensis. The sequence continues at coordinate 24,535,451 of CM020982.1, forward strand.
ATTAGCCTCAACAATTATTGAATCAGAAAAACCAACTTTTTTGAAACTATTAACAACCTTTTTAAACTGCACCCTAGGCTCACAAATAGCCAAAACATCAATAGAATGAATATTAATTAAATCTACAACAACATAATGAAACTTGTCACTCGCAGCACCTTAGCATCCCAGGAAATAACTTTAAATATTGAAAATAGAGGAGAAAAGAGGGTATAATCCCTAGTTGTCATTGACCATACCTTCAACAATGGAAGACTGCTTAGTATCAATAGTCATGTTGCTATTTTCAGCAAAAACCTACTCAACAAAAGAGTCAGTTTCATTCTCAAAAACAATTAGATTCCTATCAAGAATAGAAGAGATCTCAGGAGGACAATGACCAAAAACAGTTGAAACTTCATCACCAGTACCACCGGATCCCACATTCTCAAAGGAAAGCTTCTTAAAAATATGTTGGTGGTGCTTAGCAGCAGAACTCAAGCTTTTTGATTTTCTCTAATAGTGAAAGTCAGTTTTAGAACCACTAGAACTACTGAGGTTGGATATATCTTTCTGACGTACTCCGAAACCAGGGTGCGACAATTATGAACCCTGTTTTGACAATTGTAGTATTGGTAAATAAGGTTCGATTAATCCGGGGACTTTAGGGTGCTCATGTGTTTACAAAACTAAACAGATTAGAATCTAATTCAAGAGTCATTTACAGAATAAAAACAACAATTAAATTTACATGATTTCAGGGGGGGGGGGGATTTTAGGGTTTGTTCTAACATTCCTATGAAAACAGTAAAGAAAAGAGACTAAACTACTATTTACAAGTGATCGACTTCCACACTTTCGAAACCAGATTCCAGAAAACATAATCATAAACCAATGAACTTTAATCACACAATCGAGTTATTACCAAAGAGAAACACAGAAGGGTTCTAAATACAAGCCTACGAGGTCATGCATTTAATCGGTTCTTCTAAATAGTCATCCAAGCTAGAACGTCTGAACTTAGAACATTCTACATGCTGCTGCTATCAATACTATAAGTATCTGTCTACAAACATGCAAATCATTAAGTAAAAGAACAAACCCTAACATGCAAAGAGTTTACGTACGACGCTTAACCATTCACATGCAAAACATGACGTACACGACCAGCCTCGAATTTCACCCTGAACCCGGAGTAAATCGTGCGGGGACCACCTCCAAAGAAAGATTTACCATAAAATTCGGTACAACCTCCCTTGAAAATGGACAACTCTTCCAATAGAAACCTGCAAACACGTCTAAATGTTCCAAATCCAACCTTAACTTCTGGAGCCTTCGTGCTCCCCAAAAACAATCACCACCAACAAGATAATAAACATTATCTAAGATAATATACATCATCCGTCAAATATTCTAAAATATCTACAAGCCTTCACCCACAACCAAAAATATATACATTAAACCCAAGTATTCGGAGCTACTAGACACTAGCGGAAATAAGAAAAGACAAGTAGGCTAAACAGGTAACCTACTGGTGAAAGGTGGTGGAAATACGGGTGACTATGCCTCGTCTCCTACTAGATCCAATCCGAACTCTAAAGACTGGGCATTTAAAACGAAGGGCCCAGGGGAAGACATTTAATAACGTTAGAATGAGTGGACAAAAATAATTTAATAATAAACTATTTATGCATTCCATTTTAATTTCATAGAAAAATATACTGCATGCGGCAGCTCAAAAGCGCTCAATTCATAATCTGACAATTTCACGACTAGCACTGGCTAGTCACAAACTCAAATAAAATGGAGTCTCTCAGGCTAAACTATATATAAACATATATTCGTATGTATCTACACTCGTCAAACTCCTTGTATGAATCCTAGAAACAATTTAGAAAAATAGAAATTCATACAAGGCTACAACGCTGGCGTCTAACGCTAACGTTGCGCCATAATGGTATTTTTCCTCATTATGACCGAAAAGGACGGTGTATATATACGTGTGGACTCCCTATATGAAAACCTAAATAAACCGAAAAAGAAAGAAGCTTTCATATAGGGCTATGACGCTTGTGTCTAACACTCACGACACGCCATAATGGTATTTTACCTCATTATGACGGACCAAGCATGTATGGCTAGCTAGCATTTATATACATACTATTCTCATAAAATCCAAAACATATATATCCACCGAAAATCTCATTTTCGGGATCTCTCCAAAGGAGAAAAAATTGTCAAATAGCCGAAAAATCAATAAATCTCTTCAGAAGAAATAAATGATTAATAAAATCATTCATCGCATGCTTTTTATTTAAAACAAAGGTCCACTCACAAATTAGGCCTAAGCCTGATGACGCTCCGAGGCTTCTTCTTCTCGGGCCTCCTCACGTCCTGTTCCAAATATATAATTAATTTACCAACTAAAATCCAGTATTAATAAAATAGGCAAAATTAATCGTGAGCCATAAATACGCTCATCATTGCCTAACTTTGATATTCTTAAATCGAAATGATCCAAACTTTTATATCATACTCGGCAGTCGTATATACAACCTTCCCCAGAAATTGATTTAAATTCTACGGTCCGATTTTACATTATTTAACTGCCAAAGTACCAAACTTCGGAAATTCACAAACCTATTCAAAACTCATCCGAAAATTCAACAATTCACTTCATTAAACTCCTCTAATTATTACACATTTAAAATTATACAAAACCCCAAAACGGCGGCAGCGGATCCGCCGGCAGCGGCGCCGGAGACCGATTCCGGCGACGTCTAAATTCTACCAAATTTTAATAGTAGCTTCCTCTCAACATCCCAAAAACTTTCATAACTATCACTAAGTCCAATTTCAAGCCTAACTAGGTCAATCGAACGAAAACATCCTAAAAGCCCTAGAATTTCAACTTCGAATTTCTCCTTACCGAGCTCAAGAGGGAGTGAGCCTTTTGGAGGGGTTGTTGCACGGGAGGAGAGCTTCAAAACCGTACCAAGCTTGCCCGGATTGGTGGCCGGAGGAGGGAGTTCCAGCGAAGGAAAGCTCAAGGCAGCCGCGCCTTTCGGGCGGCACTACTCCTTCACAGCGGCGCTAGGGAGGCTGTGACCAGTATAGAATGGAAGCTGGGTTGATGGCCGACCTTTTGGGACCGGTGCGGTGGCGAACGGTGGCCGGACGACGGCGGACGGACGGCCGGAAGTCCGGCAGCGGGAGGGAGAATCAGGAGAGAAAAAGAAAACGTCGGGAGAGAAAGAGAGAGAGGAGAGAGAGAGAAAAAAAAGTTTTGGGTCTCACCCATCCGGCCCAACTCTTCTATATACAACCCAAATCCGAAATTTAACACCCTCAAAAATAATACCCTAATAAAAATTACCTTTTACTAGCTAAAATTTACCATTTTTACCGTCGACACATTTTTCTCCTACGAATAACTCTCCGAAATAATCGTCCCTCAAAACCCCTCTAGGGACTAATTAAACTATATGTCAATGTCGGAGACGGTAAAATTCTTATTATAAACAAGCTAGTAAATAAGATAAAATTTTACGGGTCAGGATGTGATAAAACATGCTCCCAACTATACAGGATACGGCCTCCACTACTGGTGATCGATACTTACCTACGAGGCTTAGTACAAATCATAGCATTAGTTAGCATGCATTCTAACATAGGTATATCAAACACAAACATGCTTTCAACGAATTTCTAAGGCAATTGACTCAATCACATAACATCGTTAGAACAATGAAATCATGACTATTATTAACTGGAAATCACTTAGTTCTCAACAGAGATTCCATCCAATTCGGAAAATAAAACACATAGTTCTAAAACGAAAACTAAAATAAGAATAAGATGGCCAGAAAGTACTAGACATAGATTTACATTTTTCAATGGACTGATTGGCCGATCAAGAACTTGAGGTCGTGCAAGGCTGTGCTAGGGCTTCAGTACTCCCTGGAACGTCCGAGGCAGCAAGGGCTTCTCTCCTTCTTCTTCTAGGGACTCAAGGCAATGAGAGAGACTAAGAGAACTTTTTGAATTTCTAGAATGTAGGAAGTGATGCCCTAAAACTCAACATATGTCCTCTATTTATAGTGTCCATGTCGCACCTAGGGTTTATTCTCCACTCCTGATTTAATCTTGATCTAACGGTCCAAGAAAATTACCCAACAAATTAATTAAAATATGTTGGGAACTCTCTAGAATTTCTTGCGCACAAAGGTGATGAATTTGGCTGAATTATGGACTACGTACGTTGCTTGATCTCCACAACAAATCAGCCATTTAGTATCCTTCCTTGTATTTCCGAAAATCAGCTCCTCCTCTTTAATTTGCTGCACCATTTATTGTTCCTAAAAAGGGAAGGAATTAGTCTTGTAAAACCAGATTTTTAGACAAAAGAATTTAAGAAATTAATTTCTAAATTTTCAGATTTGAATTGCATAATAAATCCCTTAATTTAGGCAAAGAAATCTTGTCTTAAAATATTTGAAAAACTCGGCAAGAAACCCTAAGGTTTTGCCGTCCCTCTCCTTATTTTATGGCGACACATCTTGGGCCTAATCCATGTAGGATTTGGCTTCCTTGCTTCATGTGGAATCCCTGTCTCAAGAGGAAAAAAAGTTTCCAAAATAAAATTAGGAAAGTCAGAATAGGAAAGATTCAAAGATAGTAAGTTTCCCTAATCAAAATAGGAAAGTTTCCTAAACGACTTATCCTCGACTTTTGCGACTTCTTGAGTTTCCTAGTTGCACCAGGAATCCTTCTTTGATTAGGAATCCGCTCAATTTTCTCGTTTCAGCTTTCTTTTGTGTAAACCTGCCTTTATTGACTCTCAAGGTACAAGACATGTTAGAAATGGAGTTATTAAGGAAATAACGAGGTTAAATAGGGTCGGAAATACATTAAAAATGTAGCATAAAATGCGTTTATCACTTTCATAGGGGCTCGAGTAGTATCCTTATCACTGGAAATAATTTTTCCAGGTGACAGAGAGGATTTCACAGAAGCAAAGGCTGTAGACACACGCACACTCTTCAAAGAGGCATTAGAGTTCTTCTTCTTAGGGGAGTTCTTTTTCTCTTGGAAGCTTTGCCAAGCTTGGACAATGGGGGGCTTTGAAATAGTAGGATTGTCATTGACAAGTAACACTGACTCATCATTCTCATCATCTTTTCCATCTTGAAGAATAGAAAATCTAGAACCGAACTTCCACCTTTCTTAGCACTGCTTCCAACATTAGACTTCTTCTTATTTTTTGTAGCTCATGAGCATCCACGGACCCATATCATCCTTAATCACCTCAGTTTGCATATTCACCATGTTCACATCAGAAGCATTTGATACAGAAACTTCAGAATTTCTTAGGGTTGGCATCCGAGTTTGAAGCATTGGAGGTGGAGGCATTCACAGGGTTAACAACGGAAGGGCATTTATCCTTAGCATGTCCATAACAACCACATTCAAAATAGATAAGAGAGATTCCCTCATATAGCACATTGTAGGCAACAGATTCAACCTCAACAAAAGGCTTGAGAGGTTTGTTCAAATCCACTTCAACACATACCCTAGCAAATTTCCCTCTAGCTTGTCCCACAGTAAGCTTGTCAACTTTAACAACATTCCCTAGGATCTTCCCAATTTTAGCCACAGTGAATTCTTTGAAAAACTTAGCAGGTAATTCAAAAATTCTAACCCAAAAAACCATTTTACCAATCACCTCAACTTTAGGATCAAAATCAGGTCGCCATCTCTGCACAATAAGGTCATAGATTTTTTTTATTTCATAATAGAACATTTCAATGGTCCATTGTAGTTTGTTTAATTTATTACCGGAGTCCTGTCAATGGTCACTGAAATCCAGTCAAATGTCGTCAGAATCCGGTTAAAGGTCGCCGGAGTCCTGTCATCAGTTGCCAGAATCTAGTTAAAGGTCGTCGGAATCCGGTCAAAGGTCACCGAAGTCCGGTCTGTTACCCTCTATTGCCCCCAATAGACCCCCCAACATACCCCTATTGCCCCCCTATAGAACCCTTATCGCCGAAGTCCGATCAACGGTCTAAGGAATTCGGTCTGTTACCCTCTATTGCCCCCAATAGACCTCCCGACATACCCGTATTGCCCCCCTATAGAACCCTTATCGCCGGAGTCCGGTCAATGGTCAAAGGTCCACTGGAGTCCAGTCAATGATCGTCAAAATCTAGTAAAAGGTCGTCAGAGCCTGGTCAACGATAGACTGGAATCCGATCAAAAGTCGCCGGAGTCCAATCCACATCATGGGTCGAGGGAATCCGGTCATAGATTTTTTTATTTCATAATAGAACATTTCAATGGTCCATTGTAGTTTATTTAATTTATTAAAGGTATAATATCTTCTTAATATTTAAGTTGGTTTTTGAGAATTTTAAAATCTGATTTTGATGGTGGGAATAAAATCAAGATTAGTGAGAATTGTTCCAAAAAAATACCCTGGTTTGGTGTGTGGAAATTCATGATGTATATAGAACAAATGATAAAATCACGATTGTTCTTTTAAAGAACAATAAAGTTTGTTCTGGCTTGATGAGGCAATGATCGCAAAAGGCAAGCCAGAAAAATATATCATGTGTTTGTGTGGTGGAAAGAGTACACAAGGGAATCCAATATTATTTGATTTGTAGGGAAGGAGGGATAGGATATGAATGATGGATGAACGAGAGCATTGATGAGTTTGTCTTCTGACTGGAACGTTCCGACTCCAAACGTTCAGGGGGAGAGGCATAGAGCATTATGTATGTATAATCAATTAAGCAGCGCACAATATAATGTATACAGTGGCGGTCTATCTCACATGGTCGGGTCACACACATGCAAAATATTGCAATGTCTCAAGAATTATAAGACCCCCTTCTTGCACGCTTGCCCTCCCCCCCCCCCCCCTTTTTCCCCATTTTCGCCTCGTCGTCTAATTGCTACAATATTTGTATCATTTTATACTAGCCTTCTTACACGCTTGATGCATTGAAAGTTAGGCAGCCACAGCCTAGAATGAACAAAGATAACCATACCTTCATGTTTTACCACAAACCACAAAGTCTATAGGTTATGAAGAATAATTTTATAATATAAGCCAACAACAAAAGTATACCAGTTATACTGAGATGCATAACATACTTGTGGCAGGAAACAAACCTTCATTCATCAGCTTGGTAGTCAACTCAGAATTGTTACGAAGGGGAATCCGACTGTTTAATTAAAACAAATTAAAATAAAACATTACGATGGTCCATGCGGATGTTAAACAAACTTTTATTCATCAGCTTAGTAGTCGACTCAAAATTAGTACAGATAAGGGGAATCCGATTGTTTAAGTAAAACAAAACATTACGATGGTCCCTGCAGATGTTAACGCAATGTGATTTCTACCCAGTGCTCTGAATGTCAAAATGAATAAATTCAACCAAGCGCGGGAAACAACGAGAGTAACTATGACTCTCTTAAGGTAGTCATCAACTGTCTCGTCATCTAATTAGTGACGCACACGAATGAATTAACGAGATTCCCACTGTCCCTATCTACTATCCAGCGAAACCACAGCCAAGGGAACGGGCTTGGCAGAATCAACGGGGAAAGAAAACCATGTTGAGCTTGACTCTAGTCCGACTTTGTGAAATGACTTGAGAGGTGTAGTATAAGTGGGAGCCTCACGACGCAAGTGAAATGCCACTACTTTTAAGGTTATTTTACTTATTTCGTGAATTGGAGGCGGGGCACTGCCCCTCTTTTTGGACCCAAAGCTCGCTTCGGCGAGCTAATCCTGGCGGAAGACATTGTCAGATGGAGAGTTTGGCTGCGGCGACACATCTGTTAAAAGATAACGTAAGAGTCCTAAGATGAGTCCAATGAGAACATAAATCTCATGTGGAACAAAAGGGTAAAAGCTTATTTGATTTTGATTTCCAGTACGAATGCGAATCGTGAAAGTGGCCTATTGATCCTTTAGACCTTTGGACTTTAAAGCTAGAGGTGTCAGAAAAGTTACCACAAGGATAACTGGCTTGTGGCAGCCAAGAGTTCATAGCGACGTTGCTTTTTGATCCAAATACTAGCACATGCATCAGCTTGGTGTTATGACATATAAGGTGGGTAGCTTCACATTTCTCTGTCTGTTACTTTCGACACGTTCACATGGAGGCTGATTTTGTTGTAGATAGGACAGCGAATCTAGGTCTCTCTATGGTTTCTCCCCGTCTGGTTTAACTGTTTACCCATTTCAATGTTCCTAGCATTCCAAAGTTACCCTAGCATTTCAGTGTCCCTAACTGTTTACCCATTTGTAGATATTCTCGAAACTATGTCAGAACTTCATTGTAATCAGGGGTTCAGGTTTTTTATCCCCTCAACATTGTTTGAATACATGTACTTTGAAGTCCCGACATAGTTTCGAGAAGATCTACAAAGTACATGTATTCAAACAAGCACCTACTAGCAAATAAAACTACTCTAGTGACAACTCTATTTGCTTTGAAATAATGGTGACATAATGAAAATATATGTTGACATGTAACAGGAGCACATATCATAATATCCATAAAACAACTTTCTTAGTATGTTGTCGTCTGAGAATAAACCTGACGACACTTAGTTAATGGGAGGTCATTATTTGACTCAATGAACACTTTTTTGCCTCAAAATGTTTGCTTTTATTCTTTTACACAATTATAAGATTAAGCAATATTAACTCAAATGCAACAACCGATGCTATGTGTCCCCAGATTTTTAATTTGATCACATATACATTGTATTCTCCAATTCCATCGATTATAAACAACTCTTATCTACTCCATTTTACAATATCTTTATATATTGTCGACAGAGTTAGCCCACTCAAAGTAGTACTTTGGCTTGTCTATCACCCAAGAAAAACACACAATTATCATATATTGTCAAGGCTAAAATGTGACCTAGTTCTTAAAAAAAAAAAAAAAAGGCTAAAATGTGACCCATGCTGGACTGATGTGCTCATATTATCTTATATTTCTAAGCCTCTTATGCTTGAGATTTGTGTTTAGTTCTCTTCTTTATGACTTATTTACGTTAATTTAGTGGTTTTGTAAGTTTGTGTCATAGAGAGAAGAAAATGAGCTAAAATGCGTAAATAAGGATTGAAAGGTGACTGCAGTCCCAAGTTTCAGAATCTGCCTATGCAGAACAGCTAACTTTGCCGAATTACTATTACTCGGATCGAATCAGACTATGAGCCTTACATCATTGGAAAGTTACAGATGTCTACTTTTTGTAGAATTTTACGGATCTCAATTTCGATACTTTTAGATCGAGTTATGATCGTTTGAGTGAAGAAAGGTCAAATCAGAAAATATGCTCAAATTTGCAAACATTTGTGGTGAATTCAAGTTCCATGGCACAAGATCGTCAACCCTAAAGCTTCAAGGACAATAATGCAGATGAGGATTCAAGGAGTACATGTATTCCCAGTTCTACAAGAGATATCTCAAGTTTTTCTCATTCCATATCAAGAAAGGAGTCTGAATCCAAGTCTTATAAGGAAAATTGAAGTCAAAGATGAGCATGAAACTTCTCTATTTAAGGGAGCACGAATTTCACATTGAGCGAGGTCTCGAAAGTACATTGAAGACGCCTAAAGGAGCATAGACCAACCATCCATCCACCCTTCACCTTTCCATTCTTTTTATGATTTCGTTATGTTTTCCTTAATTAGTCATGTTTTGCTAAACCTTTTCTAGGGTTAGGATGATGCCTTAGCTAGCATGATTGTTTATGTTTTTGATGATTAATTAATGGATTTATAGTTTCTTAATGATGAATGTTTAATCACTATTTGAATATATGCTTTATGTTCAAGTTCTTTAATTGATCACCATAAGACTTTGCATTTAGTAACTTGAAGATAAATTTGAAGCAGAGATGGAATATAGTTTATTTAGCTTCTTGCGATTGAGTATGGTGAATTACATTATTGCTTGAGAAAAAAATAATGGTTTGCTTGATTCCCTTATTTTCTAGTATATAATAAGTCTTGCATGTTAAATTTATACCTGAGAAGATAGACTGCATAGCTAGGATATACGACCTTTTACCCGAGAGGGAGATCATCATACACTTAAGAAAAATTATGGTCTAGAGTACCTGAGAAGGACTTAGATACATGAATTGTCATCTAGAGAAACGATAGAATCCATTAGTTGCATCAAAGTATAAATAGGATTGTTAGCGGTTGATTCCGACACCCTAGGCTCATCACCATCGTATTCTTACTCTTTTCAATTACAAAGTATATTTTTCATCATCGTAAAACCTTTTTCAAAAACCCCAAAAATCGTAAGTACAATTTAGTTGAGTCATTGTATTCGTCTTTGTCGATTTGTGTTTTTTGTTTTACATGTTTTAGTGTAGTTAGTTTAGGTATTTCATAATTTAAATTAAACTAATATCCTCGTGGGAACGACAACCTTTTTTCTTCCAATTCCACCATGGACTTGATAGTTGATACATCAAAAGTTGATGGACAAAACGGTTGTAGAAATAGTAGTATTGAAGATCTGGAGAGAACGAGAAAATATATGGGTTATAATTATATTACTGGGATACATTAGACAAAATTTTGTCTTTTGATGGCAGTACAGATGCAATACAAGCTACCACCTTGACATTTCAGATGCAAACTATCAAAGAGTAAAATATCCAAAATATCTTTGATATTTCCTTGAAATTTTTATTTTTTACAATTACCGATATTAATTTTCATATCTTTATGATATTTTATATTTAGTCTATTTTTGGTCGAATATACAACTTTTAGATAAAATTTGGTAAAATTTCCATCGATATTCGATATTATCTTGATATATCCATTGAAATTTTCTTTTTTCAAACCATCGAAATTTCCATAATCATCGATATTTTACTCCTTGCAAACTATAGACTAAACTCAACATCATAACCATCTCTAAGAATCACTGACATTTGTAAGTTCATACACTCTCTTTCCTAGAGAAACAATTAAGTCTTACAGAATTTACCTATATTTATTATTCACTTCTAGAGTTCTACTAATCCAACTCGATCCGCCTGACAAGAATTCTTCTACCTGATCTGGAAGTTGAGTGTTTTAATGCAGTAGGCATACATGAAAGCAAAGAAGAGTGTGAAGCCAACCAGAACTCCAGCCACTGGTCCCACGAAGTTTGGATCGTATCTAAAATGGTGTTCTACATACCGTTTCACAGTCGGATCAGGTGTCATCCTAGGTGCTTTAATGGTGTCCAAAATATCACCATATTGTGATACAATCAATCCATACGCTGTCCATGCTACTGGGCATTTCGGTATTTTCTGAAAATTAAAGTATTGGCGTCAACGACATTTGTTAATCATAATGTCGATACATACTGGTAGTAGTACAGGTAATTATTCCCTCCTAGTCCAATATAGGCAGATCAAACTTCCAAATTAGAGATGTATGTTCATAACTAAAATGTTGAAAATGCGCAAGTGCGAAAATGGAAAACACGCCCTTTTGGTAGCATTTGTCAGAACTAGCTAGAAGTGGTTATGTAATCAAGCTCTCATTGCAAAACCACTTCCAACACGTTGTACTAAATATTACTGAGCATAAACAAAGCACTTCCTAGAGAAGCATTCCAAGTCCCAACTACAATTAGCTTGAAGTCTCAACATGCATTTATAATTAGATCAAAAACTAGCTACTTGTAAAAGAGGCTAGGAGTATGAGAACTTACTGGTCTTGGTATGAAGAAACCAGAGAAGAGGTTGAAAAGTGAATACAAAGCTACAGCGAATATGGATGCTACTTGGTGGTTTGGGGTAATGGAAACAGTCATCATTCCATAATATGTGAAGTAAAGGAATGAGAAGAAGTTGACAAAGAAGAACCAGAAGAATTTTGCTATTGTCCATTGGAAGCTCACCATGGCATACACGATCAGCGTATAATACGTGGTCTGAAGAAACACAGATGGCATTTCAAAAAAACCTGCATTTTGAATGGTTTGATTGAATCAAATGACAAAATGTCAAAAAAATTCAGCATAGTAAGTGATATATATTAAGTATATGACAATTGGATGAATAGTTATCTAAAGTTGGATGAAAAGTCATCTCACTTCCAAGATATTCTAGATTTCCAGCATGTCTAAGTATATTATTCTAAACTAAACTCAGATATAAACAACAATGAATCATTTGTTATAATTTCACTGTTTCACACCATATCTCTAGCTAGAATCTGCAAAACCTTAAAAAAAGGAAAGAAAAGAAGAAGATTAATAAGCAGAACTAAACACACCAAGTTAATTAAGATCCAAAACATGCAATAACATGATCTGAGTTCCATAAAATTTCAGAGCAACTAAAGACAACAGCTTTTGTATAGTTTCAAAGGTAACCTAAGTGCCATCGTAAGGGCAACTCCAACAACAAGTGCTATTTGGAGATGTTATTCTCATTTTAGCACCTCCATGTGGCACTATTCATATTTCACTCATTTCCTTTCTCTAATAATAAGGTGTTATATGAAGGTGTTATTCTCAATATTTTTTATTAAAATATAATTTAAGTATAATGTTAATGAATATTATATCAAATAATATGTTAATTTAATTGAAAAGAGTAAAAATAATACTTTTTGTTTTGTTCTTTTTAATATTTTGAATTATTCTTATCATTTAATATAATATTTAAAAAAATTATATATACATGTCAAGTCTTTTATGGATTTTGTCGGCATATATGACAAAATTGCCATTATTTTGTAGATATTTTGATGTGTTGTGTCGGCATATACGACAAACAACTAAATTTCAATATGATTTTCGTCGTCACGTTTCAAAATTCTATTGGGCTATCCAAATTACAGGTTGTATGTGTCTAACATGTGGCATATCTTATCCGTTCGTATCATCCCAAATCATCCATAAATATGAGGTTATTGTCATCCTCATCTCTCACAAATTCACAAATTCACAAACACTTCTCATATCTAAATCCTACAAACCCCCATATCGTTTTCCTATCTATTTTGTCAAACTCCTTCAACAATGAATCGTTTGACAAAAATTTTATTAAAAGATCAAGAAGAGGTTGTCCATAGAAATTGTCGAAGATCCAACATGATGGACGCCGCTACTTTGCAAATTCAAAGCAATGAAGACGAAGAGACACAATGGGGTGGATCTTCAGAAGGTCGTACTTATAATGCTAGAGATCGAGAGCTTACGGATCAACGACTTAAAGCTCAATACTTCACGGATCCGTGCAGGTATGAGCCAAATATATTTTGTAGGCGGTATCGAATGCAACCTTGGGTCTTTGACAGGATGATGCACGATGTGGCCAACTACGATTCATATTTTATTCAAAAAAGAGATGCAATTGGGAGAGTCGGCCTACGCACTGAACAAAAGCTGACATACGCCATGAGACAACTCGCATATGAGATCACAGCTAACTTCTTTGATGATTACACGGATATTGCAAAATTCACTACCATCGAGATCTTGAAGCACTTCACCAGAACAATATGAAATGTGTACCACGAGCAATACCTCCGCCGACCAACACTGGCAGATTTGCGACGCCTGCTCGACAAGGCTACAAAGAGAGTATTTTCGGGGATGATCGGGAGCCTTGATTGTATACACTAGAGGTAGAAAAATTGTCCCACCGGTTGGTCAGGGCAATATACTGGCCATAAGGAGAAACCAACTATCATCTTGGAGGCGGTGGCATCATGCGATACCTAGATTTAGCATGTCTTTTTCCGACTTCCATGTTCTCCAAACAATATTAACGTACTTGAACGTTCTCATTTGTTCAATGATGTGTGTCTTGGTGAAACCCCTGAAGTTCTTTACCATGTGAGTAATAGGCATTACAACAAATGTTATTACCTATTTGATGACATATACCCTAAATAGGCTTCATTTGTGCAAGCAATTCGAAATCCGAGGTCGCTACAGACACAACACTTCACAAAGATGCAAGAAGCGTACAGAAAAGATGTTGAGAAAGCATTTGGTACTCTTCACACTTGTTGGGCCGTCATTAGAGGACTAGCTCGTAGGTGGAGTAAGGAAAATCTTCAATACATCATGCTGACGTGCATTATCATGCACAATATGATCGTTGAAGATGAACATGATGAAGATGCAACAGAACCATTTGATCCGAATGATATCCCAACCGAACCAAGGAAGGCATAAATATATGAAAGGGATTCAGAAAGAAAAACTGATGTTCATCGCAATCCGGAAAGGTTAAATCAATTCTTGCGCCGCTATAGGGAGGTTAGATGTCCGATGATGAATAAAAATCTCTAAGAACATCTAATTGATCACCTATGGAGCATGAAGCTACAAGATGATCAGAACAATGAAGAATGAGTACTTATCTCTTTGTGTTGTATGTTTTTACTTAATGTGGTGTGCTTATCTCTTTGTGTTATATGCTTTTACTTTGTGTGGTGTGCTTTTATTTTGTGTGGTATCCTTGCACACTTTGTGTGGTGTTGCTTTGTTATAAAATAAAAGTTTGATGTTTTTTTTGTGTGCTTTTACTTTGTAATAATAAATATCACAACCTTTATATATAATAATAATAAAGGCAACAACTTTTATTTCATAATAAAAATAACTAACAATTATTTAATAATAAAAAAACAACTAATAATTAAACCCAATGTGTCTCTTGAACCGGAACATAACGACCAAACTATCGTTGTCTCCTTCGGGGGGTATAGGGATGCTTGAGGTTCCTTGATCCCTATCTATTATCGCTTGTTGCTTTCTTTCCTAATAACCCCTCTTTCTAAGGGTATTAAATGTTGATGGATCAACCATCGTCGTACGAGCCTCATCGATGCGTTGCTCAATTTGCCTATCTTCCGCAAAAAGTTGTTGCCTTTGATGATATTCTGGCTCATGCTGTTCATGGGCTTTTTGCATTTAAATATGTAAGGCCTCCAAGTAGGGATGGGCATAAAGCTCGTAGTCGAAAAAAAAGACCGGCAAACCGACTCAGACCGGCTCTGCTGGACTGGGCTTTTTTTCGGGTTCGTCATAGAAAATATGTGGGTCGGGCCGGTCCTTCATGTGTGCGGGCTGGGCCCGATCCTTTTTATTAGAAAAAAGTTAAGGCCTAAGAGCCCGAGTGTATATAGATGTTATAAAAACAAAACCATAATTCCATTCATTCTGACTTTTCCTCCCATCTCTTTTGTCTCTTTCGTTTCTATTAAAACCCACTGGACTAACTAGAGCAGCAGCGAAGATGAAGTAGTTGGTCGAGATGGGTGCAGCAGCCTAAACCAAGTCTCTTTCGTTTCTCCCTCGTGGATGGGCTGAACGGTGGTGAAGGTTGGGTTCAAGGGAGGAGAGGTACTCGTACGGCGGCGAGGTCGGCTTTGAGGGAGGCTTGGCATATCTTGCAGAGGAGACCGCCGGCGTGTTGAGATTGAGATCTAAAATTCGGATTTGAGATTTGATTTTGGGAGTAACTAACAACTAAGCAGTCATCACTATTCCATGAACAAAGCAGACACTTGCGTTCAGGTGCTTTCTTCTCTATTTATTCCATAATTGATGTATCGGGGGGTTTGAGGGCTTTTTGGGTTCTCTTTTCTTGCTGTGAATTTGGGGTTTTTGTTTAGGGTTTGTGAATTTGGGGTTTTTGTTTAGGGTTTTTGATTGGAATGAGATTTGGTGGTGATTGAAAAGAGTAGGCGGTGAGATAACATAAGGGACCAAAGGCCCGAAGGACCTACCGGTCTTCTGTCGGCCCCAACTTTTTTTCATCAAGGCCCAGCCCGGACTTCGTACTCCGGTCCCGGTCCTGATCCTTGTCAAAGTAGTGCTGGTCTGGGACCGTGCCCAGCCCTACCTCCGAGTTATTTTTCTTATCTTTTTTCACTACCAAGACAAACACTTTATCCGACAAAAAAGTTTCGTCGGCCTGTTAGTTTAATTCGTCGGCTATGGTTTTGTCATGAAAGAGTCGTCGGCGATTACTTTAACCGACGAAACTAGAAGACGTCGTCGGTTATTTTCCCAGAATTTAGCCGACGAAACTAGAAGACGTCGACTATTGTTCCAGAATTTAGCCGACGAATATCTTAAATGTTTCGTCAACCATAGTCTGAGACTTTAGGCGACGAAACATTTAAGATATTCGTCGTCTTAAGTATGTAATAAAAAATTAAAAAAATAACGTAAGCCGACGAAATATAGTCTGTTTCGTCGGCTTTAGAAGAGTTTAGCAGACGAAACATGCCATAATTCGTCGGCTAAACCTTATAAAAAAAAAATTAAAAATACTATAGCCGACGAATATCTTACATGTTTCGTTGGCTATAAGTCCATTCCAGTAAAAAAAAAATCTGAAATTTCTAAATTATCATTCCAAGCAACCTGCAAAATACACCAAAACAATTCCATATAACCAACAATAAGCACATAAAACTATATAATTGATCAACTACACCTATATTTATGCCATTTAATGGTATCAGAGCCAAAACAGCCTGATATAGTTATTCATCAAAAATCTCCAACCCCAGGTGGCGGATTACCGCCTAGGAGAGGCTATGGTCTCAATCCCCAGGTGACGGACTACCGCCTAGGAGTGGATCTTGAGTTGATCTATTTTCTTTACTTATTTTGTGAAGTATTTTTAATTCATGTCCCTTCATTTTAAGGATTTTGGTTTTATTTTCCTTATCTCCTTTTAAGCCTGTTACTCTCTTCAACCAAACAATAAGTGCAGGTCCAAACACTAAGTCCTGTGTGAGGCATGAGCGGATGCGGCATGAGCGGCATAGAGAAAGTAATAGTCTTTAGGATCTTAAATCCTTCTATCTTTTTAGTTTCGGTCCAGTTTTCTCTTATCTTCCCAAAATGAGTCAACTTTTTAGATCTAACTCAGTCACTTCTAGTTCGTCTAGGTTCTCCTTCAATAGAATCCCAGATATAGTCAACGAAGAACAAATAGAGTTTCAGTCAAACGATAACATAGACATGAATGACTGGAATATTCCCAGAATTCTTAGTCATGAAATTTACAAGAAAAAATGGAGTCTTTCTTTATTCAAAAGTGAACACCATATTAAATCTTTAGAACAAGTTTATGCTCTTAGTAAACAACATGAAACTTGCCAACTTTTTAGTCCTGAATCAATTAAGAAGCATAGAAAAGATGGTCATAATTTCCTCCATATCGGATTAGTCTAAATCGGTGTTAAACCTTTAACTAGAAAATGTCTTAATGCCTCCATTCTCTTATGTTTAAGAGATGCAAGATTTACTGATTTTAATGACAATACCCTTGGATTAATTGAGTCGAGTCTATTTAATGGTCCAGTTCATTTTAATTGTTTCCCAGATTTTACCATTAGCCTTAGTGACCCTCATATCCTAAAAACGTTAACCTTAAATGTTAAAACTGCAGGTTATCATATTCTTGAAGGAACCTAACATTTAGCTTTAATATATAGAATTCATTATAAAGTCACTGACACAAATATGAATTTCCATGCTATTAGTAAAAGTCCCAAAAACCATATCCTCTTAATTCAAAGCAGTCAAGAAAACGCCAATATTAGCGTTCCACACACAATCAGATGGTCAGATGTCCATCTTCCTTCTGAATGGTCTCTCACTAGTGAGAATCACCGAAAACAATTATTTGGTGATTGGCAAGTATTTATGCTTGAAACAAAATCTGAAATATTCTTTCTTGATTTTATAGATCAACTAAACGGCCAAAAAATTTTCAAACATTAAAAAGCAAGATGAAAAACCTCCACTTGCTCGGTCTTTTCTAGTTATCCCCTTGTTGAAACAATAGTAATTGATCATCTTAACAGTCCTATCATAGTCTCATCTTTTAAAATCGTTGTAGAGGATACATAGACTAAGAAAATTAACCCAAAAACTAAAAAAATTATTAAATAAAATAATTACACAAACCAGAGTCTAGTAATCATAGGAGCCCAATTAGATAAAATAGAAATAAAGGTTGACAACATATCCTCTAAAGTCAATATTCTACCTCAACCTAAATCAGAAACCCCTTTAGTTCATTTTAGTGAATTAAATAAACCTACCCTGAAGCCTACTTCTTCGATTCAAAAGATCGAACGAATGTTAGAAAAGTTGAAAACTGAAACACCAGAACCTAGTAGAATTGCAGTAATTCATACCCAACAAACCTCTTCATCTATTTCATTGATAGCGATTCTAATAACACTAGCCAAATTACAGAATTAAACCAAATACTTTAAACTTTACATATAGAACCCTTAAAACTAGACAGAATAGTTCATCCAAAGAAGCGACCTTTTAAAACTTGGACATAACGTCATCTCCCTTTGGATATACAACCTAGTAATCATCTTAATAATCAATTCTCAGTTTCTTCTGATAAAACTTATGAATGGAACATTGATAATTTATCAGAACAAGAAATCTTAAATAAATTACATCACATGTCCATGACAGCCAATAGTTATGTCACTAATCATAATTTCAGCAAGCCTGAAATCATTGACATATTTTCCACAGAATTTACATGAATGCTTCATTCCTCGTGGGAAAAACATCTCACTCCTGATTCTAGATCATCCATTAAACATGCCATCAAACATGATGAAGATGAGACTCCCATCTTTGACGATCGCACATGAATGGGGATTTATGATGTTGTTAATACCTTATTTTACACGATTATCCAACATTTCATAAGGACCCCTAGTCATATTACATCCAAAATTCATGATCAACTCAGTAACCTTATGTGTCCTACCTTAAGTGATTTCAAATGATACAAATATGTTTTTATTTCTCGAGTCATGCTTAGAGACGATAGTAACCAACCATTTTGGAAAGAAAAATTCATAAATGGTCTTCCAAAATTATTTGCTCATAAAATCAGACAGGTCCTTAGTAATGAAACATGTCACATTAACTACAATTCTTTAACTTATGAAAATATAATTACAGTTATCAAAAAAGAATGATTAAAAATATGTATAGATATGAAACTAAATGCTTAAATAAAATCAGATAAGAAAACAGCTAAATATGAACTAGGAAATTTTTGTGAACAATATGGCTTACCTCCCTTACCTCCTTCAAGGAGAAAAAAAGGCAAGAAATAAATTTATTCCATATCATTCAAAAAGAAACATTAAACCTTATAAAAGTAATTTTGAGCCAAAAACAAATTTCGCAAAAATTGGTCCAAAAAACCAAATCGTAAACTAAAGAGTAAATCTTTTGATAAAGTAAAACTAAATGTTTTAAAGGTAATAAGACCGGTCACTTTGCAAATAACTGTCCAGTTAAAAATACTATTAATCAACTAAAAATTAGTCAAGAAGAAAAATATAAACTTCTATCAGTCATTTCCTGTTTTATATTGAACCTTCTATGAGTCATTTAAAAAGTCCTATCTCTTTAGTCAAAAGTTATTTTGGCCCAAATTCTCAGTACCTTCCCTCTTTAGTCAAAAGTTATTTTGGCCCAAATTCTCAGTACCTTCCCGGTAAATCTTTAGCATTCTATAAGGACATCCTATTTAAATCTCAGTCACTATTTATTAAACCAATCCACACTACTAGAAAAAGGTTCTAAGATGACGAAATATTTATAATTCGTCACCTAAGAGAACACTTTAGTTTCGTCACCTCAGTACAAGTTTTCGTCATCTAAGTCAGGTAAGGTCACTCATATTGTCACCTTAGAACTCACTTAGGTGACGAAAATTATTTTCGTCACTTTTCGTCACCTTACATATAACTAACATGACGAAAGTTATTTTCGTCACAAAAAGGGTTCTCCCTTATGTGACGAAATAAATTTTCGTCACCAAAGCTTTTGAACTTAGGTGACAAAACTTTTTTCGTCACTAAAGTGTTCTCTCTTAGGTGACGAAAATAGTTTTTCGTCATGTAACAGGTTACTCTGGTGACGAAAGTATTTATTTCGTCACCTTACTGAACTTGATTTTATACCCTGCTGCGTTTCCAGATCTGCATCTTTTATTTCAAAACACTCTGAACTCTCTCTCTCAAAATTTGCTTCGATTTTCAAAACCCGGTGTGAAGCCCTTCAAATCCATGCTAGTCTCTGAAACATTTGTCTACCTATGCATTGATTTATAGTTTGGTATAATCTCTTTCTCTCTCTTTCTCCACCATATTTTTTCATGTTTTCCGATGAGTTTTCCGGCGAAGATTCTGGTCACAAGCATGTTGTTAATATTGTTGAGTGATGATTAATGTTGATTGATATATGTTGATTCTTAATTGTTGATTCTTAAAGTTAGTTATTTTAATTTGTGTATTGATTAGATGTTAATTAGTTTAATTTGTTGATTATATATATGCTTTACTATTAATTATTAGGTTTTGAGAAAATTATTTAATTATGTTAGGGATATATGTAAATATACTTAATTGTTTGGTTTTGTGAAATTTATTTGTGCATTCAAATGATTATATATGTTGTGTTTATTTTGTGATAATCAAATGTAAGAATATAAGATTATATTCTTTCATTCACCTAAATTTGAACCTTAGAAATCCCGTTTGAGAATCATCATTGTCAAACTGTGTTTGACAAAATGATTCTTGAATTGTCCCATTTTTGGACAGTTTAGGAGAACATGATTTTGTTATGTAGTTTGTTGTTCTTGTCTTTTCGTTTTCGGTTGTGGGTATATGTTTCGACACTCTCTCGTTACCGTTCCTCGAGTGCATACTAGGTATAGTTATTTATGCATTAGAGGGACTGTAGGGAGATGCTACCGAAATTTTCTCACATCGAAATCGAAAAGACAAGAATTACAAACTTAGAAACAAAATCGTGTTCTCCTAAATGTGATTAGAACCCTAACCGGAGGCATAAGGTGAAGATCAAGCGATCGAATACATGTTTTTGTTGTTGTGTTTTTTGAAATACTATTGCTTATTTGTTGTTTATATATATGACGAGACATGGACAAGAGATGGATGCAGTATGATCGGGGGAACCTGAATACCAACAAGGAATCCTAGATTTTTTGTTATTTGTATTTGAACATGCTGATGGCAGAACTGTACACATGTGTCCGTGTGTTGAATGTTATAATACTAAGTGGAAGACGATTTATGAAATCCACGAACACCTGAATACAAGACGTATTATGCGTAGTTATACTACATGGAGTCTACATGGTAAACATTAGATAATGAACTTACCTTGGAAGAAATCCGAGCGGGACACTTTCAGCATGCTGGCTCATCCAGCAGTAGTTTCGACCCTTATGTGGATCCTTCTATGAACATTATACATGATGCTTTTCCTTCATTTGCTACAAGACATGAGGAAGATGTTGTTTACGATACCACTGATGCAGACCATGCTTTTTCAATTGTTGACAATGATGATTACGATAAGTATAACAGGCTGCTTGCTAAAGCACAGACCCCATTGTACCCTGGGTGTAATGTAACTGTTTTGGGTGCCATCATTGAACAGATTAAAACCAAAGTTGACAGCAATTGGTCGAATGTGTCGTTTAATCGTAACTTGGTGAACATCAAGAAATTGCTTCCTCCAGGAAACAACTTTCCCCACAGCTTTGATAAGGTACAAAGTATGTTGAAAGATCTTGGCCTCGGTTATGAGAATATCAACGCAGGCAAGAATAACTACGTTTTGTTTTATGGTGTCATCAACAAAGACCTGGATTACTGTCCAGTGTGCAAAGCGTCGAGGTGGAAGTCATCATCTTCTTCATCTAAGAAGAAAAGGATTCCAAAGAAGGTGCTTCGTTATTTCCCATTGATTCCTAGGTTGAAGCGTATGTACATGTCTTCACACACTTCAGAAAAGATGAGATGACACGGGGTAACGAGGAAAAATGATGACACTCTCAGACACCCTGCAGATGGGGAGGCTTGGAAATCATTTGACAGATCATTTCCTGATTTTGCAGCAGACATTCGAAATGTAAGACTTGGACTTGCAACAGACGGGTTTAATCCTACCGGAAACATGAATTTGTCTTATAGTATTTGGCCTGTTATTGTTGTGGTGTACAACCTACCTCCATGGATATGTATGAAGAAGGAATTTAGTATGCTGACTTTGTTAATTCCAGGTCGTTATTCTCTAGGAAAATGTCTTGATGTGTACATGAGACCATTGATTGACGAGTTAAAAGAATTATGGGAAAATGGCGTCCCTACTTTTGACTGGTATAGTCAAACTTCATTCAGGATGAAAGCAGCAGTGATTTGGACCATTAATGATTTTCCTGGATATGGGATGTTGTCGTCTCAAACCACTAAAGGTTACAAGGCTTGCCCAATCTGCTTAGGAGACCTAAATGCTAGTTGGCACGCTGGAAAGGTGTGTTACTTGGGGAGTCGTACACGGCTTCCGGAAGATCATCCATGGCGATTTGATGCGGCTTCATTCGATAGGAAGCAAGAGTTTGGTTTAAAACCCCAAGAGCTGTCTGGTGAGTGGATTTTGAACATGTTGAACTCTTTTGATTTTGGACGTCTTAGCAGTGATCCTGACGTGTTAGCTCAGAATCCAAAACGTCCTTCTAGATTGGAGAACTGGATGCACAAGAGTATATTTTTTGAATTGCCTTACTGGAAGAAATTGAGAATAAGGCACTGCCTTGATGTCATGCATATATAGAAGAATGTTTGTGACAGCATTGTGGGAACAGTTTTCGGGTTTAAGATAAGACTAAGGACACTGTGAAGGCGCGCAAAGATCTTCAACTCATGAACATACGCCTTCACTTGTGGCTAACAACGTCGGGGTCAATGCCTCTTGCACATTACAGGATTAATTCGGCTAATGAGAAGAAAGTTTTCAAATGGTTTGAAGCTATTAAGTATCCTCATGGTTATGCAGGAAATATATCTCGATGTGTAAAAGTGGAGGAGAATAAACTATTTGGATTAAAGACTCATGATTGTCATATCATGCTACAACGTCTTTTTCCAGTGGTAATTCGACCATATTTGCGTCCTGATGTGGTAGAGCCGTTAGTAGCGGTGTCTAGATTCTTTCAGAAGTTATGTAAGTACCTTGCCGACGAAAATAGTTTCGTCATCTAAGTATCTTGCCGACGAAACTATGTTCGTCATCTTAGTTATCACTAAGATGACGAAATTCATATTTTCGTCACCTGAGTGCTCTAACCACCGGCCTTAGATGACGACTCTTAGGTGACGATTTTCGTCGTTTTAGTGTGACGAAATTTTCGTCGTTTTAGTGTTTACATGACGACATAAGCTCTTAGGTGACGAAAAAATTTCATCTCCTAAGAACTTTTTTCTGGTAGTGCCATGACCCAAAAAATCCATCTAAAATATTATATCATTCCCTTTACATAATCCGTATCATTTCATTATCTCAATGGAGTGATTCCCCCTCTACTCCTCACAAATTAAATACACTCACATTTACTTATCATGATTACATTGAAGCATGGAGTAAAAGTTTTCTCTACCAAACCGAAGATTTTAGCCATTCATGATTTCTCAATTTTGATAGAAAATTCAATCGCCAATTCCCTATGTGGTTTGGAGATTGGTGGAGTAATCATGGATGCCCTCATGACCTTCTCCCCTCAAATATCCAGAATGCAGTCACTAAATTTGCTTCAGTAATGACCTTTTCAGAATATGAGAAAAGGTTTCCCCCACTCTCTAATTCATGGCTAAATATAAAATTCCTTGGATTTTTAAATGGCAATACAAACTTGAATATGAAAATCATATGGTCTTACGACAACTTTTAATCAAATGGTGGGATAAATTCAATCCTGAAAGAGTTTTATCCCAATTTAGTGAAGAATTTTTAGTTATTCCATCTAGTTCCGAGCTTCGGTTTCTATTCAGCCGACATCTCTAATCCCTTAGTTAACGTCCCAGACTCCTCAGTCACCATCCTCTTCTAAAAAAATAGTCTCCAATCCATCCTCATCCTCCAAGGTAGATGAATTGAAAGAATTGGTCAAACAATTACTTCAACAAGCGGCCAGTTTTGATGAAGAAGAACACACTCCATCAGAATCGTCATCAGCTCATAGTCATCAAGGTTCTCCCAGTCAACCAACCAGGTGGGCCGATTATGAAGATAGTTAAGATCCATATGCTGAGTTTCTTTAGTTCAAGACTGGTCCAAAAAGCAAGATCAGGCCTGTTAAAGTCCCAGTCAAAATTCCTACCGAAGTATCTTCGGTGACAAAAAAGTTACTATTTAGCTACAGTAAATCCGTGACAAACAAGTTACTATTTATCAACAGAAAATCCATGACAGACAAACTACTATTTATGAATAGTTACTTTTTACTATTCATCACTTTGTAATTTCTATTTATAGAAGCCTTTGGCTTCGTAGAGAGGTAGACTTCACTTTTCTCCTCTCTTCTCTCTCTCTCTCTAGTAAACTTAAGTTAGCCAAGTTAGCATAGGCAATTCATGAGATTTCTTGCTCTTATTCATGCATTAATTTAAACTAGTAAGTTTTATTTATGTAAAACTTTAATTATGTTTTGTAAACTCTATCAAATTCAATATTTTCAGTGATTTAACTTATATTTTATGCTTCCGTTATATATATATATATACACACATGGTCGTTCTGGTGCGGACGTCCGCATTCGGCTTAAAGTGCGGACGTCCCTCCGTCCGACGCCGACAACGGCGCGCCTCCACCCGAGCGGACTTCTGCAGCGTCCCCGACCACTTTCTCTCCCCGGCGAGTCTGTCGAAACAAGATCGATCTCGCCGGAAAATTGGAATTCGGCAGACTCGTCGGGGAGGAAAAGTAGTCGGGGATGCTGATGGAGTCCGCTGGGGTAGAGGCGCGCTGTCGGAGGCGAACGGAGAATGCGGATATGTATGTATGTATGTATGTATGTATAGACACATATAATTACAAGATGCCCCTAATTACCAACAAATAGCAAGTGTTTTTCGTTATGTGGTTCCTATGTAATATGCAAATAATCGTATCAATAAAATGAAAGAAGAGTATGAAGATTGAAATCTTTCTACCATTTTGGTAACCTTAGAATTAGAAGAGACCATGCCAAGCAGACATATAGATCATGAATGGACTCATATGATTTGGTAAAATGCATGTATAGTATGTTCTCTGCGGTATTCATTTCAATCTACAAGCGTATTTCTCAGGTAGTATTATTACAGTTTGATTCTGAATTTCTGTAAAAGCAAGACATTTAATTGTGCAAAATAACACATTACAAAGGAGTACTTATATTATATTTTACTTTTGAAAAGTTAAGAAACAGATTTTAGTGGGTCTTCACTTAATTGTTAAGTTGCACGGACACAGACATGGACACGGCACGACACAGCGACACGGCAAAACTCAAAAATTGAGTTTTCGACACGGCTTGGACACAACAAATAAAATTATATATTATGTATTTTTAATAAATAAAAAATATACTACAATATGAAATAAGTTAATTACATTACCAAATAAAGTTCTAAATTCAATCTATTTCATAATCATAAGAAATAAGTCAAATGCATAACTAATAACATTAAAAGCAACAGACTCTAGCACTTAAAATATAACTTTAAAGAAAAACAAACTTGAGCAGTAGCTTGTTTTCAAACAGGGCAATCTCTAGCACAATAGCACATAATAGACAAGAATATGAACTAATATAATTATCATATCCATAATCCATCCAAACTTGTTATTCCATAATTGATCTAATGTAAAAAGAATAGAAAATTTACCTTTTTTTTTCTAAAAAGTTTGAAACGCTGACGTGGCATGTCACAATGCCATGTCAGGGCCGGTCAACGTGTCTGAGACGTGTTCGAAAAGTTAACTTTTTAAGACACGCCACGTAGCGTGTCGGACACGTATTTTGTCGTGTCGGCCTGTCGGAGTGTCAGACAGTCTGACACTCCAGGGGAGTGGAGTGTCCGTGCAACATAGCTTAATTGTGTCAATCTTTCTTTTCAATCCATCAAACTACGGAATCAAATTTGCCAACCACCCATGACCATCCAATCAAAAACTGTCATGTATGATAATGGTTAACTCTCTCTCTCTCCTCTCTTTTTTTTTTTTTATTGGATGGTTATGGGTGGTTGGCAAATTTGCCGGTTGGCAAATTTGATTCCTCAAACTACAATGACCATTTTGTTTTTTGCATGAATAATACATAGCCCGCTGCTTGAAAATGGTTTGCTTTGTTTTTGTTTTTTGTTTTTGTTTTGCTTGAAGCATGTTGTTTGTTAGTTGCTGATGCACAAAAAGACTAGAAAAGTATTATGGTTACTGGCTCTAGAGTGATTGAAGTCACTGGTCATGTACCTGCAACGGATAGAAATATTCTGTATTGATTCAAATGTTTTAGCTGTTCTTCTGCCTTTTGCAGCAATTGAGCATATGACGTTTTAGATTGTTAAGAATTGAAATCTATGACATGTAATTTACAAAACCCCTATGAGATTTGTTATTTTCATGCAAGGATTGAAAATGAATATTCTTTTCCCTGAACCATGTCTTTTCCCTTCTACCAAACTCAGTGTTAGGGTTTCACAAAACTTCTTATTCCTTTTGGTTCGATGGCGCGTCCGTCGACGTTGCCGTTAGACGAGAGGTTGAGGGTGTCCAGTTGGTGGTCATGCCCCTGACAGCTGGTGGTGGTGGAACGAAGGAGATTGTTTATTGATAGGGTGAATTAAGATGCTGGCTGTTGTTTGTTGTTTGTCTGAGAGGTTGGTCCGGCAAGGGTTGGCGGAGGACATGTGTCGTCGTCCGAGCGTGTAGGCGGTGAGGCGGATGGGTTGGCGGTGCTATTTTGAAGGGTAGATCGAGATTTTGCTCGACCCAGATCGACTTCGAGTCGTCTTTCTTGGCATCTTGAAGGTTATGAATGGTTGTGCCTCCTTTGTGTCTGACGATGGTGGCGGAGCCCTCTAGATGGCATGAATGGTTGTGCCTCCTTTGTGTCTGACGATGGCGGCAGAGCCCTCTAGATGGCGCGCGACTCGGTAGCGGGTCGGCTGATCGGTGGACAGTTGCAGGGATTCTGCTTTTGGGCCGGGTCATGATGTGGATGGTTTTTGAGTTCCAATGGATGGGGGTTGGGCTTGCACACTTTCAGCCCAGTCTGGGTCAGTTTAGTTTTTTTTGGTTTTTTTAGTTTGTTTTTGTTTTGGTGTTGTTTGTCGTCCCTCCTTTTGGGCGAGGGTGTTGGTTTTGGTAAAACCATGTTTGGTTGTCATGTCGAGGGACTACCGGTGTTAACGTCGGTGTTTTCTTGTTGTCAATGTAATGAGGAGGTTGCCTATATGATGTCGGCCTTTGTATATAGTGTTTGGTGGGGTTGTTTACTCTTAAGGTTGGGAGAAAGAGTATGTTACATTTGGACCCTCTTCGATTCATTGTAACTGCTGGTATGTGGGTAGGGCGAAGTGTGGGGACTTGTTGTCCACCACCGAGATCTCTCATAGTTGTAAAAGTTTGTTATTATTATATAAAGGTTTTTATCCAAAAAAATAAAAAATTCAATAAAACCCTTTTTCTTTTAAAAGATTATTCATACCTCCATAGTTGATAGTTAGACCTCCTTCAATTTTGGGTACATGACAACCATATATTGTTTTCAAAATCCATCCAATTGGTTCAAATATACTATTAGCTATATTGAGCCAAGCTTGTTTGTTCGGGCACAATAACAATTAGTAAATAAATAATTCTCCAAGTTCCTCAAGCTCATCATTGATTACAACAAATGCGTCCAAATGAAATTTAAAAAGAAACTGATAGAGAAGAAAAGCTAAGAAACAAAAAAAAGAATGTAGCGTTTACATTTGGAGAAGAAAATAAAGAAACAAAGCTATTAAAGAAAGGACAAATGGTCTAAACAATGTCTCACATTTTAGAGAAGTAAAGATTTGGTATCAGTATCTTACGTTCTTATTCCGACTCAAGTCTAGTATCCAGAACCGTTAGATTTGTTAAAAAATTAACAACTAAGGATACTTATCGTCTTTTCATATATGATTTTTTTTTCCTACCCTATCTCCATCTCGTGCTCTTCAACTCATGATGAAATACTCTCTGTTCCAATTGGTCTTCGGTCTTTGCTCCTCAATATTTTGGTCTCAAAATCCGTGATAGTAAATTATATAATGCTCAAAACCATATACAGATCTTGGGCTGTTCATCTGGGTTGGTTAAGCCCCAAAGTCCCAAACTGCTAGAACCACTTGTTGTAGGCTCTCCTTCATTTCTTCCCTCTCCACCAAGCCATTTTCATATTCTTTTTCTCCTTTCGAGAGCACTTGACGAAATACCATTTGATTCTCTGTCATTCTCATGAATGGTAATTTACTTTAACATTGTATATTGAAGATGTGAAGGCTAAGAAACTTAGGTTATCCAGAATATGTTGTATAAGCATTTAATATTTGTTCTCTTATTGAATTTTGCATAGCGCCAAAGTGAATCAGCGACAGTTGATGTGCATAATTTGAGCAGCTGAAGAGGATGGTTCTACCTGTTTTCCAGCTGCGTGACAAATCGACTTCTCATGTACAGAACTAAATTGTAATAACATGAACTATTCAAAAATCAGTGAAATTTTCTCAAGAGGCCCTTCCACCCCCGAATCCGTAGTCCACAGTCTTCCCGTTGCAGCACCCATCACCAATCCGATTGTCGTACTGAATTTCACCACCGCTAAAATCCGTGTGTGTAGATATTATCAGGTCAAAATATCCTTATTTATTGAAAATGTACAGATTTTCTTAATTGACCCACTTTTAGATCATATTTTCTCATCTTAACCATTCACATTGTTGGTATATATGAGTAGATCATCTCTACAAATTTTCAGCCAAATTGATAGTCGTTAAGGTATTAAAACTATATGATTACAATGAACGAATCAAATATGTTCAACAAGAACCGTTCGTGTAATTCACAATTTTGAATACCTTAATGATTATCAATTTGACTAAAATTTTGTAGAGATGATCTACTCATATATACCTAAAAGATGAATGGTTGAGATGAGAAAATATGATAAAAAAATATGTCAATTAAGGAAATCCGTACCTTTTGAATAAATAAGAAGGTCCGTATCTGAAAGGTCTGTATATATACAACTTTTCATTAGAAACATCGTCTTTTAACTTCAAGTTGTCATCCTATTTTCCAGCCATTCTCCCAATTACTTTGCTAATTGGAACAAAACAATTTCGCAAATACCAGGTGCCATTCAAAATTCTAGAATCATGCATATTGATCATGAATTCGACATCAATAGTATCTATGCTAATTGCTCATTGATTTGTCACATCTCACCAAGGGAGAATATGTACATGAAGATGACAAAACCAATTCAGAGATTGAGAATGGAATCCCAAGGTGTGATAAGGGAAGTGATAAGCTGGAATGCCAACCCAACTCAGGGTGAAGGCACAAATTACTTTTGTCTTTTGGCATCATTGGGTTTAGGGTTTAGTTTTCCTTGAGTTCTTTCTTCTTCTCTTCTTTCTATTTTTTCTCTTTTGGGGTTTTGTTGATTTTGATTTTTCAAATTTTAATTTTGCTTCGAAGAAAAATTTACTTTTAGATTAGAAATATAAAATGACATGTAATTTCCACATCATTTGGTGTTGTCCTAACATCATTCAAACAATAAATATGAATCGTTTAGCATTTTAAAATCCAATAGCTGATAATCGATGTCAAAATTTGTGTTAAAAAGAGTGTCTCTTGAACCGGACCCTATGTAAACATGTTAATTTGTTATTGCTTGTTGCCAACTAGACATTTTGGTCATGAGTAGGCAAGTTAATATAAACGACATCTTGTTGTGGACAAGTTAATGAAATTGTCTATTTTCTTAAAAAAAAAAAAAAAACAAACAAACGTAATCATGCTAGGGAAATGCGAGATAAACAAAATCTAACTATTATTGTGTTCGACTTTCCATGCTCTGAGCTAAAATATGAAGCTGGCGATGGACTAGGAA
This sequence comes from Fragaria nilgerrensis, assembly GCA_010134655.1. Classification (NCBI taxonomy): domain Eukaryota; kingdom Viridiplantae; phylum Streptophyta; class Magnoliopsida; order Rosales; family Rosaceae; genus Fragaria; species Fragaria nilgerrensis. Next base: position 24,565,517 of record CM020982.1, read on the forward strand.
ACAAACCGACTTGAAGGCGATCACAAACTGTCTCCAAGCTCGGCCTGGGTTAAACACGTAATAAATACAGAACATGAAATAACTTGTCCAGAGTCCAGACTAGTCCAACTAGATATACTGACTCTAATGCCCTAATATACTAACAATAACACACATGAACCTGCTGGTTGCCATTGCTGAAAGGCCTGCAAAAAAAGACGCAGCCTTTGAGCAGTATCCGGCTTCTTCTACTCTATTAAGGGAAGAATGGTGTACATGCAGGAGGAAACTGAAAAGTCAGAACATCCCTTGTAACTTGTACGAAAAAATGACAGATCGAGTTGCAAAAGGAAGGATCATGCATAGGTGGTATATGATCATTTTGAAATTGAAAGGGCTCGATCCAATAGGAGGAGAAATAAGAGGTGGGCTAATAGTGATTAGAAGATATGAGAAAGACATAGGTACGTGTGAAAAGTGATTAGGGGAGAAAAGTTGGTAATTTGGTGTTGTCAATGGCAAAGGCAGAAGAGAAGGGAATTTTCAATCTTGATCTTTCCAAAAGAAGGGCTGCATAGGATAAGAAGATGAAGCAGAACAAGAGTTGTCTTCCTGTTGCGGAAAGTCATGCCGATTCGAATTATTGGCGGTAAAACCGTTATGATCATGAGATTGCAGCACAAGATTGTTGGAAGTCATGTCTAACTCTAAATCATCCCAGACAGGACTACCAGGACCCCAACCTTGTGGAATTGCATTCAGCCAAGCCTCTGCCATTTCTCCCCAAACCATTTCCTGTGTTGGGGCATCTGACATGATCCCTCCTCTTTCTCCATGATTTTCAACCTCAAGTTGATGGCTGGCATTGGCCAAATCACTTTTACAAGTGTCATCGTCTTCCTGGGGCTGTGCATATGGCGCTGGTGGAGGTGCAACTGTTTCGTTATCTGAAATTGGAACCTGTAACTGTAAATCAAGGTTTTTCAGCTGCTGCCTACCTTGGGACCTCAATGGCTTTGAAACTTGTTGAATCGGCGCAGCTGCTGAAACAGCTGCAGCATTATCATTATGTTTCTCTTCGTTGAGGAAAAGCTCAGGGAAATTAAGCCTAGCATTCTCTCCTCTCAACTTGAAGGCCTCGCGGTCATAAGCCATGGCAGCATCTTCAGCTGTGTCGAAGGTGCCGAGCCAGAGGCGAGTTCTGTTTCGAGGAAGACGAATTTCAGCTACCCATTTGCCCCAATGCCTTTGCCTTACTCCCCTGTAAAGCTTACTGGTACTTATAGGCATTGCTGGTGGCCTAATACCACCACTACTATTAGCACCTCCAAACCTGTTCATCATCATCATCATCCTTCCTCTTGGACTCAAATTCAAAGCATCACTCCAATACTGAAGCATTTGCTGTTGCTGGTGTTGCTGCCAAGATATCATGTGTTGCTGCTGCGAAGCAAATGATATCATTTGCTGCTGATTTTGTTGTTGCTGCTGCTCCACAACGTGTGTATTTGGCGGGAACTGATTAGACTGCAGACCTGTGCTATGAAATTGGCGGGGAAATTGGATAGGTTGCTGCTGCTGCTGCTGAGGCAGAGACCCATCAAAAGCAAAAGGAAAGACTATTCTTGAAGAAAGAGGACAACAAGAAGTGATTGTTGATGTGTCTGATGAACTGCGAGGAGGAGGAGGAGATGGGATTTGAAATTCAGGGAAAAAAGCAGAGGATCGGTGCTGATGGCTACGTTCAGGGCTCTTGATCTTCTTAAGAGGTCTATTTGATACTGGAGCTTCATCAAAAACCGGCTTCCATTGACGCCCCTCCAACAGAAAATCATGTTCCTTGCCTTTGTCAAGGTCACAATCTTTGCTTGTTTCCATCTGAGTTTCAAAGTTTGATTCACCACTCCTTTTTGCAGCTTCCATGCTTTATGTTCGTTTACTCACCTTCTCCAAAGCCAAAGAAGATTGAACCGAATTTGAGGTATTGAACAAAACAAAGGAAACTCGAAAAAGAGACCAAAATTCTGTACTCTACCCAAGATACAAGACTTGGTTGCCCAATAGAAAAAAGAAAAAAGAAAAAAAAAAAAAAAAAGAATCTGGGTTTCACTTTGAATATCTAATCCCGCCGAACCCAAAACAGCATCGTGTTCCAAAACATAAAATGCATCTGAAATATTTTAACGTACGTACACAAGGAGAGAAAGCAAGAGTTCGGGTTTGAATTTGAAGTCTTTAGGTGGCAGAGCAGCAGAGATGTTTCTGGAAGAAAAAGAAAAAAAAGTTGAGAGCGGAGGGGTTGATCGAGAAACAGAGGTGAGGAGACGTGGGGTTTTTAAGAATGCATATAAAGATTTTGATCAAGAGGAGAGAATATGTTGGGATTGGTCGGCTTTCTTCGGGCCCTACACGGCTCATTCTAGCTTTCCATTTGCAACTTCCACCCACCCATTTTGTTTCTTTCTCGCAACCCAAGTCTGCATGACAGAAAAAACATGATTTTGTATGATTACGTGGATTACTTGCATAACATTTTTAAAGACTCAAAAAAGAAAAAGAAAACGTATTTAAAATTGGCCTCTCACCGTCCAAGTTTCCTAAAGACAAAACTATATGATTAATGGTAGGTGATTACGATCGAAATGGTATACGAAAAAACAAAAAGATGCAGAGGTTATATATTGGAAAGAAACAAGTCAACAAGGGTTTATGCTATGCAAGTAATCCACGTAATAATGGTCAGTCACACCCCCGGCCCTTTCGGTGGAAGCAATAGAAAATAGGCCTTGTTCCACAAGTCAACAAACCATACAAACATAAATCCCTAAAACAATTAGACGACTTCAATTTTGGTCGGTCAGAATCGGCACGTGTCGGTGGTCCACTCCTCATCTATTCATTTTCTTTTCTCTTCTTGATCAAATCCACCACGGAACAACAAAGAGGTTCTGAAATATCTTAAATCTCATCATCTTAAAAACAAAGATATTTTGGAAGCAAAGAAACAGGAGCTGAAGTAATGACGATAGAAGCATCACCAATAAATGCGGAGGGCGGCAGTACTAAGCCTTCATTTAGAGATTTTATTTCAGAAAATTCTCATCCACCTTATTTTAAGAAATTTTTTTCCACCAACAAAATAAAAATCTAAAATTCCTACTAACCCTATACATTCTTAATATTTATTTCCTCGAACAAAATATTCAGTTTTTTCTTAATTTTTATTGACAAAACTACCCTCTCTTCTTCTTAGTCTCTCATCTCTCTCCTTATTCGATTGCCTCTCTTCTTCTCTCTCTCATCGGCGATGTCACCGACGACGCCATCACTGACAAAATGTATCGGAGGACGACAAGGGAGAAGGGGTGGGTGAAGAGGGAGACGGCGACGACGGCGAGGTAGTTGACACAGAAGTAGGAGTGGTTCTTGCGGAAACAGACGGTGGCGTCGGAGAAGGATTTCAGTTTGGCGAAGGCTGAGCGGTCGACGAGCTCGGTCCAGGGGCGGTGCTCGGAGAGGCCATTGCGAACGATGTCGGTGATGTGGTTGATGAAGGCGCAGAAGGCAGGGGTGACGATCAGAGGATGGGCCTGGGACTCAATGGATCTGGCGAAGGCGACGGTGGTGGAGATCGGGAGGACGGGTGGCACAGTGGTTGACATTGTCGGTGGAGGAGGCCACGACGGTGATGGTGAAGGAGGTGGAGGTGTATTGAAATGAAATGTCAGGTTTTGTTGACTTTTTTGGGCTGCAAATGTGAATTCAAATGCATTGAAGGAAAATATTAAATTGCTATATTTGGCTCATAAATTATGGTAATATCATTGTAAATACATGATGTGATTGATAGTCTATCTTACCTTTTCAATTGTGACCGACTTAACTGTGCATTAAAACCAAGCAAAGTCAGTGCGCATGTCTCTTTAATAGTTAGGGTCCTTGTGTGCAGTAGAAAGTTGAATCACCTTGTTTGATTATTATATATTATTTTAGAGTGTAATTAGCATTAAATTGGTGAAATTAATGTCATGTATCAATGGTCCTCTGACCCCAATAAGTGGTCCTACTGACCCTAGTAGGAGGTCCTACTGATTAGCATTAAATTGGTGAAATTAATGTCATGTATCAAGGGTCCTCTGACCCCAATTGGAGGTCCTACTGATTAGCATTAAATTGGTGAAATTAATGTCATGTATCAAGGGTCCTCTGACCCCAATTGGAGGTCTACTACCCCCAGTAGGAAGTCATACTGCCTCAATAGGTGGTCATACTACCCCTAGTAGAAGGTCTTATTGACCCCAATAGGTGGGCATATTGCCCATAATAGGGACCTGTTATAAGTGACTAAAGCACAACGGCCCCCGGAGTCCGGTTAACGGTGGCCAGAGCTCTGTCAATGGCCCCCGGAGTCCGGTCAACAGTCGCCGGAGCCCGGTTAACGGCTCTCGAAGCCCGGTCAACGGTCACCGGAACCCGGTCAAAGATTGCCAGAGTTCAGTCAACGTCATTGGTCGTGGGTATCCGGTCATTAAAACTTTATTTTATAATAAACTATTATAATGGTCTATTATAATTTATTTAATTTATTAAGGTTATAATTGTCTTTCTGTTCTTATAATGATCTATTATATTTTATTTAATTCATTAAGGGTATATTTATCTTTCTGCTGTTTAAGTTGGCTCTTCAGAATTTTAAAATTTGATTTTATTAGTACGAATAAAATTCTTAAAATTAAGGCTAGTGGACGTTGTCCCATTTTATTTTGTGCTCTGCAATAGTTACTATATGTACGAACTACCAATATTTTGTAGCGGTGCCAAAGTTAGATTCAATCAACAAGTGTCCGTCCTCGAGGACAAAATTCCTGAAATTGAAGCATCCTCGAGGACCAAATTTGTCGAATTAATACAATTGTTTTGAGAGGGATTTTTGGAGTCCTAGCAGACAGAGAAAGAGAGAATGTAAATGGTTGACCTCCCTAAAACATGATGATATATACGTACAAGAGAAGACTAGCATCTTATTATGAACGAGGGAGTGAGGAGTAGAGGTGACTTCTAATTATAGGTGACGGGTGCTACCTATATTCAGAGATACATCAAAAAATAAATAAATTATTCAGAGATGCATGCACCATGTGGCATGGCTCATACAAGTTGAGGAACCTTATAAAAGGTTCAAACTGTCCTGTCAACCAAATAACTTTAAGGTCGATATTCATCAAAACCTTCGAGAGGCTCGCGTGTCTTTCTTCAGGGCGTTCGGTGTCGGGCCCTGCCAAGGCCTTGGGTTCAAGAATGAGGGTGGCAAGAGTGTTCGACACATGATATAATTTACTATGTGTGTCAACAATTCTCCCAATTCCCCCAAATAAAAGAGACATTTCTTTGTTGTTGAGACTCCAATGTCGACAAGTACGACTGTCACAAAAATGACGTGATAACCCAAGTCCCCTAACTTCGTAAGCAAGGAGGGACTCACTCAGGTATGAAAAATTAAAACATAACACGTGTTTACGGTTTACCAATGCAATTTGTGTCGGGTAAATTGCACTGACAAGAGGTGTACAAAGTGTACGACAAAGTGATAATTATACAATATGTATCAAGCAATCATAGCAAGAAGTGTTATGGAATGTACGCAGTACCTTGAGTACTGCGGCTGTCCGGAGCACGTGTCGAGCAGCGGGTGGAGAAGCTCTTAGTGCGTGTTCTCCACAACTCTCAGTAATTCTCCCTCCGCAACGACGATTCGGAGGTGAGTAGCTCGATTTAATTGGGGAATAGTGGTTTGGTGTGTTGAAGAAGCTTCAGTTTGGTAGAGGTGGGTGGGTGTTGATCCATTTTCGTTTCTTCAGTTAGGAATTGATCGATTTTCGTTTCTTGAAGTTTGGTGATCGAGTTCAATTTGCCTGATTGGGTTGACTGGCCGAGTTGACTTGGTGGTGAGGCCTGGGAATGCGACTGAGGAACACACCATCATCTGCTGAATTGAAGATCTCAGGTACACTTTCATCTCTTCTCTCTGTTTGGGTCTACTTGGTCTGGGTTAAATTCTGCCTCTTTCTCAGTCATCCCTTGATTCATTGATAACCCTCCTTTAGTTAGACAATGAGTGAGGAACACGCTGTGTAACATTCCATATGGCTGAGATATTCTTTTAACTTCTTAGTTATTGGGTCGACCTCTTATGAACTAGAAAATTGACAAATTCAGAGCTAGTCCATGCATTTGAGGGAGGCTGCAGTGAACGAAATTAAGAAAGAAAGCCACTAAGCCAGCCATGCTTTCCTTTCATTCGATGATGGCAAATTAATCAGTGCCGCATCTGAAACTTTGGTATAGTACCGGCCTTGCGGCATGGCCATGATCTATGATTGCATTCTTTCTTTCTTTTCTGGAGACTATCTGTGGGGTTTGAGAGCTCAAAATTCTTAATAGTTCTCATTTTCTTATGTAATCTTAGATAATAACACCACACTGACGATTAATAAAACCAGCAAGCTAGATCGAGTACCGTTGTTTTCTTCTTAATTTGTTTTAATCTGTCAGATATGGTCATTTGTCTTAGCATTAGTTTCTAGAGACAAATCATACCATCCCAATATTTGGATTTAGAGGCTATATATCATCAATATCTTTCTGGGTTGATTTTTTTTTAATATTTATTTTATATTTTTAATAGTCAATGCTATGTCATGTGTTCGTTTTTGTTGAGAATTTTCATCGGTGTTCTGTATGGCCTTTTCAATTTCTACCCAAAAAGAGAGAGCTCATTTTTTTTTGTTGCTGTTGTTTTGATTGAAGGTTTGAACAAGCTGAGCTTCTTAGGCATGTTCCTCCTCTCCATTTTCATTCAGAAAGTTATACTTTCAATGATTCTTGTCGGCTGTACATTCAAATGTCCTTCTGTCTTTACCGATTTTGAATTGTACAGTCTGTTTCCCCTTTTCTTTGGCCATGAAAGCTCCATATTTGACTGATTTCTTAGACAACAATAAACGGCATTGTTTGGAAATTAAGCATATCTGCATTGGTTCAGATAAGCAACTTCTATGTAAGTTGATACCTTGGTTTCTAAGCGGTTGCTAGAGAGTTGGTTATTAATAAGGAAATCTGATATGGTTGAATCTATGTAATCTTCTAACAGACTAGGTTGGTTAGAAGACATAAAAGACTGTCATTTACTTCTCATGTTTGATCAAGTGTTCTGTTCCTTATAGAGTCTAATGACTTCATGCAATGGAAAAGCTAGGATGTGCTATTATCTGTGATACTAAGAGGGTTTACTTGTTTGTTCTGTAGTTATCACTTGCTAGTTAGGTTGCAAGGACTGCCCAAATTCTCATGCCTTTGCCTTTCCTTTTATCTAGGTTCTGTTCTTTGGGGAAACTTTAGAGTTATTATTCTTTAACTAAGTATCTCTGTGTTTTTAGATCCTGAAAGTGGAATGAATCATGGTCCTCAGTATTGGCCATAGCTTGCTAAGTTGCTATATTAACCAAAGTGTTGCTTAAATAAAATTTTTAATTCTTTATGTGAGATCCAAGGAACATTCTGTTAATCGACATGTTCCTTTGTCTAAAATCAGTTGTGATATTCTTAATGGTCCATTATTGTTGCCTGAAGCTCTGTAGATGTGGGTGTTTGGATCTTCCTTTATTCTGTGCCATGCATATTTCATAAATTTTCTTATCGATACTTGAGTGTCTCTGATTACTCAATTAGTCATGATCAATTACTGCTTGGCTTAACTGTTTACCCTTTGGCTTTCTTTTTTGTGACAGCGCTATTACACACGAACCTCAGCTGCAAAATAAAAATGGCTATGTCAAATATGTGCTTCATCACTACTCTCGCATGAAAAGCTACTGACATTGTAGCAACGAGTCTCACTGTCAAACTGATTTCCTCAACCAGATCCTGCTTCTACCTTCATCAACTTCCATAAACAGACAAGTATGCATACCACTTTTTCTTTCTACTCTTCTTCTTCTTCTTACATGCACATTTTGCTTCTCAGTTCGAAACAAGTAGTGACAAGAGTATTGGAATTTCTCGCAGAATAAACTCTGACTATACACCCAACATCTCCAACAAACCAGAAAGTTAAAGAAACCAACTTTCGTAGTTCAGCTCCTATTGGTGAAACCCAGCACAAGTCTGAAATTCATCCCTTCTGAAGTGGAGAGGAGAAGACGACGAGTCTGAGAGACCAGAAACGGGACTCGGTCGTAGGTGGCCGGAAAGATCACGTCCGTCAGCTCAAATGTATGTTCTTCAACCATTCACTCTCATTCTGAAACCTTTTTTTTTTCTATATATGTTCTTAATGATACCAAGAGATTTAAATGCTTTGGGATTTTCATTTTGGGTCAGGACTTGCATCCGATTGCCTTTTTTTCTTAGTTGTTTCTGTTTATTGATATAGTTTGTATCCTCAAGTATATCTGTGCTAGCACTGTAAATTTTAACATATTAGCTATCTTAAGAGCACAGTATGAGTACCTATCACTGGTGTTAGCTAGTGTCTTGTAATACTTTTATAGCATCTCAAGGGTTTAAGGTAAAATGTGGCATCCCATGGTGAAACTTTTTGCTGTATGTTGGTGACAATGCAAAGATAGTTTTCTGTAGATGGAAAGAATAAATAATACTTATTTCACTTATTTGATTATCAGCATGACGAGGACTTCTATATGAGTTGGTACATTTGTATTTATCTTTTATACTTGTACTAGACTACTAGAAATTACTGACCTAAGGGTTCTTTTGTTTTTCTCACTATTGTATTCTTGTCTGCTTCTAGTTTCCAGTTTGAAACAGAGACAGAAGGTGCAAAACTTAGGCGTGATGTTTTAGCAGGAGGATTGTTAGTTCAGGAGGTGCCCCGACTGGTTTAGTATCCATGCTATCTGGTCAAGAAGAAATGTTTGCTTTCCACCGAGCAGTAAGTGGTGGTCTTTTTCTCTGAAACACTGATCTTTCTTTTGATCGTGTCCATGACCAACTTAACCGTATGATGAATTGCAGTCAATTTGGGACTGAGAATCATATATGTACCTACTACTTGGATGATATTAGTTCTTGTTTATATGTTCATTGTAATTTGCTTAAATGCTCCAACATTTCCCATGCCTTATTAAGCTTGAAAATTTGGTGGAACTGTATGTTGAATAAACATGTTGTCTGTGTAGGTTTCACGACTGAGAGAAATGCAGACACATGTATACTTGGAGAGAGTTCATAGTCTTCATCCTTATTTCCAGAGACAATGCCAAAATTCTGGATATATTACTGCAGAAAACTTACAACCTCAGTCGACCTTCTAAGAAGCAGAATTGTGGTACCAATATCAATCCTTCATGTACATTTATGATTGTTCAATCTTTATATCTATTAAAGTTTTCAACACTAATTAGGTAGCGATTCTTAAACATTGAAAATCAATAAAATGTTGTAATATTCTCCTTATATAAAAAGAAGTCATTGTTCTTTAATTCTCTTTTTAGATAGAATTTGGTGATAAACACAATCCTGTTCTGAAGTATGAGTAGTAGATAACCACATCTTGTAAGTTTTGGACTTTCAGATTCTTCTGCCTACAATTTTGATTTTCATAGTTGGGGTTGTGTTATAGGGTTTTCCCTTCCTTGTATTGGAAAAAATAAAAAAAACATTATTATTATTTGGACTCGCAGTCTCTGTAATTCTGTTAGATATATTTGGAAAAATGCTTGTGATAGTGAATTTGATTAAATGTTTAATGGTGCTTGCAATCCATTGTGAATAAATTGGTAGGCAAAGAAGCTTTTGAAATTGGTTGATTGATGAATACTGATGGTCTTGTTTGGTCTAGTGGAATGTAATTGTTGTTCTTTATTCTGATTTCAAGTACAGGATGAATATTGATATGGATGAGATTGATGATGGTGGTCTCCGATTCAGTGAGGAGAACTACTATCACCAGTTGTCTTCAGACGGAGAGGATAGCGAGAATGAGAATGTAGTGGAAGACTTGGACGACGTTGGAGATGATGAAACAAACAGGGGTGAAAAGGGGGACTGTGAAAACGAAAAAACAATGGGTGGAGTCAGAAGAGTATGGTGATGAATTAACAGATGAAGTTACCAATGGTGGAATTGGAGGTGGTTTTGGTAGCGAGTGGTTGTCACTGTTGCAGGGGAAGAACATGAAGATGCTTAGGTTGGAAGACGTGAAGGATATAGGTTTCACAAGTGTGGAGGAAGCTGAGCAGTTCTATTCATATTACTCCTTTATTGTCGGCTTCAGCACAAAGAGGTATAAGATAGAGAAGCGACATGTTAAGGGTACGGAGGTGATATTCAGGAGGGCTTGGGCATGTTCGAAAGAGGGGCATTGCAAAACCTTGAAAAATAAGAAACAGGTTCCAGTTGTTTTGAAAGTTGGAGAGGACGGAAATGAAAAAGCAGGGACTGAGAAGAGTATGAGTAAGAAGAAGAAGGACGTAGCTCGGGAAATTAAATACACCCGAACTGGTTGCTTAGCTGTGATGTATGTAAAGAGGGACAAGGATACGGGAAAGTACCATGTATCAAAGTTTGCTACAGAGCACAACCACGGGCTTGCTTGTATTTCAGAACGGCATTTCCTACGGTCTCATCGGTATGTTAGCGTGCAGGACATAGCAGAAGTCCTGGCTCTGCAAGAGGCACAAGTTTCGACAAGTGCAGCTTATGATTATCTAGTGAACCAAGCAGGGGGGCGGGAGTTTGTGGGATTCATGTTAAAAGATCTTTATAACAAAATGGATGCGAACAGAAAATTGAATGCTGAGCTTGGTGATGCAGAAGCTGCCATGAATTGGTTGAAAATAAAAGGCAAAGATGATCCCCTATTTTTCTGTAGGTACACAAAAGACGCTGACGGGAGGCTAGCCAATTTGTTTTGGAGGGATCACAGTTCACTAATGGATTATGAAGCATACGGTGACGTGTTAATAATAGACAGCACATACAAAACCAACATCTACGGGATGCCTTTGGTTTTGTTTGTAGGTGCAAACAACCACAGAGCGAGTGTGGTATTTGCTTGTGCTCTAGTTTCTGATGAGAAAGAGGATACTTTTACTTGGGTGATTGAGAAGTTCCTGGCATCCATGAAGAATAATCCTCCGAAATCAGTAGTGACAGACGGCGACGAAGCGATGCGTAAAGTTTTGTCCAAGTTGATGCCAGAAGCACGCCCCAGGCTGTGTGCATGGCACATTGGGAGAAATGTATGTCAAAATGTTCATAATGAGGAAGTGCAAAAAAAGGTAGGGAAGATGATTTATGCCTCTCACACGATTGGGGAGTGGGAGGAGGCGTGGCAGAGTCTGATAGTGGAGTATGGCTTGGAGAACAATACATGGATGTCTTCGTTGTATGCTAAACGCGAGAGGTGGGCGGAGGCATTTTGCAAGGGGCATTTTTATGGAGGGATGTGTAGTACACAGCGTTGTGAGGGGATGAATTCAAAGCTGAAGAAACGTGTTGGTAGATTCACAAGGCTGTTGGATTTTATCTCAAGAATTTATAGATGTATTGATCGTCTTAGAGAGAGAGCTGCTTCAGACAAGTTCAAGTCGAAAAACCACCTCAGAAAGTTTGACACCCACATGAAGGCTTTGGAGGAAGAAGCTTTCAACACATTCACAGATGATATTTTTCTTGTGATCAAAGGTCAGATTAGGATGGAGAGCATGTTCCTTGTGTCCAACCATGTTATTTTTGGGGACGGTAAGAATATGATGTTTTACGTATCTCAATACGACCAACCAGCACGTTCATGGACAGTGGGGTACACTTCAGAGAGCAGCGGTTTGGAGGATGTATATGAGTGCAACTGCAAGCTTTTTGAATCTGATGGGGTACCATGTTCTCACATTTTTTGTGTAATGAAATGTGCACGAGTGATGAAATTTCCAAAATCATTGGAGTGCGAGAGGTGGACGAAATGCAGCAAGGTTAACACATGTGGTAATAAAGCATGTGGTACTGTTATAGACAACGCATCCCAGGTTATTCGGTACAAAGCCTTAATTGCGGAAGCCAAGAGATCGTGTCATAACATGTCACAGTCAGTGGAAGGTTTTGACTGGGGAATGACGCAATTGCATACGGTTACAGAGGCCTCTATGAAGTACTGTTTGGTGAAAAAGGCAAGGCTGAATTTGGAAGAGACAGATAACGTTGTACGCGATCCTGTTATTGTCCGAACCAAAGGCATGCATGGAAACAAAGAGTCCACTGATAATGGAAAGACTGCTGACCCGCCCAGGTGTGGAAAATGCAGACTGCCGGGACACAATGCACGGAGATGTCCGTTGAAGAATTCGAATCTGGATGGCAAAGGGACAAGTGGGATATCCGGGTCTAAATCAGCGGATAATTTATCGGACCGATGCAATGTACTGCATAAAACCCAGCCCTCTGTAGGCGTGGTTGAGTTGAATGAGGAAATCCTTGAAAGTGCAGCCCCCTCGGCAGTCCCAACATATATGCAGCCACCATTCGAAGTTGGAAACAAAATGAATGAAAACGTAGACGTCCCTGACCTCAACTCCCAGGTCGGTCGGTGAAGCAGATCCTAGGTTTTTTGTTGGTGGCAGGTGTTGACTGAACTGTGTAAGGTATGTTCATTTTATCCATAATTATGGTCGCAGTTAGATTGTAAGTTATTGATTAAGTGTGAACATTATTTGGTAATTGGGGAGAATGTGGTAATACAGACAAACAATTTACTATGTGTCCGACAAGTGTTACTAGGAAGTTATGAAAGTTTTAGTTTGTGCACAGTACATTATCTGAGCTGTTTGAGTTTGATTTTTTTTAGGATTAAGAACTCTGTTTGGCTGGAAACCTTGTAGTATGATTCTTCCCGCACGTGTAGTTTTAGTGTGCAAATTTTGTTGTCATTTCATAAGATATATGAAGTATGGTGATGTTGTAGAGGTAAATGCTATCTGCTGAAACTGTATTAATGTTATGGGTGCAGCTGTTTTAGTCCGCATTTGATGCGGATTTAGAAGTCCATATGGTCTGAAACTTTACATTCTTGTTCTTCTATACGTGAACTCATGATCTGGACAGTTTGGTATTATTTGATAGGGTAGGTGATTTCTGGTGATTTTCTGAAGTGAAGCACTCTGTCCTGAAACTGCGTTCTTGTTAAATTATTTTGTTCTCATACCATATCATAACTCATAACCCCTTGCTTTGTGTAATTTCAGGTACTGAACAAAGCAATGCAATGCTTTGTCGTGGTTTAATGTGATCTAAGAAGCAGCATATTTTGTTTTTGACCATAGTTCTAGGCGCGTTTAGGCGCCATAGTTCTAACTGCGGAACTTAGTTTTTCAGATGGCTAGTTCTATGAGTAGTTATGTTCCAGATTTTTTTATTTTGTTGACTTCTCTTATTTGGAGTTGTACTTTTGTCTTCCCATTATTAAAAGAAAACAGTTTCAGCATCTTGTGGTTGTTTGTTGTGTTATTTTCTTTTGGGAGTTCAAATTTTTTCCCTGTTATCCCCTAATCAATTTATTTCCAGGAGGTGAGAGGCATGATGTAGATTTTGTGATGGTCTGATGTACTACGAAATTTTCCTAATTCTTAAAGTTCAAAATGATCTCTGTGTTCAGATTTCCGTATGGACTTGCAGCCTCTCTCTCTCTCTCAGAGCTTATTGTTTTGGTTAGATGTCAAATTGTTTGCTTGACACTATGAATACCGAAAATATTATCTTTAATTTTTACTCAAAATCTAATAAACTTAAGCTTACTTGAAGCTTAAATTTTGTGTGAGGATTTTGCTTCACATGCTTACTTTAGGAAGCTTTGTTGTGTTCACAGTACTTTTGGGTTGTAAAAACCTATATCTCAGCCAACCACTTTGTATCTAATGTATCTATTTAATTTTGGGAGTGGTTTATATGTTACTTAGAGGAATACTTTGTTTTGGTGTTTCTAAAAGCATTTTGTACTGCTTAAATCTTCTTTCGTGTGTGCTGAGAAGTTAGGGTGTGATAGGTTGTGTCAAGAACTTCCAATGACAAGACTTTTGATGAAGTAAATGTGTGAAACCATTGCAGCAACCTCTTTCTGTTACACTAGCATTGCATATATTCCACATTTTGATTTGGCTTATATAAAACTAAGAGGTTCCATTTCTGGACGCATATATATTGAGCTGCATAGAGTGAAGTTCTTTTCCAGAAATGGAACCAACCATGGGCAAGTTCATGCAATTTGACAACAACACTAATCCATGCAGTAAACCATCATCTTATGAGAGCTTGAATTGATAACAACAACCTTTTACAAATAATATGAAATGGAGTTTCAAATGGGTAAGTACATTACAAACAATCTTAGGGAGACATGTACTACAAAAATCAACACATAACTCTAAACTATTAGAGTTCCACTAACCCCTTGTTGTTTCGGCCCGACACAGCATATGAGCATAAAGTGTTGCAGCAAAAGAATGATACAATTGGTGCCCATCTTAACGTAACGATTACTCAGTCAAATCAGTTTGTTTGATGCTAAGGTTCGCATCGAGGTGGTGCTAAAACTTAGAACGTTCAGGAGGTTCACAGTAACAAACAGTGAAGTTCAGTTTGTACTTGGGGGTGGCGAACGACGTTGGACCCTAGTTATTTAGTTATAAATGTTAACCCGATAATTGGTCCGTTCCCTACGTGACTCGTCTGATGCGTCTGTTAACAAATATATTTAACATTTGGACTGCCTTATGTTAAATACAAAATACGTTTGGTTGTGCTGTGTATTAATGGAAGACGAATTGGTTTATAGGTACAACTGCATTTATAGGTACGGTTGAATAATTGTGAAATGTACAACTGGTAATTCTGTTTATCCTCTAAAATGACAGTGCTGCAGTAGGGAGATGCCGGGAGTTTACTGTCTCGCGTTGGGACCTATTGTGCCTCGTCCCCAGGCATTGTATCAGCAGTGAGGTTAGTCATGGATGTCGGCCATCATCTTATGGAATTCACTATCTGTAATTATGTCTTCTTCTTTGTGGCTTGAGTTTCTGAATTAATTCTATGTCCCTGTACTTAGGTTATCAACATCATAGGAGAATACTGTTTTGCAAAGAGGGATAAGTGGTGGTTTATGTCAACAATATTTTCAGTGCGAAATATAATCCAACTTAGCTTACATATGACATAAGTATGCCTTCGCAAATTCTTTGTTCAACACGCTTACTGGTTTGCCTTCTCCAACAGGATCGTGCAAAATACTTTTCTGATCACTACAAGGAAATGGATTTGTTCATCACAGCAACAATCACCATGTGCAAGCTAAGGAATTATTACGGCAGACTACATGCATGTACAAAGGTAAGTAATGTTGTTCGTGTCAGTATTAATCCAACTCGTACTTTGTGAGGTTCACCCTCCTCACCATGAAAATAATTATACAGATTTTTGTTCCAGTTGAAGACAAAGTTGACAATCACTGGTTTCTTCTTGTTGTGAAAATAATTGACTATGAATGTGAAATATGGGACAGCATACCAGATGAGGCCTCACATCAACGCCGGATGCACTATGTCAACAATGTGGTTAGTTTCATTCTCAGACATCCCTCATTTTGTTTACATATGATTTCATCACAAGTTTGTGTGTACTGTCCACGTTTTCGGCAGTTGACTCTCCTCAGTGCTGTTTTTGGTTATGACCGAAGCGGTACTTCTGTCTATCCATCGACATTATCATCATTCACTTTCACGTATCCGAACAGCGGCCCGACTAATACTAACAAATACGACTCTGGTATATTCACATCAGGCATATGCAGTACTACCGACAACCATGGTTTTGTGAGGTGAGTTTGCTCCATTATGTCCAACACTGAATGTTTCCATGTCATTGTGGTGTTTTAGTAAGGTTACTTAGTTGTGTCCTCATTATCGAGTGTGCAGTTCGATTCCGCTGATCAGAGGGTTAGCATCGCACTTGAAATTGTAAACAACCCGATGAACGACTGTTATAACCTGTTTTGGGATGCGGTGTGTCGCGAACAAACCCAACCTGGTACACATGTGGACGGTGAACAACCTATACACGCACGTGCAGTGTATTATATGTGGACGGTGAACAACCTATACACGCACGTGCAGTGTATCATCATGATGATTAACATCATTTCGATGCAATTTATAGATGTTTTCAATGCTATTTGTTTACAGTTCAGCTTAATACAGTCGCACCTGATACTTAAAAATGAAGTCATGCTTGTATGACGTGTTCTGTTTTCTGTGATCTCATGTCAATAAATTAAAGGAAAAAAAGTCCAAACCGTATCTGACTTTTTAACGAAGCAAAGCTTTGGTATCCCACTTTTTAAAAACTTCAAAACGGTATCCACCTTTTGACCCCGACATAAGATCGGTATCTGGGGCTAACGGAGGATGTTGGCTCTGTTACAGAGCTTGCCAGGTGGCATCTTTTGCAAGGTATTTTCGTCTGTTCAGTCTCTCCTGCCAATTTATACCATAGTTGGCGCCAAATCCATTTGGTTAACATATTTACCATCAAAAGAACATATTTACTGCCGGGAGGAACAAAGTGATTGTCCATTGCACAAAATGTATAGAATCCTTAACATAGTGTGAATAGAAAACTAGTCCCGTGAGATATGGGAATATCTGCTTGGATCAACTGTGCAGAATGATGTTATCAAGGTTATCAAGGTAGCTATACTGCAGCTTAGTTGGGAGACAACTTACAAACTCAGGTCTCTAATGTCACTGGCCCTCTCACTGAAAATAAGGGAGATTTCTGAGGCTTACCTTGGATCAACTGTGCAGAATGCTGTTATCACTGTCCCTGCTTACTTTAATAACTCGCAGTGTGAGGAAGGTTGGAGGTTGAGGAGAAGCGAAGAGTCGAGAAGGAGTATGCAAAGCTATGGGAAAAGCAAAAATCAGAGCTGCTGGAGAAAGTAAAGGTTGGGATAATGTACAAAAAAACTTAAGGAGAAACACCGAAAAGTTGAGGAGTATCAAAAGCTTGATGAGACTTTGTGGATTATGGTGGATTGTGGATTACTGGTTGAGCAATTCAAGAGGAAACATAAAGTCGACATCACTGGAAATCCCAAGTCTCTTAGGAGGTTGCGAAATGCATGTGAAAAGGCAAAGAAGATGCTTTCAACTATAACTCTTCCAGTTTCGTGCGTATGAACTGTTGTATGGCATTAGTGTGTTGGTGTATGGCAGCATGATCACATAGAAATCATTGTTAATGATCTAGGCAACAGGACCACTCCATCTCAAGTATGCTGCCACTTCCTAGAAAGGATACTGGTAGCTTAAGCTTCCTTCAACCATCTCAACTATCTGTGCATAAGGATAAGGTGGTAAAGAGAAATCCTCTAATTCGTGAGCCAGATGAAACTAATTAAGCCGATACAACGGCAACCATGTAAACAATGTTCTCACAATGGTCCTGCCACTTCAATTCGTTCTTAAGACCACCTACTTTATGTTCCCAGAATTAATTCAATACATGCACAACTAGAAGCCAACTGTAGTTGTTATGTCATCAAAATACAGATTCCCAGCCATTTCAAAATTCACAACGCAGACACCTGGTAAATTCATCTACGAGGAACACGGGGCTTCAACTTCATACCGGCTTTGATGAGTAGAGGATCAGTGGTATCGGATCCTGGATGATCCTGTGAATTGCTGATGTTTTTCTGCTCTTGGTATACAGACTCCCATACAGCATCGCGACACTCATTCAGCGGGCTGTTTACTATTTCAAGGGCAATCCTCATTCTCTGATCACCAGAATTGAACTACAATACATATAACAATGCAAACAATGGGTAAGATGACAAATTTAACCTGCTGTTGTAGCTATTCAAATAGATAACCAACACACCAGATTGTATAACCATGATAGTACTAACTGAGTACAAGTAATCAACAGATTTGTGGTACATAATATACGGTAAGTAGAGAGTGGGTGTAAACAAATACTCCTCCATGGTAATTAGAAGTATTATAAATCAAATACCAAGATACCAGGTATTATATGGTCTCTCTCTCTAAGGATATTAGATGGTTGCTGGAGTAGCTATTCAAATAGTTCATGTTTAGTAACTCACCCCTTCGTGCCAACGCTGATCGTAGAACTGCATATTCCTGATGACGCATATACCAGAGTCAAAGTCGTTGACCTGAATTGCGCAGCAGGCTGGGTAGAAAAAGGTGAATGAAGCCGCTTCCGAACACACCCAAGGGGACTCTCTAAGTTCAGCGGCAAATACGGACAGGAGGAGATCGATCTGGTCAACGTACAAATAAAGGATTGAAGGCCATTGCATTAATAAAGTATTGTAAGAATTGGAAACAGAAATTTATGCATACTTCTGAAAGAGTGGCTGAATACTTCAACCTACATCTCAACAAAAACAGGAGTTCAACGTTATAAAACTTACGGCAGCTATGACATAGTCCTTGCGGCGCTGCTCCGATCCCACCTCAGGATTGCTGTCCCATATCTCACAATCACCATAAGATACCTTCACAACGGCAAGAATCCAGTGTTTAGCTACGGTGTCCAGAATCGGTATGAATATCTGCATTAAGTTAATCAGGTATTTAGTCCATGTATGTCAACACACTATCCACATACCGGTGAATTAATTTTATTCACCTTTTCGCTTCTCACAAGTCGGCCAAAAAATTTACGTAGGCCGCATAAGGTAATGGTCGCTGATAAGTGTGCTTCCCACACTGCATAACAGGCCCCCTCCTTTGCTCGTTCCTTCAATATCAAACGCAAGTACACATGGTATACACTCCCGTCTACACATATAGGTAATCTTGCAAACAAAAACCACTTACCGAAAAATATGTAGGGAGGAACCAGTCAACAGTTGAATTTCCAAAAATATATGCACCCATTATGTTTATTACCTGAAAGTAATAAAATTCCATGTCAGTTCAACGGTTCACAAATCATTACACACTAACCCTACTCAAACAAAGACATCCT
Organism: Fragaria nilgerrensis; assembly: GCA_010134655.1. Taxonomy (NCBI): domain Eukaryota; kingdom Viridiplantae; phylum Streptophyta; class Magnoliopsida; order Rosales; family Rosaceae; genus Fragaria; species Fragaria nilgerrensis. The sequence goes on from CM020982.1 coordinate 24,584,561, forward strand.
GCATAATATTTCTATGTACAATTCTCATACCTCGCTATTTAGACACCGTTTAGGAATTAGACAATTCAGGTGGTAACGAGATACAGTCACCTCCATGTATCTCCCAACTTCGTCGCTGATACATAGGGTTTGGAAACAAAAACAAATAATCATTAATCGACCCGTTATCGGTTTTCAGTGCGGTGACTCACACGTATAGCTAAATCTATTACACACCTCCATGGTAGAATGGAGACAAAACCAGAAAAACAATATATCATACCTTCCAATGATGTCCTCAGCACTTCCTTTCTGACTGAATAAATACCTCAGCAACTCTCCTTCTTTAGGGGATATATTGGCCACACTGCCAAACATCATCCCTCTTGGTTTCCCTTGCCTCATTTGCGCAATCACTTCTCTGGTTGTCTTCTCTAATGGCTCCTTCACAACACTATTCGGAGGTTCAGCTTCCCGCTTAACAACCACCCTGTGTAACGAAGTTATTGCCCTTCTCAGCTCTGCAATATCCAGACGCAAGCTACTAAAAATTGATTCCAGGGAACCAATTTCATCTTCTACAACCGCCAGCTCCTTCTTCAAATCAGAAGTGTCATCAAACAAGTTTGTTTTCAATCCAGTGCTCTTGTCTCGCGAACCGGAGTACTCGCTTGCTCCAAAACTTGCAAACCTCTTTGTAACCCATACACCTTGTCTTCCGTTAAAACCCCCCAACTCCTTCACCCTTTCAAACACCCTGTTAGACTCCTTCACCCCCCATGCCATAACTGGAAGAGAACACCTTGGAACAATAAGCATCCTTTCACCCAGTACACTAAGATAGAAAACCTGGAGGAAAAAAAGGCACCCCAGATTAGGACTGGGATTGCCACTCTGATACGAGGCAACTCCCTCAACCAACTTTGTATAAGCAAACTGACCCCAGTTATGGGACCTTATGGCATGAGGGTTTCTTAGTGGTATCAAAAATCTTGGATCTACATAGCCAGGTGTAGAGGGGCAGAACATGGTGGCCAGAGCAAACAACGCAAAACTCACCATAAACAACTCATCGTCATCGGTGTAGACTATTGTCTTCTTCAAACTCTTCAGATTAATATCAGCTGTGTCATTCCCGCACAAACGCTTCTTCCATTCTGCAGCTTCACATTTGGCTGTTGAACAATCAATGTCGACTTCACTACCACGGCACCTCACTCCCATTGAACGGCCTAAGTCTTTCTCAATAATAGACATGTGCCATCCGTGTATCTGAATTGTCTGGTTCTTGACATCAAAATTATTCAACAACATTTCACATAATGAAAGGTTCAGCTCCCCGCAGCGGAAGTTATGAACAGGTCCAAATCCCATTTCACTGATAAGAATTATCCTTTCATTGGAAATTCTTGATACAACCCGTTTAAACTCTTTCGGGTTACATCCTGTAACGATCGTGGATTGGGTTCCCCCATACATGTTAAAAGTCCCCCCCTCACCCTCAGGGGAATCTCCCTTCAGTCTCATGTCTTCTGACTGGGAAGTCTGCACAAAAAATAACCCGGGCATCTTTCATAATCAAACATGTCTAACACAATGAGAATTGAAGCTATGAACTTATGAACTTTGGGTATTCTTCAAACTACCTTCAAATCTGATGATCCACCACGACTGTTGCAATTCGTATCACTGTTGTCCCCGTTCACCCTGTTCGGTCATTTACACATGGTTAAAGGCAATTAATAACAGCATAAAAACCCACCACTTACAAATATGTTTGCTTCCTTAACTAGGCTGAAACAAAATTAAACAACTTACGTCGGGCTTTCACGCCGCGTTCGTGAGATCTTGCCATCTCCATACATCATCTTACTGTCATGACGTCTCTTCAAGGCCATCAGCTGCAATGAATTCATCTCTGAAGAAATAAAAAAAAATTAGTCAAAATCCCAAGTATCCCTGTTGGTTCTACCTATTTGATTGGTATACATGAGTAGCTAATCAGAAATTTTCAAAAAGCTAAAAGTGGCTTCAACTCGTTGATCAGCATATGAGAAACTAATAGTAACCCATTAACCAAAAACCACCCTAGTTTTGTAAAATCACAGTTAACAACATGCTGTTCACACACACCAATTTCTTCAGTCTTTAAAACATCAACCCAGAAAACAAAATGTCAAAACAAACTCAAAAACCTGATATATTAATACACAACAAAAGCAATACCGAATAAAAATGGCCATGTCAAAAAGGTGAGCAAGCTTTCACATACAGTACCAGAGAGAGATATATGATAAGAAGTTGAGTAAGGCCTTTCTAACATAACATGATGGGTAAAAGAGAGAAAAAGCGATATAGCAGAACATCTTTCCTCTGTGCATCCATATTCACAAGCATGAATGAATGATTGGATGATTCAGTTGTATGTTGATTAAAAAAAGATATATTCCAACAGACATGCTCAAGGAAAAACACTCCTCCCTTATTCTTAACCCGTCTATATTATACTTGTTTACATACGTACGGATCGATTTTTGTTCCTTAACCTATTCTCTTAAATGGCTAGCTTTCTAGCATGTTTATTGGCATTTGAAACGAATATACATATATATAGCTATGCAACGTATATAGAGAAGTAGCTATGTCGTGCCTCACATCCCATTGATAGTTTTATTTTGCTGCATTAAATCCTGGTTTTAAGAAACACTCCATCAAATCTTTCTCAAAGAAATGTTGATCAGCAACTCTTCACACATGACTTAAAGGGAAATTATGAGTCTCATTTGCTAAAAACTAGATTAGCACTAGTATACTAAGTACAATCATTCCCAGCCCGAGATCAGTGATCCTATAACTTCTAAGAAGTGACGGAGGAGGTGCTTACGTCTCAACTTTTAGGCTAACATCTATTATTGTTAGCCCGGAAGCTGTTCATTCACTACTGACCCACCCATTAACTTCAAGTAGCTGAATCACTTGTGAAGCGATGTAGAGAAGGTGACATGGTCTTTGCTCAGATCCAACTGGTACACAGTGGTACAGCAGCAGCAGCAGGATCTGCGAATAGGGGTGTGAAGTTGAAAGATAGGGAGCTATTTTTTGTATTTTTTGGTGGGACTGGAAAGCTAGGGAGTTCACCTCAAAATCTGATTGCAGGAGATATATTTGAATATGGGAATTCCCTAATATGACACTTTACATAGACAAATGCATACAAATACCATGAAAATATCAAACGCACATAGCACTTCCACTATGAGATGCCATTTCTGAAATAGGGCACTTTTTTATATTCATTTTTGGTATGTCCAAACTATATTAGATCCTATCCAAATTGAGGGGTACCATGTTAATCCAAATGATTAACAGACAATGGCAACCAAACATAATGAAGAATGATAATTAACTTTTTCAAATTAAAAAGTCGCAGAAATAGAACTTATTATCAAACATCTTAGTAATGGAAACAATTATATACATGCCATTTATGTTAAGTTTAAAACAAAGGTAAAGTTTTTGTCAAACCCCATTATGTTTTGTTACATTTGGAGATTTGGTTACAGTAAATGACACTATTGGTCATTACTATTTTGCATGCATGCAACTTTGATTATATGTCTGTGTCATAGGATACCACAACTACACAATTGCATCAGTCGTGTTGGATAACTATATACCTATAAGCTTATAAGGAGTGCCTCTGCCTTGGACCCTAAAGCAACTTAATGATTTTCATCTTAGAGGTATAAGCCAACAAGGAGAGCAGCTTATCGTAACATAATATAAAGCAGACTGGCAGTAAGTTGAACATAAGAAACAATATTTGACAAATTCCAACAAAAGCAAGAATGGGTCTCCTAATTTTGTGTTTCCCCATTTACATAGATATTTGTAAATTTATTATGTGGAGAAGAAAGGGACTATGAACATATATAGAAAAATAAATTCAAGAACAAGCACCCCATGTTCAATGATACTTGACAAACAGTGGCAACAAACATAGAATATATATATAGTTTTACAATCTAACAAAGTAACAGTGCCGAGAAATCTAAAATGTCAGTATATTTTTTATGCAAGTTGCTGTAGTCTTAGACAAATCTTAAGATGTTTTGAAGTTCAGAACTCAAATTTGAAATATTACAATGGATATTTCTAGTGAGTAAAGGAACTTTATAAGGTTTCATTCAACTAAAACTTTGGAACAAATAAAATTAAAATCACAAATTGGGTATACATGAGCTTCAAAATTATCCAGACAATCCCTGATGCTAAGTCATCATGTAACTTTGGCTCTGCAACTATCGTTTTGTGGTTTTGATTAAAGCTTTATTCACATTCGAAAACAAAGTACAAAAGAGAGGAACAAATGCTCCCACCTTTTTCATCCGCGCTTAGGAAAGGATGCAACAATTACAAAACGACCGTTACAACTAATCGTAACTCCTATTTGCAAGACTTGTAAACCATAATGCAAATAGGAGTTAGAGGTGAATTGTAAATACTAAATAGCAAATAAAAATGTAAATTCAAGATCAAACAGATAAACATACAGTACAAAGTAATGAAATTCATCAGACAAAAGCATAAAATTGTAGTAGAAAGAGGCTATTCTATTGAGCTACATAGAAGATGCAGGAATAGACAAAGCATTATTGAACCTAGCTAATATCGACAATCTTGCTCCCTACATTGTCTATCGATTATGAGAAGTTCAGGCAAGTTCGTGTTTTCAACAAGTTAGAGTATGAGAAACCACTACTGTATCCATAACAACAATTATGGATAAACGAATACGACCCACATCTGTAAACACAAATACGACCCACTGAAAAACAATTCAACGAGATCAGCGATGGTTGAAGACGGTCGGAGGCCGTCGAAATCTATCACTGGAAATTATACCAGAGCAAGTAAGAAACTATATGGACAAACCCGATAACGTTTAGAAGATACCTTTGCACGCGATTGGGTCATTGGGAGATCGATCCGAGCGAAGTCGACAACCCGTTTCTAGCTCTACGTAAACCGATCTGCGAATTCGATCGGTGGATCCAGGTTGCTGAGGGAAACAAAACTAGAGTCCCTTGACAAACAAAACCGATCTGCTAATTAAACCCCACACCGATCTGCGAATTAAACCCCCTTGACAAACAAAACCGATCTGCGAGTTAAACCCCACACGACGCCAAAAAAAAAAAAAACCTGCTCTGTTCCACGCGAGACGCGCGCTTGGCGCGTGCATCAAGTTCAGTTTACTTTCACCGTTTGACTTTGTCAAACGACAGCTGCAGTACTCAGTACACTGCGTACACAGCAGCCGTTCCCTCATAGCAATCACATAAAGTGTAAAGATGTAAGCTGCATAAACGTATGCAATGCATAAGATCATTAAGATGCAAGCAAGAAGAGCATTCGCAAACTGATGCCATGATTCGTATGATGCATGAATGCGCAAATATGATGCATAAGACACAAACGTTTAATATGCTTAACCATAAATGTACGCATAAGTGTAATGAATGCACATGATATATATATATATAGAAACGTTCTGAAGCGAACGTCCGCACTCGGCTTAAAGCGCGGACGTTTCTCCGTTCTCCATCGGACGGCTCCGATGACGGCACGCCTCCACCCTAGCGGACTCCAGTAGTGTTGCCGATCACTTTCTCTCCCCGGCGAATCCGCTGAATTCTAGTTTTCCGGCGAGATCACCCAAAACTTCAAACAAAATCGATCTCGCCGGAAAACTGGAATTCGGCGGACTCGCCGGGGAGGGAAAGTGATCGGGGACGCTACTGGAGTCTGCTGGGGTGGAGGCGTGCCGTCGTCAGAGCCGTCCGGTGAGAACAGAGGGACGTCCGAACTTTAAGCCGAGTGCAGACATCTGCACCAGAATGGGCCTATATATATATATATATTATATATATATATATAGTCCGAATCTAGAGAGGACCTCCTTAAACTCTTAAAGTAAGGATATATTTTGTTCTAACATATGTATTTTGACAATCAAAGCCATCAAATCCTAGCTACTTACCCACATATGAATCTTACAAAAAATTAGCCAAAATGAAAAATGTTTAACCATTTGATTAGCACAATATTCCATTTAATTTTATCTAACGGTCTACAATTGTTTACGTCAATTTGAATGACCAAATGATTATGAAATTAATTGAAATTTTGTAGACATGTTTCTTGCATATGAATCTAGAGGATCAACGGTTGAGATCTTCAAGTGAAGTCATCTACTAATGTAAAATAGTAGAAATCCTTAAATTCTTAAAGTAAGGATGTCCTCTTTAGATCCTTCCTATATATATAGAGCCTTTCTAATTAGGGATCCCTATTTTTTGTCACTTTTAAGGATATGTCAACACCATTAGATCTGTTTTTTAATGGGTTTGGATGGCTGAGATTAAAACAAAAAATCAACATTTATGTCAAACCTACACCGTTCAAGATTATTAAAAATAAATCCCTCATTTGGATGACTTAACGATCACCAAATTTTCTGAAAATTTGTAGAAATGATCTACTCATATAGCCCAACGAATTGAACGGTGAAGATTTGATTTTGTGATCGAAAAGTTCGTCAAATGATCCCTAGAAATGAACAAAAAAAAGGATCCCTCATTGGAAGGGTATATATATATATACAGTCCCTATCCAGAGCGAAGGTTCGCTCTGGAATTAACGTGCGAAGTCCTTATTTGACTCACTTTTCGGTCATATTTTTCGATCATACCCGGTCAGTGTCTAGATACATATCGTATGATCATCCTTACAAAGTTTCATCCAGTTTGGTGATCGTTTGCACACCGAATCAGATAAAATAAATCAATAGAACAAAATTTGTCCAAGTAGAACCGTTGGAGTAAATCATGATTATGGAGGCTTAAACAATCACCAAATTGGATGAAACTTTGTAAGAATGATCATACGATATGTATCTAGATACTGACCGGGTATGATCGAAAAATATGACCGAAAAGTGAGTCAAATAAGGACTTTCGCACGTTAATTCCAGAGCGAAGCTTCGCTCTGGATAGAGACTGTATATATATATATCAGTTCCTATTAAGATTCACTTTGAAATTAATATCTGAAGTTCGTTATTGGACTAACTTTCTGGTCATATTTTCACATCTTCACCGTTCAGTTTATTGATACGAATGTATAGATCATTCATACAAAATATTAATCAGATTGATAATTGTTTAGGTACTGAATTAGATTAAATCAATGAACATACCATAAATATGTCTAACCAGAACTGTTTGTGTAAATCACGATTATGAAAACCCAAACGATAATCAAAATTTCGCCGTTCACTTTATAGGTTTATGAGTAGATCATTTGTGTAAAATTTCATCCAAATTAGTGATCATTAAGGTTTCGAACTAGCTTAAATCAATAGATGTATCATATCTGTCAAACATGAACAGTTCATACAGATCACTGTTTTGAGCACCTTAATGATCACCAATTTAGATGAAATTTTGCATAAGTGATCTACATATTGAGACCTAAAAACTGAACAGTTAAGATTGAAAAATGTAATCAAAAAGTTGGTTTAATGCCCAACCTCTCATATATATCAAAAAAAAAAAAAATTAATGGAAGGGCCCTGTAGACACACACACACACACACACAAATTTTATACAGAGCGAGATACCGCTGTGAAATTAAAGTGTGAGACTCCTTATTTGGCTCATTTTTAGGTCATATTTCCACATCTACACCGTTCAGTATCTAGAACATAGTATCATTCTTGCAAAGTTTCATCCAATTTGGAGATCATTTGAGCTTTCATAATCACGATTTACACGAACGGATTTGTTTGGACAAATTTTGTTTAGTTGATTCATTTAATCTAATTTGGTATCCAAATGAAATCTAAATATGATGAAACTTTGTATGAATGATCTAGACACAATGTTCTAGACACTGAATGGTGGAGATGTGAAAATGTGACTTAAAAAGATGCCAAATAAGGATTCCCACTCTTTAATTTCAAAACGGTGTCCCGCTCTCGATAGTAACTCTGTGTGTGAGTGTGTCTATATATATAATAGACGCATGAAAAATTCATTGTGTTTTGCTAGTTAGGCGTAGAGGCGCCAAAGGCAAAAATTTGTTCCAGAGGCGTCAAAAGCGGACGCTCTAAAAAAAAACTGAAGAACGTCAAATCCAGAACCAAGTACAGAGAGAAAGAGAGCAGAGACAGATTCAAACTTGGTGAGGTAGATGAGTGAGCCCCTTAGCTGAATCAAACTGAAAGCAAAAACTTAATATGCAGAAACTTATAGAGACTAGGGAAGAGAATAAGACTAATTTACTCCTTCTGTATCTTTGCTACTCTTCAAGAATAACTACGTTGAATACTAGGATATCGATCTCTAGCCCTTCTGTGTTATCAGAATGGTAGGATATGGATTCTAATAAGTATACTATATCAATAGAACTAGGAGTCTAGGATCCTTATATAAGTAGGACTACAAGGGAGATAAACCTGCTAGAAAACGAAAAGAAAAATAGATATAGAGATTAAGTCTATCAAATCAACTAAAAAAGAGGGATAGAGATCAATTTGATTTAGCTTATTAGTGAATATATTTATTTTCCCTTATTTTCATTAATAAATATATATTTTTTCATATATCGTAAGGATTACGCCTCGCTGAGGCTCTCCCGGCATTGTCTCGACTATGCCTTAGCCTTTTAAAACATTGATATATATATATATATATATATATATATATATAATTAGTCAAATAAGAAGTTCCGCACTTTAATTTCAAAACGAGACACTCTAAATAGGAACTGACACACATACACACACACAACCCTTCTCCATTAAGGATATCCTTAACTATGGTGCACATTTTTTTTATTTTGACTCACTTTTTGATCATACTTTCTCATCTTAACAGTTCAGTATCGAGGTATATGTGAGTAGATCATCGCTGCAAAAGTTCAGCTAATTTGGTAACTGTTAAGGTCTCGAAAATATATAAAATCAATGAACGAACTGAATCTATTCAACCTGAACCGTTCGTGTTTTTCATGGTAAATCACAATTCTGAATACCTTAACGATCACCAAATTAACTGAAATTTTGTGGAGATGATATACTCATATATACTTAAACACTAAACGGTTAAGATGAGATTGAATTGTGCGTCAAATTAAGAAATCCGCACCATAGTTAAGTTAAGGACATCCTTACCTGAGAAAAATCTTATATATATATATATATGGGAAAATGCTCATTTAATACTAATTTAAATCTCTCATTCCTCGTTTCAATGATAATCTTTTTCATGAGCCCATTTAATTATAAGGTAACATTTTTTATGAGCCCATTCAAATATATATATAGAATGCTTATCAGGTAAGGACCTCCTTACCTTAGTAAGGATTTCATTATTTGACTCACTTTTTGATCATATTTTCTTATGTCAACCGTTCAGATTTTAGGTATATATGAGTACATCATCTTTATAAATTTTCAGCCAAATTAATAATTATTAAGGCATTCAAAACTCTAATTTAGAGAACTAATAGAACGTACGCTTCAGGATGAATAGATTCGGTTCGTTCATTGATTTAATATATTTTTGAGACCTTAACAAATACCAAATTAGTTGAAATTTTGCAGAGATAATCTACTCACATATTAATAAATACCAACCCATTATTTCATAATTCCTCACACCAAACATCATATTTCCTTTAAATATTTCATTCCTTCACTCTTTTTGTTGTTCAAAGGTTTCAACAGAAAGAAATTGGTAAGACTGATTCATAGAGACATAATGAAGAAGCTATTATATTCTTTGTGAAGTTTGGATCACCGTCGGTGGTGATAGTGCCACCGGACTAAATCAATTAAAGTGCGGATACATTGTGGGAGCGTGTTGTGGTGGAGTACAACATCAAACGACATTATATTGTCATTAAAAACCTCATCTAACCACAGCAAGTGAATATATTTGTCATTGAAGGTTTTGTGGCTCTACGATTATATGTAGTGTAAGGTTGTACCACACCACATCTATTTCAACAAAACCTTAATTTTTCTTGTTGCAGTCGACATATATATGTTGTCTATCTTTAACTCAGACGACATAAGTTTGAAAACCCTCTAGACTTGTCAAATTTCAGACGACATATGTTCTGTCGTCTGATCAACACTTAGATGGCGATGGAGAATTGTCGTCTGATCATCAATCAGACGGCAGGGCCTCAGACGACATATGTTTTTTCGTCAGACGACAGTCCTCCACTGTCGTTAGATGACGTTTTTACCATAGTGATTCTTTGTGAAGTTTGGATCAACGTCGGTGGTGATGGTGCCACCAGAATAAATCAATTAAAGTGCATATACATTGTGGGAGCGTGTTGCGGTGGAGTACGTACAATAAGAACAAACCGACAAGTTGTATGGAAAGAACACCTTTTAGTGTTAACTCTCATTGGAAGGTGATAAATCAAGCTTGTGGGAAGTGGCGCGAATCTCTTGACAAAGCCAAAACTCTTCACCGAAGCGGCGAAAATGAACTTGACGAGGTAATTATATTTATTAATGTTGTGCTCAAATTTTTGTTTATATTAAGTAAAAGTTTTGTTTATATTTAAAGAATATATGACGCTCATGAAATAATTTTTATTATAATATAAGGGTTGTGAATGTTTTGTTTATATATAAATCACATTTAATTTAGGGTATTGCTATTAACACAGCCCTTTTTGGTTATATTTTCTTTCTTATATAAATGTTTAATTTTTAATTAGTCACAAAATTTATCTACTTAACATTGTATGTAGCTTATGAGAGCTAAGTCAATCTACTATGATAAGGAAGGAAAAGATTTTCTTTTTGATCACTGTTGGATACTCAAAATTTTGGGGAAACGGTGCCACCTACAACTCCAACATCAAGGATTCCTACTTCTATCAACTTGAGTGAAGAAGGAATACCCACAAGTGAGGCCGAGACACCTCTAAAAAGGCAAGCACGCCCTCAAGGATAAAAAGCTCAAAAGCAAGCAAAGAAACACTATCAGAAGAAAGACAAAAATAAAAAACCAGGCCGACGAAAATAAAAAGCTCAAAAGCAAGCACGCCCTTAAGGTCTTATGTATCTTGAAAGATCTTGGGCTTTCCTACATCAAGATCCATGCATGCAGATATGACTGCGTTCTCTTCTGGTGTAAAGATCCAGAAGGGAATGACCTTGGTTACCTTGACGCATATCTGGTACGTCACACTGATAGGTATAAGCTGACTCCTGCAAGCAATAGGAAACCTGTGAAGGTACTTCGGTATTTCCCGTTGAGGGATAGGTTGGAGCGGTTGTACATGTCTTCACACACGGCCAAAGCTATGAGCTGACACGCTGATAAGGAATTGCATGACAAAGATACCCTTATACACCCTGCTGACGGGGAGGCTTGGAAGCATATAGACAGGGAGTTTCCTCATTTTGCGTCAGAGGTCTGAAATGTGAGGCTCGGGGTCTCATCCGACGGGTTCAACCCTTTTGGCAACATGAGTCTTCAATACAGTGTATGACCGATAACCTTCCTCCATGGATGTGCATGAAGGAATACAATATGTTGAGTTTGTTGATTCCGGGGCCCGGTTATCCAGGGAAGTGTCTCGATGTGTATTTGAGACCTTTGATTGAAGAGCTTAAGTTTTTTTGGGATGTTGGTCATCTCACTTATGACAAGTACATGCACGAGATGTTCCAGATGCATGTCATGGTTGTTGGTACCACCAGTGATTTTCCTGCCCATGGGATGTTGTCGGGCAACGTTATTAGGGGATACAAGTCTTGTCCAGAGTGCCTTAGCGATGAGGGGGGCAGCAGTCATTGCAACAAGATATGTAAATTGGGTCACCGTACTCTCCTTCCATATAATTACGAATGGCGGTTCGATGACAAGGCATTTGATGGGACCGTAGAAAATTGTGTGCCTCCCAGAAGATGGACGGGGGAAGAAATTTTAGCAGTGCTTAATGAGTACGATTTTGGGCAGCTCAGCAATCATCCCAATATTGTGGCGGCAATACCTGAAAGACCCGACATGTACAAATTCTGGACACATAAGAGCATATTCTGGGAACTCCCATACTAGAGTAAGTTGTTGATCAGGCACTACCTAGATGTGATGCACATAGAAAATTGTGCGCCTCCTAGAAGATGGACGGGGGAAGAAATTTTAGCAGTGCTTAATGAGTTCGATTTTGGGCAGCTCAGCAATCATCCCAATATTGTGGCGGCAATACCTGAAAGACCCGACATGTACAAATTCTGGACACATAAGAGCATATTCTGGGAAATCTCATACTGGAGTAAGTTGTTGATCAGGCACTACCTAGATGTGATGCACATAGAAAAAATGTTAGCGACAATGTGGTGGGCACAGTGCTGAACTTGGAGGGGAAGACGAAAGACGGTCCTAAGGCATGCATTGATCTAAAATAAATGCTTATAAGAAGACATTTGTGGTTGGAAGAAGGGAAGAAAAAAATGCCTCAAGCTCCTTACACCGTCAAGCATGACCAAAAGAACGTAATTTTCAAGTGGATGAGTTGTGGGAAGTATCCTTCAGGCTATGCAGGAAATATAGCCCGGTGTGTGAACTTCCGGATAATAAGATGTACAGGTTGAAGAGTCATGACTGTCATATCCTGCTACAACGTCTCTTCCCTGTTTTCATTCGATCGTTCCTTCCCCGTCAGGTGATGGAGCCGTTAGTAGCATTGGCAAGATTCTTCCAGAAGTTATGCACACGGGAAATGAAAAAATCTAACCTCCGAGAATTATTTATATCATGTGCAAATTTGAGAGGATATTTCCTCCAAATTTTTTTGACATCATGTCTCACCTCATGATCCATCTTCCCGAGCAATTGTTGCTTACCGGTCAAGTCTGGTCCAGTACACTACACTTGGATGTATCCTATGGAAAGATACATTTTTTACACCTAAATTCCTCAATATACATGTTCAATAATCATAACACTTTGCCACTTGATTTATAGGCAACTTGGAGACTACAAAGATTATGTGTCTAATAAATCCGCGCCTGAAGGATGTATAGCTGAAGCATATATTGCGTACAAGTGCGTCACCTACATGAAGTTGTATTTAGGAGCGTTGAAGGAAACTCCACAAACCATACCGGTAGATGTACCGAAGTTCAATCTTTCCATACTCTCCAGTGATGTTGAAGTTTATGGAATTTTGCCAGACTCCTACAAGTTGCAACCACATGAGCTAGTCATTGCCCACTGGTGGGTATTGATTAACTGTCAAGAAGTTGAATACTGGAAAGACATCCATCTATATTGTCCAGACATTCAAGGTGATCTCAAGTACCACAACAAGGAGTTCGCAAACTATTTTGGCGGCTGGGTACGTAATTCAATATTTCTGTACGTATTTATGTTTATTGCATAATTATCTATATTTACAGTTGAATGGTTGGTTGCAGATGAACCATATTCAATTTGATGGTCACCCAAATTAGTCGCACGAACTAAGACTTCTAGCGATGAAGCCGATAATGTCAAGAGTTTATCCGATGTGCAAGGTGAATGGCGTGCAATTTATATGTGAACAGAGAGACAGCAGACGGAGAACACAGAATTCTGGGGTGATGGCGCATGGTGGGCGGAATAAAGTTGACTATTACGGTGTTCTCCATTCAGTGGTGGAACTCGTTTATGGGTAAGGTATGACAGTGCACCTCTTCAAGTGTAGATGATTTGATACTAGGCCGCAGAGCATGAAGACTGATCAGTACGGAATATTATCGGTGAACAGTACTACAAGTTGTTACGAAGATGACCCGTTCGTTTTTGCCACATCGGTAAAACAAGTGTTTTATCTTAATGACCTTGGTAAGGGTGACGTGTGGGAAGTAGTCAACCTTGTGCACCCTCGAAACATTTACCGGGCGGCTACACTTGGAGAGGCCGAAGATGAGGAAGATGTTGCGTATCAAGAGCCCAGCACAATAGGTATTCCTAACTCTACCATTCGCCTTAATAATTTTGATGTGAATTCGTGATGAAGAGCCAAGGCTGGCCGAAGACGAGCTGGTCGTTCGGTGCGAATTCGTGATGAAGAGCCAAGGCTTATTGATGTTGATCCAAATCAAGAAACAGACGAAGACTCTGGCGATGAGGATAGGCATAGATTACCAAAAATTAATTCTGACACCGAAGAAGACTCATCGGATGATTCCGATTACGAGCCTTAGTTTTAATTTAGAGGACGTAATCCATTAATTTGTAATAAAAAAGAATGTATTACCTTTATAGTTTACATATGTTAGATTCATATTTCTGTTATTTTATATGAATTTTGGTGATATATGAACAGGAAGTTAGTATGGTTTACATTAAACCTTCTGTTTTTTTAATGTATTTTTTATACTTTAGCCGACGAAATATACTATAATTCATCGGCTTAAACCATCTTAGCCGATAAATTATAGTATATTTCGTCGGCTAAAACTATCTTATTTGAACGAAATAAGTCATAATTCGTCGGTTAAGATGCGGTTAGCCGACGAATACCCTAATATTTCGTCGGTTAAACGCTAAACCCTAAACCTTAGCCGACGAATACCCTAATATACGACTTGTTGCGTCTCAATGATTTGAAACTATTTTAAGTTGAAGGTCCGGCAAAAATACGTAATTTAGACGGTCCAATGACATTTTCCGTGCGTCTAGGGGTTTGACTTACGGGATTGACCGTCCAGATCGAGCCCTTAACCTTGTCGGATTAAGTAGAATTTTTTTTCATACATGTATTTTATCATGATGGTCAGATCTGACGATCGGATTTTCGTTTCTCAAGTTTGATCATCACAATCACAACATGCCTACTAATGTTGTATAACTTATTTACCAAGTGTTAAGTAAATGTTCCGTTTCAAAAACAAACTATACGTAGAGCCTTCAATCACAAAAAAGTTATGAAATAAGATATTACCATAATGGTGAAATACGTCTACGGTTGAAAAATCAGGGTATTCCGGTAAAGTCTCGGTGCCGATAGTTGCGGTCAATGCAATTTTCCATTCTTTCTCCCTTGGGTAACCCTATCTTCAGTGGTTATTTTCCGTAAAATTTTTATATGACTTGTTGCATCTCATCGATTTGAAACTATTTTCAGTTGAAGGTCCGGCCAAAATACGTAATTTAGACGGTCCAATGACATTTTTCGTGCGTTTAGGGGTTTGACTTACGGGACTAACCGTCCGGATCGAGCCTTAACCTTGTCAGATCAGGTTGAATTTTTTCTCATACATGTATTTTATCATGATGGTCAGATCTGACGGTCGGATTTCTGTTTCTCAAGTTTGATCATCACAATTACAATGTGCCGAATGTATAAAAAGTACTATAGCCGACGACATTATTGAAAATTCGTCGGCTATAGTTAATAAAATAAAATAAAACAAATAAATTGAAAATATTAAATAAAAAGTAGTATAGCTGACGAATTTCATTACTTTAGCCGACGAGATTCACATGTTTAGCCAACGAATTTCACAGGTTTAGCCGACGAATTTCATTACTTTAGCCGACGAGTTTCATAGGTTTAGCCGACGAAATAAAAATTTCGTCGGCTAAAGGTATAGGGTATATAACTAAACCCAACACTCAACAGCCTCCACAACACTCGACAGCCTCCTCGAGCCCTCACCGTGCTCCACAGCCTCCACCGCCTCCTAGGTTTGGCCCAATCTGCCTCCTTCCGCCCTCTCCCTCTCCTGATCTCCCTCTTCCTCTCCCTCTCCCTCTTCCACAATACGAACACAGTCGACCAGTCGACCACCACCTCGTCAAACCGGATTCCGCCTCGTCTCTGTCCAAGTCGCACCGTCCAACTCCAACATCCAAGCATCCAAGCCGCACCGTCCAAGCCGCCGATCGCCGTTGATTTGAGGTACGCACATCAATTCTTGAATTTTATGAATTTTTTGAATATTGATTCATTCCGACTCAACTGGAACCTTCTTGACTGTTCAAGTATGAATTGTAAGAAGTGTGGTTTCTTAATTGTACTAGAGTACATAAATACATATGATGTTTTTCAATATATGGATTTGATATTGCAATAGGCATTAGTTATATATTAGAGTTGGTTTACTGAATAAACGAAAAGTTGGTTACTGAATAGATTGGCATTAGCATTTAGCAATGGTGTGTTGCAGGCAGCCAGCCACAATTGTTGATCAACAAGATATGATTTTGAAGCATGAAGTTTATTTCAATGTTATTATCTTTTGATCATGCAAGACTAGCTAGTGTACTTTGATCTTTCAACTTGAGTCTTTAGATATATTTTATGTTTGGTGATTTATTTGAATTGCATTGTTTGAGTATTTACTAGGAATGAATGACAATATATAATGTTATGTTGATTGCAATATATGTTCTATATATAGGATGAATAATGACATGAATACAAGTTTTTTTTCAAAAGGCTTATGTCTTACGCCTCAAGGCAAGCGCCTTGGTGAGGCTTTTGCGCCATTGCCTCAGCTACGTCTTAGCCTTTTAAAACATTGATTCAAATTAATATTTTAAACAGGATGAGCGGTAATTTTAGATCGACGAAGGGTTTGAAGGGCCAAAGGTCCGAATCGTCTGAGGGAACCTCTAACAACCCTCAAACGTCGTTTCGGGGCCCCATGACAGCCAAACGTGCGACCCTTCTGGAGACGGCACAGAGACAGCCGAGTGTTTCCCATTCCTCGAGGCAACCGGAGGTGCCCTCTTCATCGAGACAGCCGGCGTCCCTCATTCCTCGAGGCAGCTGTGGCCTCAGACCCAGACGGAGGTGTCTGCACCCCGTATGCCTGAGATACACCGGGCGCCCACTCTGGGTCCTACTGCTTCGGATGGTGGGTCATCTGGGGTACAGATGCCGCCTCATCTGTTCCTTCCGCGGATGATACCGGCCTTACCTGCAGTCGATGGCTCAGGGACGCCGATTTATCCACTGTCCCCGCCAGTGGCTCCATCAGCGGCGTACCGGTTCGTGCCTTTTGATACGCCTCTTATTTCCAAGAAGGTATCATCATCGGCGACAGAGACGAAATCCGTCGCGTCCGCCACAGGAAATGAAAGATGAATGATTTGTTTTCTTATAATTAATAATAAAGGGTCTCCGATTTTAATAATCAATTTGGTTTATCATGTGATAGGCACCGTCAAAGTGAAGCTGACAAAGAAGAAGAGAGGCCCCGTCACAGGGAAGTCTCTCAAGAAGACCGTCAATACCTCAGGGAGGATCGTCATCGATACTGACGGGGATGGTCACATAGTATCGGGCGGGAAGTCGAGGACGTACTCCGGCCGCGTGGGAGCGCTCATTAGGGATAGAGTCCCTATGTTGTGGTCAGACTGGGGCGAGGTCCCGTAGGAAGTTAAGGACATGGTCCACAACGTGATGTCGGTGAGTTTACAAAATGCCTCAATAATATTATGTATTACATTGTTGATTTCTCAAAAAACTAAACTAATAAACGGTTAAATGCAGGTGTGGTTTGATGTTCCCGAGTACCTGAAGAACATCTGGGCGGACGTTGTGCATGGGGGAAGGTACGTTGGGAAGTTAATGAAAAAACAAAATTATGTGATATTAATAATATTTCTAATATTTTTGTTGTATCTGTAGGTACAAGGAGTGGAAGAACGAGTTGCGGACCCACTGGACTACGCACGGGAACGCACATTCTGATACCCCTGCTGAGTTCCAGTACAGGGAGTACGAGTGACGTTGGCTTCTGACATCAAAATTGAACAACCCTCATAAACAGGTATTTAAAAAAATTAATTAGTTAATTTGTAATTAAGTACGTCCGTTTTTAAATATTTTACTAATAGTTTATTTTTTTTCTTTGAAGCCCGTTTCCCGAGCGAACGCTCAGAACCGGCAACGCAACACAAGGAACCATCATGCCGGTTCTAGACCGTTCGCTGTCTTCATGGACGAGGCGGCCAGGGAACATCCAGAAGTCAACCGGTACGTCTACGTACGAGAAGGCATATCCTGACGCCTAGGAGGATATTGTAAGTCATCTTACGTTTTTAAATTTTTAATTTTACTTATATATATGTCAAAATGTTAATTAATCATTTTTTTCCTATCCAATTAGGCGAAAGTGAGGGAGGCTAGTGACGAGGTGATGAGTGCTATAATGAGGGAGGCATGGCCGGACACGCAGGAAAAAGAGATGTCTGAAGCCATGTCCCGGATCGACACTTCAGATCTGAGGGTTGGGGCGTGGATCATGGGCACAGCCTTCCCACCGCGAGGAAACAACTTCTACTGCCGGAGTCTAGGAAAGAATTGCGAGGGGGTCCTGAAGACCGCTCCAGGATTTCAACGAAAGACAGCCTCGACCAGCAGCAGGACGACTCAGCTAGAGTCGGAAGTTCAGAGACTACGAGAACAACAAGCTGCTCAGGTTGCCGCTCATGCCGCCCAGACAGCCTATACTGCCGCACTATATGCCACCCAGCAGGCCCAGCAGCAGCAGATGTTCCAGTACTTGCAGGAGTTTACAACTGCCCAGCTTTAGGGACTTCCGGCTCCGCCCATGCCTACGCCTATACCGCTACCTCAGCCGCCGCAACCTCCTCCGCAACAGCCCCCAGAATCGGATATAGATTTAGACATCTGAAATGAATATATATATATATATATATGGCCCTTCCACTAAGGGATCGTTTATTATGACTTATATGAGGGATTGAGCATTAGACTAACTTTTCAATCGCATTTTTCAATCTTACCATTCATTTTTTAGGTTCTAATATATAGATCACTTCTACAAAATTTCATCTAAATTAGTGATCGTTAAGGTACTCAAAACTGTAATTTTCATGAATAGTTCAAGATTGGCAGATTTGAACCGTCCATTGATTTAAGCTCGTTCGAAGCCTTAAAGATCACTAATTTGGCTAAAAAATTTCAGAAATAATCTACTCATATATACCTAGAGGTTGAATGGTGGAGATGGTGATATATATATATATATATATATATATATATGTATATATATATACAGTCCCTATCCAGAGCGAAGCTTCGCTCTGGAATTAACGTGCGAAGGTCCTTATTTGACTCACTTTTCGATCATATTTTTCGATCATACCCGGTCAGTGTCTAGATACATATCGTATGATCATCCTTACAAAGTTCCATCCAGTTTGGTGATCATTTGCACACCGAATATATATATATATATATATATATATATATATATATATGTAGAAACGTTCCAAAACGAACGCCCGCACTCGGCTTAAAGTGCGAACGTCCCTCCGTTCGCCACCAGATTACGAATTCTAGTTTTTCGGCGAGATCGATCTTGTTTGAAGTTTTGGGTGATCTTACTGGAAAACTAGAATTCGGCAGAATCGCCGGGAAGAGAAAGTGATCGGAAACGCTGCTGGTGTCCGCTAAGGTGGAAGCGCGCCGTCGTCAGCGCCAGACGGAGAACGGAAGGACGTCCCCATTTTAAACCGAGTGCGGACGTCCACACCAGAACGGGCCTGTATATATATATATACACACACACTGTAACTACATAGGTGGCATCACTTCCGAGGATATATATATATATACACTGTAACTACAAAGGTGGCATCACTTCCGAGGTTTTGAAGTAAAAGAACTGTGAATTCATATCTCATATGAATAAACTATTGAGGATGCATTGTTGATCATAATCTCAAACAAAAGCAAAAGAAATTCCAGTTCAACATTTAAGCCAAATCTATAATTTTCTTTCAGGATTACCTTTTGCATCAAACTAAATTTTCTACAAAGTTTTGACAAAAAGGGTGCGCAGTGTCCAATCAAATTCTTCTCCAAGGAACCACCACCAACTATTTATTTTTCTGCAGTATCATGTATTGCATCTTCAAAGGCAGTAAGGCCAAGCTCAGCATTTATACCAATATTGCTGACAACCGTACCCGAGTTTAATAATGATTTGTATATGCAATACCCAGTCTTACCTTTGAGCTATCAGCCGGCATTGCACCATTAGCTTGCTGAAATCATAATTCATCTTCTCTTTGCCAACTTTATGTTTCTGAACCTTTCGCAGGCAGGATTCTATATATAGTAGTTGGTTCATGGCAATATGACTTACGACAAAGAGATTTCTACCAAGTCTTTCCACCTGAACAGTAGCAAGTATTCCAACACTTCCACTGCCGATTTCATTCTCCAACTCCTCACCTCAAGTACAATCGAACACAGATCTTAGGAACTTCTTTACTAGATTGGCAGAAAAAGTTTCCGGTGTTGGATGAATTGTATATGCAGCAGCTATGGCTTTGTCAACAGCGGCATACCATATGTTTTCTGAAAGCCAAAAACCAGTAACTAAGCTTTCTAAAATACCAAAAACCCGGCTTCCATTACTCAATAACAGCTTTTTCCTATCCTCTTCAGATAATCTCTGAAGAGCAATGCAAGCAGTCCTGGCAAGCAACGGTTCTATTTTTGCCCAAACGGCCAAACCCAATATCAATAATATCCTGTAAATTAGAGCTAAGAACTGTAGAGGATGATTTGATGCAATGCAAAGGATAGATAATGCCCCACAACTTTGAGCAGCAGTAGTTCCACAAATGTTGAAGCAAAAGAAATCCCATAACGCTGATATCTGCGGAAAAAAAAAGACCTTAGAAGAAGTTTAATTCTTTAGACAAAGGGAGACAGAACTTGTCAACTACTATACACTGATACAAGAGAAGTCAGCACTGACTTGACTACGCAGCATCACCATATATACCAAAAAGAAACATAGCTCATATTCTAAAATCAATATCATGGTTGCTCATTATCTTTTCTTTGGTCAATATCTTTTCAATATGCACTTGTTCACTTTCCCAGAATGGACAATTGCCTCAACTTTAGAGTGACTTTATATCTACAGTGTACCCTCACTTTTGAAAGCTGAAAACCATACAGAGATTCTTGTTGCTTTTGGTATGCAAAGGAAATATCTTCAAACAAATTTCATAGAATTAAAGTAATCACTTGAAAAAATTATTACTACGAGAATTGAAAAGGAACATACCGCAGCGACACACAACAACATATGTGGGCTAACAACACCATTATAAATGGTGTGCATTGAGCGTATAGACACCCATGATTGGTGTGCAATGGCATTGGACACGGCGTGCAATGGCATTGGACACGGCGTGCAATGGCATTGGACACGGCGTGCAATGGCATTGGACACAGCCTTACACACTAATGATCCAAGTGTAGGCTTTGCTGGCGTGACATTCTTAAAAGCACACTATCACTTTTTTGGTGACAGTCAAATGTGTGGGCCCCAACATCAGAATTGGTGACTTCCAAACTATGGAGACACCATAAAAGAACTCACTATCTGTTATTGGTGACTAATAATTTGAATAAAAAATAATAATATACAAATTCATTGATTCTGTAGCCTTATTTCTAGGTAAGATATCTGCAACTCCTTCTCCATGAAAGACAGCACACATAAAAGGAAGCAATATTGAGACAAATACAAGACTAACAGCCATAATATGATATATGAACTGCAAAAAATTTCTGTAGAACAATTAAATTCTAAAAACACGCACAAGCTACAAGAAAATGGTTATATGATTACCTTACATGTCTGATCTCTAGAAGAAACTGTCAAGCAAGAAATCTGTCAAGTACAAGTAGTAACAACAGGTACTGCTTGGTATGCAATCATTAGATGGTCTCCTTCCAGCAATAGCACCTTGAAGACTTTGGAATAAACTAATAGCCAAAATTGTCGTAACCCCTTGAAGTTACTTGGAATAAACTGATACCGCTTTTGATAACCTCTTCATCAGCCTCCAGCAATAATTTCCTACATATGTTAAATTGAAAAAAAAAAAAAAAAAAAAAAAAACTTTATAAAACCTAAAATCTTTGAAATCCATGCTTGAATAAACAGGGAAAGTACTGAAGTAGAGAAAATTTACCATATAAATGACACTTCTTGTTTTTGTGACTTCAGATTTTTGCCATGCTTTGGGTTTTTCATTCCCTAGCCTGTTCAAGAGCTGCTCACTGAATAAGCAATCCAAAGATATAAAACCAACTATCAGCCTCTATATTGAGGTCTCAATGAAAAATAAGCACAAGTAAAATCACTATCCACCAAAACTAGAATAAAAAAACAGAATTAAACTAAGTACGTTTACAAACCCAACAAAATTCGCTTCCATGTAAAATTTGTAGCAAGTATTTGAAAATGTCGAACATGTGGTTCAATAAAATCAATTCTTTCAAACACATACAAGTAATAGCTCCACAAAATCAATCCCTAAACTCACAATTGAGTTATGCAATCAAGAAACTTACCTCAACTCCAATTTGCGCTTTGCTAATTTTGGTTGGCAGCTTTCAATTCATCATAGGAAGCAGTATCTACTAGCAACAGTTGATCTAAATCAATTCACATGCCAACACCAAATATTAATTAATATTAAAGATTAACATCTACATGAGACTAACCTACAGACTTCTAAAAAAAAAACAACAAACATAGACAACATAGGACTACAGGGAACAAGTCCCAACTTACAAGCTGCAACAAAAGAAAGGAGAAAATTGATAAACTGATAACTATAAAAATGAGACTAAACAAATGCTAAAGAACTAACTACTCGGCCCCTAAACTTAATGCAACATTGAGAGATGAGATCAATAACAAGGGTGCCCAAATTGGATAAAAAAGATTTTTACTCTAATTTTAGTTACCTGTTGTAGTATGTAATCAACTTCAATCTAGAACCTTTATAGTTGGTTTGCCATGTCAAAAAGGAACCCAAAATAAAACTCTATGAATATGACCAAATTAAACATGCCTAAAACATAGAGTAGTCTTAACAATTTCAACATATGTCTTTAACCACACAACACAATCGTAGAGAAAAAGGTAAAATCAAACCCCCACCTATGTACTAAATTAATTTTGCATTCAAGTCAAGAAAATCAAACAAAAAGATCATCTTCTTAGAAACACACCAAGATGAACATTTTAAGCACATAAATTTTAGCAGTCCCAGATGTGCTTATATATAACAACAACAAAGTCCCTGATAAGTGATTACGGAAGAATACGACTTTATGCAAATAAAAGAGAATACAGATACATACCGTGAGCTACATAGCACTTGAAACGACGGTTGCAGTACACCTTCTGTAGATACAAGGCACCAAAGAACCAATTAGAGTACAAAGGAAGAGAAAAAGTAAGAGAACTTAGACATGCAAGGAAGGACCGTTAGTGATTCTGTCATAAGCTCCATTTTTGTTTCTAACCAGCTTTTTCATATCATCTAAGTAACAATCTTCCAAAACAACCAGTATATGAAATATATAACTTAAATATGCAAGTAAAATTGAAACATTGCAGACACAAAAATTGCAGTAAGAAGACTAACCCATATTTGAGTACAATGGTCACAAAAATAAAATGGTACACAAAATTCATGACTAACGGAATAAACTGAAAAGATAAATTACCAGTTCCATGGAGACCGTAGGTGGAAATGGATGAATGTGGCCCGACATAGACACGGTAACAATGCTTCCCAATCTGGATCACCACTTCAACAGAGAATCATGCATCTCGAACACAGCAACACATCCATGGAGATGCTAAGCCTTCAGCATTTTTTTAACCATCATTACCTTCAACTGATTTTGCATCTTTAAATCTCTTATCCTAATAAAGTACATTTACAAATAAAGTGTCAGATACCAAACTGTAAATTTGCAAAGTAGTTAAAACTTGAAATCCAACAATATGAATAGGCGAATGCAAAAACATACAATATAGAGTAGTAACCCCAATAACCAGATCAAAACAAAACATATTTCATATATATTAATTGTAAAGGCTCAATTAGAATTCAATGCATTACCAGTCTTCATCGAATTGAGACGTTTGGGAATTGGGATGTGAGAAATGTTGTGCCACTCCTTCGGTCCTTCCCCACGCCTTTCTTGTAATCTCGTCTGAGAATTGGACAGTACCAATCTGCTACCCAAAATAGAAGAACCAGAAAGATAAATATATCATTTTTTTTTCCTCTCAGAGACTAAAAGAGAGTTCTCCCAAGGAAAGGCTCACTTAGAATTAACAAACTTGGAGAGTGACTTACCTAATTTTGGAGAGCAACTTACCCATTCATCTCCTTCTGCCTAGAAACGAATTATCAATTTGCTACGGTGAATTAGGCGAGTTAATTTGGGGATATCTTAAGTATGAGCAAGAAAGGATGACTGAAGCTGTGAGACCAGAGGAGGAGTAAGGACGGTGATGGACCGGTGCTCCGATTTAAGTGTTCCGGGTCTGGGTTCTTGAGAAAAGGAGGGGGGAGGGGGGCGGAGATCGTGGTGCTAGATTGGAGAGATCTGAGATCTGAATGTTGAACTGATAAGGGGCGAAAGAAAGAAGGAGAAAGACTTGGTTTTTCTCTGTTACTGAAACGCTGAATTGCACAAGGACCCAGCCTTAAGTAAAAACATACCTAGCCAGCCAGTTGTCTTTTTAATTTCTTTTTTTGGAGTGCTGAAACTAGGTAAAACATCATTGTGAGTATTGGTGATTTTGGAATAGGGAAGCCCCACTACCCAAACGTAGAAGAGATTGGTTTTGTCACCATCGAGACTATTAGCCTAAAAGTGGGGATAAATTAGTATCCTCTGCCCACATTTGTGGTAGTGGCTGGATATGTTGCATTTGGACACCAAGGCACCAACTATATACCCAAGGGCAGCTAGATCTCCAATACTTGATTCTGTCGCAAGATTTATAAGATTCTTGGCCGTTTCTACAGGGTTTTTCTTTATGTAAATTGTAATGAAGGCATTTTCCACAGCTTCATAGATGGATTTGTCCTGAGAAAATACCTACAAAAGCCAAGACACATTTAGGACATTATAACATGTACAAACAGAAAAATCATGCCCAGACCAGTTGCTCAAGAATTAACAGAGAAGAAAAGTACTTGACGGAATTGAAATTATAAAGCATTTCCTAGGGCATGAGCAATACGTACCAGTGGCAACATCTTATGGAGACATGCTTCTGAGGAATCAATATGAAACTGCCGGCATCTCATTAACAAATTTATTGTGTTCTCAACGTCAGTGGCAGAAGATGATGCCATCAACTGAGCAAGTGTTGGGATTGTAGCAGATATACACTTTGAAAATCTCAGTCCAGCCTCAAGTGAAGCTACCAAAGCCCTGGTCTGTTCTAAGTTCACAACATCTGGGACAGACCCGTCTTTCTGAACTAGATCTTCTTCCATCTCAGGCAAGCAACTATCAGGTAAGCTATCCTGCTGCACCTTAGTCAACCCTGCAATTACGTCATCAACCTCATTATTCCCCGATGTATTATTGAAAGATGGTAATCTGCTCATATCATTTTCTGAGGGAGTATCTGGTTCAAGCTCTTTCAGCTTCTTCTTGTACTGCTGTAGGGTTGCTTCAAATGAAGCTATTCGAAGTTGTGGGCCAAATGGGTTGTGCTGCAACATCATGATAAGTAATTTTAGTGCTGATTTTCTGACCATTGCACTCTTATCCTCTAACCTCCCAGCAGCAACTTCAGCCAGCTCATTCCACAACCCAATTGAAACAGAAAGTTCTTCACATAGTTCAGCCCAAATTTGAAGAACCCGACTCCGGGTATAAGCTGATACCTCTCGACACCGCTCAAGCAAAATTTCCAACATGACTTGCTTGGTTCGAATACGAACATATTTAGAATTAACTTCACCCTCAGCATCTTTGACAGCCTTTGCAACCAACTTTCCCAAGACCCCAACAAGAGCATTTCTTATTTTATAGGGAAAAATTTAAGAATAGTACATGAAGTATGAGTCACTGATAACTAAGGTAAATGAACTTTATAAAGAGTGTGGCTATTGAGACATCCAACTTTACTCAGTATACCTCTCATACTCTTTACACCTCTTTTTTTATTTTAACTACAAGAATGCTCATTAGAACTCCTTTCAAATTCCTAAAATAACCTTAGGTATATTATTCACATATATCTTGATAATTTACTCATTATACATTTTATTTATTCTCTAGACCTCTCGTTGTTTTAATATTCTTTTCTTTTTGCATGCTATCATCGAGACCTCTATTTCTTGATTTTTTTTTTCGTTCAAACCTCTTTCACGACCTCCATTCCTTTATATTTTTTATTTCCCATAGAATGTCACCGAACCTCTATTATTTGATCAATTTGTAAGAAAAAAATTTTAATGACGTCAACTTTTCTCTTAAAAATCAAATAACACAAAGTATTGGGTTTCAAAAATTTATATTTACCAGCCCAATACCGTCTCTCCTTATAAATGAGAGTTCGTGAGTTCGACTCACAGTAGACTCGTTGTATTTACTAACATATTAGTTATAGCATATTAGTTGTGTATCTGATTAAAAAAAAAACTTGTATTTACCAACAAGAAAATATATGCTTTCAACATGTATGATAGAAGAAAATTTAGAAAATAGTAAATTAGAAATTAAAAATATATAAGGAAAATAGTAAAGAATACAATCAATTAATTATCAAATTAGAAAGTTTAGAGAGAATAAATATACTTCTTTTTGTATGATTATTGTCCTTAATAATCATTACGTAAGAGGAGATAATTGTCATTCAATAACTCATAACAAAGGGTGGTCAAGTAAGTAAATTTAGAGGTCCCAATAGCCGCACTCTTTTATAAAACATAACAATAATGTTGAGGTTACAATTCTTTACACGACCCACCCCGAATTTCACCCTGAACCCGGAGTAAATCGTGCGGGGACCACATCCAAGGAAAGATTTACCGCTAAATTTGGTACAACCTCCCTTGGAAATGGACAACCCTTCCAACCAAAACCTGCAAACACTCCTAAAGGTTCCAACTCCAACCTTATAGACTCCTGGAGCCTTCGTGCTCCCCACAAATCACAACATCTCTCAAAAATAGATTTAACAAAGATCATATAACCAACAACCACATATTCAGAGCAACTCTATTTGAGAGGAAATGAACTAGAAATAAAAAGAAAAGAGCAAAAGCTATACTATTGACTATGCCTCTTCTCCATGTAGGCCCGATCTCAACTATGCAATCTTGCAGACTGGGCATTTTAAAACGAATGGCCCAGGGGAAGACATTTAATAACATTAGAGTGAGTGGACAAAAATAATTTAATAACAAAATATTTATGCATTCCCATTTTAATTTCATAGAAAAATATACTGCATGCGGCAGCTCAAAAGTGCTTAACTTATAAACTGGCAATTTCACGACTAGCACTGGCTAGTCACAAACTCAAATAAAATGGAGCCTCTCTGGCTGAACTATATATAAACATATATTCGTATGTATTTACACTCGTCAGACTCCTTGTATGAATCCTAGAAACAATTTAAAAAAATAGAAATTCATACAAGGCTACAACGCTGGCGTCTAACGCTCACGTTGCGCCATAATGGTATTTTTCCTCATTATGACCGAAAAGGACGGTGTATTTACGTGTGGACTCCCTATATGAAAACCTAAATAAACCGAAAAAAGAAAGTAGTTTTCATATAGGGCTATGACGCTTGTGTCTAACACTCACGCCACGCCATAATGGTATTTTACCTCATTATGACGGACCAAGCATGTATGGCTAGCTAGCATTTATATACATACTATTCTCATAAACATCCAAAATACATATCCACCGAAAATCTCATTTTCGGGATCTCTCCAAAGGAGGAAAAATTGTCAATAGGCGAGAAATCAATAAATCTCATCAGAAGAAATAAATGATTAATAAAATCATTCATCGCATGTTTTTTATTTAAAACAAAGATCTACTCACAACTTTAGGCCTAAGCCTGACGTCGATCCGAGGTCTCTCCAATTGAGTCTCCTCACGTCCTGTTCCAAATATATAATTATTTCCCAACTAAAAAATCCAATTTTATTCAAAATAGGCAAAATAACTTAGAGCCATATACACGCTCATCACTGCCTAACTTCGATATTCTTAAATCGAAATGACCCAAACTTTAATACCATACTTGGCAGCCGTAAATACAACCTTTCTCAGAAATTGACTTAAATCCTACGGCCGGATTTTACATTATTTAACCGTCAAAATACCAAACTTTAGAAATTCCCAAACCTATCCAAATCTCATCCGAAAATTCCACAATTCACTCCATTAAATTCCTCTAATTATTACACATTTAAAATTATACAAAACTCCAAAACGGCGCCGGCTCCGCCGGCAGCAGCGGCCGGAGGCCAATTCCGGCGACGTCCAAATTCTACCAAATTTTAACAGCATCTTCCTCTCAACATCCCAAACAACTTTCCTAACTAGCACAATCACCAATTCCAATCCTAACTAGGTCAATCGAACGAAAATATTCTAAAAGCCCTAGAATTTCAACTTCGAATTTCTCCTTACCGAGCTCAAGAGGGAGTGAGCCTTTTGGAGGGGTTGTTGCACGGGAGGAGAGCTACAAAACAAGCCAAAGATCACCGGTTTTGGTGGCCGGAGGAGGGAGCTCCGGCGAAAGGAGCAACCGGCTGCTAGGGGAGTTTACTCCCCGTTCGGGCGTAAACCGGCCCGGTCACAATCCAGGCGAGGAGAGGAGGCGGCGGCAGTCCGAACGGGACCGGTGCAACGGCCTGGCTTGGCCGGACGGCGTCGGTCGGAGCTGGAACAAATCCGGCAGAGTGGAGAGAGAGAGAGAGAGAGAGAGAGAGCGTGGGCGGGAGAGAAAGAGAAGAAGAGAGAGAGAGAAGAGAGAGAGAGAAAAAAAAAATCGTTTGGGCCTCACTCATCCGGCCCAACTCTATACACAACCCATTCCAAAAAATTAACACCCCTAAAAATAAAATACCCTATTAAAAATTACATTTTACTAGCTAAATTTACAATTTTTACCGTCGTTACATTTTTCTCCTACGAATAACTCTCCGAAATAATCGTCCCTCAAAACCCCTCTAGGGACCAATTAAACTATATCTCAATATCGGAGACGGTAAAAATTCTTATTACAATCAAGCTAGTAAATAAGATAAAATTTTACGGGTCGGGATGTGACAATTCTGACACACTTATGGTACACGCGGTTAATAACACCGTTAACCTGTGTCATTATTCATTTTTTAAGGTGATTCCGTTTTTTTAGTATCTCTCTCTCTCCTAGCTAGCTCCCTCCTTCCCTCCCTCCCTCCGACCACCCACAAATAACAACCCTTTCTACCTCTTCTCTGACTGCCAAATCCAATCTCTCTCTCTCTCTCTCTCATCTCTCTCTCTCTCTCTCTCTCACTCTCTCACTCTCCTCTCTCTCTCTCTCACCTCTCTCTCTCTCTCTCTCTCTCGCTCTCTCTCTCTCGCTCTCTCTCATCTCATCTCTCTCTCTCTCTCTCAGTCTCTCTCTCTCTCTCTCTCCTCTCTCTCCTCCTCCTCCTCCTCCTCCTCCAATGGCCCATAACCCCTCTTTCTCCTCCGACAACCCACAATATAATTTTTGTATCTCCCTCCCTCGGATAGTCGGATGACGACCTACAACACCAATCATAAAAACTCAGTAAGACTCAAATCCTAGAAAAGTTTGTTTGTTTAATCTTTATCGCATTTCATAAACCAACTCAAAGTAACACAACTTTCCAACAATAATACTTGATATAGAACCCTGATAAACTATTCAATCCTAACTCTTCATACCCAGGAATTATAGTGACCGATAACACCAAAGCACTAATCCATCAACTCCCAACCAAATTCAAATTCAACTATACCAATATGTAGAACACAATTAGGCACCGTCTTCGTACCTCATGAAGCCCCGATGATGACCGGAAATTACATAAACTCTGCCAAAAAACTCCACACTTCTGGGTTTCGATTCTCTTCTCGCTTGCCGTATGAGTAGTCAAAGTTTTCAAGCTTGAATCATCAACCTCGCCACGTCATTTATTCATATCTGAATAAAAGAAATCCCTAAAACCAAGGAAGAAAATTTGGGTGATTACGGAAATTTTGACCCTCTAAAATATGGAAATTTCGATGAAAATTTCAGGAAAATATCGATTGCAGTAAAAAAATGAAAAAATTGACGGAAATTTGAAGAAAAACAAGGAAATTTTAAACCAAACTTTAAGAGATGTTTGTTTTCTATATTATGTACTATATTTGAAATTAAAACCTTGAATAAACATTGATCTATATGGAGTTGTAGTAAGTTAAGGTGAAAATATTAGTGTTGAATCGTTAATAATTCTTAAAAGTTTACTTTAAACATTTTTTTTTATGGCTGGAAACCCAAATGGAGGCTAGGCCATTATGCCTTATATACATATGATACATTTCACATAGAATTACATGAATACTTTAAAACCACGTAGAAGACCTATGAGGTATAAAATTTTCACTATCTTTATCGTCTCTCTGTGTAGAACCTTCAGTATATTGTGAAAAATATTGGGAAATGTCGGGAAATTTCGTAAAATATCGGGAGTTTCGGACGAGAAATGCTTGGAATGTAAAGATATATCATTGGGTGAGAAAAACGAAAATTTCGGCGAAATATCACAAAAATTATCAATTTTTTACTCCTTGCCTAAAACCTTCATCGAAAAATCCAAATAATTAGTAATACAACTCAACCTTAGGCCATTATATTAGTAATACAAAATCCAAATAATCTTTGATGTGTTTCAAAGAGAAAGATAATTGTTAATACATCATATGTGAGAGGTAGAACATCGATCCTACTCACCTAAGAAGACACATATTGCCACATAAAACAGGCTTAGGCCTTAACTAGGCCCAAGAAACCCACACTCCTCCTTGAGGGCACAATAGTAATACACTCTCTAATAAAGACAAAATTGTACTTTTAGGGTGCAATCACCCTATCTTTATAAATACATGTTTCCACCCCTCATTTGGGTAAGTCTCCATCTCCATCCTATTCATACCTTATTTCTACTCTCATGTGGCTGATTTAGGCATCGGAGGGTCGAAGACCGGCAAACCCGGTCTTCCCTCTCACGTTGTTTGCTCATGATTGACAGGTTACAGGTCTTGAAGATGGTGTTCTTCCCGTATTCTGTGTGATTCATCCCCTCAGAAATCACGCTGAAACAATAATGATTGAATCTCTAGGTGGTTTCCAAGTTGATTGGTGGTCTGAAGATGATTGAGGAATGGAATAAGAGGGTTTGGTGGTAAGGGAAAAGGGAAAGACGAAGGATTTTGGGTCAGTCTCCATTTTCACATTCTTTTTCTCATTATTACTGTATAGACAAATTTAGCCTCGTAATATGGACGGAAATTAAGCAAACTAACAGTCAAACTAACGGTATGTACTTACGTTGGGTTGAGTTTTTAACCTCATACACTACTTTGATATTTTATAAAGATGATTCACTTTAATTATCAGTGACATATACTTGATGTACTGTTCTTAAAATTTTCCCTATTTATAAGATTCCCCACCAAAATGTGGGACAAGAAGACCAATATTTATAGACATCAACTTTGGTAACCAATCAAAAAGTTCAACCAAAAGAGGTACATTTTCAGCCCTAATTGTATCCTTGATGTAATCTTTTGGATTTGTCCTCCCAATCTCTCTGATAAGAAAATGGTGCGTCTATTGCCACCCCACAAACCATTTTGTTCACCCCATACATTGTTGATTTATTGAAATACTAAAATACCCTGATGTAAAATTACAACAAGGGACAATGAGTTGTTACAAATTACAAATTTTTTCTTTTTCTTTTTTATCTTTTTTGTTTTGAATGAACACAAATTTCATAACTCTAACCCAGATTTATCATATTTTGTCGTGAGTCTGAAGACATTAGCATTTAACCTGAAGATGAGATAAACTGTTTGTATTTTTTTTTCTTTGTTGATGATTCGTTTATCCTTTTATTAATTATTTCTCATGTCGACTTTGTATGTAAATTCTCATGGAAAACTATTGTACCGTATTTATGAACAACAGATAGATCAGTTCAAGAAACTTAGAAGTATGGAAGGCGTTGCTATTAGAGATACATTTACAAACATTGTGCATCTTCATATCGACCGATATCATTAAGTTGTTAAATTTGAGAATTTTTTCTTGTTCTTTAACTTGGATTTATTTATACTTTCATATGAATTTTTGTTCACTCGGTGATTTTATTTACCTTGAGCAATTTGACAAAATATATGAAGAGAATGTAGAGTGAACAAAGTAGAATCGAGAAAATGGTTTTTTAGGTATTGTTAATGGGTGAAAAAAGTAGACTTACAATTAAAATTATATGAGTGGGGTGTGAAGAGAATGTGGGGTGATTAAAGTGGTTTGTGGGGTGGCAATAGACACACTCTAAGAAAATTAGCTCGGATTCCATCTGCATTCTTTTTCTCAGCGCCAGCAACCGCATCGGCAATGTGGGTAATAACAAAATCATATTTGTGAACTATGTGCATGATCGACGCACATGATTGTGCCATATACTGGTATTTTGTAGCACATTCCCCAATTATAGGACACAAATCATCTTTTGTATCAGTCTTTTAGTACTGTAGCATTTTCAAACAAAGAAAATGCATTTCTGTAGATCCCCAAAAGATATAATTAATTAATCATTTACAAAACGGAAATGAGAACTATGTATAAACTTGAGAAAATTGCATTTTTTTATCTAAGTTACTTGGCAATAAAGGAGATCTCAGAGAATTACAAGGCAACAATCTCAGAGGCTATAGCCTCAATGAGTTCTCGTTGGAAAGCCAGCTTCGGCTGGCTTACTTGAATGGTTCAATACCGACTCAAGGTTTAAAATGCAGAATCATGAACTTAAAAAGGCAACAATAATCTCTCTTTGCTAGCTCACAGCATCAGAAATTTGCGAGCTCAAATGACCAGACCAATACTTAGGTCACATTCGCTAATCACGAACTTTGAAAGGCAAAAATCTTAGAGGCAACAATAATCTTTCTTTCCAACAATCTCTCATGATACCCTTTTTTTAGAGATCAATTGTTACTTTCTAACAATAAGAGCATGAACTTTCAAGGCAACAATAACAATCTCTTAGGCAACACCGCAACAAAATCATGAAAGGGACACCACCAATTAACCGAAGGCAACTAATAAATCAAAGTGCAGAATCATGAACTTTTGAAAGGCAACATAAATCTCTCTTTGCTAAAGCTCACTACATTAAAAATTTGGAAGCTCAAATGACCAATACTCAAATCCAATTCGCTAATTATGAACTTTGAAAGGCAACAATAATCTCTCTTTGCTAGCTCACTGTATCAGAAATGTGCGAGTTCAAATGACCAAGTACTCAGGTTAGATTCACCAATCAGGGACTTTGAAAGGCAACAATAATCTCTCTTTCCAACAATCTCTTAATACCCTAGCCTACTTTTTCGCGATCAATTGTTACTTTTTAATAGTAAGAGCATAAATTTTCAAGGCAACAGAATCATGAACTGGGCATCACCAGTTAATTGAAGGCAACTCATAAATCATAGGCAACATATTAATCAAAGGCAACTCATGAATCGAAGGAAACATAGTAATCAAAGGGTACATAGTAATTGAAGGCAACATATTGATCTAAGGCAACTCAATTATAATAGAAGGTAACATATTAATCAAAGACAACAAAATCATGAACCGGGCCCACCAATTTTCATGCGACAATCATTGGTGAAAATATTAGAGCAACACCAAAGAATCAAGAAAGAAAACATGCAAATAAAAACATGTAAGTGCAACCTCGATGAGTTCTCTCTTTCCATACCAATTCAAGATTCCAAGTGCAGAATCATGAATTTGGAATCCAAGGGAACCTTTTTGATAATTGTATTTCCATAACAAAAGCCTTCAGTGATGTCTAGCCAAGGCACATTCACAAGGAGAGAGACATATGTTGTAGCCGACAACAAGAACAAAAAATAAGTAAAGAGGGAACACCGATCTTCAAATTTGTACTTCAACCCCTAGAAAAGAAGGAGCATCAATCTTCAAATCTGGTACTTCAACCCCAGGAATCAATGAAACAACATTATTTTGATTGTAATTTCATGCTCAGATTCATATAGATTCAGGCAAAGACAGCCGCAAATTCATGAATGGTTTGATACCAAAGGCAGTTTCGAATTTGCAAAATGGCAACAGTTTAATTCTTGGGACAATGCAACATATCCGGAAATAGGGGCATCAAGGCCACCATGGTCTAAATGGTTTGTAGAACATGAAATAAATGACAAAAACATAGTAGACCCATTAAACGGTAACACATTTATGTGAGATGACTGAAACGAGCAAGGCAGCGAACTCTCGCTCTCTTTTCAAGGCAACAATAATCTCTCTCCGAGACAATAGAATAAAATAATCCAAGATAACATGTATTAATCGAGTGCAGAATAATGATCTTTGAAAAGCAACAAAAATCACTCTTTGCAAGCTCACTGCATTAGAATTTGCAGCTCAAATGACCAATACTTAGGTCAGATTCACCAATCAGGAACTTTAAAAGGCAATAATCTCAAAGGTAACAATATTAGAGGCAACAATAATCTCTCATTCCAACAATCTCTCTTTATACCCTTTTTTTATTACTTTTCATATGTCAACCCTTCGATTTGTCGCTGCTTATACAAAATAATGAGCTATGACTAAGCTGGAAAGAGATATTAAATTTGTCATGGCCTTTTCAATGCCCAATTCTCATGCGGAGGGAATACCAATCTTGAAAACTGGTACTTCAATCTCACAAAAAGAGAGAGCACCAATATTTTAATTGTAATTTCATGCTCACATTCATATAGATTTAAGCAAAGACAAGACACAAGTTCATGAACTGACTAACTCAACATTCCAGATTAGAAAGCCCTTCAACAACATTTAACATGAACTTAAAAGGGAACAATCTCAGATAAATTCTTGGGACATGGCAACAGATGGGCATCGAAAAGGCAATGACAAGCAAACAACAGATCAAAGGGTAAACTGATACACGCATTCTATGCTATATTCTTAATGTATTTCGAACCCTATTTAGCTTTGTTATTTCCTTAATAATGCCATTTCTAGTTTGTTTATGTTCTTTAGATCAAAAGAGGCAGTTTTACACGGAAGAATGTTAAAACACAAGAATTGAGTGAAATCCCAATCAAAGGAGGATTTCTATTGCAGCAAGGAGTCTCATTAAGTCGTAAAATCTGAGGATAAGTAGTTTAGGAAATTTTCCTGTTTTAAAAAGGGAAACTTACCTATTTCATAATAGGAAACTTTCTTATTTTGATTTAGGAAACTTACTACTTTTGAATCTTTCCTATTCTGACTTTCCTAAAATATTTAGCAAACTTTCTTTTCTAATGAGACAGGGAAACCATTTGAAGTCAGAAAACCTAATCCAACTTGGAATAGGAATCTGTGAATGTCTATAAAAGGGGGAGAACGAATTCTGCAGCAATCAAGGATTTTATATGTGTTAATCAGAGAATTAAGGGAGATACTTTCCTTTAAATTCGTCATTTGAATTATGTTATTCTCCTACCATATCTATCTGATTTTATTTCCC
Organism: Fragaria nilgerrensis; assembly: GCA_010134655.1. Taxonomy (NCBI): domain Eukaryota; kingdom Viridiplantae; phylum Streptophyta; class Magnoliopsida; order Rosales; family Rosaceae; genus Fragaria; species Fragaria nilgerrensis. The sequence goes on from CM020982.1 coordinate 24,620,270, forward strand.
TTGCAGGAACCCTAATTGCGCACAATAAAGGAAGGGAATTTTTGTCAAAAGCCTGATTGATGGCAGAGAAGGAAAGTTCTTAATCGCTGGGATTTACTTTGGAGAACAAGGAGTGTACCTGGTCCATATTCAAGCCTCATGCAATGAATTACTGCACAAGACATTCTAGAGAATTCTGGGAAGGTCTAAATCAAGATTTAAAGCATTAATTCATCACCGTTGGATCAAAAATTAATCAAGGGCTGGGAGGACAGCTAGGGTTCGGCCAGACCACTATATAAAGGAGCAAAGAAGCAACGTTTTCAGGATCTCTTCTTCGCACAAAAATCAGTAAAACACGTTAGCCTTCCTTCTCATTTTCGACGCCTCTCCAGAAAAGAAGCAATTCAAGCCGGCACCTTTGTAGGACTTCTCCATAAGGCTGCCAAGAAGTATCAGGCGTGTGTGACCCTTCGAACATCTCAAGCTTCCTTGAAGATTTATAAAGTGTAACTCATGTCTTGTTCCTTCTATCTTGTATTTGTTCTTTGTTTTCTGTATTTGGATTTCAAAGTTGGAATTGGCTGGTTGTTAAGAACATGAATAGGTTAATTTTCAGAATAAATTCGAGCATATTTCGACTTGTCTATGATAGCATGTGATTTGTTTTATGCCTTGTTGATTTCATTAGATGCATAGTTTTGTTTTCACTAAAACTCTAATCTGCAGGTTAGTGTTGCTATGATCTATACTAAGCTTCTTCAAGTAATTGTAGATCTCCAATAGTAAAGGTTATGTAATAATAGCCGAAACTATGTGTTACATGCTTACAGGTTAAGCAGCTTCCTGTAAACTTGGGCATGTTCAAATTCAGAATTCTTTAACTCTTAATGATTCATGTTTAGTGTAGACGGGTATTCTGAGTGACACAGAGTATCGATCGCAGTCTTTGCATGAAATATCCTAGGTAGAGACTTCTCTGTGCTTAGGAAATAAAGTAAGTAGAATTAAAGGAATGCATGACCGCTGCGGCTTGTGTTTCGAGTTTGTTTTTGATATCACTTGGCAATGAAATTGATTTTATGTTTGAGACATGTTGATACTTGTTTGTTTGATTCTGGAATTGCTGGTTAATGTGTGTTGAAGATGATCACTTGTACATATTAGTTTATATTCTGTCTTTACCTTTTTCATAGGAATGCTAGAACAAACTCTCAAAATCCCCCAGAAATCATGTAAATGTAATTGCTGTTTATTTTCTGTAAATAACTCTTAATTTAGATTCTAATCTGTTTAGTTTTGTAAACGCAGGAGCACCCTAAAGTCCCCGGATTGATCGAACCTTATTTACCAATACTACAATTGTCAAAACAGGGTTCATAATTGTCGCACGCTCGGAAACGAGCGCGTCATAAACCCCTCTCTTTATGTGATGGTGAAACAAGCGAGGCAACAAACCCCTCTCTTTTTTCAAGGCCACAACCGAAACCAATTCTCGAAAAACAATTATCTAGATTGTAGATCTAAGGCAAAACAAACAAGAGAGAGAGAGAGCACCCATAATTGGATTGTAATTCCATGCTCAGATTCATGAAACACAAATTTACGAAGAACAGAGAGAGCCACTTCTTACATGGAATTGAGAATGATCGAGAAACGATCCCGGGCAGCGAATCTCCAATCCTCCAACAAACAATTGGAATTGTGTCTCTCATCTATCTCTCTCTCGCTTTCTCTGTACATAACTGAGAGGAAATCAGATCCCCAAACTTGGTTTGAATTTTGAAATAAAGCTAGAGGGACTCTAAGTTGGCAAAACAACTCTCTCAAGTCAGCAGGCCAACGCATCTTGTCCTATTCCTTCTTTATCTAATAAATTTCATTCTTTTCATTGTTTATTTTTTTTATCAAGTAAATTACAAACTGCGTGAATCGAACTCATAACTTTCTCACTTACTATGTCACATCCCGACCTTTAATTTTTTACCTAAAATTATTTATGTTGTATTACCCTGAGTTTTTTGTTGACGGTCTCGTAGTCAAGGATCTTAGAGACGACTTTTATTTATGAGGATAATTACGAGACTTTCTTCTCCTTGAAAGAAAGTCGTAAAGGGTTGACTTTTTACCTATTAACCTTTTGAGAAATTTCTCTTCATGAACATTGTAGATCACGATAAACCGAACTTGTAGACACGTGACATGCTTTAATCAGGATTCAAACGAATAAACCGAACTTGACTTTTTATGCTCTGATAATCCAATTAGTAAATTATTGAATATCCTTGTTGTTGGTTGTGGGATTATTTTGGATTAGTATTTTAATTTGGGAGATGTGATGAACTTGGAAGAGCAGGAAGGGTCTAGGTGTAAAAGGTTGGAATATGATTTTAGAAGTGTGTTTGCATGTGGCTTTAGGAAAGGTTGTTCATTTTCAAGGGAGGTTATACCGAATTTCCGGTAGCATCTCCTTTGGAGGTGATCCCCGCAGTGTTCATTCTGGATTTCAGGGTGAAATCCGGGGTGGGTCTTGACAAAGGAAAAATTATGTCACTACACCAAATGATACTGGGTTTCATTGTTTGTTTTAGAATCAAATTCAGTTTACCCCCTTAATCTTTGGTGTCAAAATCAGTTTAGTCTTACAACTTTTTTTTAAATCAGTTCGACCCTTCAATTTTCGTAAACACATCAGTTTAGTCCAATTTTTGATTTCATCTCAAAATATGACGTCATCAAACTAACAAGGGAACTCATTTTCATCAAACTAAAGGGTAAAATAGTCAATTTAAGAAGATATTATTAAAGAAAATTAAAAAATATATATTTATTTGGCAAAAAAAAAATGGTCATAACAACAAAACAAAATCAACCACAAAGTAGGTTTGTAACATAAAAAATGATTGAATAAGCATATAGCTTTTATTTCTTTTTATTTTAAGTTCCAATTAATTTGAAAATAAAATAAAAAATAAGGGAATTTTAGACATTTTGTTAAAAATTGGTCCCCTTATCAGTTTGCTGATGTCATATTTTAAGGAGAATTTAAAAATTGGACAAAACTGATGTGTTTACGAAAGTTGAAGAGACGAATTGATTTAAAAAAAAAGTTGCAGGACTGAATTGATTTTGACACCAAAGATTAGGAGGGTAAACTGAATTTAATTATTTGTTTTAATTAATAACTATTTTTTCTTAAGGAACTAAATTTCCTTTTATTATTGTAAAGATAACCATTTGCACAAAAACATGGTTTCCAAAGTCTATTTCAATAAATTTATGTGTCCAAATACACAAATATTTATTAAAATCAAAATAAAATAATATTTTTAAGACATTTTTACCTTTTTTCCTTATACATGCTTAGAGAGAGAAATTATAAGAGAGGCAGAAAGACTTTGTCAGAAGCTCTTTGGATCTCCTGACACCGGCACCGACCTCCGGTCAGTAGTCATTGGAATCTTGTATGTTGCCAGAATCTCGCCGGTCACCAGAGTTCGGCGCCGAAAGCTCATCGAACTTTTTAAAATATCATCAGACCTTGCCGGAAATGTACCCTCGCTAAAAGTTTATTAAGAGGCAGTAAGGTTGAAAATATTTTACTAGGGTTCAATAAAAAATTTCTTCACAATAAACTTAAAATCTCATTCAGAACATTCTGAAATAATTTATAAAAACTAATAGACGGTTTATTAGAGGGCGATTATTGGTGACAGTAAATGTTGAGAAGTATTTTACTACCCTAATAAAAAAATTACTAAAATATCTCCAAATAATATATAAAAGGTAATAAACCATTTATTGAAGGAAATAAATGTTCAGAGACTTCTTACTATCCCCTAATAAATGTTTATTGACCTCAATAAATTGATGTCACCCTCCATATTTTTCAAAACTAACCAATTTGACCATATCTCCACAATCACTGCCTCCAAGACAAGACAAAACACATTAACAAAGATTATTGGCTCTAGTAAAAAAGTATTATTGGCCTCTAGGAAACAAAACGATTAATGGCCCCTAGGTAAAACAAAAAAAACAAAAATTTAAAAAGAAAAAAAGAAGTTTCCTAATCATCTTTCAAACCCTCCTTCGGATCCTCTAAAACCGAAAATCAGGTGAGTTATGTCAGAGGAGTCAGGTTAAGGTCGAGGTCGAATCCTCCTTCTTCGGTCGAATCACGTACCTGTTGGTTTAGATCGACCACTGTGGACGAGTCTGAGTCACTCTGCCATCGAATCACGTACATGCTAGTTAAGTCCGGTCGAATCACACCGATGACGGCTCCAACCGGCGAAATCTGGTGATGTGCAGGAAGAAGAACCTCATCGGAGATCCGAATTTGGCAATGCCGCTATTGATATCGTGAGCATGGTTCATATCAAACGACAAGGACTCAACAACCGGCTCTTGTCTGGACGACACCACCGTGTTGCTCTGGCGGAGGCGAGGACAAGGTTGTCGAAGAAGGTGGAGGCAACGATGAGGTCGCCGGCGGGAGAGAGAGAAGAGAGAGAGAGATAGAGAGAGAGAGAGAGAGAGAGAGAGAGAGAGATAATATCTGATATTTATAAAGGACAATATTGTCTTTTTTTAAAGATTTGTTTGACAATGGGTAAAAAGTTTTTATTGGAATGAGAAATAAGCCCGTAAAATTAGTGTGTAATGGTCAAATGTCCTTCAAAATAAAAGAGAAGACTTATTTTGGTAAGGAAAGATGGGCGGGTACGTACGCCCTCAAGTCATGTTCATTCTTAGGATATAGAATGAATAAACCTCAAATTCCAGGTTTGATATAAAATGTTAAACGTTTTGTTTTAACATCAATCATCCAAACTTATTAAAAAACACATCAAATAGTGTAGGTCTATCCTTATAAATGAACAAAATTATGGATCTCTTATTAGAATGGCCATGTGTGTGTATATATGTATATATACACATGTATATATGTAACATCCTGGAATTTCGGTTTTTTATTTTTTAAAAAGAAAATTATTTTTGAATTATTTTAAATTTGAATTTTCGCTATTATTTAAATTCTTAGTAGCTTTTGAAAATTATTCAAATTTTATCTTTTTAGCCCATAAGATTAACCTAGACGTCGTTATAAGTTCGTGGAATTTTTCAGAGTATCATTCGGACATCGGACCTATTTTTAATGATTTTTGAAAATTTGGTATTATCTAAAAATTTAATTAAAAATAGAAAATCAAGGTCGGTGAAATCTGGGCCGACCATTTGAGATTATATGGGTATGGATTAGCTTGGACTGCATCTGAACACAGCCCAGACCGACTTCGGTCTTGAGCTGCTCTGCAACGGGTGTGCTCGGAGGAGGACTCCGTCGTCCGGCAGTCTCGGCCTCCAACCGGTGGCCAGAGCTCCGCATCATCTTCCCCTACGTCTCTGTTGTGTCAGCTTTCATGGAGGAGCGCTGCTGAAAGAGAATCGGAGGAGAGAAGGCAACTGCCTCTCCGATCGGGTTTCCGATTCCGGTCACGGCGGCGAGCGTGACTGGTATGGATAACTTAGTCTCATCCTCCCCATCCTCCCTATGATCTTACTTTCAGCAAAGGAGCTCCGGTGAAGGAGAATCGAGCAGAAGAAGGAGAGACTGGGTTCGCCGGCGGGTTTCCGATTCCGGCCAAGTCGAGGTCTCTCACTGGTATGGATAGCTTCATCTCGATCTCAGGAACCTTTCCATGTTCTTGGTTTTCACAGACGAGCTCGGAGGAGGGAGAATCGAAGAGAAGAAGTTTTGGGATTTTCCGGCGAGGGTTCGACGGATTCTGACAACCTCTGAGTTCGACTCAGGCATCAATCTTCATCTACTCGTCGAGCTTTACGTTTATGTATAATTGGAATTGAGATTGGTTGGGTTTTGAAGAAGTTGGAATTTTGGCAGAGAGGACTGCCATGAGTGCCGCTGTGCACGGCGGGTCTGCGGCGGCGACGGTGGTTGTGGGAGTTGATCTCCGGCTCTATGAGTATATTAAATTGCTGTGAGTGATTGTAGATGCTTGAATTCCATGTTGGATGAGGGATGAAGAATCTGAGTTTTGGACAGTGGTTGACTATGTTTAGTTTACTGCTCATGGTGTGTTTGGAAATGGAAGAATAGGGTATTTGGAAGGCTAAGTTTGGCTTGCTGGGTTGCTCAGGAAGTTTGAGAGCAGTTCAAGACTTCATATGGTTTGGTGATTGGTAGAAAGTTGAGAATTTGGGTCAGACGAAGTTTAAGATGTGTTACTCAGAAACTGAATTGAACTTTGTAGAAGAGAGGAGAGGCTTTGGGATGGTGTTTTGGCTGAGATGCAATATGAAGAACATAAGTTATAAAATGGAAGGATAGAATGCTTTTGATTATTATTATTATAAGTATTAGAAGGAGTTGTGTTGAAAGAGTTTGGTTGACATTGGGTTTCTATGTCTAAGACTTGGTCTCCGGTTGAAAGAAGGGTGAACAGTTTTGTTAAAGTAAGTTGTTTGGGTTGAACAAGTCGACCTGGTTTCAATGAAAAGAGAATTGGACAGCATGGTATTAATATGAGATCAAAGCATGATTATAACCCTTGTGCTTTGGAATGATGATTTGAGTCTTCAAATCGAGACCACGAGTCTATTATGATTGTTTTAATGGGAAAAATGGATGTGTTGGGTTTAGAGAGTAAATTCGGTGGTTAGCTTGGTGCTTGAAGCATGGTTGGGATACAACTAATTACGGGTGACGTGTGATTCGGTAGTTGTCGGAAAAGGTGAGCGGAATTGGAAATAAGGAGTTAGGTGTCCTTAGCAATTTCAAGGACTTAGATCGTATTGCTTGAAATGTTTCGCCGTCTTTATCAGAACAAGGATTCAGTACGAGGATCGAGTGCAAGTCGCAAGATTCCAGAAGCAGAAGGCTAAAGATTTCAGAACGCGTGTCGCAGCGTTTCTAATTTTAGTTAGCGTCGGAACTAATGTCGGATTTCAGGTAGGGTCTCTCTCGGGGAACCTTTCTTTAAATTGATAACTAGGTTATAATTGGAATGAGTGATTTGTGTGATATTGATTGATTAATTCTTGATTGTTATCGTTTTCGATAAAACATGTGATATCGTTGACTTATGTTATTGTTGTTATCGTTTTCTATAAAAGCATGTGTTGGATGATATATAATACGATTATTGTTATTCGTTGCATACATAATGCATTGTGAGAAATTGTGAGAGTGGTGAGAATGGTGTTCTGGAAAGGAGAATGAGATCGAGAGAAAAGATACATTTTGTGTAGTTGAGTTTCCTCATAAGTTGTCCATGAATCCATGTCAACCTACCTACGCAAATGAGTAGGGAAAGTATGTTTTTTCGATGGTGGACATCGATAAAACGATCTTATCGGGTTTCGGGTTTGGAGACCATGAATATAAGAAGATGACTAACAAAAGAGGTACAAGTGGTGAGATATTACTAATTGTTAGATCATATATTCGAGACATCTGAGTCACCCATGGTTGGTAAAATACACGGTATGAGACTTGTAGGCTCACCTGTCTTGGATGTATGGACTGATTTCCAGTAATTGAGGGAGACATTCATTAGCATATATGCATCGATTTGTCGTTATATATTTAAAGTATTGGTTGACATTGTTTGACAACTTAATTGTTTTACTTAGTTAAGTATCTTAAAAGGTTTGGCCCTACTGAACGTAAGCTCACCCCTATATGAGTTTTGTTTAGGTTCGTACGAGGACAAGTGTGACTAGAAGACTAACGGTAACGTTTAGCTGACGTGTTCGAGAGTTTAGAGGAGTTATAGAAAAGTAGAAGCGAGCTAGTTTGCAACGGCTCATCCTTTTGTTTTTGTAAATGTTTTTTGAAATTGTAAATGTTTTATTTTCTTTTATTTCGAGAAAAGTATTTGAAATTGTTTTATTTTCTTTTAATTTTCTCGCTCACGCCTCAGGTTCGGCGTCAGGTGGTTGGAAACCACCAACACTGGGTCTGAGGTGTGACAATATAACATTTTTTTTAAAATTTCTAAAGGTTCTCACCTATAATGTTTTAGCTCCATCAATCGTGTTATTCATTCGTGATTAAAAACTCATTTAAAATAAAATAAAAACATAGTTTAAATCTATACCGATTATCAACTCATGAATAACGAATACCTTGTTATATTATAAGATTTTTTTTATAATATTATTTTACTTTTGTGCCCCAGTACATTTGAATTTCTGGCTCCGCCATTATTTTAAATCATCCTTCAACGAAGAAGATTCGACAACAAGGATAAAAATAGGGAAAATTCTCATCTACCCAAATTTTAAGAAATTTTTTCTCACTAACAAAATAAGAATCTAAAATTCTCACTAACCATAACATTCCTACTAATTTGTTCTCTCTAACAAAATTTTCAGATTTTATGGACAAAACTGCATTTCTCTCTTCTTATTCTCTCATCAATCTCTCTCCATCTGAATTCTTTCAGATATACTCTCTCTCTCTCTCTCTCTCTCTCTCTCTCTCTCTCTCTCTCTCTCTCTCTCTCTCTCTCTCTCTCTCTTTGGGAGCTGCTTTCGAATCCCCGTGGCATCGCCGTCGTCGAGGTACCCCAAGCCGTTGTCGTCCTTGATGAAGTCCCCGAACTCGTCGTCGTTCACCGTGTCGTAGATTGGCTTCTCAGATGTGGGAGGAGGTCTAGACGGTGCGGGAGGGGACGTCACAGACGTGGAAGGTGAAGGGGAGGGAGGTCTCGATGGTGATCGGGGAGGTGGATTCAGAGGAGAAGGAGCGGCGGAGATGAGGGGTTTGAGGAGGTTGGATCCGGTGGAGGAGGAGAGGTGGGAGAGAGCCATGGTGGTGGGATTGGATCGGATCTAGGAGAGAGTGAGATCAGTGGAGGGTTTGGTGAGAGAGAAGCAAAATGGGGGTATCAAAATCTTTAAAATATTAATAGTTAGTAATGGGTCTTCTTTGGCTTACTAGTGTCATTAGATCGGCTGATCTTTTGGACTTTACAAGTTTACAGTATTTTTTTTCTTTCTTCTTTCATTTGTTCTGATATGCACAATTGATGATGTCTATGATATTTATGGTACTCTACATGAACTAGAGCTATTCACATATGAATTCCCAATTGTGCACGGTACCTACCGATTTTATACATACTGAATACTCAATTATGCACCTACTAATTTTATCTTTTATAAGTGCACATACTAGAAATTGTTAGGAGAAATGGATGAAAATGTATAGGCATCTTAAGAGCATCTCCTATCTTTCATGTATACTGCCCCCAATAGGAGGTCCTACTGACCCTAATAGGTGGTTATACTGCCCCCAATAGGAACCTGTTATATGTGACTGAAGCACACAGTTAAGTTCAAGAGTCCTACTGCCCCTAGTAGGAGGTCATACTGCCCCTACTGACTCTAGTAGGAGGTCCTACTGCCCCCAGTAGGTGGGCATACTGCCCCCAACAAGAGGTCATATTGCCCTTAGTAGGAGGTGCTACTGCCCCCAACAAGAGGTGCTACTGCCCCCAATAGGGACCTGTTATAAGTAACTAAAGCACAACGGCCCCCGGAGTACGGTCAACGGTCGCCGGAGCCCGATCAACGGTCCCAAGAGCCCGGTTAACGACCCCCGGAGTTCGGTCAACTTTCCCCGGAACCCGGTCAAAGGTTGCCGGAGTCTGGTCAACGTCATTGGTCGTGAGAATCCAGTTATAAAAATTTTATTTTATAATAGACTCTTATAATGGTGTATTGTAGTTTATTTAATTCATTAAGAGTATATTTGTCTTTCTGCTGTTTAAGTTGGCTTTTGGGAATTTTAAAATCTTATTTTGTTAGTGGGAATAAAATTCTTAAATTAGGGCTAGTGGGCATTGTCCCATAAAAATAGTTCCAAGATTATGTGAACCAACCATTAAGGAAGTACCATTTTGATCTCGGATAACAAATGAAGCGACATCATCACCTTAAATAACTCTAACTACATATGTTATTCCATATGAGTTCTATACATTTTATGTATTTTTAGTTATGTGCTAAGAGAAGAATTGCAAGTGATCAAGTTCTCAAAAAAAAAAAAAAAAAAACGTGATCAAATCACTTAAAAATAATCACTTAAAAGGTAATATATATAATTTGTCGCATCGGCCGTAATATCATAAAGGTTAGTTGGTTGATGGCAGACCTAGGCTAAAAGTTAACGAGAAGTTTTCTGTTTTGGATTGAGAGGCTGTAGGCGAGACGAGTGAGTATGTGTTTTCGAAATAAGGAATGGAAAGTGAGGACAATACCCCTTTGCCCTCTCTAACGACTGAAAGAAACTTTAGCCAATGACCATCACTCATTCACGTTCCGCCCTGGATTAGATAAGATAATACGGATCCACGTGGCATGGTCGTTGTGGTGACTAACGATGATAAGGCTAGAAATCAAAACTTTCTTGCCTTATGTGGTCGATAAAGCGTAATGTCATCACATAAAGGATCCGACGGTCCATAATTTGCCATGAATAGAGTGAATTGAACTGGGGTGGTCGGATGTGGTTGTGGTGGATCATACCATTATATATACGAAGCTAGGTATAGCGTGTTTCCTCAACTCGACCACTCGAGAAGAAAGAGAGGGCTAGAGCTCAGCTATACAAAAGCATAAAGCAGTAATGGCCTCCTCCATGTTCTCATCATCGGCTGCCGCAGTCGCCACCGCCGCCTCCCCGGCACAAGCCAGCATGGTCGCACCATTCACTGGCCTCAAGTCTGCCTCAGCTTTCCCCATCACCAGAAAGACCAACAGTGATATTACCTCACTCCCAAGCAATGGCGGAAGAGTGCAATGCATGCAGGTGAATTAATTCACCCTCGTATATATAGTTTAATTTCCACTTACTAGCGTGAAGCTTAATTACTTGCTAGGTATCCTACCTCCTTACTAATTGATCGACTCCAATTATATATTCTGTACAGGTGTGGCCTCCAGTTGGTTTGAAGAAGTTCGAGACGCTGTCCTACCTTCCACCGCTTACTCCCGAGTCCTTGGCCAAGGAAGTTGATTTCCTTCTCCGCAACAAATGGGTTCCCTGCTTGGAATTTGAGTTGGAGGTATTAATTAGTTATTTTTTCACTAATATAATTTTTACTCAAGTTAAATTAATTGTACTTGTTTAACTACTGATCATTGGCACCGGTGGTGCTCTGTAACTGTAATTGTGTTTATATAGAAAGGATTCGTGTACCGTGAGAACCACAAGTCACCGGGATACTACGACGGCCGCTACTGGACCATGTGGAAGTTGCCCATGTTCGGATGCACTGACGCTTCCCAAGTGTTGAAGGAGCTGGAGGAGGCTTCGAAGGCTTACCCAAATGCTTTCATCCGTATCATCGGATTCGACAATGTCCGTCAAGTTCAGTGCGTCAGTTTCATCGCCTACAAGCCTGCAGGCTACTAATTCATTTGTATTACTCAAAAATCATATGTTTCATCATCCAACCCATCCATCTCTTATATCCAATGCATGTAATTTAATGTACTCCCCCCCCCCCTCCCCCCCCCCCTAGCTAGCTGATTAAGCTGTTGCTGGGTCCGTTTGTGGTTCCCTTTGAATTTGCATTTGAATTTGTATTTGGTTCAATTAGGCTGCCTGTGCAACACCCTTCTTTCTACTTCCTTTTTCGAGACAATCTTGTTTGTTTTCGAATTTGGTTCTGTTTCTCGGATTCAGAGACTGGTTGGTTGTTGAGAAGTACTGAATAAAACATATCCGTGTTTCACCGTGTTCCTTCTTAAATATAAATATTCCATCCCCATCCCCTCACAACGACACAAGTATGCATCTCGATCTGGACCCCCTCGAGCCTGATCCGGATCTACCCAAAGGTCTTTAAAATCGAGATTTTCAGCGATATTTCGTCGAGAATATCGTTTTTCTCATCATCCGATATTATATTTGCTTATCAACTGAATATCGTGAGAAACTTTTAAAATTTCGCGATATTGTTAGAAAATTTCGATATTTTGCCGAAACACACAAGATTATATCATTAATTCGACCCAACTCGCATCAACTTCTCCAAATGTGAAAAATTGGAATAAAAGTCAAAGCGCTTGTGAGGGGAATCAATCCGTAGCTGCCCCATGTTCAAACTCCCCCAACCAACTCTACTGGAGTGATATTTGGTTAGCATGAAGAACATTTTAGTAAGTAACCAGTGTATATATTTCGTATCAAAAAACCAGTGTATATATTTTCACATAATTTTTACTTTCCTTTCAAAATTTTACCCCTATCGATATTTCTCGATATTTCATTTGAAAAATCTATTTTTTGGAGCATTAAAATATCCTCGATTGTCAAAATTTTAGTCATTAATCTTACCACATTCATACTATGATTATGATCGATATCAGGTAACTGTTTTTTGTTGGTTAGGTTAATTTACTCGGGTGCAAATAAAGAAAATCAATCTAAACGTAAGAAATTAACACGACACCACACATGCCTAAAAACGTCGCCGTTTCTTGCCTTCCCGTCCTAACCATATCTTCTTGCCTTATCACATCGTCCCTCAGCATCTCACTTATGCTGATCTCAGCCTCTTCAAGACCAACTCTCGCATCCCGACGTCTACATCACCAATAACATCGTCATCCACGACGTTGATTACTCTGTTATTATCGTCGCTGTCGTCGACTCTACGCCGAAGCTGAAACAACAACAACAGTCTCATCCGTCGCTGTTGTTGTTGAAATCGTGATGCCTAAGTTGAAGGCAAGAAGGCCCGTTTCGTCGTCCACGTGAAGAAAGAGCAGGAAGAGGAGGAGGAGGGAGAGGTACTGGTGGTGCTTCATGTTTGTGGCTTTTGAGTTACTGTACGTGGTTGTGGTAAGAAACACAAGGTTTACTGTATTCATGTTTGTGGCTTATGAGTTACTTTCTGTAAACTTTATTAATGGATTTCTCAATATTTATTACCTCTAATAATATGTTTATTTTTTTTTGTAAATCGTTAATACTTTTAATATATTATTTGAAGTTGTTTTGGTAAGATTTTATCTTTATTTATTTATTTATTTTTATCCAAGATGTCAGTTTTCACTACCACTTTGACTACCACTGGGCTATTAAAAATGGTGTGTCTTGGATCAAAGGACACAATTGATTAGTGGGGATAATTAATAGACACGGCTTAGTCACTAATATTGCTGTTGGTCCCTTTCGCTGGCATGGCTGACCAAACAAAGTCACTATCGGTTTTTTGGTGAGTAAATAATTGTGGGTCCTTGAACTGAATGGTGACTCCATAGAAATTTAAAAAAAAAATCAAATTTTTGAATGGGTATCCATCCGGTCAGTTAGATATTTGGAGTGTATTCAATTCAGATTTTAAATAATTGTGGTTGATTTTTAATATTTGATGGATTCTTGCAGATTATGCAGACTCCACAGATTATTTTAACTCTATATAGATTTTAACAGATTCTATGGTATTTGATTAATAAGATTTCTTTGGATTTTAACAGATTCGTTGGCAGACGTTCAAAACTTTAAATACTCTTATTTTTTATGTTATCCAACAAAAACATCTTTTGTATGATTACAAATCAATAGTAATAGAATAGCTTGATTTAAAAAAAAAAAAAAACGGAATTCCTGTGTGATTACACATCATAGATACAATCAAGAGTAAACTTTTGATAATGAGCACTGAAGATTTGTCTACTACTCATTTTTCAGGTAAAAACATGGATAAAACAAGCTCATTCATCCTCTTGGCTTTTGACCATGAATCATATTCCTTGTGGATATATTGTGTGCAATCTCAACACAGTAGGTCTTATTGTGCATCATCAAACCTTCCAGCTCCTTGACAAATTGGGAAACAAACTTTTTGAAATGATCGGGAAAATAATGTCGAGTCTTCTAATCAAAATTGAAACCAATGTTGGCATCAGATCTTGCGGTCGCTTTAAGGCCTCTTGTAACCCATGGATGTTCTGTAGTCGCAACAGGCAAGGCAAACTTCAGTATACAAATTGGAATCATGTTACAGATACATTTAACCATGTTGCAGATATCGTAGAACTCATAACTTCATACCACACTGATTTCCAAACAAAGACTGAGAACATAATTAGTATGGAAATGGTCCAGCTAAAGGACACACTACATTGAGGAATTCTATCTGAAACAAACTAATTCTCAGAAGTCAGTAGTGAAAACCTACTGCCTACAGAACAAAACCAGGAGTATGACTGGTATGAAACAAATCAGAAGCAATTCTTTTTACCAGAGAAAGTTCCTCTGACAAAAATAATTAGGAATTCAAAATCAGAGAAAAAAGCTATAGTCCAGAACATTCTTATCCATTATAGATCTTATATCATACATAAATCCAAAACCTATCATCTATTGGACACTAACTAACAACACGGTTAATCTACTGGGATGTCATCAATTACACCAGTTTGTAAAATTTGTAAGCATACAAGGAAGGAGCAATCATAAACAGGGCAGAATTTTATCTAATCTACTTTAAAATCAAATAAAATCATGCTTGCAACATACATAGCTTTCATCTTTTACCAAGAATCAACTCGACCTTCTATTTCAAACATGGTACAGTAGTCCTAATTTTTGTTGATAATTCGATACCAACCAATAGTCTCAAACGCAGACTCACTACTCATCCAATACAATACATATATATATATACTGATATACATTTCAATTCGTAACAACCCATAATCAACTTAACAGCTTAACATCCAAGTAGTCGCCATAAAACCAAAACTGGAACAAGGGTTCTGATTATACCTTTGAGATCGTTCTGGTAAAGACTGATTCTCATATCACTATCGAACTGGTTTGAACCAATGATTTTGCTTCCACATCCTCGTCTACAGATGCAGTAAATAGCCGGGAAGGTCGTCGACGTCAGGAACTGCGACGAGGCCAAGAAACCAAAAAACGCAATTCATATTCATTAGAACTCAACCAAAACTGAAAATCGATTAGATTCTCGTACCCAGATGTGAATAGCCACCCATCACTGAAATGTCCGAAGAGACAACATCCACCAGAGAACTGTCCCAGATCTTGTCTGGTTCGTCGAATCGCATGTCCAAGATTATTCTTGTGAGAGATGGTGGTGGAAGGAAGGCTCTGAGCTACTTGGGCACCCTACGATTTGACGAAGGTTGAAGAGGCATACCAGAATGAGAAGAGAGAAAATGATAATACGTCAAAATCTCACCTTGAGAGACCGGATTTCTGATTGGGTTTGGTATTTATACCAAGCACCTAGAATCCAACAGAATCAAGCAACTCTTAAAATCCTTCAAAATCGTTATCATTTTGAATACCATCAGATTTTGTAGGACTTTTTAAACACTTGATTGAATATCATCAGATTTTAAAAGTCTTTTAAAAATCTTGATTGAATACCATCAGATTTTAAAAGACTTGTCAAATACAAAAAAATCCAGCAGACTCCTAAAATCCAGCAGGTTTTTTAGACACACAGACCGTCACGGTTAGTGAATAAATTTAACACTTCATCATAAAACAGTAAAAACACAATCCGGACTCTTGTTTAGCACCAAAATTATTCATAAATCTCTCAATCATGACTTTCTCCTCAAAAAAATAGATCATGACCAGAACAAAAAACCTACTTAACCAACTGTCCCAAAGGCAATGCTACTAATGAATCTAAATATAGTCTTCCTAAAAAATTCAAACAAAAGCAGATGCCCACGATGAGACTGAGAGTTTAGAAGAGCCGAAACCCAGAAACTCCTTGTGTATACACCAGTGAATTACATGTCCAGTATGTAATAAATAACAACAATTAAGATAGAAATTTCACGAAAAAAAAACAATTAACGTAATGATAAATCAATGATTCTTGGTGGAAAATAACCATGGGAAGATTAATTAGAGAGACGTCGGAAAAGATTGTGTGTTCAATTACCTTCAATAGGGCATACACTTCAGGAATGCTTTCTATGAGTTCTTGTGGCTTCTAGTAATAGATGACACCATGATTCTTGTCTGAACATGATAGAATTATTGCCCAAACTTGCAACAATTTTGGTTTTGATCTGATGAGTCAATAAAAATGAATTGGTATCCAAATTTTGAACAGCTGAGGAGATAAAAATATATAATATCAGTATCGTAACTCACAAGAGGAATGCGATTCAAAAACCAAAATATGAAGACCCATCGTGAAAAAGCTTTAGAATTTTGTACATAATTACAGCGGTGTTGGATTCTGAAGATGTAGATTACAGTTATCTACCTTTTATCTATATTGTGTATTTTAACATCCATTTGTGATGGACAAAATTTAATCTACTGTAACAGACATTGATATCACAACTAACTACTTACTGCTTATATTTTTGTGTATTATTACTGTTATATGAATCGTCGATCTTAACTAGCGGCAGCGCGCGGGGATAGAACATAATGTATATTGTGCTCCAAAGTTTAGGATATTTACGTACTGAGACTTAACGTTTTCGTTTTGATAATATTGCCACTGATGAAAATTATTGCCTCAGTGATATTTCGTACTGAGCACAACAAAATATCAAGGGAATTGATGTTACTGATCTCTTGCCTCAGTCTTGCAATGCTGTAAGTAATTGTTTCTGAATATTTTGATTTCAATTTATGTTTAGCGCTGTCTGATATAAGATTGCCCATGTATTATTCAGTTTTTCTAACATGAAATTGATTTCTTACAGAAATGTGTCTCATAACAACCTGGCTAGAGATAGTCCCACATGTGATAACTTCTCAAGGTTTTTCCCTGACATGTTACACTTACTAATGTTGTATTTCCTAAGCTTCTAAAATTTAAGCTGCATATTAATGTTTAGCTTACTTTATTGATGTCCACCAGATGTTGTTATCACAACTCCTTTTTCATGTTTTTTTTACCTTTTAGGCTAATGTAAACTTTTCCTTGCAGTTTTGTTGGAAATCCTAATCTTTGTGGCTATTGATGGTTCAACTCAATCCTGCTGAGTGTATAATTACAGGTTGGTGCTTTGGGAATCCTTTTTTATTTGAAGCCAAAAAAAAATTAGTAGGTATTCCACTGCTCATGTATTTTATGCATATGGCCACAGTTCCAATTGAAGTTCATGTATCCATATTTTCCAGGTTAGTTATTGATATCCCAGCAACAACTGCTGCAAGCTCTGGTTAGTACTTTACAATTCTCCACTTAATTTGTTCTATTGGGTTATTTCTATAATATAAATTTAATTTGTAATGAGCAATAAATTCAATAAGACTAGCAGAAAATGCAAATCGAGACTAGCATTGATAATGTGAAAGATAGAATAGTATTTGAGTTTGTGCTTGTTTGTATGCTTTTTATTTTTGGTTATGTTTCAAGATTCTAATATTGGTATTTGTCCAGGGTTTAATTTTTTCCCATAACTCTGTTATGTGATCAAAATAGAGTTCAAGCCGCTAGCCGCTTTGGCCTTTGATTTGGTAAAAAAATAATATCCCACCGTTGAAGACCAGTTTGTTCTTATTTGTCCATATTTTGAGCAGCTCCAATGTCACAATATTAATTTCTCATCATTTTCTTTTGGTTCTATCCATAATTTTTTTTCATTTTAGGTGTAGAGCCGTTGAGGTATCTTTGAGTGAAAATCGATCTATGGGAGGAGTGATTTCCACTATTATGCTCGAGCTGAATATAGCTATATGTTTTCTTTTTATTTGACAGGTAAGTCATACAAATATTAACTGCGTGAACAAAATAACGATTACATTTACCGTATATATATATATATAAATTTAATTACCATATCTCTATTTTTCGTCAACTGTGCAAACAACTAATATTGTTCACAAGAACAGTGTTAGGTCTCGTTGTTTGCCCTTACCTGGGTATAAAACGTTTTCAGCCTCACTCTCTTCCGATGTTTCTTGCCTCTCTCGGACCTTCCAAAAATGTAGAGAGCTCTCTCCCCATCTCTATTGCTTCTGTCTTTTCTCCCGCTATTTGAAGCTTTTGGCCTTTTCCGTCTCAGAAAATATCAACGCTTCCGTCTCTTCTATTTCGCCTTGGATTTGTTCTGTGATCGATTTCTGTTTGTTAGAAAAAAGAGTTGTATCAAGCTCGGAATTTGGAATTGATACTACCAACTATCTTCTTTTGTTTCTGAATTTGATCGATATTACTATTCCTCTTTTCTTACTCCCTTAATCTCATTCTTCTTCTGCATATGTTTATGGGTTTGTCCTCAGATTGAGAGAGGAAAAGAATCACATGGAGAAATAGCTAGATTCCAGAAATCAATTTCTTTTCTTTTCTGATCAATTTTTTGATGTTTTTAGATTCTGTGACTCATTGGTGTTCTTAGAAATGGCAGTTCTATCAAGGCCAATAAAGGTATTGTTCTTCTTGCTCTGGGTTATTGGTTTTTAAATTTTAAATAATTTCTTTCTTCCTCTTTGTTTTCAAATTTTATCTGTTTATGTTTTGGGTTTTCATTTGTGGCTGTGTTTTGGTTTCTGTTTCTCCACCTTAGGTATTATTTGCTTAACTGTCTGTTTACAGATGTTCTTGGCTATTATTGTGTTTGTGTCTGTTTTGGTGGTTGTAATCGGTAGTCGATAAATATCTCTCTTGGCCCACGATGCTACTGGAAGCCCAACATGAGATAGACCGAGCAGGCCTCATCCTGGAGGTTGTAGCAATCTGGGCCGGGCAGGAGACACACCACAAAAGGCCAAATAAACAGACCTCAGTAGCACATTTGTCCCACATCGAATAGCAGACAAGATATAAGTCAATGCGGGGCTATAAATACAATGCTGAAGTCAACCAAAACAGTAAAAAATCTCCTAGCATTAAATACTATACCTACCACGTAACTGACTTAATCATCGGAGAGAGAAAGACCGAAAAGTCTCGGTTAATCTCCTCTTGCAGGTAGTTAGTCAACGGTAATCAAGGGCAGAGATCACGCCAAAGAGTTTCTACGAGGTCTACGAGATCTTGTAGAAACAATTGGCGCCGTCTGTGGAAATTCTTACGAAAAGCCACCGAGTCTCGATGGCTGAGTCAAGTGAACTTGTAGAAGGGAGTAGAACAATGTTGGAAGACCAACGCGGTCTCGGTGAGGAGAGAACGCCGAGGACCACTGCTTGAAATGAAGGATCGGGTGAGAGGCTGGAATGCACACCCATAGGGAATGACCGGGAAAGGACCCTAGATGGAACAATGCATGATCTCACTCAGGAGGAAGTGGAGGACATGGTCGAAAGGCTGAGGGCGGACATGCCACTATAATGAGCGTGTTGGCGCGAAGATTAGAGAGTGACGAGGCGATCGAGCGGGCAGGTGCCACTCTCCGAGAGCAGCAGGCAGAGGGTCGAGGATCCCTCATAACGTCGCCGCCAGCAACCCGCAGAACGGTCTATGTTGGGGCCAATCTATTTCCAGAAAGCATGGAGGGATAGGGCCCACCATCGCTCCCAACCCCCGTCGAAGAGAGGGTGCCAGAGCCAACGGGAGTAGAGGCGGTTTTGGTGGCCATGAGGGATAGTGTGGTAAACCTGACCACAAGAGTGAACGAAGAAGAAAGACGAGCGGCACACAATCCGCCTGGGATGGGATTTGAAGAAAGAGGGGAACCGTTCACGAGGACCATCACGCAGACCTTGCGCTCTCACGCAGCTAAGCCTCTGAAGTTGAGCTACGGGGGCGAGGGGGACCCGCATCTCTTCCTCGATAGTTCCAAATCCCACACCAACGCGAAGGGTTACACAGACGCCATGTGTTGCAACATGTTCCAGGAGATACTGTCAGGAGAGGCACTGAGTTGGTTTTACGAGCTCCTGGCCGGCTCGATAGACAGCTTCAGACAATTGGCGGACAGGTCCGTGAACCGCTTCATATTGCGTAAGGACGGGCAGAACACCGCCCAGCTGTTCAAGGTAAAGCAAGGACCCGGTGAAGGGCTTAAAGCCTTCCTGAATCGCTGGCAGGGAGCCACGATCAAGGTCAAGAGTTTCGACAAGAAGGTGGCGGAAGAGGCGTTTGTTCAAGCCTTGTTGCCCCCGGGAAGTTCTTGTATGCCGTGAAAATTGAAAACCCATGGGGTTATGATGAATTAATGGAGATGGCAATTAGGCATGCTCAAGCGGACCATGATACGTACGGAGATCAATATGCGGGCAAGAGGAAGGAGGATAGGAGGTCCGAGTCCTAGGGGCAAACGATCCAAGAAGTAAGAATATGGAAATGGGATCAAGAGGGACAAGCTTTCACCCCCAGTAAAAGGTACAAAGAGGGAGGTAGGAAGCAAGCCAAGCAGGTGGCAGGCCCGTAGGGGAAAGGCAAAGGGGGTTACCAGGATGGCGGGTTCAAAGCAGCGGCTCCCGCAGCCAGAGAAAACTTCACTACCCTGACGGTAACTCCTGAGGTATTGTGGAACCAGAACAAGGTGCAATCCCAGGGCCCCCAACGAGGAAGTTTCCGCCTTCCAGATTGATCAGAGAGGACACCGGGAAGTATTGCGGGTATCATGAGGAGGCCACTCATGCGGTAAACAATTGTGTAGAGCTAAAGAGGGCGATCGGGGGCCAGATAAAAGCAGGCAAACTCCAGTAGTATGTGTCAGGTTAGTGGCAGGAGTTTCCGTTTATGGGACGATCAACATGATCCGCGAGGGAGCACGGTTAGATCAAAGGAGTAACAAAGCAAAGAAACAGTGCACCAATCAAGGAAAGCGAGAGATATTCACCTTCGGGAGCTGCAACAATCAGCAAGTCAATGTGAGCTGGAGATCAGTGACGTTGAGGAAGGAGAAGAGCGAGGAATCATGCAGCCTCACGAGGACTCGTTCCTGGTCACCGCGTAGTTGGATCATTACCTATGCAAGAAGATCCTAATTGACATAAGGGCATCGGTGAATGTGATGTTCAGAAATGCATGACAAGCGTTGAGAAGAGGGAACAGTAAACTTACGCAGGATAATGAGTCGCTGATAAGCTTCTCCGGGGATGTGGTGCAGCCTCTAGGCTAAGTTCATATTCCCATGATCCTGGAGGGTGTAGAGGGGAACACATTGAGGACAGGGGTAGACTTCATAGTCGTCGACTGTGACTCATCTTACAACGGGATACTTGGGAGGTCGGTCCTATGAAAGATAAAAGCTTTCATTGTTGGGCACATACTGATGATGAAGTTGCCATCCCCTGCGGGTATAGTGACGATCCAGGGGGATCAGCTAGCAGCGAGAGGATGCTATGCCATTGACCAAGATAATGGAAGGAGAATGGCAGAAGTATTAGTTTCAGAGAGCCCAAAGACCCTCACGACAGATGCCTACGAGGATCCACGGGTTAATGCTACAACCGAGGGTACCGAGGCAGAGAGGCTGAGATCCGTTGAGGAAACAGAGTTGATTTGCATCTCGGATGAGTTCCCTGCGAGGACAGCAAGAATAGGGACGAGGTTGCCTCCCGGAGTGAGGGAGGAGCTCATGTGCTTCCTAACGGCCAACAACAAAGCATTTGCCTGGTCATATGCAGATGTCCCCGACATCTCAAGAGATATAGTGACGCACCAATTGGGAATTCAGAAAGACGTGCCCCCGATGAGACAAAAACGTAGATCATTTGATTTGGCTAAATATGACATCATCAAAGGAGAGGTACAGAGGCTGTTAGACATCCAATTTATCAAGGAAGCCAGGTACCCGCAGTGGTTGGCCAACGTGGTCATGGTCCCTAAGAAAGCAGTAGGGCAGTGGAGGATGTGCGTGGATTACACGAGTCTTAACAGGGCTTGCCCTAAAGACAGCTTCTCGTTGCCACGAATAGACCAACTCGTTGACTCCACCTTCGGGTTTGAAATGCTAAGCTTCATGGACACATACGCTGGCTACAATCAGATAATGATGGACATAACAGATGAAGAACACATCGCGTTCACCACCAACAAGGGAGTGTACTATTACAAGAGGATGTCGTTCGGTCTGAAGAACGCGGGAGCAACCTATCAGCGTCTGATGAACAAAATGTTTGCTAAGCAACTGGGAGTAACCATGGAGGTGTACGTGGATGACATGTTGGTGAAGAGTCTTACCGTGGTCAAACATGTAAGTGACTTGCAAGTAGTCTTTGACATTATCCTCACGTACGGTATGAGGCTGAACCCGGACAAGTGTCTGTTTGTAGTTGTCAAGGGGAAGTTTATGGGCCACGTGATAAGCAGGTAGGGAATCGGAGCAAACCCGGAGAAGGTTCAGGCCATATTAGATATGGAGGTGCCAAAGGTCAAGAGTGATGTGCAGTCCCTGACGGGCAAGATGGCAGCCCTCGCTAGGTTTGTCTCTAGACTCACGGACAAGTGCGCCCTGTTTTTTAAGCTGTTGAAGAGTCAGCGTTGCAAGCTAATCAATTGGGGGCCTGAGCAAGAGGAGACTTTTAGGAAAATCAGGTAATATCTAGCATCGGTGCCTATGTTGTCGAAGCCAAAACCTAGAGAAATGTTATATCTCTACTTGGCAACGTCTGATACAGCGGTGAGCTCAGCCCTGATCAGGATAGACGACATCATCGAGCTCCCGGTGTATTATGTAGGCAAGGGCTTCACCTTGGTAGAGAGTAGGTACCTGGACCTCGAAAACTTGGCTCTGGCACTCATTGTGACCGCTCAGAAGCTACGACACTACTTCTAAGCGCATTCCATCACCTTGTTCACCAACTGCCCTCTCCGGCAGGTTCTGCAGAAACCGAAATCGAGCGGGAGAATGGCCAAATGGGCGATAGAGTTAGGCGAGTTCGACATACACTACATGTCGAGAGTAGCCATCAAAGGACAAACAGCTGCAGATTTCATCTCGGAGCTAACTCTCATGAAGGACGACGAGGTGCACCCTGAGATTGAGCATGAGGTAATGATGGCCCCCCAGAATGTCGAGCCGGGTTGGAAACTGTATGTAGATGGCTCTGTACCCAAAGATAAGAGTGGAGTAGGAATAATATTGGTCAGCCCGGATGGGTTCAAATACAAGTATGCCTTGGAATTCAAGTTCTCCACATCCAACAACGCAACTGAGTATGAAGCATTGATCAAGGGACTGCAACTGGCACAAGAGATAGGAGTCAAGAGTGTACAGGTGTTCAGCGACTCGTAGCTGGTGGTGAACTAGGTCAGCGAAACCTTTGAGGCCAAAGAACCGCATTTGAACTCTTACCAGGCACTGGCAAAAGCTCTCTTGCACATGTTCGAGTCAGTAACGGTCACTCAAATCCCTAGGAAGAAAAATAGTAATGCTGATACTTTGGCTAGACTAGCCACCGGTACCTATCAGAAAAGGCGCAAGAAGGTCAAGGTCGAAATCCTAGATCGGCCTAGCATTAGCAAGATGATCTCGGACATATTTGCCATCACCGTTGGCCCTAGGGAGCCCACATAGATGGACCCTATCATCGAGTTTATTAAGGAATGGGTCCGCCTGGAGAATAGGCGACAAGCCAGGAAGTTGCAGTCGAGGTGTGCTAGATACACTTTGATAGATGGTAAGTTGTACCGCAGGGGTTACTGTTTCCCCAATCTCAGGTGTGTACCAGTAGAGGAAGGTGAGACCATTCTCCGGGATATCCACGAAGGAGTTTGCGGCAATCATTCTGGGTCAAGATCTTTGTCCTTCAAGACACTAAGAACGGGTACTTTTGGCCCAATATGGGAAAGATGGCGGACCAAGTATCAGCGCGATGTCACAAGTGCCACCAGCACGCTAACAAAGTCCATTCTCCATCCATCGCCCTCTCGATCCTGATGTCTCCATGGCCGTTCACACAATGGGGACTAGATCTAATCGAGAAGCTCCCAACGGCTCCCGGACAGTACAAGTATGCCATCGTGCGGTAGATTACTACACGAAATGGGTCGAAGCAGAGCCGCTAAGTCGAATAACCACCGACAATGTAAAGAACTTCCTCATGAAAAACATCTACTGCAGCTTCGGAGTCCCGAAGACAATCATAACAGACAATGGTACCCAATTCAATAACCCAAATCTCATAGAATTCACCGAGGACATGGGGACTCAGACTGTGTTCGCGTCAGTAGCTCACCTAAAGACAAACGAGCAAGTGGAGGCAGTCAACAAGATCGTCAAGAAATTACTGAAGAAGAAGTTGGACGATGCCAAAGGGTTTTGGGCACAGAAGCTCCCAGAAGCATTGTGGGCCATCCGGACCACCGTGATGGAGTCAACGGGAGAAACGCTTTTTAGCCTAGCATTTGACACAGAGGCTGTCATCTCAATTGAGCTGAAGGTGCCATCGGGAAAAGTTGAAAGTTATAATGAGGAGACCAATGCAGAGGGGCTCCAGCTAAATATGGATCTCATCGAGGAGAAAATAGAAAGGGCCGATCTACACAATCAAGTGTATAAGCAGCGGGTTGCCCGACACTACGACAGTAAGGTCAGGCCCCGACCCTTGGGGCTGGGAGAATGGGTGATGAAGCGAGTCATGACCAAACCAATGGCCCTTAATCTAATATGGGAGGGACCCTACGAGATAGTAGAGGAAGTTGGCCCAACAACGTTCTACCTGAGGGACAGTGACAACATAGTCACCGGGCACCCGTGGAACACCGAGCACCTTAGGTTTTACCCTGTTTAATCGAAGTTAGGTTTTAGGAATTGTAAATCATGCCCACCGGGTTAGCTTAGTCAACCCGGGAGGATGCCTTCATTTGTTTTGACAACAACTAATATAGAAATGAAGAAGTTGAATTCACAACACCCGGAGTGAAACTATAAACTTGTGTATACCAACAAGACCTACCAGGCTCAAGAGGCAAATAAAAAAGATGGAAAACACCAAGAGGAGAAGAAAACAAGTTCCACCACAAAAAAAAGGTAGATATATTAACCGGACCACTAGGCAAAATATTTACATCATAAGGAGTAGGCTCGAGGCCATTGGTTGACAGTTACTATACCTACCACGTAACTGACTTAATCATCGGAGAGAGAAAGACCGGAAAGTCCCGGTCAATCTCCTCTTGCAGGTAGCTAGTCAACGGTAATCAAGGGTAGAGATCACGCTAAAGAGTTTCTACGAGGTCTACGGGATCTTGTAGAAACAGTGGTCTATGTTTGAATTCTTCCAGTTAAACAGCATATGTCAAACATTTACAATTGAAACTTGCATTGGGTGAAATCCTTGCTATTATTTTTTCTTTTAGCTTATTGCAGTGGGAGATGGACACAGAGGTAGATTTAATTTCTTATTGATTCGATCTCAGTGATGAATATTTGAATGGATGGGTTTCTTTCGGGTTTGAAGCCATGTTTCTTTTTCCTATTTTCAGTGTTTTTGTTCTTCGTTTGATGTTTAGCTTAATTGTTAATTTAGTTGATTTATATATTTGTCAGTTCATTGAAGTGAGGCTTCTTTCAATACTTCGTTGTTTTTAGTGTAAGAAAATGAGGAGTTGATGATTATGTTGGTTAGTTCGGTTTTAGATTCAATTATATCATTCAATCCTAAGAGTTGAAATACTGTGTATAGATGTGTTTGCAGTGTTGTGAAGGTTATTGATCTTGAAGAAGACATTGATGGGCAGTAGATGATTATGCCTGATCTTGAATGAATATGTTCAAAAGGCGATTCAAGGTGAGCATTTGAAATGTTACTCTTTTGACCAAGTTTATCCTTTTGAGCAATTTCACAGAGAACACAAGCTGCCCATTTGAGACACACACACATACATATACACACACACACACATAGAAACGATATGAAGCAGACATCTGCACCAAAGAAAAAGTACGGACGTCCCTCCGTTCTCCTCTATCCGACGCCGACGACGGCGTGCCTCCACCCGAGCGGACACCAGAGGCATCCTCGATCACTTTCTATTCCCGGCGAGTCCACCGAATTTCAGTTTGCCGGCGAGATCGACCTTGTCTGAAGTTTTGGGTGGAGGTTGGACCTTCAAATCGATCTCACCGGCAAGAGAAAGTGATCGGAGATGCCGCTGGGATGCCGCTGGTGTCCGCTTGAGTGGAGGAGCGCCGTTGTCGGCGCCAGACGGAGGAGAACGGAGAGATGTTCGCACTTTTTCTTCGGTGCGGACGTCCGCTTCATAGCGGGCCTGTATATATATATATAAGTTTTTGTCCACATATACCATTAGTAACAGCAAAATGACAGAATACGTTCAATTTAATGGTGTATTGATGTAAATTCTTTCATTGTTTGGTGGCAGCTAAATAAATTGAGAAACCGAAAGTGGAACAATGTAAGCTCTACTTGACGAAGAATGGGTTCAAAGTTTTAAATTAACTATTGACCAAAAAAAAAAGTTTTAAATTAACTAGTGCGCGGTAAGAACACGGTTATTCATCGGATTAAGGAGCATCTACGCAAACAAATACACAACCACTTTCCAGACCAGGTATGATTTGATGCCTTCTGAAATTAGATTGAACATGAGTTGCTTTATCTGAATAGTAAATGGCATTAGGGAGGGAGGACAAATGGACAATCAATTGTTAATAATACAGTCTTGCAAATGTGTCGTCTCTTTAGCTTAAAGTTTTGTTCTTTTACCAATACTTAATCTTATGGTACAGTAATCTCAAATCTTAATGTAAAATTCTTGATGGCTTGACTATATTTGGGCAAACTTAATAGTTGTGAGCATGGTTCTGTGTTTTATTTTGGTACGAATGTATAACCCAACTGGTCATTGAAAGAGAGTCAATGTAAAATCTTTGTTGTTTACCCTGGCTTAAAACTCTACTGTTAGGTGATTGCATTTTTTTTTTTTGTATGTTTGACTTGGTTATTTTCGAGAGGAATGGTAGAAGCATGTAATGCTAAGTATAGTTATGTATTAGTGTATTACCAATACAATTTGATAAAAAAGTGTAATTTCATTAAACTTCTAACTTCTTGATACACGCATTTTATGATATATTCTTAATGTATTTCTAACCTTATTTAGCTTCGTTATTTCCTTAATAATGTCATTTCTAGCTTGTTTATGTGTTGTAGGTCAAAAGAGGCAGTTTTACACAAAATGAGGCTAAAATGCAAGAATTGAGAGAAATCCTAATCAAAGGAGGATTCCTGGTGTAATAAGGAGTCTCATTAAGTCGCAAAATCTGAAGATAAGTCGTTTAGGAAACTTTCCTGTTTTGAAAAGGGGAAAGTTACCTATTTCATTTTAAGAAACTTTCTTATTTTGATTTATGAAACTTGCTATTTATGAATCTTTCCTATTCTGACTTTCCTAAAATATTTAGGAAACTTTCTTTTCTAATGAGACAGGGAAACCATTTGAAGTCAGGAAACCTAATCCAACTTGGAATAAGAATCTGTGAATGTATATAAAAGGGGAAGGACGAATTCTGCAATAATCAAGGAGTTATCTGTGCTAATATAAATCAGAAATTAAGGGATTCTTTCCTTAATTTCGTCATTTGAATTTTGTTATTCCCTACCTTATTTATCTGACTTTATTTCCCTTGCAGGAACCCTAATTACGCACCAGAAAAGGAAGGAAAATCACGAATTTTCGTCAAAAGGCTGATTGAAGGCAGAAGAAGGAATGTTTTCACTGCTGTGATTTGTTTTGGAGAACAAGAAATGTACATGGCCTCTATTCAAGCCTCATGCAATGAATTACTGCACAAGACATTCTAGAGAATTCTGGGAAGGTCTAAATCAGGATTTAAAACAATATTCATCACCGTTGGATCATATGTTAATCAAGGGCTAGGAGGACAGCTAAGGTTTCGGCCAGACCACTATATAAAGGAGCAGAGAACAACGTTTTCAGCATCACTTCTTCCACCAAAAATTCAGAAAACGTTTTGTCTCTTCTGTTCTCTAGTCCGTGTGAGTGCCAAGCCAAAAAGGAGCAAGCACGCAGCCATAAGAGCTTCCTCACGCTGCCAAAGTTCTTCCTGCACTAGTTTGACACCCCTTTGAAGCTTCAAGGCCAAGAAGACTCAAAAGTGTAAAACTATGCTCTGGATTTACTATCTTGTTCTTACTGCCTTTGTATTTTTAATTGCATGGATTATGAGTACTGTTGTTGACAATATGTTTTATGCATGAATTTTATAAAGTTTTGTTCTTAGATTGTTAATGAAATTTCCATAACTTATTCCTATGTCATTCTTGATGTTGAAAACTTATGATCTGGTTTATTTAAATGACTAACTTTTGCAGGGTTAGTAGTGTCATCGATCTGTGTTAAACCGCTAAGGCAAACATTGATCCATTAAGTGGCAAAAGCTTAGGTTCATGGGAATGAGTTAGGTTTTGATCATGAGTTGCATGTGAATTGTTTAAGCGCTAAGATAATCATGTTTACATGTTCGAATTCTTCTGTGAACTTAATGATTCATGCTATATGTTGTATGGTTGCGCTGAGTATTAACATGACATATTGCATGGAATTTTCTGTGTTAAACCGCTAAGTTAAACATATAATACTTAAGAAGATTATTATAGGCTGCATGATCGCTACGGTGTGTAATTCTGAATTCGTTTCATTACTCTTGATTGGCATGATTTTAAGTTATGTAGATTGAAGCAATCTGTTACATGATTTTATATGTTTGTGTGGAATGAAGTTGATCTCCTGTAAATAGTAGTTTAATATCTTGTCTTTACCTTTTTCATAGGAATGTTAGAACAACTTCTCAAAATCCTCCCAAAAATCATGTAAATGTAATTGCTGTTTAAATTCTGTACATAACTCTTAATTTAGTCTAATCTGTTTAGTTTTGTAAACGCAGGAGCACCCTAAAGTTCCCGGATTGATCGAACCTTATTTACCAATACTACGATTGTCAAAATATGGTTCATAATTGTCGCACGCCCAGAAACGAGCACGTCACTTCTCATATACGAACTATTCACAAGTTTTCAATTTTAAGCACAAGAAGCATCTTCTCTTTTCTGATAAAATAGTCTCTTTAGAACTTTTAAGGGTGAGCTCAGCTCTATATCATATACATGCCACATTGTAGTTTTATTTAGTCACCTTCTCTAAGAGTTTTGTAAAATTGTCCTCATGACTTTTACTTGCTTATATGCATGCGGCCCCTGCTCATTTTCATAAGTGCTACTCAAAGCATATATCATGCATAAAACTACAACTACAACATTTACTAGATTTCTTTTATCTATTGCATATACTAGCATTTTTATCAATTGTTTACAGATCATAATGACGGCACACACAACCTTTAGAAAAGGATATCCAAATCAAAGTGTGATTCTGCAGGATTGCAGGGCATGGCGACTTGGCAAGCAAAAAGGTTCAAGCCTGTTGGGAAATATGAAGGACTTAAGTTCATATTAATTTATTAAAGGAAAGCGTTGGACTACGCCACTGTGGTCCTGAGACGCGTGGCCTCTTTTCATTGGCAGTTTTCATTGGCAGGGACAATATTGGAGGGACATCAATGGAATTTCTCGGATGACGGCCATTCCCGTGGATGTCAACGGCGTCTGGTGAGTCTATAACAAGCCGACGCGGTGAAAAAGGAGGGGTTAATACACGCTGCATGGAGATCAGCCAACCGAGAAGGCAAAGTAGCGGCAAGGAAAGAGCAACCACGTCTCCGCCATCGAGAAGGCGAACTAGCGGCAAGCAAAGAGTCGTGCACAAGTTCGAAATCGAAAGATGCTTCAACCCAGAGCAGAGCGTTGTGCACGATTTCGAAATTGAAGGCGTTTTTGATCCCAAGTTTGAAATCGATGGATTGATGAATGGGATGATGAAGGTGGAAATCAGACCGCGTTCCCTTCGGAGGTAAGAGTTTTAATCCATACTTGTGTTCATGTTTTTTAGATTAGTTTAACAGCCGACTCCGAATGAATTGAGTCATGAACAGATCTTTGCTGAGCTTGTTTCGATT
The DNA here is from genome assembly GCA_010134655.1 of Fragaria nilgerrensis. Classification (NCBI taxonomy): domain Eukaryota; kingdom Viridiplantae; phylum Streptophyta; class Magnoliopsida; order Rosales; family Rosaceae; genus Fragaria; species Fragaria nilgerrensis. The sequence continues at coordinate 24,650,198 of CM020982.1, forward strand.
GCATAGCGTTGTGTATGTCTCTGGTTTAGTATAAGCATGTGTGCACCTGTCAGTTTTCTGAATTGTTAGTTTATAGAGCATCCAACCCGAGAGTATTTGATATCAGTTGTGATGTAAACTCCTTGTTCTAGATTCGTAGATGTAAATCTATTAAGATGGCTGCAATAACAAGCTGCCTATCTAGATGTGAATGATAAAGCATCATGAAATTTGCTGAGATAAAACGCTCTTAGTTGATCCATTTCCATTGGTAGCTACATTTCAATAGTTTTAGTTTTATTCATGGGCAACAGTCAGTGAAGATTTAGCTGGTGATTATCATTGTAGATAGAACCTTGCACATCTTCAATTAGAGGAAAATTGATGCAATAATCATAGCTTGCTATATGGTTCTGGTTTAGTTTATATTTCATTATGTAAACTCGTGTTGTTTATAGCGATAGTAATCCGAGAGTATGTCATATTCGATGTGTACTCCCAGACTTTCATAGAATGTTGATGGCAGTTCCTGTTAAGAGTTAATGAAAATACCTCGAGTGAAATCTAATTAAGCTCTGAGTTTTTTCCCTCAAGATATGGTTCTCTTCCTAGGTGAATATCAAATATATCACCTAACAGTCATATGATTTGGGTTTTACACAATACTTAAGGTGTCATATTATGGCCATGTTGGTTTCTGACCTTAGGAAAAGCCTAAATGTTGTCCCTTCAAACCACTCATGGAAATCATTAATATATTACACCTCATCCAGCTAATAGCTTATGCTTCTCATCAGATCAGAAATTCAGTCAAACTGAAAAGAGTTATGATGACAATTCTTTCCCTAGAGAATGCCTTGAACCAAGGAACAGCACATGGAAGACTGCAGGAAGCAGCTTCTTGGCCTATATATGATTTCATCATTTCTATAAGTTGTCTTTGTAAGTTCATGTGCATCAGTTGCTATATATGTTCTTTTCGTATACATATTGAGTACTAGTATAAATCGGCACATATATACTGAAATAAGTTGTGGGCTGATGCTTTTATATGCATAACCTTGTTATGAGGAACTCTTCGTGAAAAATCATATTTGTTTGATTATACTTCTAAATTAGCATAGTATGCATCACATCTGTGTTATACTAAATTTTACTTGATGTACTGTAGGTTCTTGCTGACCAACTACCAGAGGTTTTTGAGTTCTATTAGGACCTAGCCAGCTTAGAGCCTGCATCAAAGGTACCCCTTTTGAGTTTGGATGATAAATTTCCAGGATAATTTTGGTATTTGTCGCTTGAAATCTTTGATCCACTACAGATACAATTGCAGGATGGACCAATTGCTCCACGACTTTGACTGCTCCGCCACCGCTCTATTTTCTCTACGAAGAACCATGTATTGACCGTAATCACATTTATCTTAAGTAAATTTTCAGTCTTTTTCTTGCCTGAAAGTAAAGGCGAGCCAATTTTCAATCAAATTTACCCAGTTGTTTCCTGTTGCTTCTTGCAGCAACAGTCAACCAACTTTTTTATTTTCTCAATTATTTGATAATTATTAAATTTAGCCTTAGTAGATTTTTTATTACTGCTTGGGTCAGTATTAATATTGATCCGAAAACTATTTCTACAAAGTGTCGACAAGATTTCGTTTTTCTTCGAAGGTGAGTACATATGTTCACTTTAGTCTTAAATTTTCTGCAACTCTGAGTCTTGAGGCAAGTTTAGCTATATCCGTTTGATAATTATGTTGTTTTTTTGTGTATATGGCACTTTTAATTTTGGCATAGAAAGCTTTTGGGGATGATGATAGCCTAAAGCAGCCAAATGAACTTTCCATTAATAAAGTTGGACATGGTTAGTTAACCTCGAATCTTATTCCCATTGCTAAAATGTTTATTGTATTTATGATTGAGACTAAATTTGTAGAGCATTGTGGGGTATGTTGATGCAGCATTACATGAGCTTGATCCGGAAATCAAAAAGTTCTCCTATTCTAAGGAAGTCTCGTGGCATACAAAAGGCCTATTCCCCTTCAGTCTATGTATATCTTTAAGGTATAAGGTCTTTTGCGTTTAAGGTTTTCTGGATTTAGACATATTACCTTTGCATTGCTCTCTTAAGATTTTGCGTCTTTTATGATTATTGATGCTTGAAACGAAGGTGGTATTTGGAAGGAACCACACAAGTGCATGATACATTAATTTAAATGAGTGGAGAGAATATTGACCTGAAATTTTAGCTTTTTCTTTTTGTCTTGGAACTTGGATATATATGTTGGTGTTTATGGATGTAGTTATGGAATGGCGTATAAATATACATTGGCTTTCCTATCTACATATTAATATGCGCAAGTGTAACTTATGGATCAAACATGTTTACATAGAGATATATATGTATACACAAACCAGCAATTTGTTGGGGTTAAATCTGTATTTGATGAAATCAAATTGGGAATTGGAAGGTTGTGAAACTAAAAAGAGGGGCTTTTGAGTATCAAATTATGAACTTGACACACAGTTGAATGATCTTTCCATAGATGTATAGATAATAGTGTGTTTCTTTCTTTCTATATTACTGGATCAGAGTGTCCAAGGAGAACAGGGTCGCCGGAGTATTGGATAATTTCGGTAAGGGAGAAAAGTATCCGGAAAATATGTTGAGGAAATTTGTCCGCGACAAGTCCTCGGAAATCAGGCCAGGAATCAACAGCTGCTTCACTGACCCAGCTAAATGATTGAAATCATAATGAAAAGGGGGAATCATCAGAGATGGTGATTCAAAATTTCTTTTGGCAACTGGAACTGTAGTGGTTGTGTTAAAATTAACCCGGTTGTCTGGGGTGAACAATGGAAATAAATTTAGAGGATGATTATGTAACCTGAATTTGGATTTTAATGGTGGATATTTCCTTAACCATTACTTTATGTTGTTTTTGGTTGCTGATAGACTTCAGCTATTCTTTACCTATGCTTCTGATCTTTTTAATAAATCAAGATGAAACTTGGTACTCCTACGCATTACTTGTCCTTGGTAAATTTATTTAAGTGTCACCAGTATGCAATTGTTACTAAGCAACATATGAAGTTCATGAATATATATGTACCACACAGAAGATAAGCAAATAATGATCGTAATAATACTTTCTGATTACAATGTATGTGTTCCGACAACTTGCAAGACGAGTGATTTCGAATATAAAAGTTCCGACAACTCTCAATTCTCAAATGTTGGCTATCCAAAAAAATTCCAATTTTTCGTTGAAAGGTTTAAATTTAAGAACTTAGCCCTCAATCTTCTTTAGCTCAAAGTTCGTCTTCTTTGGTACCTTTCGGCTACATGTATGTGTTCATCAAGGAGGTGTATCAGCCTGCTTGAAGCCTGCATCACTTCTTTGAAAGAGGCTTACCTGGTAACCATCATTTAGCTGCCCCAAATCCTCTCTCCTTTGTTCCTGTAAGATTGGAAGCATCAAAGTTTCATACAAGAACTCCATATGAAAGGTATGCATCTTGCACAACCTCAAGAACTACTGATGATGTAATATACCAAACTGTGATCCAAGCAAACAGTAAGCAATCATTATATATATCCATGAACGAGAAATTCACAGTACATTTTATTTCTTTAACTTCACTTCTAAAGAAAACTAAATGCTCAGCATAAGTGCATATAAAACCACAGTAACTGGTGAACCCATTTAGGATGTTAAATGCTAAACCAGAAACCCCATTTTCCCCGAAAATAGAAGAAAAGTTTTGGTAGTTCCAAACCAATGTGAACAATATATAATTATTAAAGGTAATCAATAACAACATTCATGTACGATAGTTAATTAATTCAAGTATCTTAGAAAAATCTTTTCTGTTTAACAAAGAAGTAGAAGAATGCTTGGAATTAATATAATGTGACCTACAGGCTCATTTTCATCTTCTCTATTCCAAACACATTTTCATTGTTGACACATGAAAAAGCTGAAAAACCATTCAAAACAGTTATTAAGAACAGCCTAGCATTCATCTTAGTTTTAGGTTTGCTCCGATGGACATCTATCACATTCTTACTACATTCAGAATAACTGTACAAAACTACAAACTAACTGAATTCTGTATAAGCTTTGCCTCTCCTATTTACAGTCCACCAAAGCTAGAGGAATCTATTGATTAAAAGATTACCTCTATGAATTTACATACTCCAAAAACATAAGTACAACAATAAGCTATTTACATTCAACAAATTTCAATAGACAGATTCATCAAAGAATGAACACTGCAAATGCTAAACCACAACAGTTGCATCCTCCAATATCACTTTATAAGCTGTACCAAACGTCCCTTCCCAAGTACCTCAGCTGAATCCCTCAACAAATCCTCCAGATCAAATGCATAATGACAACCCTCCAAGAAAACCAGCCTGTTATTTGCATCCTGAATCTTGGAAATCACCTTCTCCGGCGACATGCCCCCTTCTGCATCTTCCCCGAAACCTCATCTTCCCCTTTCCTTCTTAAGCACACAACAAGTATCAGAGCCGCAAATGCCATAACCCCCAAAACAACAATCTAACAAGATATAGGAATCTCTACAATCTGAGATCCTCCCAGCAAACAAAAATTCAACTAAAATCACATATGAAATAAATTTGCAACACACAACAAAGGGAAAGAAAACCCATTAAATTAGAGAGAAAGATCCATTACATATGATTGGAGTTCAATTTCCTAGAGAAAATAGCAGGTACAAAGAAAAACACAAAGAAGATTTAACAATGAAGAGATATGTACCTAAAAGACGACAAATGAGGGTTGGAGACTGCAGATGGCCGGAAAATTGGAACCGAGTAGGTAACAGATGGAGGTCGTAGAGGAAAGAGACGAGGTTTGCGTTTTCGGATGAGTTTGATAGCGAGAAATCAGAACTGGATTTAATTTATAACACCATTCTAACCAGATTTCTTATCCACCTCTGACAGGATTTTTGATTTCCTGCCCATACAAATCTGGGCCTCCAAACAACGCATGTTGTCTGACTGGATATATATTTTCCTATCCAGCAACTATATCCTGGCAAAGAAACACCGCCTAACTTCGAATCCTTCGAAATCTGGGGATCGATTTCACCCAAATTCTCTATTCTGTGTCGCAGTAAAACTAGCTAGTTACCGTGACGACCGGAAATCACAAAAATACCCTTCTGCTAACGACTCCGTCAGGCATACAACGCCCGTAGCGCAGCTTTTGCCTTTATTAAATGCTATGAATCTTCAATTGTATTACAATTTATACAGAACAAAGTTTTAGACAAAAAATGTTGACTACACATGTTATTTTTGTGAAATTCAAATTAGATGTTTGATGGTGATGTGTTCTGAAGTTCAGTCTATGTTTGATGGGTGACCGTCATCATGAATTATGTCTTTAAGATTGTGTCTGAATTGCAAAGCTCTGATCTGTGGTGTGGTTGGAGACTTAGTTAGGTGTGGTTTTTATTCTTTCTTTAGCAAGGCATAGCTTTGGAGTCGTTCATGTGTGAATAAGATACCCTTACTGCAATGATCAGTGTTTTTGCTGTTTAGTATGAATGTATATAGATCTTATTTGATATATCCAGTTTAAAAATGAGAAGAATAAAGTTTATGAAGACAAATCCTGCGGCGAAGCATGGGTCATTTACCATATTTAACTTAATATTATGCGGCCTCGCGCCGTCTTACTGTTCCCGTGAACTGTGTAAGTTGGGTTTGGGCTTTTTCTTCTCTCCTTGGTCTCTCGCTCGGGCTTGGGCCTGCGTCTCGCCGTATTCTGATTTTTTTTCTTGCCCCCTCTCGATCTCTCTCGAAACTCCACCGAATCGTCTTTTCTTCGTCTCTATGCGTCCTCTCCCTCTTCTTCGTTCCTGCCCTTTTCGAAAGGAGAAGAGAGGTCGCTTCCTTGACCGATAAGTTCAATCCTTCTTTTTTCTCTGCGCTCTCTGTTCTTCGTCTCTCTCTTCTTCTTTGTTCTCTCTTTTCCGATTGAACTGATCGGTCTGATCCATTTGACCAAATATGAGGATTGGGTTGAGCAATCAGAGATATTTGAGGGATTGAGCTCCAGGTAAGCTTCTGATTTGGTTAATTGATTGAAGGTTGAATCTCAGCAAATTATTTAGGGTTTTGATTTGCTCTGCTTATCGATATTGTGAATCTATTTCAGATTGGGTTACAATCTCAAGTCTTCTAATGAGATTTTTATCGGTGGGTGTTAGTCTTCTGATGTGGTATGGGTTCGATTCTGATTTGCATGTTTACTATCTGTTGTAATTTCTGTATGCACACGCTGAAGCATACACTGAATCCTTGGGACTTGCACGCCAAGTGTTCGACGAAATGCCTAAGAGAAGTATTTCCTTAAAACATAATGATATCTACCTATGCTGAAGCCTGGTTTGATTGTTTTCCACTGTATTAAACCTCAGCTTTCTGATGTTGATTCTTTTACAAACTCTTTTTGCTCTTCACTCTTCTACAAAATACAAGCCTTTTTCAGTAGCTATTAATTGATAAACTAATATATTTTATGTGCTTCTTTGTTTATATAACACAACAATAATGTTCCATGTCAAAATACAGTAGATTTTTATATTGAGAATTATAAACCATTTTGTATATTATTAGACTTTAGAGTTCTGGATGCTCATTCGACTAACAAACCATTTTGTTTTCACAAACAGCTGGAAACTCTAATTTAAGATTAGAATAGAAAATAGAAATGAAGGACAATTTAACAGTCGCTAATATGAAGGCCACCACAACAATAGCCTTGATAACTTTTTGCTATCTTATTCTTCAACTACCATCATAGAAACTGCCTTTCATTTCTTTAAGAAGAAGGCGATCAATAATATCGACAATCATCTTAATTACTTTCTACTGTCTAATTCTTCAGCAACTGCCTCCCATTTCTTCTTTAAGAAGGCCAGAGAGCGTTAATAATGGTATTTGTTCTTTTTCAGTTTGATTCAGTGTGTCCTTACCAAACAATGGTTTTGTGAAGGTATGGACTTTTCTAATGCATTGGCGTTCAGTCATTTTGGATTGGCAGTTTAACTATGTGAGGTTGTGAGTATTGAGTAGACTTTGAAGCTGTTATTTCTACATATTGTTGTTTAGTGTAATGGAATATTTCTTATTAACGCGCTCTGGCCTTCATAAAGAAATGGGAGGCAGTTGCTGAAGAATTAGACAGTAAAAAGTAATTAAGATGATTGTTAATATTATTGATTGCCTTCTTAAAAAATGAAAGACAGTTTCTATGATGGTAGTTATTGATTGCCTTCTTCTTAAAGAAATGAAAGGCAGTTTCTATGATGGTAGTTGAAGAATAAGATAGCAAAAAGTTATCAAGGCCATTGTTGTGGTGACCTTCATATTAGTGACTGTTAAATTGTCCTTCATTTCTATTTTCTATTCTAATCTTAAATTAGAGTTTCCAGCTGTTTGTGAAAACAAAATGGTTTGTTAGTCGAATGAGCATCCAGAACTCTAAAGTCTAATAATATACGAAATGGTTTATAATTCTCAATATAAAAATCTACTAGATTTTGACATGGAACATTATTGTTGTGTTATATAAACAATCTCATGACAGAACCTGTGATGATGGTATTTTCGTATTTGTGTAGTGACGTTTCATTATTTATTGATTCTCAGAAAACAGTAGTACATGTGTTATTTTGTTTTTAGAAAGCCATTTTAGCAAAGATGAGAGTAGATATCTGAAAAGGCTTATAGTATTATATATATACATATCTAAATTGGTATGTTTTGGTATTTCTGGGTGTTAATCACTTACTGAAAGGAAAAAGAAAGTGATATATGATGAATTACATCTAGAAATGAACATGATGCATCAAATAGGATTTCTTGACAGATGATATAGGTGAACCAGACTGTCAGGAGCTTAACAGGTCCCAAGAAAGACCTCTTAGAGAGATGTTCATGACAAGTTGAATTAGAAGGCATGATGGTACAAAAGGAGGGTCAACGATCTTCCATTTTGGTTATGATATTCTCCTTCCTCTTTTGTTGAAACTTGAGTTCCTACCAACTACACTCATCTTTACATCAACACTTTATGGCTATCTCAATTGCAGAAGGATTGGAAGGAACTGCTATGTAGGGAATTGGGAGGTTAGCCTTCAGAATTCTGCTGGCTAGATCACTCCCAAGAAAATTAACTTGAACCTCAATCAAATACTTATGTAGTGTGCAAATTTCCAGATACATAAATTTGAAGAAATCAGTAGGTAGTAGAAGAAGCCTTTATGCTAAGTAGAAATCAGTTGGTAGTAAAGAACATTTTCTTTTATTTCAGGTTCTGCAATTAAGTCTAACTGTGAATCTGTTGCAGAAGAAAATGGCACCTAGATATATTTAGTATGGCATTGGAGTTGAAAAGGTGATGGGATGCTACTTTGGTAAGCTCTGTGTGGCATGATACTCCTCTTCATCTAATGCTGGAACATAGTCTTTAATAAGTGCCCACTTTATGACCATGGAAATTTCAGACAGACTAGGAGCACCCTTTTGTGTAGGAAATCGGGAGGTTAGGCTTCAAAGATTGCTGGCTACACTCCCCAAGACAAGATGGCCCTCAGGTACTCTTCATGTTGTATGGAAATTTTCAGATAAATAAAATATGAAATGTATGTATGTTCAGTGATCTACATGTATGTATGGAATTCCTTATGTAGTAGAACAGGACCTTATGTTACAAAGAATTATCATTTTCTTTTGATTCAGGTTATAGCCAACTCTAACTAATGTATCTGTTGCAGAAAAGAAAATAGCACCAGCAATATGTACAGCTAACACTGAGCCTTCATTTGGAATAGTTTTGGTAAAGCTGATCGAGTGTTGCTATGGTAAGCTCTCTATTTATAACCTGAAGTTTGTAGTTTATGGGTGTATGTACCACATGTATGTCTATCTGTGAGACTATGAGAGTGAGCTAAGAATTGCAGGTTGCTCTAAATTTTATGGTTAAGTGTATGGCTTATAATCTAAAAATGTTGCCTCTTCGATTGATTTTGCAGACTCCCTTTGCGTGTAATTAATAAAGTCTGTTAAATGTGTAGAAATGTTGTGTTATGAAGAATGCAGAAAAGAGAATTAGGCGCCCTTACATTGACACTGAGAGTTTGGTTTCATGGATTGCTAATGTTGGTCACCTTATGTTGCGGGTGTAGTATGACATTCTTTCAATATACTAAGTTATGCTGGTAATTTATTATATGATATGTCAATTTGTAAAAAAATATTAGTGATGGGGTTTGAAATCAAAAAGAATGATGCAAATTTGATAGACATTTATGCTGCCCTTTTGCGGAGAAAGAAAATGAGGTGAATTTAGTTGTCACCATGTGGAAGATAGTAATTGGGAGACATTTTAATATAAGTAAAGTGGTACATAACATCATCCATTCATGTGGGACAGGTTGTGATATGATTGCAAAGACTCAATGGAGAAACTTAGATTAGGTTCTGGCATAGATATTCACATCAGAAATATGAATCTTTAACTAATTCTGTCATTATTATGGATTGTCTTTTGTTGACCTTATTGATTCATTATAGTGTGCATCAAATAGATGGTTCAAGTTCCTGCTGAAGGAAGATAATTTTTATCAGTAAGTAAAAGGGGGACATATTAACTCAGTATAACTTTGCTCCATTATTGTCATTGCAAGGAATGCCTTGAAGAATGTAAGGAAGCTGTTGCGTCATTGATGGTTGCTGCAGCAACATTTTCTAATTTACTAGAGTTGCATGACATGAATCAACTATTTCAAGAGAGATATGCGAATTTCTCTGGATTACTGTGTGGATAAATAAGGTAAGTATTTATGGACCTGCTTTTGATGGAATTTTAAGAATCGGTAACTGCTGTGAAGCTGCCTAACATATTAATTTCTAATTATACTTGGGGGGAACTGTTGTTGTAATTGTGACACTTTTGTGATTTTGGTATGAAGATGTTGTGGGTGTTTGCATTTTGTAATTGGTTTTATTTTAGTTTTGTGTATTTTATGACATTTGGATTTGTTTTATTCAATCCACAACGTATATTTATTGGAGTGCCCATTGGATTGTATTTGATCTGATTTGGGTAAACAATCCTGGCCTCATTCATTCCGCCTTGGCTCATATCCACCTCAAGGTATTTAGCTATGTGTTTTGTGGCTGTATAAAATAGAGCAGGAATTGATCGATAACCTTGACTTAATCAATTGATTGATGAGAGTTGTAGTTTTGATATTGAAAGAAACTTCAAGAATATGATTTCTGTGTTGTTTGTGCATCCAGCTTTATTTTCTATATTACATAAGTGGCGAACCTTTTATTTCACTTACTTTGGTGAATTTCATATTTCTTTTAGGGTCATCTACTATTAAAAAAATGAATTTGGTTTGTAACAGTTAGTGTGGATAAGTAACCAACTAGCTAGCTTATGAGTAGGAGTATTGATCGAGTCAGCTGATGCATGAAGGTAGATTTTACATGTAGGAAGAAATTAATCCTGTCACTACATAAATGGTAAAGGAAATTGAAAGGAGCCTTTTCAAAAGTATAATGTAGTTGCGATGGATTGACTATAATAGAGTGAGCTATAATCTATGTGGTTTAAATTATCGAATAACTTTATTCTTTTTTTGCGTGATTACACAACAGAAATCTACAACTACCACTTTGATTGTAACTGTAAATTTTAACCTTAAGAAATGAACTTGAATTGCTTTGCTTTAAAGTGCATTGTACTATCTTAAATTCTGAATGACCCTTTCATTTTCTTTTTATCTTAATGTTTTGTGTATTAAACAAGTCTGCATAGTTTTGCAAGCTTGGATTTTCTACATTTTTGTCAAAGTCTTTTATCTTAATAAGAAGTTTCTTAATGTTAATGTTTTCTTTTGTCAACCCATTGGTTTCATGATTTATTGTTTCGTATTTGTGTGGGATTTTAAAGTCTACTGATATGTTTGAAACGAGTGCTCAAGGAACTCAAAAAGTATGTGGAATGTCAAGTCTTACAATGCTGCAATGCAATGTTAGTATCAACTCCATAAGAGTTGTTGCAATGCAATGTTATTTTTAGTACTTAAGTTATTGATGTTTTAGGTTTGACCATTGTATTTGATGTAATATAACAAATGTATAGATCTATTATTAAAAAACTTATGTTCTGTGTTGCCTCCACTTACTGTTAATCTAATATGCTATTAACAATACATTATTAATAACAAATTTTAGTTTGAGTAACAATTATAATATAATCCATGTTAGATCATAAGCGTTCGTGTATTACATATCTAGAGAAAATAAAACCTGCAGCAAAACCCGCAGCAAAGCACGAGTACGAAAACTAGTATATATTTGTTGAGATGCTCACGTGAGCAGTGCTGGGCCTTGGTTTTGGACCTGCATTTCTCGCCCTTTCTCCCGATCTCGAGAAGTCTTGAGATCGAGATCTTTTGTTCAGTCTCTCTCGCTCTCCTGAAACTTCCATAAAGTTCTACATATAAAACATCATCTACTGTTCTCCGCCATTCGACCAAATATATGCCCCTTTGCCAGATTTTTTGTCCTTTTTCCCTCTTCAAGCTTCCAGAGTGATATCTCTCACGAACTTCGCCACCTTAAGACTCTGATCTCTTTCGGTATCTGATCAAGATCAACAACAGCAAGCACCTGGTAAGTTTATATAGCAGTAGCAAAATCAAGATGATACCATTCTTATTCACCTTTCTAACTATAGATACACATCCCCTAATCTCTATAACAACTAAGAAGTAAGAACGTATCGTTTTGTCATCACTTTCCTTTGTTTATTCAGTCAATCATTGAACTTTTGATTGGGTTTTGTTGTTTCCCTTGATTCGAGCTGATTCGGGTTTTGTCTCTTTGCAGTCTGAGACCTCAAAAATCGATTGCACCGGTTCCAAGTAAATTGCTTGCATTTGTCATAAACGCTGCTCCTCTTTTCAGGTAAACATGTTCTATGTATGAAAATTTTTGAATTTGATAATGAAGTTTTCTCGATTTCGTTTGGTTTTGAATTTGGTTGTTTGGTTCTTTGGTCGATTGAGCATTGTCTATATAGGTTTTATTCATGGACACATAAACTCTTTCAGATTCTCAAGATATTTATTTGTGAGAGGAACATAATATATAATTATGCTTGCATTTGGGTGATATTTTGTGGAGGTTTAGATTATCATGCTTCACTGTTCTTTATTTTTTTTTTCCTGTGTTCTTATCGTTTGCAGGTCTTCAAAAGCTTGCTTGCTCATTTTGATCTTCTGCTATTGTTGTTTTTCCCAACTTTTTTGTTGTCTTATTTATGGAAAGATCAATTTACCAATTTAGTAAGTATAAATTAGGGTAAGCTCTCTCTGTTATATTTACTCTGAGCACTTCATTGGGTGTCTATATATGATAAGACATGGAAAAATATAGAGAACTGTTGTATTTGAAGTTTGCTTTGGTTTATGGGTATAAGTGGATTTAGGTTCAATAAGATATGTGATTAGATGAGTACGAAATTTAAGTTCCATGTTGTAATGGTTTATAGTTGTAGTAATGTAGTCTGTTCAATTGATGAAAAGAAGAAACACAATAATTTGGAACTTATGATTAATATGAGTATATTTGTATTCTTTTTGTGTCTGTATGAATGGGAATGATCTTACTATTTACTACAATCAATCTATAACAGACGTTTATGGAGATTCAATGTCGCATGATCGAGCTCACCACCAAACGAAAAAGAAGAATTTGGAGATCCAATAGTTGACAGTTGACAGAGAATGTGGTCTTTTGTGTATGGATAAATATACTGTATAAATAGTTGATTATGCTAAATTTTGAGGATATTGTGCAGAAAAAAAAAAGAAAAAAAAAAAAAAAGGTATGAATCATATAGACTTGCATTATAGATACATTTACTTTATAAATAATTGGAAAAGAGAAGCTAACAATGGTCAAATGTGACTAGATCGATTTACATTACGGTACATACATTTTATATATGATTGGCATAGAGAAATAAAAAAAATGAGCAAATGCCACTAGACTTGCATATTGCTATGAAGTGTACGTTTCAATACAGGTCAATATATACAATTAGCTTAGCTTAACTTAACTAACATTGCAGTATCACTCTGAAAGTCTCAATTGTTTTGAATACATATACTGGAATAAAGCATTATATTGATTCATCAATTTTTCTTTCTTAGCTTTCAGAGATGTCTCAAGCAATTTCCTTAACAAAATGCATAGGTTCAAGACCTGATTTTTTTTTTTTAAAACAAACTTTTTATTAAATAACTCACATTACATATGTTCAAGACCTGATATTTCTGCACCACTTTAATATATTTTTTTTATAGTTGTATATATTGTAGTCTATAACATCAGACACTTGGTAAGTTTCCGTATCAGAACATCAGACAATATATCAAAGAAAAGAACCTTTGAAGGTTTTATTTGCTTATTAGGATCCATTTTCTTGGTAGTTGGTAGAATAAGGGTTATAAACCTTATGTGTATTGTGGTTCTTTTGAGAGCTTTAATTTAAAAAAAGAACCTTTTCAAAATAAAAAAATTGTGTAATTGCATACATAGATATAGTTGGCACAAGTAGCATAGCCGTATAGAAGAATCAAGTATTTCGATATCAATTCTTACAAGACAAACTCATATAGCATTGTCTGTTTTTAGTTTCTTTGATAGATATGAATGATAAGTAGAAATTATACCAGAATACATCTTTTTGAATATTTGTTATTGCATTGTGTATCTTCAGTAAGCTACAATTGCTGGAAAATTTTCAAATTTGGCTAAATTGTGTGAGATGTTCTAAAAGCTTCTTTTTTTAGTTTATAGCAATACTAGGCTTTAAATGAGTCAAAGCCAATGCGACTTCCTATCAATATTTGACTCAAGTACTCTAATGAGCACAAAACCCCTGTAACTATACCAAAATCACAGAGAAACAGAGTTATACTGAAATAGCATTATTACAAACATCTTGCAGTTGAAAAAGGATAACATATCTATACCAAAATAATAGAGGCTGATATTGACACGACCCGTCCTGAATTTCACCATGAACCCGGAGTAAATCGTGCGGTGACCACATCCAAGGAAAGATTTACCGCAAATTTCGGTACAACCTCTCTTGGAAATGGACAACCCTTCCAATAGAAACCTGCAAACACTTCTAAAGGTTCCAAATCCAACCTTAACTTCTGGAGCTTTCGTGCTCCCCAAAAACAAACACCACCAACAAGATTGACACGACCCGTCCTGAATTTCACCCTGAACCCGAAGTAAATCGTGCGAGGACCACCTCCAAGGAAAGATTTACCGCAAAATTCAGTATAACCTCCCTTGAAAATGGACAACCCTTCCAATAGAAACCTGCAAACACGTCTAAAGGTTCCAAATCCAACCTTAACTTCAGAGCCTTCGTGCTCCCCAAAAACAATCACCACCAACACGTTAATAAACATTATCTAAGATAATATACATCATTTAAAAATATTCTAAAATATCAACAAGCCTTCACCCACAACCAAAAATATATACATTAAACCCAAGTATTCAGAGCTACTAGACACTAGCGGAAGTAAGAAAACACAGGTAGGCTAAACCGGTAACCTACTGGTGAAAGGTAGTGGAAATACGGGTGACTATGTCTCGTCTCCTACTAGATCCAATCCGAACTCTGCAGACTGGGCATTTTAAAACGAAGGGCCCAGGGGAAGACATTTAATAACGTTAGAGTGAGTGGACAAAAATAATTTAATAACAAAATATTTATGCATTCCCATTTTAATTTCATAGAAAAATATACTGCATGCGGCAGCTTAAAAGTGCTCAACTCATAAACTGGCAATTTCACGACTAGCACGGGCTAGTCACAAACTCAAATAAAATGGAGCCTCTCTGGTTGAACTATATATAAACATATATTTGTATGTATCTACACTCGTCAGACTCCTTGTATGAATCCTAGAAACAATTTAGAAAAATAGAAATTCATACAAGGCTACAACGCTGGCGTCTAACGCTCACGTTGCGCCATAATGGTATTTTTCCTCATTATGACCGAAAAGGACGGTGTATACGTGTGGACTCCTTATATGAAAACCTAAATAAACCGAAAAAGAAAGTAGTTTTCATATAGGGCTATGACGCTTGTGTCTAACACTCACGACACGCCATAATGGTATTTTACCTCATTATGACGGACCAAGCACGTATAGCTAGCTAGCATTTATATACATACTAAATTCATAATATCCAAAATATATATATCCACCGAAAATCTCATTTTCGGGATCTCTCCAAAGGAGGGAAAATTATCAAATAGGCGAGAAATCAATAAATCTCATCAGAAGAAACAAATGATTAATAAAATCATTCATCGCATGCTTTTTATTTAAAACAAAGGTCCACTCACAAATTAGGCCTAAGCCTGATGACGCTCCGAGGCTTCTTCTGTTCGGACCTCCTCACGTCCTGTTCCAAATATATAATTAATTTACCAACTAAAATCCAGTATTGATAAAATATGCAAAATTAATTGTGAGCCATAAATACGCTCATCATTGCCTAACTTCAATATTCTTAAATCGAAATGATCCAAACTTTTATATCATACTCGGCAGTTGTAAATACAACCTTCCCTAGAAATTGATTTAAATCATACGGTTGGATTTTACATTATTTAGCCGCCTAAATACCAAACTTCGGAAATTCACAAACCTATTCAAAACTCATCCGAAAATTCCACAATTCACTTTATTAAACTCCTCTAATTATTACACATTTAAAATTATACAAAACCCCAAAACGGCGACGGCGGCGCCTGCAGCGGCTTTGCCGGAGGCCGATTCCGGCGACGTCTAAATTCTACCAAATTTTAACAGTAGCTTCCTCTCAACATCCCAAACAACTTTCATAACTATCACTAAGTCCAATTTCAAGCCTAACTAGGTCAATCGAACGAAAACATCCTAAAAGCCCTAGAATTTCAACTTCGAATTTCTCCTTACCGAGCTCAATAGGGAGTGAGCTTTTTGGAGGGGTTGTTGCACGGGAGGAGAGCTACAAAACCGTACCAAGCTTGCCCGGATTGGTGGCCGGAGGAGGGAGTTCCGGCGACGGAAAGCTCAAGGCAGCCGCGCCTTTGAGGCGGCACTACTCCTTCACGGCGGAGCTAGGGCGGCTGCCACCGGTCTAGAATGGAAGCTGGGTTGATGGCCGACCTTTTGGGACCGGTGCGGCGGCGAACGGTGGCCGGACGGCGGCGGACGGGCGGCCGGAAGTCCGGGCAGCGGAAGAGAGAGAGAGAGCGTCCGGAGAGAAAAAAAATCGGGAGGGAAGAGAGAGAAGGAAGAAGAAAAAGATTTGGGCCTCTAAACCCGGTCCAAAATCTTTTAAATCAAACCCAATTCCAAAAAAATTAACACCCCAAAAAATAATACCCTAATAAAAATTATCTTTTACTAGCTAAAATTCACTAATTTTACCGTCGTTACATTTTTCTCCGACGAATAAATCTCCGGAATAATCGTCCCTCAAAACCCCTCTAGGGACCAATTAAACTATATCTCAATGTCGGAGACGGTAAAATTCTTATTATAATCAAGCTAGTAAATAAGATAAAATTTTACGGGTCGGGATGTGACAAAGATAATAAACATTATCTAAGATAATATACATCCTCCGTCAAATATTCTAAAATATCAACAAGCCTTCACCCACAACCAAAAATATATACATTAAACCCAAGTATTCAGAGCTACTAGACACTAGCGGAAGTAAGAAAACACATGTAGGTTAAACAGGTAACCTACTGGTGAAAGGTGGTGGAAATACGGGTGACTATGCCTCGTCTCTTACTAGATTCAATCCGAACTCTGCAGACTGGGCATTTTAAAACGAAGGGCCTAGGGGAAGACATTTAATAACGTTAGAGTGAGTGGACAAAAATAATTTAATAACAAAATATTTATGCATTCCCATTTTAATTTCATACAAAATATACTGCATGCGGTAGCTCAAAAGTGCTCAACTCATAAACTGGCAATTTCACGACTAGCACCGGCTAGTCACCAACTCAAATAAAATGGAGCCTCTTAGGCTAAACTATATATAAACATATATTCGTATGTATTTACACTCGTCAGACTCCTTGTATGAATCCTAGAAATAATTTAGAAAAATAGAGATTCATACAAGACTACAACGCTGGCGTCTAACGCTCACGTTGCGCCATAATGGTATTTTTTCTCATTATGACCGAAGAGGACGGTGTATTTACGTGTGGACTCCCTATATGAAAACCTAAATAAACCGAAAAAGAAAGTAGTTTTCATATAGGGCTATGACGCTTGTGTCTAACACTCACGCCACGCCATAATGGTATTTTACCTCATTATGACGGACCAAGCACGTATGGCTAGCTAGCATTTATATACATACTATACTCATAAACATCCAAAATATGTATATCCACCGAAAATCTCATTTTCGGGATCTCTCCAAAGGAGGAAAAATTGTCAAATAGCCGAGAAATCAATAAGTCTCGTCAGAAGAAATAAATGATCAATAAAATCATTCATCGCATGCTTTTCAATTAAAAACAAAGGTCCACTCACAAATTAGGCCTAAGCCTGATGACGCTCCGAGGCTTCTTCTGCTCGGGCCTCCTCAAGTCCTGTTCCAAATATATAATTAATTTTCCACTAAAAATCCAATACTTATACAAAATAGGCAAAATTAACGAGAGCCATAACCACGCTCATCATTGCCTAACTTCGATATTCTTAAATCGGAATGACCCAAATTTAATACCATACTCGGTAGTCGTAAATACGACATTTCTCAGAAATTGACTTAAATCCTACGGCCGGATTTTACATTATTTAACCGCCAAAATACCAAACTTTGGAAATTCACAAACCTATTCAAAACTCATCCGAAAATTCCACAATTCACTTCATTAAATTCTTCTAATTAATACAGATTTAAAACTATACAAAACTCCAAAACGGCGGCGGCGGCTCCGCCGGCAGCGGCGGCCGGAGGCCAATTCCGGCGACCTCCAATTCCTATGAAATTTCAACAGCATCTTCCTCTCAACATCCCAAACAACTTTCATAATTATCACTAAGTCCAATTTCAAGCCTAACTAGGTCAATCGAACGAAAAAATCGTAAAAGCCCTAGAATTTCAACTTCGAATTTCTCCTTACCGAGCTCAAGAGGGAGTGAGCCCTTTGGAGGGGTTGCTGCACGGGAGGAGAGCTACAAAACAAGCCAAAGATCACCGGCTTTGGTGGCCGGAGGAGGGATCTCCGGCGAAAGGAGCAACCAGCTGCTAGGGGAGTTTCCTCCCCGTTCGGCGGCGTAACCGGCCCGGTCACAGTCCAGGCGAGGAGAGGAGGCGGCGGTAGTCCGAACGGATAGTGCGGCGGCCTGGCTTGGCCGGACAGCGTCGGTTGGAGCTGGAACAAATCCGGCAGAGTGAGTGAGAGAGAGAGCGTCGGGAGGGAGAGCGAGAAGAGAGAGAGAGAGAGAAAATAGTTTTGGGCCTCACCCATCCGGCCCAACTCCTCTATATACAACCCAATTCCAAAAATTAACATCCCCAAAAAATAATACCCTAATAAAAATTACCTTTTACTAGCTAAAATTTACCATTTTTACCGTCGTTACATTTTTCTCCGACGAATAACTCTCCGAAATAATCGTCCCCCAAAACCCCTTTAGGGACCAATTAAACTATATCTTAATGTCGGAGACGGTAAAATTCTTATTAAAATCAAGCTAGTAAATAAGATAAAATTTTACGGGTCGGGATGTGACAAACATGGAGTTCTTTTCTTCTATACATAATAGCATTATATCATATAGATCGATATTAGGAGTGAGAAGATGTTATTTATCTAAATTAAGAATATCTTTTTGTGATTGCACAAACATTCATATATTGTTGAAATTGGTACCTCTGTATTGCTATTTTGCTTTTGCTTTTGCTTTTGTGTATTCATTGTGAATTTCAGATTTACGTGTATAGTTAAGGTTTCTCAGATACTTTTTTTTTTTGTATGGTTTTATTTTCGATTTCATTTTTACATGTGTAGTTACTATCTTTTGCATTTACCAGTGTGGCATGTGTAGTTACTATTTTCAATTTATATTGTTCTGATAGAATATATGAAGTCCAGTATATTAAAATTGGTGCTCAATTGTTTCAGCTAATGTTGTTATTAAATCAGTATCATTGAAGCTTTCCCTTAATATGTTTGTAGAATCTCAATGTCTATTGGATTTTAAAGTGTGTAGATGTATAACCTTATTTCTAGTAATATACCATATATCTATTTTTCGTCGACTGTGCACACAACGCAAAACACTGTTTTTAACCCTGTGATGTGATTTAAAGGTATTTGTGATTACAATTGCAGTAGTATATAAAAATATTATTGCAGAGTTTCTCTATTGCATGAATTTTTACAGATATTTGCTGAGTCTAGGTCTTATACGGGAAATAACCTCATGTGTTTGAATCTTTAAAGATTTATTTTAGTAAATACAAATAAGACTTTATTTATGAATTGCACAACTCACATTTAGAAAGGATGCCAATTGAGGAATACTTAATGGCACATGAAACGATCTAATAATTTATTAGGCTACAAAAAAGATTTTGATGACAGGTTTTCACCTCACTGATCAAGCATCCACTTTAGGTTATGAGCAAAGTTAATTTAGCTTTAAAGTACACTGATTCCAATGCTGTTATTGAATGTGTGATTCAGCTTGACAATAAACTTGGCACTGTTACTTAATGCATGGCCTCTATTGATTCTGTTTTGTTACATGGTCCTTAAATCACATTCTTTCTGTACAATTATTTATGTTTTACATGACATCAGATATTTGCATTTCAGTTATTCATTGGATTATTTCTCTAACTTTACCCTACTTCATTGCCGCGTATATTTGTATTGCTGTCAATTATGCCCAAGTGCAAACAACTGATATATATGCAATATTATGATAGGTTCTCATGTTAAAGTTCAAAGCAAGAACAAGTATTTCTGACTTATGCTTTTGTATGGCTTCACTCTTTCAGTATGCATATAGTTGTCATACAATACAGTTATTGTGGAGCCAGCCAATTTTTTAAGACACGGACTGATAGTTTTTCAAGCCAATTTTGTAACTATTTGGATTTTATAATTGAGAATTCAAGACACTGATTGATAGTCAGCGGTCATTTTTACTTTTAGAGCTTGCTATAGTTCTGTGATGTTTTGCTTTATTTCTGCTCATTCTAAGATTCGATAGCAATACTTGATTGTCAGTCTTAGAGCAAAAATTTGATTTGGGCAACACTTCAAGGACCTTTTTTGAATGCAGAAACTACTAAGCAACATTAAGTGTTAAATGTAAATAGTATAAATGACATGATTGTTTGATCTAGCTCTTTCACTCAACCTTGTACAACATACTATTGTTTTCTTTTTTGTTTCCATCTTTAGGCTTGGAAAACTAATAACCAAGTATAAACTGCTTTCTTACCGGTCTGGTCTATTATTAAAAACACCTATATGTAGAAATTTCTTTTCATTGATTTTTTTTTAAAATTTTCAACAACCTGCCCTCAATTATCTGACCAGAAAAAAAAAACCATACATTCAAATAGGGTTCTGAAATGCATGCTCATTTCTACATACTCAGATGTTGTAAAGAGTCACAGAACCACAGAGCTCAAAACAAGGAATCATCCAAAGACTTATATATACAAGTTTTTAGTTTTACTTGGTTTTGTAATTATAGATGCTCTCCCTAGATGATGTTTATTTACAACCATCTAATGCTCATTAAAAAGATTTTAAATCCAAGCTACCTTAAGGCTTTGTTATTTTGGTTGCTGTTGGTGTGCCTGTTTATGACTGATATCTTAGAGGATTTGCATTTAAAGTTTGGCTTTTTCCTTTTCTTGGACGTGATTACATGATACATATGCTAATTTAACTACACCAGTAATGGTTGATTAGTTTTTTGCTTTGTATAAAAAGGAAAGAAACTGTGGGTAGTTTTATCATCATTCAAATTTGGTAGTTTTGAATGAAGTTTAGTCTTAAGATATAGTTCATTTTGAATCTAAGAAGAAAGTGTTTCTTCTTTTAATTCTCTTACAACCTGTTTGATTTTTGGTTGTAGAAAGAGACCGAAAGAAGATGTGAAGAAGCTAATTCTGCAAGCTGGGAGCATGTTGTGATTCAGAGAAAGACTTATTACTCTTTCGGATTGCTGCATCTCACATATATTTCATTTATGTAAGTAAGTTTAGTTACTTTTTATTAGTAAAACCATGAAACATTATAATTTTTATACCGCAGCATCGCGCGGTTATTTTTCTAATTCTAGTATATATATATATTTTTTGTCTATTGTGCACACAAGGCAAAACACTGTTTCTAACTACTGTTCGCATAAACAGAGAGTTGGGCCTGAACCTTCGAGAGTGATCTCTTTTCTTCTTCCATTTTCTGGCAAATGTTGTGTTCTCTCTCTCCCTTTTCTTTTGCCCTTTCTCTGGCTGGGCACACACTTCTAGAAGAATCAAGATCGATCCCGAAACCTTTTCCTTTTCCCCTCTCTTATCCCTCTGCTCTCTCTGGCCTTTCGTTTGGCTGTCTCCAACCAGGAGTGATCGAACTCAGCTCTCTCCACAACAACAAGTAAATAGTAAATTCATTCACCATCTGCCGGGTTAGTGTGTGTAAGACCATTTTCGGTTTTGCTTTTTGGTTCTGATGCTTCGATGTCTGATCGTTGTTCCTTACTTTGATTTGGGTTCATGGGTTCTCATGTCCAGCTTCATCGTCTGATCGTCTGTTCCAGAAACGACGTTTACAGATTTGTCTTTGATTTTGGTTCTTACTTTTTCATTAGTGAATTCGTCTTCAATATCTATAGTCAGTTGATGGGTTTTCCTTTCCTCTGTGATCCCTTATTCTTGATTTGCATTTTCTCGACTTGGTCTAATGGACCGTTTTGTTGTGTTATAGAGTTTCAATTTTCGGTGGTACCTCCCAATTTGGATAGCGATTGTAAAGATTGGAACTCTATTTGAGAATCAGGTATTTCAATGTGGAAATTTAAGTTGTCTGTTTATAAATGAACTTATGATAACCTTGGATTTTGTTGTATTCTATCTAAAACAGGCTTTTAGGTTCTTTGGATGCTTTACAAAGGTCTGTGCTTGATCCCGTTACAATAATACAATTGTTTAGCAGTGGTACCTGGAGAATTTCATTGTTGTATTGTTCATAATTGTTACTCTAAATCTTGAACTAATTAGTTTACAATTTTGTTGCACAGAAAAAGGAGAAAGTGATGTGAGATTCAAAGTATTATACTCTAAGGTATGCTGTTCGGACATTTAGATGATATAAAATGATTGGGAATTTCTACCTTTCTTTTAGTACCTGGGTATGTTTATGTTTGTACTGATTTGGAATGATACCAATATCTCTCTTTTCATGTCGCATGGGGTTTAGAAAGGGCTTTGGCATTTGCATGATAAACAAAAACAATGACATACACCATACTTGGTTAAATCTCCATGTCAGAAATCTTAATGCTTCATTGAAAAAGATATAAAGATTACATAAAGGTAAAAATTTCAAGAATCACAAAATATTCATAAAAAAATAAATTCAGGGGGTGAAACTATTTCATTGCTTTGATAGTCAGGTTTTAGAGCTTCTATAGGTCTGTGATCTTTTACTTTATTTCTACTCATTAAGATTTAATGGTAATACTTGACTATCAGTCTTAGAGCAAATATTTGATTTGGGAACATTCCAAGGACCTTTTTTGAATGTAGAAACTACTAGGCTGCATTAAGTGTTTAAATGCCCTATGTTTTCCTTTACAATAATTTAGAAGCACCAAACTTATTTGATTATATTGAACATGCCTGACCATAATTTTCAATTACTAATACAGGAAAGAGAACATTAGAGCGACTCTCTGGGAAATTGAAGCTATCAGGACAGCTGTATTCACTGTGTTTACAACTCTCAAAGTGTAAGCATATGAGAAAGTATGACCATCTTCAATGAATAATTACAATATTTTGAAAATGATAGATATAAAACTAAAATGATAAATGAAAAACTAAAAAGACAACCACAAAATTAGGCAACAGATAATCTATTTTCAACTTGAACATCTTTGATTTTATGGTTATAAAAATGCAGATTTTGTAGTCCGTACTACACACTGTACATTGATAGTCCTGTCAAGAAACTCATGAGTCTGCAAGAGCTAAACGTTGTGGGGAAAAAAGACCAGTGTGAGTCAAAAATTCTTGATCCAAATAGCCGAGAAATCAATAAGTCTCATCAGAAGAAATAAATAATCAACAAAATAATTCATCGCATGCTTTTCAATTAAACCAAAGGTCCACTCACAAATTAGGCCTAAGCCTGATGTCACTTCGAGGCTTCTTCTGCCCGGGCCTCCTTACGTCCTTTTTTAAATATATAATTAATTTCCCAACTAAAAATCCAATATTTATTCCAAATAGGTAAAATTAACCGAGAGCCATAAACACGTTCATCATTGTCTAACTTGGATATTCTTAAATCGAAACGACCCAAACTTTAACACCATACTCGGCAGCCGTAAATACAACCTTTTCCAGAAATTGACTTAAATCCTACGGCCATATTCTACATTATTCAACCGCCAAAAATACCAAACTTCGGAAATTCACAAACTTATCCAAAACTCATCCAAAAATTCCACAATTCACTTCATTAAACTCCTCTAAATAACACATTTAAAACCATACAAAACTCTCAAACAGTGGCGGCGGCCGGAGGCCAATTCCGGCGACTTCCAATGCCCACCAATTTTAAACAGTAGCTTCCTCTCCACTCCCTCTACAACTTTCCTAACTAGCACAAACACAAAATCCAAGCCTAGCTAGGGTAATCGAAAGCAAACACCTAAAGAGCCCTAGGATTTCAACTTCGAATTTCTCCTTACATTCCTCTTGTTTTGTTGAGAAAGTCTTTATTGATAATAGTAATTTGACAGTGGATGAAAACCTTTCTTCCTCTCTTGAGGAGATGGTCAATGCTTAATTTGGACCTTGTCCTACCCTTTCCTCTTGATTTAATGGATTGCATCCGTCTTTGGAATTGTAGAGGTGTTGGTAGTGACAAATTTAGGTCTTCTATCCAAGACCTGGTTAAGATGAACAATGTTGACATTTTATTTATCTGTGAACCTAGAATTCAGTTCGAAGGTGCTAAAAAATTCCTTCTCTCTCTTGGTTTTACTGATTTTGTTGTGAGAGAAGCCAATGGTTTTTCTGGAGGATTATGGCTTCTATGGAATAAAAACAAAGTGGATATTGATATTGTGGATTCAAACTTTCAGTCTATTGATGCTAAAGTTTCTTGGATTGGTTCCTCTCCTTGGCTTTTAACTGGTGTGTATGCCAGCCCTTGTAATACTTCTAGGAGCAGCTTGTGGAGTTATTTTGACTCTATTTCTCAGAAATTTGGCCTTCCTTGGGTTTTATTGGTGATTTCAATGAGTTATTTTCTTATGCTGATAAAATTGGTGGTTCTAACCATTATAGATTTGGAGGAATAAGAGATTGGGTCTCTAGCAATGGTTTTGTGGACTTAGGATACCAAGGTGCTGATTATACTTGGTCAAACAATGCTGTTAAGGAGAGGTTAGATAGAAGCTTTTGCAAATTGGAGGATCTTGTTTCCTGATGCGTGCCTGATTCACCTAGCTAGAATGAAATCTAACCATTGCCCCATCTAGTATTAGAGGGTCCAGAAAGAATTCTCCATTCAGATTTCAAGCTATGTGGCTGAACCATGAGAATTACTTGGACATGGTGTCTGAGACTTGGAATAATTGCTCTGGTGATTTACTTTCTAAAACTAGTAATCTGGCTAATTCTCTGATTGATTGGAACAAGAATGTTTTTGGGAATATTTTTAAGCAGAAAAGAATTCTTAACGCAAGAATTTGTGGTATTCAGAAATGCTTAGGAAGAGGGCATAACCTGTTTCTTCAGGATCTTGAGAAGAAGCTTATTGCTGATTATGAAAAGATTAGAGATGCTAAGGCTATCTTCTGGAAACAAAAATCAAGGGATAAATGGCTCAGAGAGGGTGATAGGAATACTAAATTCTTTCATCTAACTACTATTGTTAGGAGAAGAAGAAATAAAATAGATGATCTTTACGATGCTAATGGTGTCTGGACAACTGATATGATATGACTGGAATGCAACAAATTGCTGTGGATTTCTTCCGGAAACTTTTTACTACTGAGCTTGTTGAAGATTTAAGGGTGATTATTCCTTCTTTGTTCCCTGAAATCCCTGATGCTAATATGGTAAGAATGAACAGACCTATCACTGAGCATGATATTCACAGTACTTTATTTAGAATTGGTAAATTTAAAGCTCCAGGTGTTGATGGTTTTTCTGCTCTCTTTTTTCAACAACACTGAAACTTATGTGCAGCTGAGATAATTAGTGTTGTTACTCAGGCTTTCTCTTCTGGTTCTGTTCCTCCTAGTTTGGATCATACTTTAATCACTCTTGTTCCTAAGGTCCCTTCTCCTCAGAACATGCAGTTCTTTAGACCTATTAGCTTATGTTGTACTGTTTACAAGATCATCTCTAAGATAATTGTGGATAGAGTGAGACCCTTGCTTGGTAAATGGATTAGTCCTCTTTAGGTAAGCTTTGTCCCTGGTAGGCATATCTCTGATAACATTATGATTGCTCAAGAACTTTTGCATAAGTGTAAAAACTCCAAGGGTGTGAAGGGTTTTATGGCCTGGAAGGTCTTATGATAAGCTTAATTGGAACTTCATTGAGCAAGTTTTGAATGAGGTAAAGCTTCCTACAAATTTTGTGAAAATAATCATGAGTTGTGTCTCTACTGCTAGGTACCAAATCATTGTGAATGGGGAGCTATCTAACTCTTTTAGTGGTAGTAGAGGTATCAGGCAAGGAGATCCTTCATCTCCTTACCTCTTTGTTCTTTGCATGGAAAACTTATCCCACTCTATTCAGACTGCTGTTGAAATGGGGCATTGGAAACCCATTCAATCTTCTCATTCTGGTCCTCATATCTCTCATCTTTTCTTTGCGGATGATTTGATCCTTTTCTCTGAAGCTAGTTCTACTCAAGCTACTGTGATGAAGGAGGTTATGAACTTATTTTGCAGTCTTTCAGGTCAGTCTGTTAGTTTTGAAAAGTCCATGGTTTATTGCTCTCCAAATGTATGATCCTCTCTTGCCAAAAATATCAGCAGAATTTGTGGCTCTCCCCTGACTTCAGACCTTGGTGTATACCTTGGAATGCCTCTTATTCACTCTAGAGTTTCTGCTTCCACTTATGCCAACTTGGTGGATAAGGTGCAATCTAGACTTGCTAGTTGGAAGAGTAAAACCTTGAATATGGCAGGTAGACTTACTCTAATCCAATCTGTGGCCTCTTCAATCCCTGTCTATGCTATGCAAACTGCTAAACTCCCCATTAGTATTTGGGATAGTTCGGATAGACTGAATAGAAATTTCTTGTGGGGTGATCTGATCAAGAGAGGAAAGTCCACTTAACCAATTGGGATATGGTTTGTAGGCCAAAATGTTTTGGTGGCCTAGGAATTAAAAAATCGACTGACATGAACAAGGCAATGCTTGCAAAGGCTAATTGGAGAATGATACAAAATGATAAGGGTTTATGGAATGAAATTTACCAGAAAAAATACCTCCATTCTGATTATATTTTGCAGGAAAACTATAAGAAGCCAACAAAGTGCTCCAGTACATGGTCTGGTATTGTTTTTAGTGCAGACTTGGTGAAGAAAGGGATTCAATGGAGAGTAGGGAATGGATGCACTACTAAGTTCTGGACTGATAAATGGTCCCCGTGTGGTATAGTGGAGAATCTTGCTTTGAATTATGATGTTATTGATTTACATGCTGTTGTGAAAGATTTTTGGATCGGAAGAATGTGGAATGTGGATATGTTGATGGTTCATTTACCTACTGATGTGGTGCATGTTATTACTACTGTTCCTATTGCTGTTGGTGATTTGCAGGACAAGATTATTTGGGGAAAGACTTCCTCTGGGATCTTTTCTGTTAAATTTGCCTATCAGCTAATCTGTGATGAGTCTGGTTACCAGAAGTATGTGTGGATGAAGAATTGGTCTATGCATATCCCTCCAAAGCTGAAAATTTTCCTATATGGACCTTTGTTTTGAGTAAGTTATTAACTAATGTGCAGAGATCTCATAGACGATTGACTGGTAATTCTTCTTGTAAGCATTGTGTTGGTATTCCTGAAACCATGCTTCATCTATTTTGGGATTGTCCTAAGGCAAGGCTGATTTGGAGTTCTTTTAATATTCTTGTAAACATGTTGGCCACCTTTACTTTAGATTGGGATGGATGGCTTTTTGCTAATCTTATGCAAAATGGCTATCACATTCACAATTTAAGTTGGAATGTTTTCTTTGTTTTCTGCTGCTGGTATATATGGAAATGGAGGTGCAAAAGTATTTTTGATGATAGGTACCAGTATCCTTATAATCCTGCTGATATCATCCTTGGTTATGCTACTAATTGGACTAAGGCTATGGCTAAGCCTAATATGCAGCTGCTGAAACATGTTAAAAACCTCTCTTGGATTAAGCCTTCTGATGGGTTTTACAAGCTAAATGTGGATGGTTCAAGATCAAGAAATGGGGACATTGGTGCTGAAGGTGTTATAAGGGATGGAAGTGGTTGGAAGAATGGCTTTATGATTAACATTGGTTCTGGAGATGTGCTCCAAGCTGCGGCCTGGGGTCTTTTTTATGGCATTCAATTGGCTTTAGACATGCAAATTTCCAAAGTGGAGTTAGATTCTGCTGTTCTCATCAATCTTCTGCAGAATTATGATAGTATCATCCTCTGGGCACCATTGTGACAAATTGCAGGTCTATGCTTCAACATTTTGCCTCGGTCCATGTTAAGCATATTCACCGTGAGCGGAATATGGTTGCTGATTTGCTGGCCAAGAACAGTACTCTCAATGCTCAAGGCATCTGTTATCTCTATGAGCCCCCTGCTATTGTTACTGAAGCTCTCCTTGATGATATTGTGGGAGTTGCTAGGTGTAGAAGTTTTAGAACCAGTAGTACTGGTTAGTTTCTATTTGTAGTTTCTTTGTTCTGGGCCTTTGGCCTCATTCTTACCCCAAAAAAAAAAAAATCTTAGTTAACAACATGCTGTCAATACAGATTGACAGACTGCCATGCTAGACAGAATTGTTCAACTACAAGGATTCCTTGCAGGTTACACCATATAAGCAACTAGATATTCTGATTTTAAGTTACAATGCAAATATCCCTTTTCCGTATAAGGAACTAGACATTCTGACTATCTACAAAGAACTCGCGTGGGAGATGACACCATGTTGTTCAATATGAACAGGCACTACACAATGACAAATCTCTTCCCCCATGAATCCAGAACATTCGTTTCCAGTATAGTAAGCCAATGACTAGACCCTTGAATTCATTAAATCTGTTGCTGTATCAAGTTGGGAGATGACAAACAGGTAGGTCCAGATGCCACCCCTAGTCCATTTAGTACATGCGAAAAATGACATTTCATTCACTTATGCAGATGACCACAAAAACATCATCGTGAGACCATTTCCGTACTGCTGATTTCTGTGATGGGTTGATTATGGCCTCTCTGTATTTGCAAGGCGATATCCAATCACAACTTCCCGCCTTGACGACCCCTAAGCATTATATCATAAAAGCAGAGCTCTTCCTGGTCGTATAAATAGAGTTCAGCCGGTTTTATGCACATCTCGTTCCCCTGCATTCAACCACAATAATCCAAGCCTATAGAGTTTCAGTTCTTAATTTCAACCACTTGTCAATATTGATCTATCCAAAGCCTACAAAACTTACACTGCGTCCTCATTTGTTTTTTCTGTTTTCCTAATGCACATATAAACTACCACAGCATGTTCGTATAAAATCAATTCCAGAAAGACTGGAGAGTACCTCCTCCGCAAATAGCTCTTCAAGAACACGATTTATCTGCTTATCTTCAGCGACCATTGCCAGTGCCATACTAACAAGTTCATTTGACAGCACATAATCACTGATTCTGGAAACAGAGACCAGGTTTCTAGTCCTAGAATCCAGAATTTCACTTATTATTATCGATTTGTCTGAAGCTTGCTGCATTTCACGAATCCAAGAGCTATGCGAAAATGCAGATAACCGTAAGGAAGTTGGCTTTGTTTCTTTGTAAGGAAGACGCTTTGACTACAATCCAAAACAAAGAACATCATTGTTTAGTAATCAAACTTTATCAATATTATGATAATGCATTAATGCTTCAACAGTTTTTTTTATAGGGATTCATTAAGCAAGCAGGAGCAATAAACTTTTTTTTATTGGTGATTGATCAAGCAAACAGGAGTGAAAAAACTCAGATACTGTACGAGTTAGTGGTAGGATAACCATCCACCCCTATTTATGACTTCTTGGCACGCAATAGAACAAATTAGATGATTACTTACTAACACATCACATTTAAAAATATTTAAAATCTACAGTAAAAACTAAAAATTAAAAAGGGTGCTGAAATTTACACACCCTTTTCTACTATCTACACACCTCTTGTACTGAGTTTACCAAAATACCCTTATAGTTGGTTATTTCATCCTCTGCCTTCCTCCTCCTCTGCGCGAACTAAAACTCTCTCTCTCTCTCTCTCTCTCTCTCTCTCTCTCTCTCTCTCTTCTCTCTCTCTCTCTCTCTCTCTCTCTCCAACAGAGCAATATTGACTTTGCTGCGAGAAACATCCCCGCATCTCACCCAACTCGTGATTTCAGAGAGAGAATGGTACATGCTGACTTTGCCGGAGACTTCCGCACCAGAAACTTCCCCCTTGAGACTTCCTCGGCGTTATACCTTTAATCCTTTAAAAAGTAAAAGACCCACTTCAATTCTTACATCAAACTCATCACCAAAAACTCAAAACCCCGTAAATTCAAGCTTGAACCTTTCTTGTTTACCTTGCAGATTCTTGCTTGCATCCATGGCCAGTCCTCATATAACCCATTACACTAAATAAAAGTAATAAAATTAATTTCCTCAAAGACTAGCAAATTCCACTGAAAATGAAAGAAACTGTAGCTCACTTTCTTCATTGTTTCTCTAAGCATAGCTAGCTAGATTGAGAGGGGCTACCATCTTTCTCTGCTTCGGTGGGGTTTTAGCAACCATTTTGAGTTGGGTATTATAATAGAAGAGAAACACAGATTTGAAGTGGATATCTCTCAACGAGAGAGAGAGAGAGAGAGAGAGATTAATTGTGGTTGGAAAAAGTGGGTAATACTCTTGAAGACATAAAATGTTTCGGTTGGATTTCGGTGTCGTCAAATTCGATTTGGAATGGAGATTTCATCTACGCTGGGATTCCATGGCCTTCCCGATCGCAGAGATGCAGAAGGATTATGAGGAGAGAGAGAGAGGCTGGGGTAGTATTGGAAGAAAAAGATAATGAACTGATAAAGAAATAATAAAAAATTCAAAGGGTGTGTAGATAGTAAAAAATGGTGTGCAAATTTCAGCACCCATTAAAAATCCAAGGGTGATTCCTTAAGGGAACTTATTAATGGATCGTTTGCATCATTTGACCAACTATAGTGTGGGCCCAAACATGTTTCCCCTTTCTAAAGGACTGCACTCTAGAACAAGCAAGATATTATCACAGGTTTTGATAAGCAATTATGTAAGCCTTTTATTTTATCGAGTGACATGTCTTGTAGGATGCAGCAATTACAGTTACCTGTATATCTCGTATAAGGAGAAGAGTGGCAAGGGATCTAGAGTCAGAATGCACAACAGAGTCCTCTAGTGATTCATCTGCAAGAATTAATATCTGTAGGCTTAGAGTTAGCTATCAGATAAAAAGTAGTCTCAAGGAAACTTTGAAATGGACTCATTTATGTCTAGAGGCATAGCATGCTATTATATTTGAATCAGTGTCAATGGTCAAGGAAACAAGTGGCATGATGAGTGCTACAATTAACAGTTAAGCTCCAGCTGAAAACATTATGCAGGTGGTAACCAAATTCTGAAATGAGGAGTGGATTGGTACATACAGAATCAAAAGTCTCCAAGGGAAGACTCTCTAGATGCCGTCTTATCACAGCATTTCCTTCTCTGTGAACGAGTTTTATGTTCTCCAATTGAGAAATATCAAG
Source organism: Fragaria nilgerrensis (assembly GCA_010134655.1). Lineage (NCBI taxonomy): Eukaryota > Viridiplantae > Streptophyta > Magnoliopsida > Rosales > Rosaceae > Fragaria > Fragaria nilgerrensis. Next base: position 24,681,582 of record CM020982.1, read on the forward strand.
TCCACCATCTGTAAGTTTCTTCTCTCTTTCTTTTTCTGGAACCTCATTAAACATCCAAAGTTCCGAACCTAGAGGCAAGAATGCCTCTAGAACCTGAAGAATGGAATATCAACAAATCAAGTCAAGAGTTTTGAAACCTGAGTTATTTGTGGAATGACTGGAATCCGACTTTCCACTTGATGACCTTTTATTTTATTTTTTTATCATTTAATATTCACCAAGGTTGCCTTGTTTGAGAGAGAGAGAGAGAGAGAGAGAGAGAGTGGGACAGAGAGGATCACAAAGAATCCAAGGATTTCAGCGGAAACAGATTTCCTGTCACTCTTAGGATAGTCAACTTGTTTCTCGTCCCACATAAACCAAAACTATTTTGTTCCTCAGGTATACCTTGGCTAATGCAGGGAAAGGAAAATATGGTATTAATTGAGTTACCAGTATCATATCGTCTATGTCACGACGCCAGCCACAGAACAATATCTTCTCAGGGTATTTGGGAGGTTCAACAGTGTTTGGACAAAGGCCAGCACATACCTGCCGAAAGGACAACAACACTCAGGCATGTTCGATAGGAAAATAAAAAAGTATATTCTCTTTACTTAGAAAGGACTAAAGGATACTAGTCATAACACAATGTTGATTTCTTGCAGCAAATGAGTAACTATAGATAGACTATTAGTATTACTGTAAGACAATTATTGATTCCATAAGAAATATAACAGAATACATGGACACAGTCCATATATGATTTACTGACAACCAGAAACTGTGCCGTAAATTTAACCAGCATGTGTATACCAAGTAATTATGACTGAGCAACATAGTGGGTTATAGCTACACTCATACAGAGATAGAAGCAGAAAAGAAAGATGCTATAGTTTGAAATATTTATAAGCATTAATCACAGCAAAATAGCATCTCCAACCCTGCCATCAGAACGTGTCAAACCTGTTTTTGGAGGAACAATGTGGCACTTTCATGTAACAATTGACTACGCCACAAAGGTTACCTTCCAACTTTATTATCCAGTCTTTGAATATATATATATATTTTTTTACTATTTATGTTTCTTAACTCACACTGGGACCAATGAACATTTTCCTTTCGACTACACAGATCCTCTATGCACTACCTTAGTACCTTTTATCATTTCTTTACCTCTCCAATTGTTTTGAAACACAAGAAAAGAAAAAGACAGAAAGAAAAAAAAAAAAAAAAAAAAAAAAAAAAACTACCATTCATAGTCACCAACCACCACGATTCTAGTAACAGCCCACTATCTTGACCCACAACCATGCTGTCACAGCAACCTACTATTCGGTTACAGCCCACTGAACCATTGCATGGATGTGAGTGGGCTACCAAAATCTAATGATAAATTGTTCAACAGTTTCCCACACGACTATTGCATGATTTCCGCTGAATCTTGCCAAAGGTCCTCACAATTTTATTTTCTAGTTATATGATATGGTTGCTACAAGCAAATATAGATTTTCTACTTCATGATGCTACATAGAGAAGAGATCAATAACCTCTGGAATGGCAGATGGAGCATAAGTGTCGTCATCTTCAGCTATAACAAGAACTTCGTCCCCTTCTTTTATAACATATTTATCATCTGGATTTAAGTGTATCTTTCCACCATCTGCAGCCACCTTGATCCCACAGGGAATTGCATCAGGAAATGAAATAAGCACATTTTCAAAACGAAGACCATCCAACTGAGGCCACCTCTTGATGTAAAACTCAGCATTCTCAAATCCCAATATATCCTCCCATATCTTACCAAAGAAAAATAATGCATTAGCAATAAGATCTATATTCATACCAAAGAAAGTCTTGTACAAATGGTTTTCCAGAATTGAAAAACAGATATGATACAGTATAATGGTGGAGAAATGACAAGAGAAAGACGGATTAAACAAGTATCTGGTTGTGGTTGTGCATGTATTGTGTGCAACTCTAAAACACATAGGTGTCCTATCCTTGAAACAGTATTAAAGGACAAATTTCACTGAGTTTAACAGCAATCTACATACAAACGTGTGCATGTAACAGGAACAGCGAAGAGGAACCCCTTTCTCTGACCTAATTTGCTAAAAATTCATAGGAAACTTTATAACCATTTCATTATCATCATACCAGTCCAGGATTTATCAAATGTTGAGTAGGACTGCAATTCAATTCTATATAATTTTATATTTAGGTACGGTTAGCATTGCTGATACATGAATGAAAAGTAAAAAGGTTGACATTTTTAGTCATTCAAGTACATTGAGGAGTGGAACCTAGATGACGTCAAGAATGGAATCCCTCAATGGAATCCTAATCTCCTAATGTTAATTTTCATTGTGATAAGTCAGAAATTATTTTTCTTTATGAAGACTAGTTTTGCAAAGGAGAAAACTGGGGATGCCTATTTGATAAAAGATCCTGCTAAAAGTATGATGAGAAATACCATAAGACTTTTCCCAGAGCTCCCTTCCTTTAATAATTATTTTTTAATAAACTCAATAACTTACAGTGTAACTTTAACATTACATCAAGATAATTACAAACTCAACAACACAGCAAAAGCAACAGGCCAAGAAGGGCAAACCCGCGATAGCAAAGTGGACAAAAGCCGCACTAAAATTACAAAGCCACATCAGCAAACCAAAATATGATCCCTGGCCAAGCCCACAGAATCAAAACGATCAAAACTCTAGAAGAATTTATAAACCTAAAGCATGAGAGTACCGCCAAACTGAAGCCGTACTAGAACCCACTGCATCTCACCAACCAAGAAGAAATTGCAGACTGAGCAAATAATAGTGAACCCAACAAACTCTTAACCACACAAGAATCAGATGAAGATTGCCAAAAGAAAGTGGGCATATAAGAGTGAATTTTTTTCTAATATATTTTAGAGAGGGTATTGGGGGAAGGACCGACCTCACTGATAAGGGAAAAAGATGTGATGAGGGATCAGATAAAGTCAGCACAAGGGACTTGGCATTGACTACAAAAGACTTAACCAAAGGAGAACGGAACAGAAAAATAGAAGAAAGGAGACTACAGGAAGCCTCCCCACTCTGTACTTGGTGCTAGGTGACTTGGGGTTTCTTATATTTTGTTTGAAAGTAGAAAACAGACTAAAATTTCTCTTTTCTAGATCTTAATTTTGAATGAGAATGATAGATGACGCCTTGCTTCAAAGTTTTGGCTATAAGAATTAACATTTAATGTGAGGTAATCATAACAGGTTGGGAAAATGAATAGCAAAGTGCAATAATAACATCAGACTAGTTCAAACATACAGAAGGAATATTTAAGTCTTAGATTTCATTTTTAGTTAAATCTTTCAATTTTTTCCTACGATAAAGCTAGAATTCGGAGCACCTATATCAATGTAGGTTTTGGGACCTTCCCAAGCCCTGTATTGTTAAGCTGGGAAAACAGAAGTTTGCACAACCATATAGGTCCCACCCTGCTTATATATGAGATCATGTAATCCCTGGCACAAAAAGTGGCCAACTTGACCAGCGTATCCAACCCTACCCCATTCCACCTCGGTCACACCACGCTCTGTTACTGTGCAAGTTTACTTCAATCAGAAAGAAATCACATCTATAGAACTCAGGGAAACAAACTTTTTACCTACAGTCAAATCTACTCTTATTAGTCATTTCTATGATTACTAGGTCCTTTAAGAAGTATAGATAACAACAATACCTGCGCAAGACCAGGCTGTAGAGCACACTGTATCATTAACCGCCCAATCACATCATGTGCTACTACAGTTTCAATGAGTTCTCCTCCAACAAGCTTCACCAGAGGCTCATTATCAAGGTCACTCATCTCTACAACAACATGTCCCCTCAAACCCTCTTTCACCCCAGTGAGGCTGAGAACAACCCTCAGAGCACGTGCATCACTCTGAAATATGAACACCTCATGTGACTAAAGTTTCTACAAGGGGTAATGTAAGAGGGCATTCACAATGGAATTAACCTGATCTGCGTTTTCATCAGATGCCAATACAATGATAGCACGAGCCTTTGAAACTGAGACCTGGAAATGAGAAAACAAAGCTAATCTGAATAGCAAGATATAGTTTCTTGAGATCTAATCAAGAACAAGAAAATGAAAAGGAATGCATTTAGAAAAACTTAGAAAAACAGACAAGTGGGAGAGAGAGAGAGAGAGAGAGAAATAGAGGCAAAAAAAAAAATGACTGAAAAATTAGGAGGCACTTCTGACAACCGTTGATAATGACGTCCCAATAAAATCTACAAGTAGTCAGAAGAACGACTATAGAATTTTTTTTTTTTTTTTTTTTTTGAGAGGAGAGGGTATACTGGACACTCAGACAAGACAAGAAACAGAAGTAGAAGTAGTAGGGGTACATGAGCATATATCAAATCTCCCCAATATACCTTCTTTAGGTCAGCAAAAATAAGAGGACTGCCACTTCTGCATATAACAGACATACCCATGAAGTCAAATTCAAGTTTTGCGATATCAATCTCCATTTCCTCCTTGTCTCTTTCAGCAAGTACAACAACAACACCACCACCAACACTCTTGTTTGCTATAGCAAGCTGCTTGAGAAGCGAACCCTGCAGTACAGTTACGTTTTAGTTTTCACTTTTACTTTTAAGTATGAGTCCTTAATAAAAGCTCCGTTAGAGACCATGTTTTACAACTAAACTAAGGAGAACAGAAGAGCAATCAAGGGAACTCCATGCTAATATTTTAATGGAACAAATATAGGAATTGTATTTGTTAAACCAAGAGTTGTTTGTTAAACCATGTAAAGATAAATACAGTACTAAAACTTAGATCTTATAGGCTAAAAATCACATATGGCGATACCGGAACAGCAGATTAAAAGATAAACAATAACCTATTCCCAACCAACACTAGGATACAGAAATTTCACCAACTAAGTGTCTGTCAAGGAATCAAAAGAACTCACCACTCAATGGTCTAAGAACCAATGAGATACAGAGTAAGAAAGAAGGTTTCTCCAGGAACGTCTATTCTGATATTCTCTCCAAAAACTGACTTCTTTAATACAAAGGAGTCTAAAATATAATAGGACTCCTGGAAAAACCTCCCAACCTATGCACCTTCCCGAAGACTGGTAAATATCAACTGCTTGCTGGGAAACTGAAAGACTCCTAGAAGCAAACAAAAACAAACCAATAACAGAATACAAACCAATTAATTCTCACACTACCCACCACCAGCACTATTTGACTAGATAACTATGGTTTAGAGTCTTCAGCTAGAGTGATTATTGTGAGTAGCTGGAATTCATTGTATAATACAGCCAAGTTAAAGCTTCTAACACTCCTGTGTCATAGGGTCACTCAACTATGACAAATCTGACACTTTCGTCACTGAACTATTAAAAACATCACCTTTATCACTAAACTTAATCACCATCTTTCACTATAGTCACTATCATTAAATTTTCCATTATAGCCATAATAGATAGGCCACTTTTGTTAGAACACTAAAATATATTTTCTAAGACTGTATTAATATATTGAACAACAATTATGAAAAAATAATATTTAGAAATCCTAATTCTGTAAACTGTAGGAAAGCTAATATGAAACTTTTCTCAAATCTTAGTCATCTTGCTTGAATAGCCACTCATTTCTTCTCTAGCTTTGAATATATTAATCTCAATTTTTTTTATTACTTTGTTTCTTTTTGTCATCATTATGAAATAAGATGGGATATAGAAAAGAAAAGAAAAACAGGAAACAAATACAAAAAAAAAAAAAAGCAGCAGATAGATTTAAGTCTCCATAATGGTCTTCCTCAGCATTTTGATCTGGGCATAAATGTCTCAAACTTACCAGTTTATCACTCCATCCAAGAATGAGTATGTGGTTCCTTTCAATGACTTCGCTCTTCCCTTTCCTTAGTGAGTCAACCTTCTCTGATATAGCATCAGAAACAAGCCCAAGCATCATGGCAAATATCAGCATGCCTCCTGAACTGATAGAGACAGAAACTATCCTTGGCCCAATGCCCTCTGTATCAGCATGGTTTCCAGAATCGGCAACGAAAGTCCATGAAAGCCAGAGAGCTTCAGCAAAGCTATTTTTATTGACAGCATACAATGCCAATCCACCAAACCCTATTAGAAATATTGTTGCGAAGAGAAGTGCCAGTAGTTTGGCATATGGATATACAGAAAAGCACACATCCACCATATAGGCTATCCTCTTCTTCAAGGGAACCTCCTCTTTGTTATTCTTCTTTCTTGAAAGGCTCGTCAAATGGGAAAAATAATCAAGATGTTTGTACAACACAATTGGCATGGCTAGGGTAAAGACCACAGAATACAAAACAACAGTTCTTCTTTCGGCATTAGGAAAACTCAAAATTGTCGGATTGTTATCAGACAGCGAAGCCTCAATATTGCCATATGTACCAATATTTTTATCCATACAAATTTCCTGAAAGCATCACAATGTAGTGTTAGGTTAATGTAATATAGCTTGTCAAAAGAAGAATTTAAATGGGAAACTTAGGAGTTGTTCAAACCATGAGACATACCTCAAGCTTTGCAACTCTTTGCCGCAGATAAACTGCATAAGGTACAGATAATATACAAATGAAAGTGAGCTGCAAGAACAGGAGTTAAATGCAATTGATCAAATACAGGGAAATAAACCAGACATGAATTTAAATTTCTATCCAGTAAATTTGCTCACCATTGAGCCATGAAAGGATTTAAAAGTAAGACAATGGCAACAGTTCCCAATATTCAACCCTAAATACAGTCATGCTTGTATTTCTCCATTATCATTTCATATTATGAACCGTTGTGTCCCAAGAGCACAAATGCAGCAAGTACAAATACACAATCATGTCTAGTCTGTAGGCTAAGTTACAATAATATTGGAAACTAGTGGGATGATATCAAACTAATAAAAGGCTTTTCTTTTGTGCTTGTAAATTTTCCTTTTTAATTGAGAGATCTAAATGCATCGAAATCAATAATGAAAGAAAGATGGCTAGAGGATCCATTACCAAAAATAGCAACAAAGAAAAAGGTTTCAAATCCCGAGTCCGGGTCCGCGAACTCGGGCGAGTCAACTCGCTCGGGGTCACCAACTTAATTTTCTTACTCTCAGCAGCAGCAGCAGCAAGCTGAGGCGAGGTGACGGATGCATCGGAGGAGGAGGAGGCGCGGTGCTTGTTGCTGCTGCTTCGTTTGGAAGGATTCTGCGGAAGCACGAACGACGGAAAGACCCAATCACGCTCCGAGAAGTCGCGCTGGTCTGAAGCGTTGCGTCGAACCGCTGGGAACAGTGGGCCCGGGAAGATTGGGGTTGCCTCGTCGCCGGTTATAGTTCGTGATTTCTTCAGCTGCGGCGACGACTCCTCATTCCGATCAACCATACTTGTCTAACGGGGTTCTTCACGTTTTCTTCAGATGAAGAAAAAAACGTAACCAAAAAAAAAGACAAAACACGCGGAGTGTAGTGTCTTGTGTGCACGGCCGTGAATGTACACGGCCATGTGCAGTGCATGTGATGGGAAGAAGGCGTTGAACATAAGGAAAGGCGTTAGACAAGTAGCGTTAAAAACAAAACCAAAAAACCTCCACACGCAGTAAAACAAGATTTACCGGAACTTAAAATGCTTTAAGAACATCTCTCACCCTTTGTCTAAAACCTATAATAGGTTTAAGATTTATAAAATCTCATCCGAAGTTAAGCTAAAATAGGATTAACTTAAAATGTGTCCTATTTTGACTCAACCAAATAGAACCAAACATATAATTTATGAGAGTGTGAGTGGGTGTGAATCACTGTCAGATTTTATTATTATACAATTAGGTTTCATTTTATGTATGATTAAATGATGATATAAAATGATTAAATATGTTTGGTTTTTGCCTTCATAGATTAGAGATGCAAAATCTATATAAATATTATAAGTTTAGGGGCCTAAAATTTGAATATAGGTTTAGAATTTAGATAGATGCCTAAGAACACGTTTGGTACACTGGACTCCCCTGCCTAATTTCTTTCATAGTCCTAGACTATTGTAACTTCGCTTATTCTGTTGTAAACTTGACCCACGTTTGATGCTGGTAAGACTAAGGAATGAGCATAAACCAAGAACATCAGCACCAGGGCATTTTACCTGCAGAAAACTAAAATACCAGATGAATGGATCCAAATACATCAAATCAAGCATAAAATTACACTTCAGTTTCAATTATGTTCAATCTCCTCTGTTCCTCATATCAACACCAAAAACCATTTGAGAAATCTGAAAAACCAGATGAATAGATATCATCCAGTTGGAAAATGCATGAGGTCTGTAAAAAAAAAAAAAACACTCAAGATTGCTTCTCCCCCTTTTCCTTCTCTGATATGCACTCAAATCAACTGGTCCTATGATTAAAACCAACCCATAATTATTGTTATCCCAGAATGATCTTTTAACATTGCCCAGGAAAACAAAAAGAAAATAAAAAGGGAGGAGAAGAGAGAATGAATCAAATCAATGATTCTGGACAAAAATTACCATCATCAATTGGGCTTGCTCTCTTTCATTCATAATTGTTATAGGGTGTTCCTCTGTTGTGCGATCTCACTTCTAGATGCAGCGACCGATCTTTAACGATTTTGGAGAGACAGAGAAATTGATGAAAGAATCAGAATTCCCTTTCTACAGCGATAACCAGAAATTGAGTAGCTATCAGCCATTCAGCGACGATGAGAAGAAATGGAAGAGAAGATTGATGAGACTGATGATGAGAGAATCGTGAGGAGAAGAGAAAAAGTACCTGAAGAAAAACAGGTCTTACGTAAACCCCTCAATTTTGAGGCCGCTCCATAAGAAGGTGTTGAGCGTGTTTCGGGGACTACAGAAGCTCATTAAACAGAGCCCGTGTCGTTGCCAAACGTCGGCTTGTTCTTGCTACAGTGTTTACTCATGTCCTGTCCGGTCCGGTCCGGCGTAACAAACGTGCACTAAGATGTCTCTCACCCGCAGCAATACCGGAACTCTAATCAATCACTATGATCTCTCTTTTAATCTGGTTTTCTGAGGAGTCAAAGAGCATGGAGAGATGTGGAAGCACATAGCGAGGCATAGTGTGGCGAATTCATTCAGTGGCTCTTCCTTCTCCTCCGAGATAGTCGGGCTCACCGGCCACACTCTCGGTCAACATCGCTCAGGAGTGCCGCTGCGGACCTACGACGTTTTGTACCGCTGGGGCTAGGGTTCTCAACACGCACTCCACGCTCGGCTGCCATATCGTCCAAGCCCTGGGTAAGAGTTTTTGATTGAATAATGTGTTGAATTGAAATGGAGGCTTGAGCTTTATTGTGCTGCTTTTGGATATAATAATGTGTTGATTCTGTGTACGAGAATTGCCGTTCAATTTCACGATTTGGTTATCGTTTTTAATTGCTTTGCTCTAGTAAGAGATACTCTGTTCAATTTCATCATCCGATTGTGTTTGTATGTTTCGTTGTTTATTTTAGCATCCGCGGCAATCACTGTGATTTTAACTATAATGCTTTTGTACTGTTTAATTGACCAAATGTAGGCAAAATGTGGGGGTGTTTGTAGAATTTAGGATCATAAATGCAAGTTCTGGTGCTTTGTGAGGCAATCAATTGTCCCTTTAGTAATGCTGGGATTTTTTGTGTGCAATCCTTTAGGTGGATAATGGCAATCAGTTTGCTTTGCTTTAATTGGGACTCTATATTGTTATATGTTGAACTTTATGTCCTTCGAGAAGTAGGAGACTTGTTTGTTAACTTAATTACCTGATTAACTAAAAGTGATAAACATTAGTTTTAGCTGATAAGGACTCAAGTGCATCTTGGACTCTAATAGATGAGTTGAAGATTAATCCTCTAGGCACCTATATATATCAGATAGCAGATTATCTTCTACTATGTGAATTGGTATTGTGTGTGGATTGTCGATCGAGTGTTGCTTCATCGTTGAAGACTTGCTGCTGATTGTTTATGCTTAGCTGTCTGAAGAAATGGCTGGACAAAATGCTGATATAAATTATCTTACATTTGCAGTCTCATTAGATAACTATAGTTCTTCATTTAAATGGATTTTTATTACTGTTTCATGATTATTGTAAATTTATGCTAAGATAAGCATAGAACCTAAAGAAGAGTTACTACAAGTGGTTGATCACTTTGAAATGTTGGATAAAGAGAAAGTAATGCAACGAGTATTTACTTCTGCAGCTTTGTGATTAAATGCAGTTTTTTAGTTTTTTTCTCCTTTATTTGAAGAGTGTCTAATCAATAGTTCCCTTTGAGTGAATAAAGTTTGGCATCACTAATGAAGTAAACCCTGTATGAATTAACATTTTGCCAAAACAATGTGTCGGCACCGGTCTAGGAAACCTACAAAAGTGTGCTTCTTTTGTAATTATTACATTGGATTAATGATCTGTGTCTAGAAGACAAGTGTGTATATAGAAGTAGTGCTCAAGTTTGAACGATAACTAGTTCTTGTAAGGCAATGATGTTCTATATCTAAGCTCACCTTCATGTATGTTCCAATATCCGGATCAGGAACAATAAATGAGTTTGTATCTTGACAAGCATATATGTCACATTTCTATATATCATAGTAAAGAGACATTTTTACATGATGATTTAAGACCTGTACATTTCAGGTTAGAGTTACAATATCTACCACATGAGCTTCTGTTGTGACATTAACGATGTCAAATTTAATGTTTTTTTTCATTTTAACACATTTCATTCAATTAAATCCTAGAATGTCAACTAATGTTGTTTAACTTTGTTACTTTGTTATGTGGACAACAACACATTATACAACAACAATGTGGATGAAACGTATTTTGGATAATCACACCGTTTGATAGTCTCACGAGGAGATAAAACGGCTATGCTAAAAAATTTACATATTTTTGTCATTTATTAGGCATTGGTCAACTCAGTCAACCCTAAGTTCCTAAACACCTATCAAGAAAAACCAAACTGAAAATAAAAGGAAGCTCAAATCGAACGGTTTTATAATGAAGTACGCGACATTATGAGTATCAGAGTATGTGAGAGTTTTCAGGACGTATTTCGGACAACCAAGCTATTTATTACATTTTTCTAAAGTACACGGTGATTGTTTAAGGATGTTGAGGATGTTTTCTAGTTTGTCATGATCATGAACCTCAAATTTACGGACCTAATTGTGAAGTGGGTCTCGCGAGTGGTCCGTGACATTTTTCGGTGAATTTTTCTGACACCGAAGCTATTTTCTATGAATTTTTAAAGTTATGAAATTGTGGGAAAAAAGTAAGACTTTAATGACATGGACATGTGCGCTTAATGACATGGATATGTACGTGGCCCTCAATGCGCCACATGGTTCAAATCTCACTATTAAGTTATTTTTTTGATTTGAAAATCAGAAAATTCTTATATGCACGACGTGTATTTACACGACGCAATCTTAACCGTTTATAACAATTCATATGTTTGACCACCATGTTTCTATATTATTTCCTCTAATCTTGATCATCCATGTATGTATGTAAAGATACACGTCATATACTGAAGATACTATCTTGAAAATCTTACGAAAATGGTAATAAATAGCTCGGGTGTTCGAAAAATTCCGTGAAAATTAGTGCGCACTCAGAGTGATGCACTCTTTCTACCCATGTAAAAATTTTGAGAAAATGATATATGCGTGACGGGGGGATGCCTTTAGGGGGGAAGAAGGGTGCATGGGGTTGACCGGTTTGACTGACATCAAAACGCCGGCGGACGAGATCTATTTCTTTACCAAGAGCCTATTACGACTGCCCAAATGCTTATTACTCCTCCGTAATCACATTGACGATGTCAAATTTAACATTTTTTCTATTTAGTACGTTTTATTCAATAAAATCCTAGTAAGCCTACTAGTTGACCGAGTGGATCGAGACTCAAAACGTTATCGAAAATTGGTAAATTTTTATCTATAGCCGTATTTAAATACACTGATCACATCAGACGGTCAAGATTTAATTTTTTTAATTTTAGTCATTGGAACCACAACGTGTCTACTACAGTGGTATAGCTTGTATAGTAGGTTTTATGTAAGTTTATGAAATAACTATATCTTGCAAACAGAATTTTGAAAAATCTTCTGTATGATGTGATAGGTATAGTGAAATACGGCTATGGTAGAAATATCACATATTTTCGATAATTTTTTGACTCCGATCAAGGTGGTCAATCATATTTACGCTTATTCTTCCTGTAAGGAGCCCTATCGTCGGGAGGTTAAATTCACCAAATTTTTAGATAGGCTACTACATCTCATCTACGTGAGAGTGTGTGTGTGAAAAAGAATCGACAAAAATAAGTTAAGAAGGGGTGGGTAATAACGTTTTCATGTAATAAGTGACGTTCGTTTAAGGTTGACCGAGTGGATCTAGACTCAAAACGTTATTGATAATTGGTGAATAAGTCACATCTCATCTACGTGAGAGTGTGTGCGAAACAATCAAGATAAATAAGATAGAAAAGAGTGTAGGTAATATTTAGAGTGTGATAAGTGACGTTGATTCGGGTTGACCAAATTTTTAAATGGGCTATTACATCTCATCTACGTGAGAGTGTGTAATCACATTTTCTGATTCACAGATGAGATGAGATAATATTCTGGGCATTGGTTCGGTGAATAACTTAGTAAACTCACTGGTGTCTATAGTTTGAGACATGCACATATATCTGATCAGTAGTACACATGGAATTCCAAACACAAAATTTCAAGTCAAACAGAATCATAAATCCTAATGAAATGCAAAATGGTAACAGTTGCAATGCATATAACACAAGAAAATCACTATCTAAATATCAAATAACACAAAATTTCCAGATTAACAATACACACCTGGAAGTACAACGCCACAAAATTTCACAAAATTTCAGATCAATAGGAGTTACCAAGTCTTGCTGAAATTCAATACAACACAGCTGCCCCGTGCTACATGAAAATTAGATCAACCACCCATATTTTACAGAATTTTATAGTAAATAAAGGTTCAGGTATTTTTAGCCAAATGACAGATTTTAGGAAGACAAAATGAATTTGATACTATTCCTTTCGCCTAAAAGAACAGTATTGCCTCACATGTCATCTTTGCTTCACATTGTAAATGTTTATGGTGCACTTTTTCGCCTGTGGTCAAGATTACATGACAACTATATCAATTGATGTTCATCAAAAATTACAATTCCAGCAGCGCCATCATACATCCTTGCAGTGTCGTCGTGTCAACGTACAGCCCCGCAGGCGCACGACAAAATTTCTACGTACTTTTGCTTCCGGCGGCTACAGCTACTTGCACTGCGTTTTGGATGGCAACACTAGGGTTTCTAAAGTGGGTCAGGCCACCTACTGAGGCTTGTGTTTTAGTTTCATTTGTAATGGAGATAGTAATCTGTTACTATCCTATGTTGGTGTAGTGGATTTACTTTTCTCTTGGTTCCCTTGCAGGCATGCTCACCTGCGGACTACAAATAAAGGGACAGAAAGGGATGAACTTCCCATAGCCGTCAGATTTTAAATGAGTAGATCGAACGGAAAGAAAAAACAGACATGTAAAACCCGAATCGTGTTAACCCAACACCCAATCTCATCTCTTTACTCTTGCAAATACGACTCCCAAGCATGCTTAATCTCTTAATCTTCCTTCTCTCTCTTCTCATAATAAATCTCTCAGTTCACAATCCCTCTGAGCCTCCCCCGTATCAGTATTGATTCATCCTCATCGTCATAAGGCCGCCGATCTATATCGTTGAAGGTATTTATCTTAGATTTTACTCTCTCTCTCTCTCTTTCTCGATTTTTCCCCCTTCTTCTTCAGCTTGGTGAATGATGGAGCTATCGTATTTTGTATGATGATTCCTGGATGCTGTTATAGTAGACTGTCGAATTTTCGGCTGTTTCCGTAGAATTATTGATTTTTGTTGCAAATAGAAATTAATGTAGTTTTTGGATTTCGATTCATGCTCAAAACTTGATTGACCTGGTACATGTGTTTTGTTTGTTTTGGGATTTGAAGGTGTTTATATGTTTAATTGCTGGTACATATATAAAGTTGGTCAAAAGAAATTGAAGGATTGCATAGGAAGCTCATTGACCCACTTGATTAGTTTGTGGAATTGTTTTGAATTGGGAATTACAGAACCTACAACCTGTGCATTACATAAATTATTATACATCTTCCTCCATCTTTCTCCATTATTATACAGTTGCCCTTTGTTCTGTATCTCATATAGTTGTTCCATGTAAGATTGTTTAGATACCTTTTGAATCTTGGTATACTGTTTTGTAGGGAACTCTTCATTTAGTTACATAATTGCATTGAGTTTATTACCACCAACAAGCTAGAGCTGCTGTAAGTGAAGACAAGATTGATTGGAGTCAGAAAGGATAGCTTAGCATGGCTGGAATTTTCATGTCAGTCAGTCCAAGTGATACTCATTCAACCAGTTACTTGAAATTCTGTAGGATGCACCTGTAACTTTTGAGAAATTTGTGTAGGAAGTACCTGGTAGATAATTTGAAATTACATATTGTCTCAGCCTGAGTTATGTAGATTGTTATTAGTACCAGAATGAAAATGTACAGAGCTTGCCTCTTATTCTGAAATGAAAAATGTGGGACTAATAATTCAATTCTCAATTAAAGAATCCCTGTGCAGTTTACTTTGGTGCATAAAAACTAAAATATATAACAGACAATCTAAATTGATTCATAATCACAGGTTATAACCATATTGCAAAAGAAGGTACACAAGTTCTAGCATGTGTATGCCTACACAAGTTCCAAAATAAGATACATAATGCAATACAACCAAACTGATGCATATTCATTGCATTACATCAGAGCATTACATATCGAAAAGCTTGTGAGTATGCTGAAACAAAATAGAGTGAGAATCAGCTTCTTCCTTCACATGCTAAGTGGTGCTTCATTTGATTGTTCAGTGGGGTTGATTTGTATGGTTGACTGTTCATATAGAATATCAATGATAGCATAATCAATTGATCACATAGGGAAATAAATGCAATTGTTAGTTGTAAATAAAGTTATTACCCATCAATATTGTGTGTCACAAGTTTTGATGTTATGACCAGTTCTACCACATTTTCCACAGTTTTTCTGCTTACTCATTGCAATTTCTTTGGATGACTTCAACCTCTTCCCGCTTCCTTTAGCCTTTGATTGAGATGGTTCTTCAATGAGTATTTACTGAGGTATTCTCTTTTTGTAACAGGAACTTCCTCAATACCAAGACTTGTGAGCAGTTCTTTAATTCCAAGACGAAGCGAATGGAGTCCATCTGTGAGATATTTTGTTGATTCTTCTGAAAGAGATGCCTCATCAATTACAGCTTGTGAAAGTTGAGACAATTGAATATATGTCATCATCAATGACTTATCACCCACATCTCTCACTTCGATACCATCATCATCCCAAACTCTTCCAACTTTTGCATTTTTTGTCCTCCTATCCAGGATGTATTCACTTGGCAAATGTACAATATTAATACTTCGAAGGAAGAAAATGATATGCCTACATGCAATTCCTTCAACCTCAAAGCCTCCATAACTACATTTGGCAAAACCAGATACTTTGTCATGAATAATTTGTCGCACTTTCCAGCTTTGTTCATCATCTGCAGCCCTTAAAACAGTATACACACATTCATGTTCATCCTCCTTCAAAGTTTCACATTTCAAGTAAGCTGTACTCTTGACAACCTGATCTTGGAACCTCAAAAATATTTCCTTTGTGTACACCTCACGCATCTGCTTTTCTATTAGATAATACGTCTTTGTCTTGGAATTTCATTACTGTCAATGTGATCACGAATAAGTTCTTCATGTCTTTGTTGTCCAAGTCCCCTTTTAATCCTTGTAGCAAAATCCAATAATGAATTGTTCAGAGAAACAAATGTTTTGAAGAATGAATGATTACTTTCAACTCTTTGACTACTTTGCATACCTGCATGAACGATGTTGTACAAAATTCAATAAAGAATTGTTCAGTATAATAAATATTTGAAGAATAACAATTTCTTTGCGTACCTGCATGAAAGATGTGATTGCAGAATGCAGGGATCCATCTACTTCGTAGTTCATACATTTGTTCAACCACACATGATTTTCTTGTTTGCTTTGTTGCATAGCATTCTTCCAACTAGCTTCAAATTCTTCTCTAGTCTTAGAATTATATATACTGTTTTTGAAGAGTCCATAATAACTTTGAGCACAGGACCAAGCTTGTCTCGAAATTTAAACATGATATGCCAAATACCAAAACGGTGGAGTGTATGTGGAAGAACTTGAGCAATGGCTTTTGCAATTGCTTGATCTTGATCAGTGATTATAACTTTCGGTGGACCACTAGGTATAGCTTTCAGCCATTGTTCCAATAACCAAATAAAAGATTCAGTCTTCTCATCACTTAAAAGTCCACAACCAAATACAATTGTCTGGCCATGATGATTGACGCTTGTGATTGGAGCAAAGATCATGCGATTATTTTTGTGTTATAGGTGGTATCAACACACACAACACATCGTTGAAGAAAAAATATGCTTTTTTTGGTAGGATCAGCCCAAAAGCAACGAGTCATTCTGTTTTCTTCATCTGGTTGACTTCAAAATAAAAAGATGGCTTCTTTTCCTTTTCTGATTCAAAGTACTCCAGTAGCATAGTTGCATCATGTCCTCTCACTTCTTCTCTCAAATCTCTTTCAAAGTTTCTCAAATCTCTGGGCATATATCCAACATTTTGTATACCACCTGCCATGGTCTCCATTATTTTGAATTGCTGACTTGATCGGACATTAACATTACTTAGTTTTCCCATAAGACACTTCTTTGCCTTCGTGAGCTTGCGGTGTGATGTGTAGCATATGTATTCTTCTAGGTGTTGTAAGTTCATGTGTATGAGTCTCATCGAAATCACTTATACACCATTTTTTGCTTACCTTGTTAAGGACGATGTTCAACCTTGCCTTACAATTCATACGCTTTATCCACAATTTCTTTCTTCCATGGTTGATGATTGTTGCCGCCTTGAGTTCTCATAAGTCTCATCTGTTTTCCTTCTTTGGAACATACAAATTGTTTCCAATTGAGCTCTCCAATCACCTTACTTCTCTTATTTGAACCCATTCTCACACCAAAACCAACCCTCTTTGCATATATATCATTGTAAAAGTGATAGGCATCCTCTATTGAATCAAATTCCTGACCAATCTGAAGTTTTGGTACATCTACAGGAACATTCTTATTTGGCTCTTGTAACGGTGGTTCACTCATCATAAAGCTGCATGTAAAATTATATTACAAACACGACAAGGAATATAAATTCACCATAAGAGACAAATTTAAAACTAAACATAATTTCAAAAACCAAAAACCCAGCAACAATCTCATTATATTATAATGGAGCTCTAGCTTCAAGTATTGAATTGAATTCTAACGACAAAGCAATGAGCTCATCATTAAAAAATCTATGTAGACTTTTTCAGAGTTCAATGCTTTGATTAAGATATTGCCTTACTAGAAAATTTTATATATATAAAAAAAAATTTGATGATACGTGAAACACAGAAAGGGACTGAAATCGTGGTATATTTTTTGGGTCCAATTCTGGGTTTCGAAATACAACAGTGAATCATCATACAAAATACGATAGCTCCATCATTCACCAAGCTGAAGAAGAAGGGGGAAAAATAGAGAGAGAGAGAGAGAGAGAGAGAGAGAGAGAGAGAGTAAAATCTAAGATAAATACCTTCAACGATATAGATCGGCGGCCTTATGACGATGAGGATGAATCAATACTGATATGGGGGAGGCCCAGAGGGATTGTGAACTGAGAGATTATTATGAGAGAGAGAGAGAGAAGGAAGATTAAGAGATTAAGCATGCTTGGGAGTCATATTTGCAAGAGTAAAGAGATGAGATTGGGTGTTGGGTTAACACGATTCGGGTTTTACATGTCTGCTTTTCTTTCCGTTCGATCTACTCATTTAAAATCTGACGGCTGGGAAGTTCATCCTTTTTGTCCCTTTATTTGTAGTCCGCAGGTGAGAAGGCCTGGGTTCCCTTATACTGTTTGGGCTATTTTTTAGGCTCATGTTTGGGTTTATGCCACAATGAATTTATTTCATTTCCAAAAAAAAAAAAGAAAAGTGTAGCCCCCTGGGCTGGAAAATAAAATAAGTCCTTAACGACAACCCCAGACGTAGCACCACCATGTATTTTAGGTAGTGGCAATGAAATAAATAGAAAAAAGAAAACATAACGAAATTGCCGCATCCCCGTTTTGAACCTAAAAAACCAAAAGAAACCAAACCACAACCCTCACTCTCTCTCTCTCTCTCTCTCTGTCACTCTCTCTCTCTCTCGCTCTCTCTCTCTCTCTCTCTCTCTCTACTCTCTCTCATCTCTGCTCTACCTCTCTCTCTCTCTCTCTCTCTCTCTCTCCTCTCTCTCTCGATCTCTCTCTGTCTCTCTCTCTCTCTTCCTTTCTCTCTCACCAAACCCTAACAAAGACTTTCTTTTTTTCCATCCCTTTCTCTTTCTCCATCCGATGCTCTAGTCTCATCAATCGTCTTGTAGATCCGGTTTACATAGGTACCTTTTCCGTCTTCCTTTTCTAATTCTTGTAATTGGAGCGATTGATCTATGTTTCTTTTGTTTTTCGCTTCTCCGGATCTCAAATTTTTCTTTATTTCTATGTGCTTTCAAGCTCTTTTTCGTCGCAGTTTTTCTAATTTTTTTTTCTTATAACCCAGCTATGGTTTCTATGTGGAGCTCCATGGGATACCCACCCCTAACAGGGAGGAATCGAGGACTAATGTGGAACGGGGATGTGGATCTCTAATCTAAGATTGGGAAGGGAGCGTGATTCTCATCCCCATACCCACTCAATAAATATACATATATTTAATGTAAATAAATAATATATATTAATTATCTTTTTTAATATAGATCATAAATACAAATTTAATCTGCAGATGAGTGAGAGGGAGGCTCTGTATTGGGAATATGTCTTTGTGATATAAACAGTTTTAACTAGTACGGGAATATTAACACAGTTTTAACTAGTATAAAATCTGTTTTTTTTTTTTGGTGAGACGACTGGTAAGTAATATGCTTAATGGAAAGAAAAGAAAGAAGAAAAAGAAAAACAAGATCAGATTATATGGGCCGGCTGGTCTGGAGGCCCATAAAAAGGAGATATGTTGGGGTTTAGGTCCGACTCACCTTATATAACTTGTAAAGCAGCATCGAAGTCTCCACTTTTTTGTTCAAGAGGAAAGTAGAGAAAGAGAGAGCATCGTCAACCATGGCTTCGCAAGATCCAACCAACACCCCAAGAGCAGCAGGCAAGCACGATGAGCCCACCAAACCTTCGCCCCCAAAGGATTCCAAAAAGAAAGATGACAAGAAAGACGAGGATTTGGTATGCAATTCCATCTCTTAGGGTTTTGACAATTTTGTTTTTCCCTAGACCATCTTTTATTTTAGGGATTTGTTCATCTCTTGTTTTTCAGTTTATCCAAGTGTAAACACAAAAATTCCTGTAACGAATAACAGAAAGACACGTGTACAAAATAATATATTTGTATTGATTGAATTTGCGGGTTACAATCTCTGTGGGTATTCTTTTAACAAGAATGTGTCTCTGATTCGATCTCCGACGTTGATTAGATCTAAGGGTGACGAGCACTTGATCTTGAATTGAACTGTTGTAGTTGAACTTCTTATCGTGTTAACGATTTGTAGAAGGAAGTTGACCAAGGGCCCTAGGCTTGATCTTGGTCGAATTTGGGCCGAGAGAGGTGTCACGTGGTGAACGTTCTTCGGCTTGATAACGGATGAATCGGCACGTGTGTTTGGTGCTTGTTGATTCTCCACGAGTTGTTGAAGAACTTGGTAGCAGTTTTGATTTGTTGAAAGACTTGAAGACAAGGGTTGATCAAGAGCCGTAGAGGCTTGACGTTGATCGGATTTGGGCCACGAGCAGTTTCACGTGGTGGTTGCTCTTCGTCTTGTAGTTGGTGAAGATGTCGGCTATTTGGCAACTTGGGACTCTTCGGGATTTGACAACTTCTAGGCTTGAGGTTGATGAGAATCGACTATTTGGCAGTTTCATGATTCTTCAAGGGTTTTGGGAGAATTCTGAGCTCTCAGGAGTATTTTTTTTTCTTGTTCGGAAGTCTTTCTCTTGATATGAGAGTGGGTATTTATAGTGTCAATGCTCCTCCGTAAATGGAATGCATTGAAATCACCACTTTATTGTATTTCCTTAATGATATAATTAAATCAATCACTTTTGATTGATTGATTCATTATTCAATTTACCATAATTAAATCAATCAGTCTTAATTGATCAATTTAATTATGACCGATAAGGTATTTCACCAATTTGATTAAATTTCTGACTTCTTTTTCGATATCGATTTAATTTGATTCATATCTGATTATCGATTGACATTTAATATTTGATTTTAGTCGGGATTGATAATTTTGTTGTTGACCGACCATTCACACGCCGCCACGTGTTAATTCCAAAGACTTTTCAACTTTGCCGACTCACGAGCCACGTATGTAATTTGTCTGACCCATGGGTTGTATGAATAATTTAATGATTATATTCTTATTAAATTTTATGCGCTCCACACCAAGTTTGTATTATCTAAAATCAAAAAATCTGATATATCTGAGGATTCAAGCTGTATGGTTAAGTAAATGCAATGGGTTCGGCTTTTGAATTGGTTACAAATGATTGTCAGTTTCGCTGAATTTGTATATGTGTTATGTGCAGTCCGATGAAGACTTGGCCCTCAAGCAGCAATTAGAATTGTTCGTGGAGAGGGTTCAAGATTCTGATCCTGGACTACAGAAAGTTGCGCTAGAGAGTATGAGGTATGTTCTATGACCTCTCTTTTCTTCTGCCTGTGTTTTTTAGTAATTTACAGCCCACGATTTGTATGTGCTATATTTTCTCTTGGGTTGCAATTTACTTGAGGGTTTAGCTTTATGGTTTATTGTTTGAATGGTGTGTTTTACTGTGTTACCATACTTCATTGGCTTATCATCCATTCATGGATTTTCCTGTTTTATAAAGTGGGGGAGTAGTTTCAGTATATCACCAATTATGAATTGAAATACCACTTTGAAGTTTCAGTACCTCTTTTTCTATAAATTGACAAAAGGACACCTGTTTCATCATTGCAAATAAAATATCCATGTTGGTCTTGCAGCGTACCGTATGACAGAGCGGCGATCAAGTTCAAGGGAGTAGAGGCTGACATAAATTTTGACATGGAAGACTATGAAGACTATGACATGGAGTACTGAGTTGAGTTCTTCAATTCTTGCCTCAAGAAAGCTGGGTTTTTTGGGATTGTGCATGTTTTCTCTTAACTTATTATGAACAGTTTTATAGCTTATCTTCAACAGTAAAACTAGCTATTCAATTTTTTTTGTTTTTTTTTTGTGATTTTGTGGATATGGGGAAGATTGATTCTATTCTTTTGTAATATGTTGCTGAACGGATGAGCAATTTAACTAAGGAGGAATGTGTGCATGTACTTTTCCGACAAAGTACCGGGTTCCCTAGCGGTGGCTCAAAATATAGCGGAGCGGCATTGCATAAGTGTGAGAGATGGGAGGCTCGGATCGGCCAATTTTTAGGCAAAAATTAAGTAAACCCTTTTCTTAGTTATCACTCATTTTATTGTCCAGTATGTTTTGTTGTCAACCCTATTTAGACTTCATTTTTATGACGGTCTAGATTGACAGTCAGATGACATGAAATGCCGATGAGAAAGTTTCTGTGCCCTATTTGTAATCTCTCACACAGCTTAATGATTGATTTTACAGGTACGTTTATTTGGGATTATTTGATGCTGAGAACGACGTAGAAGGTACGAGTTTGCAAAGCCGTAGATACAGATACCGATACAGATATTGAATTTATTGGTTTCTGGGAAGAAGAAAAACAATTAGTTGAAGATTGGAGTGAGAATTGATGTACATTTTTTTGTAGGGCCTATGACAAAACTACAATCAAGTATAATGGGAAATAATCTGCGCTAACATTGATCCTAGCAACTATGAGAGTGAACTGAACTCAACTGATAATTAATTAATTTAAAATGTAGTAATTCATCTTAATTTTTGCAAATATTCATTTAGATATTGTATTTGTGCAGAGCCTTCCGGTAAATATTCATTTTCTGGATTTGAGCTATAAATTCAAACCAGAAGAAAGAACAACCCCGCATTTGGGACTATTCAAAATCACACACATCGAATTGCTGCCATGGAACAGCAACACCAGTCTGCCTCAATGCAATTTGACTCCAATTGCAGGAACAATCAGAGTAATTTCTTTCTAAATTCCATGCTATCAGTAATTAAATTTTGGTGTGCTTAACTTTTTGTTTTTCTCATTAAATAGCCTAGATTCCTCAATCATTTTGTTTTTGACTAGTACATTTTGGTTTTTTTGTGGTTTTAGATTCAGGCTTGGTTTGGGATTTTATATCGACATGAGTCTCTACATGAAGAGGAAGGTGTTGGGGCCATTGAGATCGATCAGCAAAATAAGAATGCAAACTGTTAAAGTGAAAGAGAGAATAGTATTTGGGTTTGTGCATGTTTTGTATGCTTTTTATTTTTGGATCTGTTTCGAGATTCTAATATTGCTCTTTGTTCCGGGTTTAATTTGTT
Organism: Fragaria nilgerrensis; assembly: GCA_010134655.1. NCBI lineage: Eukaryota > Viridiplantae > Streptophyta > Magnoliopsida > Rosales > Rosaceae > Fragaria > Fragaria nilgerrensis. Next base: position 24,704,362 of record CM020982.1, read on the forward strand.
CTCATAACTGTGTTATGTGATTCAAATTGAGTTCAAGCCCCTTTGGCCTTTGATCTTGGTAAATAAAATATCCCACCATTGAAGAACATTTTGTTCTTATTTGTCCATATTTTGAGCAGCTCTAATGTCTCAGTATTTCTCAAGGTTATAAAAATCGGTCTGGGCGGAGCCTAGGCGCTCGGTGGTGGCAGTCCGTCCAGATTTCAAGGTAATCGTTTGAACTAGTCGGCAGGCAGAAAATCGACGGATCTCCGACTAGTTTTTTTTTTTTTTCCTTTCTAAAATTTTCGTCAAATGCAGAACCAAATCGACTTCTTCTTTCGATGACTCAAACGGAGAAATGAAAACACCTCTCAAACTTGACCTCTGCAAAACCAGACCTCTTAAAAATTAAAAACCCAGTCTACCCGACGTTGACGACAAAGGCACAAAGGAACAAGGAACCAAAGGAAGGATCCATTATAGAGAACGAAGAAAGGGTACCATGAAATCATTTGAAGGGGAAAATGATGAAAGCATTTGGTTACGTTTGGATGTTTGGATTGATTCGATAATGGCTTTGCTCTTTCTATCTGTGTGATCGTATTAGAACTTGGGCAGCGAAAGAGGATAAGAAGTTGAGAAACTTGTGGCTCTAGCTGATCTAGATGGAGCAGCAGATATACATATGAATGATATGACCCATATACCCATGAAGGATCTTGCTTTTTCATATTAAAGTCTTGTGCGTTTTTTTTTTTTTTCTTTTTTCTTTTTATGTATAATTCATTTGTTTTCTATAAAATTAAATAAAGAAACTGCATTTGTAACTATTTATATCTTTATTTATGTAATTATCTGTTATTTTTAAGGAAAAAATTCAGTTTAGTATCCTGAACTTTTGGATTAAAATCAGTTTGGTCCCTCTTTCTGAAAATTCATCTTTTTAGTCCTTGAACTTCTAATTTCTATCATTTAGGTCCAAATTTTAGAATTTACTTCAATTATAACGTTACGAGCTCGCGTGACACAGATATAAGGATCCATTTTTAAATTATAAACAAAAAAGGGCAAAATGGATAAAAACTTTTAATAGAATTTTTAATATGTTTTTTTTGTTTCTCTATTTTCTTTTCTCTGTCTATCCTCTATCAGCCCTCTGATTAGGCATGTGGCCTTCGAGGATGTTGCTGATGTTGCTGATGTTGTTGAGATTTCCATGGCAGATTAGACTAATTGGGTCTTGTGTGATGTTGAAGAAGCCAATTGAGAATCGGGGGAAGAGAGAAGAACACAGTAACAAAATAAAAAAGAAAAAAAAGAAATAAAAACTATTTTAAACATAAATATCGATTTTACCCTTAATTTGGGTTTATAATTTAAAAGTGAGTCATTGTGTTTATAATTTAGAAAGAGGGACCAAACTGATTTTAACCTTAAAGTTCAGGGTATTAAACTGAATTTTTTCCTATTTTTAAAATAAAAAATATACAAAAAAAAAAACTGATTAATCTCCGATTACTTTCTCTGGGCGCTACTTTCTGGCTGTCCACCCGACCAGCGCCTGGCGTTTTTTATAACCTTGGTATCTCTTATCCTTTTCTTTTGGTTCTATCCATATATTTTTTTTTCATTTTCGGTTTAGAGCCAATGAGATATCTTTGAGCGAAAATCTATGAAGGATTTGTTAACATGTGCCTGGTCGAGTTTGGTTGATTTTGGGCGGGATCCAATTTGTTAATTTCTCAGGTATATTCTTGATGTTGTTATGCTTGACATTATTGGCTTTTGCGTTTGCATTTGAATTTTTATTGTGTTTTCATTTGAATATTTTTTTGGTGGCATGAAATTTGGTGTTTGAATGCAAAGGGTGCAATATAAATTTTCCCCAAGATGGATTCGGGGGACTATAGATTTGGGAAGTTCCCAATCCTCTGCTCAGATCGAATAGATAAGTTGATTGCTTTTGAATTTTCAAATTTTTTCACTGTTTTTGTGTGGTTTTTATACTGTTTGAGATTGAGCTTATCATTTCAAGAGGGATAACCGTTCCCATTACCTGATTTGAGCTGATTCGATGTTTGTCTGTTCTGCAATCTAGGACCTCAATGATCGATTGCACCGAATTCTAGTATATAGGTTGCTGATTTGATTTTCATTTTTGCAGTTTATCTGGTAATGTTACAGTTTACATGCAATATACTCAAATAAAGAAAACTGTATTTCTTTCTTTTTGAGTTTCAATCTGATTTTCGTTTCTTTCTTTCTTTCTTCTTTTTGCTATCGAGTGCCACCCGAATACTAAATTGGAAAGATAACTGGACCTGAAAACTAAAGATGGTGAATGTAAGTACTAGCTCAATTGCTTTGATCTTCGGCAGTCACTATCTTTTCAAACATAACAGCATGTTTTATCTGATGAAGAATGTGATGCACTTTGTTATTTTTGGCTGGATTTTCTGTTTCCTTGATTTGAGCTGATTCGGGTTTTGTCTGTGCTGTAGTCTAGCACCTCAATGATCGATTGCACTGAATTCCAGTATATAGCTTGCTGATTTGAGTTTCATTTTTAAGCAGTTTTTCAGGTAAAGTTACAAACTTTACATGCAATGTACTCAAATAAAGAAAACTGTATCGATTATATTGTGGCTTGAAAGAAAGAAAACTTTACTTTCATCTGCTTGATTTAATTTCCATGTTTGCTTAATCTGAGTATCAATATGTTTTTTCTTTCTTTCTTCTTTTTGCTTTCGAGTGCCACCAGAATACAAAATTGCAGAGATAACTAGACCTGGCTGGAAACTAAAGATGGTGAATGTAATTACTAGCTCAATTGCTTTGATTTCCTTTCCTGTTTTTCACCATCCTCTTATTAAAGTGTAATGTTTTTTCTGTTGTTCTTGTCCGGTCGATTGGCACAGCAGTCTGGGTAATTCTTTGTTTGATTTCAGTTTTGATTTTGGGTTATCTTTTTTTTTACTGGTGAATTTGATTTTGATTCTGGGTTTTCTGCTGGTCATCTTTTTTCAGGTTCAGTTTAGTAATCACTATAGTCTACTGTTGATGCTTGGTTCTGGTTTCTTTTGGGTGATTTCCAATTCATCAGTTCTCAAGGTAATGGAGGTATGCTTAATGCTCTCGAATTTCAAATATTTTGATCTGTAATTTCAAATTCTTTTTAATAATATAACAATGATTCAAATATTTCAAATACGTACAGGTCATCTTCAGTTAATAGAGTAAATAAAAAGAAGTGAACAAATTCGTAGGGGCTATAATGATCTATGTCAATACAGACATGCACACATAGCAAGCTAAATGTGTGAGGATGAATAATAATAACAACAAGGAGAACAAGTAGGAGGATCATGAAAGTCTGCTGAATGCTGATGTATAACAAGTAGGGTGATGTTCTCATTTTTCTAGAGGGTCATCCCATTGCCAGTTCGTCATTGTCTCAAAATAACTACAATGAACACCAAAGGCAGTAGAAAGATTTGGAGTCAATGGTCAGAAGACAAGACGAACTTAATTGCAGGTTAGTCAATCATGCTTTCGATAAATGAACTTATTCAAAATTCAAAGCATTGCTTATTAGTTGGTTACAATCAAAGCAGCTTGGACATTGGTTTTTTTTTTCAAGTATTTGTTTTGGTTGGTTTTGTTTTTAGGTATTCGAATAGTTTCCATCAAGTATTTGAATGCTTGGTTGGACTCTTGATGCTATGGATATTTTTCTGGTTTTGTAGGTTGTGGTCAAGGTTGCTGTGATTTTGTTGATCATGTTAGGTTCTTCCCTTTTTCTCTTAGTGAAGGGATGTTTTATTAATGGTATTTAGCAGTAGTTTGAGTTTTATTGTATTGATTGTAGAGTTGGAATCAATGTTTTAAAAGGCTAAGACGTAGCCGAGGCTATGGAGCGAGAGCCTCACCAAGGCGCTTGCCTTGAGGCGTAAGTCGTAAGCCTTTTGAAAAAAAAAAAAAATTATTCATGTTATTATTCCTCCTATATATAGAACATATATTGCAATCAACACAACATTATATATTGTCATCCATTCCTAGTAAGTACTCAAACAATGCAATTCAAGCAAATCACCAAGCATAAAACACATCCAAAGGGTTAAGTTGAAAGATCAAAGTACACTAGATACTCATTGTGCTGCCAATGACACCTCAATCTTAAGAGGCAAAGTACCATCGCACAGTTAAGGGAAGGAAGCCAAAAACAATAATGTAAGATCAATTAAGCATCTTGACATACTAAACCACACACATAGCTCTATCACAAATTCACAAATTCACAAATTCACAATGAACCACACACATAGCTCAAGCATTCATCTTTCTTATTCTCGATTGTACAATTAAGAAAACACAATTGAATTGGAAATTCGGAATGATGTGCGTACCTCAAATCAATGGTGAGTTGGTGACCGAGGGAGGTGGTGGTTTGAGGGTGCGGCCTCGGCTTGGAGGGTGCGGCCGTTGCAGAAGACAGCCACGAGGTGGTGGTTTGAGGCGATTGACCAGCCGTTGCAGAAGACAGCGACGAGGTGGTGTTCGTAAACTGGTGGTGGTCTCTGTGTTCGTATTGCGTGAGAGGGAGAGAGAGATCGGGAGATGGAGAGGGAGGAGGGAAGGACTGAAGGAGGGAGGCACACGATCCCGTTTTCCTTATAAAACTAGGCTTTATTCAGTAACACTAAAACGACCCCGTTTTTCTTATCAAACTAGGCGCACACCTTATGCGCCTTGGGGTGCGCTTTGTGCGCCTTGCCTCGCGCCTTTTGCGCCTAACCAGCAAAACACAAAGAATTTTTCTTGCGCCTCGCGCCTTTTAGGCCTCAAGGCGCACCCAAGGCGCGTTTTTTAAAACACTGGTTGGAATCAAAACTGAATTGAAACTTATAGTGGAAAGAAGGGAAAAAAGTCCAAACTGTATCTAACCTTTTAACGAAGCAAAGCTTTGGTATCCCACCTTTCAAAAACTTCAAAACGGTATCCCACCTTTTTTCCCCGACATAAGATCGGTATCTGGGGATAACGGGGGACGTTGGCTCCATTACGGAAACATATTAAATTCAAATTATAAAGGGTATTTTTGTCTAATCACCTAATAACCCTCAACCCACCTTAACTCTATCCTCTTTCCCTTATTCTCCATCTGCCTCCAACTCTCTCTCTCTCTCTCTAGAACGACTCTCTCTCTCTCTCTACACGAAAGAGAACAAATATAGGTGGGGCCAAAGCACGACGAGGAGAGAATGCCCTTCTGCCTTTGGAACGCTCCTGAGGTTGCATAATGCAGTGTTGCAGCCAACCATTCAGAGCTTCTACATATGAAGTAAGGCTGTTAATCCAGTTTGCAAAGCTTAGTCCAAAGCATTCAATCTCCTCCAACAGTTGAGCCATGATCTGCCTGTGACCATCTCCTAGGCAAGTTACTGTTGAGCTCTTTGAATGATAAGCGAGTGAGATGGTAATATATTGAGCATGATGGCATTCAAGCATGGCCTTCCACATCCTGGTCAATCTACACAGCATGTCTGCAATCTTGACCATAATTTGAGAATTTAATGTTCTTGTAGAACTTGAACATGTTACCAAAGTAATCACTTGGAAGCGAACAACATCTTCGAGATCTTCATCATCAAGGAATCCCCTTGCCGGAGCATCAAAAGATGATGGTGATGACAGTGGAAGAGATTTTATTGAAGAGTTCTGTATGATTGCAGGAAGTCATTCTTCCACTCTAGATAGACTGTATGCATGGGAAAGAAAGCTATATGATGAAGTGAATGTACTTTTACCAAAGCTTCTTTATATAAGTGAATAATGAATAAGCTGGCTCCAAAATCTTGTTGAACCTCTTGATTATAACCTACTGCAGAACTGTGTTTTGAGTACCTAGTATCTTGTGCTTAAAACTTTAATTCCTTACATACACACCTGACATACATCCTAGTTCAAATTGTGTGCATAGAGGTAAAAATTAGGTACATGCTGTAAGACACATAGAGAGAGTAGATCAGTTAGTAGAAATTCTTAAACAACTGAGATTATTGAGCAGTTGCTTGAGTTTTAGTCCTTGTATGTATAATAGGACCATGTCATGTGGATGATTGGTAGTAGAAACCTTACAAAGCTTTATTAATCATATCTTTGTCCTCTTTTTTTGTTTGATGCTGATGCTTGCAGTAATGAATATTCTAAAAAGCTAGCTACGAAGTTTCCTCTTCTAGTGAGTGATTTGCATGTTTTTCCTAGTCCATCTTCCCACAAACCAAACTTTGAATCTTTGAGATGCTTCTCATTTTGCTTTAAATGTACGTGGTTTAAATTCTGCCAAAGATCTGTGACCCATGGTCATCAAACAATCAATTTCGCAAAAGGATGGATTGGATTGCTGGAAACATTGACTTTTTAATTTTTATAGTTGTGAATTTCCTCTCTGTGATATTAATTTGAGATGATTACTGTTATTAGTTTTATAGTTGTCTTAGTTCCTCATGTAGGGTAGTGAATCTATCTGGAAGGTGTATGATGTGAAGTGTGATCAACTTAGGAATCAATTTGCAAAGGATTGTAGCAATCAGATTATTGATAAAACCAGGGCAATTGTAAAAGACCTACATTCACGAATAAGAGTGGCACTTCATGCTGTTAATTCAATATCGAAGCGGATTGAGAAAATGAGGGATGATGAATTGCTTCCACAACTTCTGGAACTTAATCAGGGGTAAGTATGGTCTTTTTGTTTCCTAATGCCAGATTGAAAACAATTCCCATGGCCACTTGAAGTCATTTATAACCAACCATTGAAGTTCATATGAATTGTTTCAAAGCAGTAGTAGTAGTAACCAAGAATTCATAAATTGCGTTTCTGTGCAGATTGACCAGGATGTGGAAGGCCATGCTTGAATGCCATCATGCTCAATATATTACCATCTCACTCACTTATCATTCAAAGAGCTCAACAGTAACTTGCCTAGGAGATGGTCACAGGCAGATCATGGCTCAACTGTTGGAGGAGATTGAATGCTTTGGACTAAGCTTTGCAAACTGGATTAACAGCCTTACTTCATATGTAGAAGCTCTGAATAGTTGGCTGCAACACTGCATTATGCAACCTCAGGAGCGTTCCAAAGGCAGAAGGGCATTCTCTCCTCGTCGTGCTTTGGCCCCACCTATATTTGTTCTCTTTCGTGTAGAGAGAGAGAGAGTCGTTCTACAGAGAGAGAGAGTTGGAGGCAGATGGAGAATAAGGGAAACAGGATATAGTTAAGGTGGGTTGAGGGTTATTAGGTGATTAGACAAAAATACCCTTTACAATTTGAATTAATATGTTTCCGTAACGGAGCCAACGTCCCCCGTTAGCCCCAGATACCGATCTTATGTCGGGAACAAAAGGTGGGATACCGTTTTGAAGTTTTTGAAAGGTGGGATACCAAAGCTTTGCTTCGTTAAAAGGTCAGATACGGTTTGAACTTTTTTCCCTGGAAAGAACCTAAAAATCCTATCAAGTGTCAAAACAGAGGCATGGTCTCATTAGAAATAATTATCCTGTTCAAAACAGAACTATCTTACTTTTAAGCCTTAAACCTATGAGGCTGTATGAATGATGCTTACCAGAAAAATATCCATATCATAGTAATTTTATTTTTTTGTGAATTGAATTGCTAAAAGTTAGGCTCTCTGATGTTTTTTTTTTCAAATAAAAATTGATGACAATCGGTGTTGTGTCTACGTGAATTATTATATCAATTTATAATGATTAATCTGTTTTAAATGCATCCCTTCTTGATTACTTATAGTAGAACGGAGCTCTTTTTTGTTAATTTTTTTGGACAATCATGTTAAGGTTTTAAATTGATTCTAACTAAATAACTTTAGACTTATTGTCAATTATAGGCTTTGTGAATTTGATTAACTAACAACTACAATTCAAATTTTACAATAGAATTTTAATTTGCTTTTACTGAAGGAAAAATGATCCAAACAGTGTCTGACCTTTTTGTTAAGCAAAGCTTTGGTATCTCAACTTTAAAAAACTTCAAAACGGTATCTCACGTTCTTAACCCGATCGAACATTGGTATCTGGTGCCGTTAAGTCCGTTAAAAAAAATTAACAGTAGTCAAATTTTATATTGAAATGACCAATTTGGCCTTTATTATTATTTATATATATAAAAAACTATTATTCTTAAACTAGTTATTAGTTTTTCTTTTTATTGTTTGTAAATCTCAACCCAGAATCAGTAGAGATCGGAGCAGAGTGCGGACATAGGAATGAGTTGTGAGCCATGCATGATGGAGACGAAGGGGGTATTCTCTCATGCAATAAAAAGGCCATGACATTGTGGGAAGAGACAAAGATGAGAACTCCGATACTTAAATGGTATTAGCCAAAAGTCTTAGTCAATTAGATTGATCGGAGATTGGTAAAGCAGAGGTAAAGACTCCAGCATATGGCCTGGTGTCATTGTTTCTCTCTTTGCTTTTAGTGAGGAAAATATTAGAAGCATATTGTATGTTTAACAATAATGAACGATGGCACATTTAAAAAAATCTAAACCCAGATTGATTGTTCCTCACCTTCATCTTACATGCATCCTCCTATGTTTCTCCAAGACCTTCATCTTCATCTTTCTCTGCAAATGAGAAAATCCAAATTGAAAACAATGAATTTATTGAGCCTATATTAATCTTGGTCTACTCTCAATTAGGAGGAGGAATCATTGATGTGGGTAAATATTGTCGAGGGAAATCTAATAAATCTACAATGTCACTAAGGGATGAAAGAATAAGATATATTGGGTTCAGTTGTTGTTGCCACCATTTTTGCTCAACCAATCAGGATCCAATCTTTGCTAACCTCTAAAAATATCGTTCATGGCCGACCCTCATAATAAAACAGAGGACCTCGATCCCACCACTCCACCCCAATATCACCATCGTACCCCTCTTCTCTAATTTAACCAAACCCACCGCCAAAAGAACAAGAGCTTGAAATCAAAGATACCCAATTGGATCAACCTTTCAAGAGCTTAAAGCTTTCCTCATTTCGAATCACACTCCAAAAGTACCCTCTTCATTAATTTTCTTTTCTTATATTGATTGGATCTGAGTTGTTCATGAGCAGCTAGCATAAGATATATATATATATATATATATATATATATATATATATATATATTGAGAGAAAGAGAGGGAGAGAGAGATAGAGAAAGAGAGTGGGAAAATGAAAAAATAGAAGAAAAAATATGTTTATACATGAAAAGACAAAAGTAGCCTTTGATGATCTGTCTTTTTAACGGACTTAGTAATTCCAGATACCAATGTTCGATTGGGTTAAGAACGTGAGATACCATTCTGAAGTTTTTCAAAGTTGAGATACCAAACCTTTGCTTCTTTAAAAGTTCAGACATTGTTTGGACAATTTTCCTTTTACTGAAATACATTAGACTTACACTTTATAAACTAAGGTCCACTCTTCATAATGAGTGAGATGACTTGAAAATGAGTTGAGAGGACTGAGGAAAGAGCTTGAGAGTGAAAAGGTTGTGAAAATTTTTCTTTTACCTTTTATGATGTAAATGGTTGACTCTGCTAACAGAGTTGTGCATATGGTGTCGTTTAGGTTAGCATAAGCATACGTGATGCTCCGTTGTTCAGTTTACCATAGGCATATGCAGTTTAGGTGAACTGCAAATTTTCTAGGGAAGGTAGCCTAACAGGGATTGGAGCAAATGGAATTTGAAGAGCTGTGTAACGTGTGGTATGTACATTGAGGAGTGTCAAACAAGGAATTAATATACACATGAAAATAGATACTTCATTTCAGTTTCATTTTTTAGGCGTGGCAATTGGAGTATAGTATTCTACTTAATTGATTTTGTAGTAATTCTATTTTGTTATTGTTTAAAGTCCTTTTTTTTTTCCTTTTTCTTTTTTAACAGATGGTGAGAGTGAGGTCCTACATTGTATAACTGATTCAGAATCCAATAGAGCGCATTTTGAGACCTGCAAGAAAGTGTTGCATTGTAATACATTTTTCTTCTTATCATTTCTTTCTCTTTATTCTTTTCCATCTCCATATGTTACTTAGTTTATTCTTTTAAATTTTATTTTTCATTTGCTATTTGTTCTTTATCATCTCTTAATAATAATATTCTCTGTTTTTCATAGATCAAACTATTCTTTATAGTTCTAATTTGTATGTAACAAATAGTATTCCAGGTAACTTTTGTTCTTTGTATTATAAAAATGTAATTAGGCTTCATAGTACTCCAAAATTAGCTGTCATGTTACTACTTCCTTATTCTTCATGTCCTTTTTTAAGATCTGGGCTTTGAATAGTAAAAGGCTTCATAGTAATGTAGCTTTTTTTATGAATGCTCTGATTATTATTGTGATTAGAGAATTAGATTCATTGTTTGTTTGTGAGTTTGATGGTAGGTTTCTTTTATTTCTTCAGTTCCTGCTTGTAAACCAAGAACTTAGTTCTTCTGTTTCCGTTGATTTCCTGAGATTTTGAATGAACTGAGGTTCATAGGTATGTGCTACTTCTTTTGCATTCAAGGAGCATATTCATTTAGCTGCTACACTATCTCTTAGTGCTCTTCTAAAAGCCTTCACGTCCCTCTCAAATATCCCAAAAGTGTATTTAATCTCTAATTCAGGCTAAGATAGATATCTCCTGTGTCCATTGCGTTTTACTTGAAAAACATACTATTAGACTTGGTGATATCTATTAAACTATGTTTCTTGCAAAGCATACTATTAGATCTTTTGCATTGCATCTGTATCTAGTGCAAAGCATGTATTTTAAGCTAAAATATGATCATAATAAGACCTAATATATTGCTTTTGTTTTCGTGTTGTATGAGACCATCTTCTGTGTTAATCTAACATGCCCACTATCAACCATGTATTGATGATGTTCTTAATGTCCCTAATTTGCCTGATTTTTGCTCAAAGGAGAACTCATAATCACTTTCGGAATTTGCAGATATCATCACTAGATGTTCCTGAATGCTTCTTTGATGGCAGACTTGGCGGGTGCAAGAGTTGTGACTAAAGATGTATAGGAAGGAGTTATAACTAAGGAGGATCTTGATTCAACAACCTTTGAAAATGCAATTGAAGAGATATTGGCCAATGTAGATATATTTTCTGCTGATACACCCTCTATTCCCAAGAAAGAAAATGTGGATTCCTGATACACAATTTAGATCCGCTATTGTCTATAACTATCATAATACCAGCAGATTAGCGACCTTTATCACTTGGTTGAAACATTGCATCAGTACCACCTGCTAACAAAATGTTACTATCGATTCCAAAGGGTGATGACAACGATAACGTTTCTTGACAATGACAGAAAAACACTCAAGTCCCCCAGCAATGCACGGGCAACGTCCTAGTATATATAAGCAAAGGTGGTCCTTATCTTTCATCGCTCTGTTCTTTTCTTTCACTTTCTTCCTGTTTTCTTCGTCTCCATTCTCTGTCGTCTCTCTCTGTCTGGGATTTTGCCTAAGATTTTTTCAATCTCCGTCAAGTCTCTTGATCATCTGAAAGATCGGGTGAGTTATGCTGCTTCCAGGAGTCCTCTTTTTTTTTTCGTTTTTCGTTTCTGCGTTCTGGGATTGAATGATGTAGACTGATTTGGGGTTTTAGGATTCTTATGTTGGGTTCGTCAAAGGCAGGAGAAGAAAGTTATTTTGGGTTTCTGATATTGGGTTATGTGTTTGTGTTTAGATTTCTAAATCCATTTCTGATTGAATTTTATTTGATTTTTGATTTTAGCAATATAATCCATTTTCTTCTCATCCTTGATTTTAATTAAGTACCATGGAAGTATGTTAATTATCTACATAGGAACTATAAGCATGTTAATTATCTACATAGGAACTATAAACACGTTTTCTTTTGGTTAATTATCAATTGTTGAAGCACATAATAAAAATGGGAGGAGTGTTACTATTCTGGGTTGTGCTTTAGTTTTGTAATTCACTAATTCAGTATGTATTTATATGGATACTTTATGGATATGGATAATTGAGATAGTAGGTAGGGAGGTTGAGTTGTTGTTAGATGGGTTAGTTGCAGAGATAGTGGTTATGTAGTTCAAATCCAATAGATGTCAATTGAACTTTCCTTTCGAACTAGAATGGTAAATAGATTACCACAAAATGTCCAATAGCGACAATCTGAGTGCTTGCATTAGTTGTCAAATTTTGTTCATAGCGTTAAATTCCTAGAACTATATTAAGGGAATCCTATTATTGTTTTATTGCTTTAGGGGTTTATCACTAATTAAATTTTGGTGTGCTTAACTTTTTGTTATTCTCATTAAATAGCCTAGATTCCTCAATCATTTTGTTTTTGATTAGTTGCACATTTTGGTTTTTATGTGGTTTTAGATTCAGGCTTGGTTTGGGATTTTATATTGACATGAGTCTCTATGAAGAGGAAGGTGTTGGGGTCATTGAGATCGATCAACAAAATAAGAATGCGAACTGTTAGCTTATCCAAAGTCCATGAATCGAAAATTGTGGGTATTAGTCTTTCTTATCTGTTTGCGATTTTAATTTTTTGTGCTTTGGTTGATTTGTTATATTTTTTAATTTTTAATGTTAGTGATTTTTAGGTGGTTATTGAATTGCAGACTTGCCCTTTAGAGCTTCCAGTTTTCACCAAAGTATGTTACGCAATGACCAGGCTCAATTTTGTTATGGGATTTTATGGAGTCTGTTAGCAAGCAGTTGTTCAAATCGAAGCTTAAAAAAAATCCTTAGAGGTTACTCCTTACCCTGTTAATATGTTTTGCAGTTGCAGCCTTTATGTATGTCTTTTCTTTCATATTTGCCTACAATGTTATTTGATATAAAACTAATGTCTTTACATTTAAGGCTCTGCAAAATTTTGATGATTTCATTTATAAAGTTTCATGCAATTTGAAATTGATCAACTATAACTGTTAGACTTTGTGTATAAGGGCCAAACACAACGATTTAAATCACCGTTTTTTTATCATTGAGGTCACTGATTTTCGATTTACCAAAAGCATTCATAAAATTGAAGAGATAATTGGAGCTGGCTGGAAACTACAATGGTGATGAATGCCAGTATTAGCTCCAAAGGTTTCAATCCATTGTGTTGGATCAAGGTGAGTGCAAAAAAATCATATTTTAGCACATCTGTATTTGGTATTTGGTATTTGCTTGGATTTTTTATTTTTCTAGTTAGATCAAGGATTTCAATCTTTTGGGTTCGTTCAATTAGATCAAATTGTGGTTCTAGTGTGTTTGATAGTTTCATTTGCTTTATAGTGCAGGAAAATAAAGGAGCATGTTGTGAGTCAAAGTAGAGTAAAAGTTCAGTTGATATTAATTTTTTTCTCAAGATGGAAGACATCAATTTCTCTGTATGGGTGACTGTCTTTTTTTTTTTTTTTTTTTTTTTTTCAATTTTTGTTACAATGTTGTTGTCTATTTGCTTCAAATTCCTCAATAATTATGTTTTTGATTAATTGCACATTTTGGTTTTTATGTAGTTCTAGATTCAGGCTTGCTTATTCTCTTTGCAGCTATTCTAAAATGTAGGTCTTTTCTTTCAACTTTGCCTACAATGTTAATGTTTGAATGGTGTGTTTTATAGTGTTACCATACTCAATTGGCTTATCATCATTCATGGTTTTTCCTGTTTTGAAGGTGAGAGAGTATATCACCAACTATGAATTGAAACATGCCACTTTAAAGTTTCAGTACCTCTTTTTTTATGAATGCAAGTATGAATTGACAAAAGACACTTGTTTTGTTATTGCGAATAAATTCATATTAGTCTTTGTGATGGGTTTTTTCTTTTTTCTTTTTTAATTTTTTTGTTTGTTTTGAACACCTTATAGGTTGATTCGACATAGCATATGCAGTTGCTTGGTGAGTACTATTTTGCTTGTCATAAAAAAATCTTATATTTTCTAGGGAAACAAACAACAAAACCTTTTCAAGAAATTAAGGGAGGTGTATTCAATTAGGAATCTGTAGGATTTTTTTGTATTTTGAAAGTCTTTTAAAATCTGATGGTATTCAAACAAGATTTTAAACAGTTTGTTAAAATCTTGTGGTATTCAATTCTGGTTTTAAAAAATCTTTTAAACTCTAATGGTATTGAAAACTCTATAGATTTTCACAGATTCTATAACATGTTAGATTCTGTAGGATTTCAAGAGCTTGGTATAAATACCAAACCCTACCAGAAATCTGCTCTCTGCAGGTGAGATTTTGAGATTCCGAACTGAATAGACCTCAAGGAAGAACTCGATCCTCTTTCAACTGGTTTTACGAATAATAAGAGAACAACTCTACAACGGTTGACCAATCTCTACAGTCTCGGAGCAACGACAAGGGTGGTCTCATCTTCAGATCTCGACCTCGACGGAGCAGAATCCATCAAAGGTTTGATTCATAACCCTTAACTCGATCGCCCCCTTTTTGCTTTGCTCAAAATTGAAAAGCTAGGGATTTCCCCGACTCAGAAATCGTAAAACACTAGAGAGTCGAAACCAAATTGAAATACTAATCTGAGTGATTAATGATTAGAGTCATGGTTATGAGAGCATATGCTATATTGTTGACAAATTGATACAATGTGTCATTAGATTTATGGGTTGGAATTATCTGTAATTTGGCCTATGAAATTTAGTTTCGGCTACCATCAATAAACAGATTTTTTTTATGTATTGATTGGTTTCTATATATATAAAATTCTACTAGCTTAGGCCTTAAACAAAGCTTAAACCCAGAAAAACAACATAGATTGGTGGACAAGAATGATCCAGGACACATAGATTGATTGAAGTATGAGAGGACTATTAGTGGAATCCATAGCAATGTATAATACTGTAATATATATTGGCATTGAAGTGAATGGTTCTATGAGTAACCTGTAAATATTATACTAGTAAGCCAGCCCCCAACCTCCTTACTTTCTGTCCCAAGAGCTGAAGTGAATGGTTCTATGGTCTCCCGGGGCCTCTTTATCCCTAGCAATTTTGTATGGGAAATACTGAATTAGTTGCT
The DNA here is from genome assembly GCA_010134655.1 of Fragaria nilgerrensis. Classification (NCBI taxonomy): domain Eukaryota; kingdom Viridiplantae; phylum Streptophyta; class Magnoliopsida; order Rosales; family Rosaceae; genus Fragaria; species Fragaria nilgerrensis. Next base: position 24,719,430 of record CM020982.1, read on the forward strand.
AGCTGTTGTAGTTTTTTTTTTTTTTTGATACAAGCTGATGTAGTTTTTCTCTCTAGTGTCTTTTGTGCTTTTCTAGCTAGTTTGCTGTTGTTTTTGGTTTTAAGCTAGGCTCTTGTATTCCTTGTTAACTGTAAGTTGGAGGTTCTTTGCCTTCTATGAAAGTTTCTTTCAGACCAAAAAAGAAGAAGCCCATAAATGAGTATTATATCCTGTGATTATTTGTGTCTGTTGTTAGGGACTTATGAGAAGGAATGGACCTAGAATGGCGGTGGAAGTGTTAACCATTGCCTAATAGTGAGGAAATCACAACTACAATGTTGCATTTTCTCATGCAGGCAAATCTAGAGGCAAGTGTTAGTGTTTGTATAGTCAACATTGTGCTTAGATTTCAATTTCGTAATTTGTTATATGAATGTGATGTGGGCAGGTAGACAAATAGTTTGAATTAGAAATCTAAAATTTAAACTTCGTTGTTTGAACTTTGGAGTTTGATAATCATGTTAGGCATGTTAAATTTGATGACTCCCCTCAATACCTTTCTTATTAGTCATGGATAGTGATAAGAACCTCAACAACTTTACATGCCTCAAAGATCCATGTACAACAACTTTACTTTGGTAGGCTTTATAGTCATGAGTGTTTTTGGTGTGTATTGAATTCTTTGAGGAACCTCAGCAACTTTACATGCCTCAAATAATCCATATACAACAACTTTACTTTGCTAGGCATGACTGTTTTTGGTGTGTATTATCTACTTTGAGGAACCTCAGGAACTTTATATTTTGAAGTGTAATTTTCTTTGTAGTCATCATAGTTGGTTGATTAGCAGGATATGTTTTGTATAAAGAAAATTCTTCAACTTTACAGTGGAGGTCATGTTATAGTTAAATTGCCTTTTCGGCCACTATCATTTTTATTTATATGAATAGGCTCGAATGAATCACTCCATTGAGTACTAATGCATACTGGACTTCATCACCATGATCTACTTCTCATTTAATTTCCAAGTCAACTTACACTAATATTTGGAGGACTAATGAAGTGGCCTTGGTTGTGTTACAGGAAGAAAAAACTCAATGGAGTTGGAAATTGGAAGATGAACAAGGCATATGATTTTATCTTGCATTGACTTTTTATGCTGGTTGCTCTCAAGTTTCCTCTCACTACAGGAAATCTCGCCCTAGGTGACTGAAGAAATTCGTCGCCTAAGACACAATAGTCGTCGCCTAGGAACTTGGCCGATGAATACTTCGTCGTCTAAGTTTCATCGCTTAAGTGTCGTGAGGTAGACACTTAGGCGACGGAAAAGAAGTTAGTCGTCGAGTAAGAGATATCCTACCCGACGGATCTTGTTTTGCCTTGTCGACAAACTTATCCGTCGATAAGTATCTATGTCGACGAAACATTTCTGTCGGAAGTATTCTTAGCCGACAGATACGAAATTGTTCTTAGCTGACGAAATAGGCGTCGGAATATATGTGTACCGACGAATGTTGATTTGTTCTTAGGTGACGGAATAGTCGTCGGTACAGTTTTAAACCGACGAATTCGGAACATTTCTTAGTCGACGATCGATTTGTATTCGTCGGTTAGGATGTTTATCTTAGGCGACGAATGTTGCTCTTTCCGTCGCCTAAGTGGTTTTATTTAGGTAAAAAAAATTTGATTTTTATTTTTTAACCTTATTCACTGTTTTCAAAAATTACAAATCAGTAACAATAATCAAACACATATATATACATATATACCGGAAGCATTGGATTTAGAAACCATATTCATATATTGATACGTTAATAACTAGATCTATGGACAAATATTGTTCATATATACAAAATAATTAATGAACTAAGTAGAAAATTGTTCATACAATCTAGTTAAACTATGAATTAATGAAGTACTACAAAATCAATAGTGCCAAGGACGATGGTTGTCCAATTCTATGTTGTCGCCTAGATCATCATTGTTTTGTGGGGAAACATGTGGAGAAGAAACAGCTGGAGGAGGAGGAGGAAACTGTGGAGGAGGAGGAGGTGACATACCTAGGCTCTCATATATGGCTGCAAATTGGGACTGCACAGCGCTATACATAAACTCCGCACGTAGGGCACGCTGATGGACCTCCTGATATTGTTGTTGGGCACGCTCCTCTAATTCCTTCAGTCTTTGCTCACTTGCATCTCTTGGAGTTGCTGCTCATCAACTCTAGGAGGACGACTACGTGAAGTGGAACCAAGTCTCGCTCGCCTCCTCGTCCCATCCCTTGGATCTCCTTTCCTTTCCGAGTTTTGAGCACCGTACCCAACACCTCAATTTGTTGGGACTGAACACTCTCCATAATCTCCTCCTCCGTCGCGTCAGGGTGTTGTTCCTTAAATGCGTCCTTTCGTTTATTGACCTCATCAACCATATCATTCTGCATGCATTTAAAATACATCAATTAATAAACAAGTTTGCTCAACACATGTATTAGCACCTAAAACAGTAACACTTGAAGCTAGTAATCACTTGAAAAAAAAAATCTGTAACTGTCACATCCCGACCCGTAAAATTTTATCTTATTTACTAGCTTGATTATAATAAGAATTTTTACCGTCTTTGACATTGAGTTATAGTTTAATTGGTCCCTAGAAGAGTTTTGAGGGACGATTATTTCGGAGAGTTATTCGTAGGAGAAAAATGTAACGACGGTAAAAATGGTAAATTTTAGCTAGTAAAAAGTAATTTTTATTAGGGTATTATTTTTGGGGGTGTTAAATTTTGGATTTGGGTTGTATATAGAAGAGTTGGGCCGGATGGGTGAGGCCCAAAACTCTTTTCTTTCTCTCTCTTCTCTCTCTTTCTCTCCCGACGCTCTCTCTCTCTCTCTTCTCGCTGTCGATTTTTCGGTCGCGCGTCTGCCGCCGTCCGGCCACCGTTCGCCGCCAAACCGGTCCCAAAAGGTCAGCCATCAACCCAGCTTCCATTCTAGACCGGTGACAGCCGCCCTAGCTCCGCCGTGAAGGAGTAGTGCCGCCCGAAAGGCTCGGCTGCTGTGTTGCCTCCGTCGCCGGAACTCCCTCCTCTGGCCACCAATCTAGGCAAGCTTGGTACGGTTTTGTAGCTCTCCTCCCGTGCAACAACCCCTCCAAAAGGCTCGCTCCCTCTTGAGCTCGGTAAGGAGAAATTCGAAGTTGAAATTCTAGGGCTTTTAGGATGTTTTCGTTCGATTGACTTAGTTAGGCTTGAAATTGGACTTAGTGATAGTTATGAAAGTTGTTTGGAATGTTGAGAGGAAGCTACTGTTGAAATTTGGTAGAATTTGGACGTCGTCGGAATCGGCCTCCGGCCGCCGTTGCCGGCGGAGCCACCGCCGTTTTAGGGTTTTGTATAATTTTAAATGTGTAATAATTGGAGGAGTTTAATAAAGTGAATTGTGCAATTTTCGGATGAGTTTTGAATAGGTTTGTGAATTTTCTGAAGTTTGGTATTTAGGCGGCTAAATAATGTAAAATCCAACCGTAGGATTTAAATCAATTTCTGGGGAAGGTTGTATTTACAACTGTCGAGTATGATATAAAAGTTTGGATCATTTCGATTTAAGAATATCGAAGTTAGGCAATGATGAGCGTATTTATGGCTCACAATTAATTTTGCATATTTTATCAATACTGGATTTTAGTTGGTAATTAATTATATATTTGGAACATGACGTGAGGATGTCCGAACAGAAGAAGCCTCGGAGCGTCATCAGGCTTAGGCCTAATTTGTGAGTGGACCTTTGTTTTAAATAAAAAGCATGCGATGAATGATTTTATTAATCATTTGTTTCTTCTGATGAGATTTATTGATTTCTCGTCTATTTGATAATTTTCCCTCCTTTGGAGAGATCCCGAAAATGAGATTTTCGGTGGATATATATATTTTGGATATTATGAATTTAGTATATATATAAATGCTAGCTAGCTATACGTGCTTGGTCCGTCATAATGAGGTAAAATACCATTATGGCGTGTCGTGAGTGTTAGACACAAGCGTCATAGCCCTATATGAAAACTACTTTCTTTTTCGGTTTATTTAGGTTTTCATATAAGGAGTCCACACGTATATATACACCGTCCTTTTCGGTCATAATGAGGAAAAATACCATTATGGCGCAACGTGAGCGTTAGACGCCAGCGTTGTAGCCTTGTATGAATTTTTATTTTTCTAAATTGTTTCTAGGATTCATACAAGGAGTCTGACGAGTGTAGATACATACGAATATATGTTTATATATAGTTTAGCCTGAGAGGCTCCATTTTATTTGAGTTGGTGACTAGCCAGTGCTAGTCGTGAAATTGCCAGTTTATGAGTTGAGCACTTTTAAGCTGTCGCATGCAGTATATTTTTCTATGAAATTAAAATGAGAATACATAAATATTTTGTTATTAAATTATTTTTGTCCACTCACTCTAACGTTATTAAATGTCTTGCCCTGGGCCTTTCGTTTTAAAATGCCCAGTCTGCAGAGTTCGGATTGGATCTAGTAGGAGACGAGGCATAGTCACCCGTATTTCCACCACCTTTCACCAGTAGGTTACCTGTTTAGCCTACCTGTGTTTTCTTACTTCCGCTAGTGTCTAGTAGCTCTGAATACTTGAGTTTAATATATATATTTTTGGTTGTGGGTGAAGGCTTGTTGATATTTTAGAATATTTTCGGATGATGTATATTATCTTAGATAATGTTATTATCTTATTGGTGGTGATTGTTTTTGGGGAGCACGAAGGCTCTAGAAGTTAAGGTTGGATTTTGAACCTTTAGACGTGTTTGCAGGTTTCTATTGGAAGGGTTGTCTATTTTCAATGGAGGTTGTACCGAATTTTGCGGTAAATCTTTCCTTGGAGGTGGTCCCCGCACGATTTACTCCGGGTTCAGGGTGAAATTCGGGGCGGGTCGTGTCAGTTGGTATCAGAGCTTTAGGTTTCCTTTTCCTGCTTCCTTGTCACTATCAGATTTGCTTAAGTAGCACGTAGTGTCTATAGAGTGATGATCCGTCCGCGGCGGATTTATTGGCATTTTATGCTTTTGGTGCTATGTGTTATTGGGTATGTGTGATAGTTTAGTTAGTCTTGTTTATAGACTGCTAAATATTTTCTTCCTCAGGTACTATACCTCCTAGGCGCCCACGACAAACCTGTGTGGCTATTTCGACCAATGCCAATGAGGGCCATAAGGTCAGGGGATTGGTTGATGATATTGGAAATTTGCTGAGGGATGTCATGGATCGAGCTCCACAACCTCATGCGGTGAAAATGAGAGAAGTTTATGAGGCTGGAGCCAGAGAGTTCAAGGGTGCCAAGGGACCCCTTGATGATCACAATTGGGTGGATAAGATGGAAAATGCTTTTACGATCACTGAGTTACCAGAAGAAAGAAAGGTGAAGATGGCAGTGACTTTTCTGGATGATTCAGCACATCACTGGTGGTCGCTTGCCAGCAGGAATGTTGAGGATGCTCTGAGTATGTCGTGGGAGCAGTTTAATACTCTCTTCTTGGGGCAGTATTTCAATCATGCCCACCGCAGCAGAATTCAGTCGGATTTCCTGCATATGACGAAGAGGGATAATGAGGGGATCATAGAGTTCCAGGAAAGATTCACTTCCTTGAGCTACCATGTGTCATATCTGGTTCCTGATGAGAAGACCAGGATTGAGATGTTCATTGGAGCACTTGGTGGAGTGTATGCAGACAAGATGACGGGGGTAATTTACCCGACTTTCATGGATGCAGTTGGTGCAGCCATGGCCATTAAGTCCAGGGGGACATATGATGTTCGACCTCGTGATTACAGTGGCCCCAGTCAGGGTCCATCCAAGAAGGCTGCTTCATCATCCGCTTCTAGGTCTTCTGCTGGTAGTGGCAGTAGTGGTAGATCTAGCTCTGGCGTTCGAAGCAGATCTAAAGGACGTTTCAGAAGTTCTTCTCGGAGCCAGTTAGGTAGGCAGCAGGCTAGGCAGTATGGTTCTAGTGGCAGTTTCCAGGGTGGGTCATCCGGTAGCCAGACTTATTCTTATGGGCAGCAGCAGTTTTCTAGGTGCTATGAGTGTGGTAGTCTGGATCACTTCAGGAGAGATTGCCCATTGTTGGCTCAGAGGACCACCCCTACCCTTACTCAGTCAGTTGGTCAGTCTTGAGCTAGAGGTTCTAGTAGTAGTGCCCAGGGCAGTGCTACGGTCAGAGGTGGCTCTCAGCGGGGTAGTGGTCAGCGTGGACGTCCCATGACTCGCACTAGAATATTTTCGGATGATGTATATTATCTTAGATAATGTTTATTATCTTGTTGGTGGTGATTGTTTTTGGGGAGCACGAAGGCTCCAGAAGTTAAGGTTGGATTTGGAACCTTTAGACGTGTTTGCAGGTTTCTATTGGAAGGGTTGTCCATTTTTAAAGGAGGTTGTACCGAATTTTGCGGTAAATCTTTCCTTGGAGGTGGTCCCCGCACGATTTACTCCGGGTTCAGGGTGAAATTCGGGGCGGGTCGTGTCAGTAACAGTAAGCAGGGGTGGGTGCGTGCTGCAGGCACCCTAGGACGCGCATGCAGACACCCTGGGCGCGTGCATGTAGCTTACAGTACATGTTCATACATAAAAGACAATACAAGAGCCTAGCTCTCAGAAAATAAACCAGTTTGGATTATTTCATTTTACACATACATAATCAACCTTTTTTTTCGAGCTAATTAACCAAAACCACATCCACACATATATAGCTAGACACAAACCATGGGTACTTGTAAAATCACAATCGATCTCTAATGACAATCAAAATAACATCCAATACGTAGTATCTCTTTTATAGTTACCTTATCGTCATTACCCTATATCAATAAAAATAGTAAAAGGAAAGACACTTGCATCTTTCTTGGTCGTATCTTCATCATCGGCCCTGACATAGGTCTTCTCAAAACCTTTGATAATTGGAAGCTGCTCTCCTTGTATTCTGAGTTTCCTCTATTGTGTAGATGATAGGAGAAGACCCCGTGTGGTGGTGCATAGTCTTTTCCCCACGGTTCCGCTTGTTTGCCAAAGAGAGCCTTTAATATACACACGAAAAAATATTAAATAGATTAGTAAAATACAAGGGAAACAATGAAGATAATTTAAAAAAAAAAAAAAACAATGAAGGTAATTTAAAAAATCACCTTGAATGCATCTGACTCAAAGTGTTGGCATATAAACTCCCACTAGTCCTCTCTCCCAATGAAATCTGAAGGTATGCCAGAGGGCTCTTCTTTCAGAGAAGCTTTGTGACACTGGTACTTCCAGCCCTTGTACCTCTCCTGTGCCCTCTTCAGTATCCAATCGAACATTGGCTCATCATTTTCATCCCACTCATACTTCGGCTAAGTGACAAATAAAAAAAATTCTCATGTTAAGCATTGAAAAAAAAAAAAAATGTTATGAAGTAAATATACTTTTCAAACTGTTTTCAGTTACTTATCGACAATGCATTCCACACCGTCCACTTCTCATCTTGATCAAGGTCGTAGAACGTCTTTACCCTCATTCCCACCAGACTCCGTACTTGTCCCCTCCACAGAAAGGACACTCCACACTCAAATCCACCCCCTTCTTCTTTAATGCCCATTTTGTTGGGAGAACCTCTTTCAAAATCCTCCATGCATGCATACGTACTTTAGGTGGCACATTCACCTTCCATACCTTCTTCCAAATGGAACTCCAGCCACCATGTGAGCTTGACGAAGAGGCTGTAGTTTCCAGGTGCTCCACCGTCCTTGCAACATGGTACCCGCTTCTCATAGAGTGCAAACCTTTTCGATCGAAGGCCGGGGGTGCCAGCATGCAGGCACCTTGGGGCGCGCATGCAGGCACCCTAGGGCACGCTGCAGGCACCCTGGGGCGCGCAACTTAAATTCATTGGTGCTCAAATTAATACAAGTATAAGAGAAATTAATATATTTACTTGTTGGGCTTCTAACTTTCAACCGAGCGCTGTCGACGATGCGTCTTGCAGATTCGGGTCGGCGTAGATGATGGAGATCCCGTTGAAGTAGTGTCAACGAGAATGGGCTGCACGATCAAGGGGGGAGCCGCTGGTGGTACTGTGTCAGCCGGCATGGGGGAATGGTGGCTGCTACTGCTAGCTGAGCCGATGCTTTGTCGTATAGACTCTATCAAAGCACCGGCCTTAGTGGCTCGGTCCTTCCTCTTCCCCACGATCACCATCTTGCACATGAATAACACACAATTGTTAGTCCACAGTCATCTTATGTGAGTAATAGATAAGATTATGAAAAATATATCCATACAAAAGCATACATGAATAACAAACCACTTGTCCTTTTTCAGCCCCTGATTATTATTTTTTTAGACTTGATGCATTGTGGATACATAAAACACTAACAAAAGTCACTAGCCACTTAAGCAGAAGATATAATGTATCTATATTTTTTTTAGCCTTGATAAATTAAAAAAAAAATAGTATACAGATTTGAGACTTAACGTATATGGCTTCAACATATGCAAATGGATTGAAATATCAATGTTAAATCAGAGTTAAATCATTTAAACAAGTTTTTACCAAGCCAATCAAATTGCTATCCATCATCCTATCAAAATCAGTTATTTATTCTAACACATTCTTATAAATGAAACTAAACTTATTATCTTCATTTTACAAAGGCATGTTTTAAAGATCTCAATTCCAGAAACCTATTTCTGGGTTTGTTGAGTATCCCAGCACATACTGCAGCTCTAAATTAGGCAATGAAAGCATCCCTAACCTGTATATACCTTCTAAAATACTAAAATAGTGAAGTCATTCATATGTATGAATAATCCAAACAAAGTATATCCTTTCTCAAGAGAAACAATAGCTGTCATAACACATCCGACTCAAATACACCATTGCACTACATAAGTACTTAGGATCACTTCTTTGCAGCTACCAATTAGTTTATGCCTAGCAAGTGAGCAACAATTGACAGCACAAACTAGAACTCTAATTAGTTAATGAAAGACAAAAAGATATTAGATGTGTATGACTGGTATCAGTTTGATCACCAAGTTATGTTCCCAGTTCAAATAGTTTATGCTCAGCAATGCAATATGAACAAAACCTGTGGCATGGCCTGCATTATTGTCTACATGAAGCTCCTAAAAATCGAAGGCTTGTGTAGTGTAGATAACATATCCTAAGTACAACAATGTCTTCAGTAAACGAATTCAAGTCCGATTAACAGAGAGAGAAAAGAGACCTTGATACACGCATTTTATGCTATATTCTTAATGTGTTTCCGACCCTATTTAGCTTCGTTATTTCTTTAGCAATGCCATTTCTAGCTTGTTTATGTGTTGTAGGTCAAAGGAGGTTAAAACGCAAGAATTGAGAGAAATCTTAATCAAAGGAGGATTCCTGATGCAGTAAGGAGTCTCATTAAGTCGCAAAATCTGAGGATAAGTCGTTTAGAAAACTTTCATGTTTTGAAAAGGGAAACTTACCTATATCATTTTTATAAACTTTCTTATTTTGATTTAGGAAACATGCTATTTATGAATCTTTCCTATTCTGACTTTCCTAAAATATTTAGGAAACTTTCTTTTCTAATGAGACGGGAAAACCATTTGAAGTCAGGAAACCTAATCCAGCTTGGAATAGGAATCTGTGAATGTGTATAAAAGGGGGAGGACGAATTCTGCCTTAATCAAGGGATTTATAAATTAGAAATTAAAGGATTCTTTCCTTAATTTCGTCATTTGAATTATGTTATTCCCTACCTTATTTATATGACTTTATTTCCCTTGCAGGAAAGAAATCCTAATTGCACACCAGGAAAGGAAGGAAAATCAAGGATTTTCGTCAAAAGGCTGATTGAAGGCAGAAGAAGGAAGGTTTTCACTGCTGTGATTTCTTTTGGAGAACAAGAAACGTACTTGGCCTCTATTTAAGCCTCATGCAATGAATTACTGTACAAAACATTCAAAAGAATTCTAGGAAGGTTTAAATCAGGATTTAAAGCAATAATTCATTATCGTTGGATCACAAATCAATCAAGGGCTAGGAGGACTGCTAGGGTTTCCGCCAAACCAATATATAAAGGAGTCAAGGAGCAACGTTTTGATTATCACTTCTCACGTACAGACTCCTACCTTAACTTCACAACAGCCTTCCCTTCATTGTTTTCGTTCCAAGACAGCAGAGCCTCCATCCATTGAAGCTTACTTTACCTTGGTGTTCTTCAGAACATCATGTCGGAGAATAAAAAGTATAACAATGCCTCAATCGATTTCTCTTTGTTCTGTAGTATTTTTTTTTGTTAGATTTTTAGAACTCCTGCGTTTTGGATTGAGATTAATGTTGAGAATATGGTTATATCAATTATCAAATTTATAAAGTTGCGTTTTTGAATTGTTTATGAGATTTACTTGACTTATTTTCGTGCTATTCTTGATGTTGAAAACTTGTGATTCGGTTTATGAATTACTAACTTCTGCAGGGTTGGTAGTGCCAATTTTCTATGTTAAACCGCGAAGGCAAACATAGATTGATTAAGTGGCAAAAGCTTAGATTCATAGGAATGTGTCAGGTTTTGATTATGAGTTGCATGTGAACTGTTTAAGCGCTAAGATAAACTTGTTTACATGTTCGAATTCTTCTGTGAACTTAATGATTCAAGTTATATGTTGTATGGTTGCGCTAAGTATTAACATGACATATTGCATGGAATTTTCTGTGTTAAACCGCTAAGGCAAACATAGGATATTTAAGCAGATTACTATAGGTTGCATGACCGCTACGTGACGTGCTCGTTTCCGGGCGCGTAATTTAAAAACCCTACTTTCACCAAAATAGGTTTAAACCATACAAATTTCATGTTCATATATCACCAAAATTCATATAAAATAACAGAAATATGAATTCAACATATGTAAACTAGAAATGAAGGTAATACAATCTTTTTTATTACAAATTAATGTATTACATCCGAAGAAATTAAAACTAAGGCTCGTAATCGGAATCATCCGATGAGTCTTCTTCGGTGTCAGAATTAATTTCTGGTAATCTATGTCTTTCCTCATCGCCAGAGTCTTCGTCTGTTTCTTGATTTGGATCAACATCAATAAGCCTTGGCTCTTCATCACGAATTCGCACCGAACGACCCGCTTTAAAATTATTAAGACGAACGGTAGAGGAGTTAGGAATACCTATTGCGTTGGGCTCTTGATACGCAACATCTTCTTCCTGGTCTTCGGCCTCTCCAAGTGTAGCCGCCCGGTAAATGTTTCGAGGGTGCACAAGGTTGACTACTTTCCACGCGTCACCCTTAGCAAGGTCATCAAGATAAAACACTTGTTTTACCGATGTGGCAAAAACGAACGGGTCATCTTCGTAAGAACTTGTAGCAGTGTTCACCGATAATATTCCGTACTGATCGGTCTTCATGCTCTGCGGGCTAGTATCAAACCATCTACACTTGAAGAGGTGCACTGTCATGCCTTCACCGTAAACGAGTTCCACCACTGAATCAAGAACACCGTAATAGTCAACTCCATTCCGCCCACCATGCGCCATCACCCCAGAATTCTGTGTTCTCCGTCTGCTGTCTCTCTATTCACATATAAATTGCACGCCATTCACCTTGCACATCGGATAAACTCTTGACATTATCGGCTTCATCGCTAGAAGTCTTAGTTCGTGTGACCAATTTGGGTGACCATCAAATTGAATATGGTTCATCTGCAATTTACAATTTAACATTGTAAATATAGATAATTACGCACTAAACATAAATACGTACATAAATATTAAATTACGTACCCAGCCGCCAAAATAATTTGCGAACTCCCTGTTGTGGTACTCGAGATCACCTTGAATGTCTGGACAATATAGATGGATGTCTTTCCAGTATTCAACTTCTGGACAGTTAATCAATACCCACCAGTAGGCAATGACTAGCTCATGTGGTTGCAACTTGTAGGAGTCTGGCAAAATTCCATAAACTTCAACATCACTGGAGAGTATGGAAAGAGTGAACTTCGGTACATCTACCGACATGGCTTCGTCTGTTTCCTTCAACGCTCCTAAATACAACTTCATGTAGGTGACGCACTCGTGCGCAATATATGCTTCAGCTATACATCCTTCAGGCGCGGATTTATTAGCCACATAATCTTTGTAGTCTCCAAGTTGCCTATAAATCAAGTTGCAAAGTGTTATGATTATTGAACATGTATATATATTGAGGAATTCAGGTGTAAAAAACGTACCTTTCCATGGGATACATCCAAGTGTAGTGTACTAGACCGGTAAGCAACAATTGCTCGGGAAGATGGATCATCAGGTGAGACATGATGTCAAAAAAATTTGGAGGAAATATCCTCTCAAATTTACACATGATATAAATGATGTCCTCTTGCATTTCCGGAGGTTAGATTTTGTCACTTCCCGTGTGCATAACTTCTGGAAGAATCTTGCCAACGCTACTAACGGCTCCACCACCTGACGGGGAAGGAACGGTCGAATGAAAACAGGGAAGAGACGTTGTAGCAGGATATGACAGTCATGACTCTTCAACCCGTACATCTTATTGTCCAGGAAGTTCACACACCGGGCTATATTTCCTGCATAGCCTGAAGGATACTTCACACAACTCATCCACTTGAAAATTACGTTCTTCTGGTCAGGCTTCACGGTGTAAGGAGCTTGAGGCATTTTTTTCTCCCTTCTTTCAACCACAGATGTCTTCTTAACTGCATTTTTTTTAGATCAATGCGTGCCTTAGGACCGTCTTTCGTCTTCCCTCCAAGTTCAGCACTGTGCCCACCACACTGTCGCAAACATTCTTTTCTATGTGCATCACATCTAGGTAGTGTGATCAACAACTTACTCCAGTATGGGAGTTCCCAGAATATGCTCTTATGTGTCCAGAATTTGTACCTGTCGGGTCTTTCAGGTATTGCCGCCACAATATTGGATGATTGCTGAGCTGCCCAAAATCGTACTCATTAAGCACTGCTAAAATTTCTTCTCCCGTCCATCTTCTGGGAGGCACACCGTGTTCTACGGTCCATCAAATGCCTTGTCATCGAACCGCCATTCGTGATTATATGGAAAAAGCACGGTGACCCAATCTGCATATCTTGTTGCAATGATGCTGCTCCCCTCATCGCTAAGGCACTCTGGACAAGCCTTGTATCCCCTAACAACGTTGCCCGACAACATCCCACGGGCAAGAAAATCACTGATGGTACCAAAACCATGACATGCATCTGGAACATCTCGTGCATGTACTTGTCATAAGTGGGATGACCAACTTCCACAAAACTGAAGCTCTTCAATCAAAGGTCTCAAATACACATCGAGACACTTCCCTGGATAACCGGGCCCCGGAATCAACAAACTCAACATATTGTATTCTTCTTCATGCACATCCATGGAGGAAGGTTGTACGGTACCAAAATCACCGGCCATACACTGTATTGAAGACTCATGTTGCCAAAAGGTTGAACCCGTCGGATGAGAGCCCGAGCCTCACATTTCGGACCTCTGACGCAAAATGAGGAAACTCCATGTCTATATGCTTCCAAGCCTCCCCGTCAGCAGGGTGTATAAGGGTATCTTCGTCATGCATTTCCCTATCAACGTGCCATCTCATAGCTTGGCCGTGTGTGAAGACATGTACAACCGCTCAAGCCTATCCCTCAACGGGAAATACCGAAGTACCTTCACAGGTTCCTATTGCCTGCAGGAGTCAGCTTATACCTGTCAGTGTGACATACCGGACATGCGTCAAGCCACCAAGGTCATTCCCTTCTGGATCTTTACCCCAGAAGAGAACGCAGTCATATCTGCATGCATGGATCTTGATGTAGGAAAGCCCAAGATCTTTCAGGATACATCGGACCTTACGATGAGTGGTAGGAAGACGATGACGTGGGGCAGCATCGAAGCAGTGTACTGTAGATAATCATCAACAGCCTTCACGGTCGATTTTGTCTCAACTTTAATCTTCATTACGTCCATCACACTTTCAAGAACGGTCTTCTGACAACCGGGGTACACAGGGGTCTGTTGGAAAGCAAGCAGTTTGTTGTACTTTTCAATACCAGCAGTGTTGACAGCTCTAGGGAAGGGCTGCACCGGGTCAGGACATATACTGTCCTTGAGCGCATACACCGCTCTCATAAGGAAACATGTCGTTGATGAATGCCGTTGTTGGATCGTTGGATGTACTGCCCGTCTCAGAAAATTGGCCATGATCATGCGGACCCCTGATGATGTTTCACCGTGATATAACCAACATGTGTACTTCTCCCAAAACCGTTACTCCTCAGGTGCTGCCATACTTTGTCAATGGGAAATCGATGCATATCGTTGCGACACTGACATTTCGTGCACGGGCAATAGAAAATTGTATTCCCGTTAGCATTAGCCAGCGCATATTCTATAAAACTCATAACTCCTGCACCGTATCTTTTGTCCATTTTGGAAGCGAAATCCAACTCTTATCCATATCCTGAAAATATAACAAAATATATTTAAACGCTGCTAGTAATTATTAATGAAATTTCATTCCATATATAAAATCTCAATTCATTTGTATATATTCTACGTACGTACAACTATAATAACTAATTAATTACACACACAACATAGCATAGGACACACAAGAAGAAGAGAGATTAACAAAAGGAAGGAAACAACAAGAGAGACACAAGGAATACAAGGAAGAGAGAGGAACACAAAGGAAGGACCAACAACTGCAGACCGGACAGAGCAACACAATAAGTATAGGAGAAATTAAGGAGAACAGATAGAGATCTACTAATAGGGAGGAACAACAAAGGAATTCGATATAGGATCAAGGCCAAATCAACCAAATCGATCAACACATATATATAGAGAGAGAATAATATAGACATCCAACGTACTCAAAATTAATCAATTCAATCATAATCAAAATCAATAACCATCATAATCAAAATCGATAAACTCAAATAAAACTCAATTAATCAACATATATATACATATACGTACCTATATATGGCTCCACAACTAATTATGGACAGATTTCGACAACACCCAACTTTTTCTCCCGTTTTTTTTCCCAGATGAGTTACTGCTGTCCAGATCCGCAAATATAAAGCACTTTAGCCGACGACATATTAATTTCGTCGGCTAAACTTTTAAAATTTCGTCGGCCATAGTCTGTGAACTTTAGCCGACGAAATAATTCTTTAGCCGATGACATTTTTTTTTTGTCGGCTAAAGTTTACCATAGCCGACGAAAATTTCAGTTAGCCGAAGAAGGAAAATGTCGTCGGCTAAAGTCCACTTTAGCCGACGAAAAAATGCTTCGTCGGCCTGGTTTTTTTTTTTCGTCGGCTAAAGCCTTTCTTCTGGTAGTGAGCGCTCATTAGGGATAGAGTCCCTATGTTGTGGTCAGACTGGGGCGAGGTCCCGCGAGGAGGTTAAAGACATGGTCCACAACGCGATGTCGATGAGTTTACAAAATGCCTGAATAATATATGTATTACATTGTAGATTTCTGGAAAAACTAAACTAATAAACGGTTAAATGCAGGTGTGGTTTGAGGTTCCCGAGCCTTGAAGAGCAGCTGGGCGGACTTTGTGCATGGGGGAAGGTACGTTGGGAAATTAATGAAAAAACAAAACTGTATGTCATATTAATAATATTTCTAATATTTTTATTGTATCTGTAGGTTGACGTGCTCGTTTCCGGGGGCGTAATTTAAAAACCTTTTTTATCAGAATGCAGTATTGGTAAATAGGGTTCGATCAATCCGGGGACCTAAAGGGCGCTCCTGCAGTCATGGTTACACTCAAGAATCAGTAACTATAAGTATTTACAAGTATTCAATTACAAATATACACATGGTACAATAGATAAAAGGGGGGGTTTGAAGGTTTGTTCTATGTTCCTACTAAAACAGAAAATAAAAGCTAAACTATATATACAAGTGATCGATTCATTCAACATATCCATCAGAGAAGACTCAGATTCTGACCACACATCAAAGTTCACGTTTCAACCTTAGCAATCCGATAACGTGCCAATTCAAAGAACTAGAAACAATCTCAAAATACAAGCCTACGAGGTCATGCATTTTATAGTTCTACTTACTTGTCCCTAGCACAGAACGTCTAGAACTAGGACATCTCATGCAAGGTTGCTATCAATACTTAGTGTATCTGTCTACACTTAACATGAGTCCTTAGAATCTATAGAACGAGATTGAATACAATTATATTATGAACGTCACAACAGGGAACTGCATAGTATACGTTTTCAGCCATTTTGACATAGCTTCCACCTCTGGAGATCCATACTTACCTACGAGGCTTAGTATAAATCATGGCACTAGTTAGCATGCATTCTAACATAGTAATAAAACAAAAACGCATACTTCCTAAACAATGAATTAACAAGATCAGATTGCCAAGAATATCATGAACGAAACTTCAACATGCTTTACTAAAATTCTGAATCTATTGAATACAAGAACAAGCAAAACATGCTTACAAATCCAGAGTTTAACATTCGAAACATGCTTTCAAATTGTAAAGAAAATCAAAACAAAGTAAAGGCAGTGTTTACACTTTTTCAGTTTCCAAGGAAGCTTGGCAACGTCAAAAGGATGTTTGGCTTCGTCCTTCAAGTCTCCAACTCTGCTACCTTCGTGGAGAAGTCCTTCAAGGTCTGGCAAGAAAGGATGAACTCGGCAGGGGAGGAAAAAAAAGGCTTGCTGCTGCTTTCGTATCTCTCTGGTTTTTACGTGAATGAATGATGAAAATTATGAAACATAGAGTCTCTATTTATAGTGAACAGACCCAGCCCTAGGTCTTCTCCAAGCCCTTGATCAACTTCTGATCCAAAGGTCTGGAATAATTGCGTTAATATCTTGAATTAAAAGTCTGGCGCAATAATTCCTTGAATGTAGCTTAAATAGCAACCAGGTGCATGTCTTAATCAGCAAGAAAATCTCCTCCTTATTTTCTTCTGCGTCAATCATATCCTTGAGGAAGATTTTCGATCTTTTCCTTTCTGCTGCACACAATTAGTCCTGCAATTTATGGAAATCAGATTAAGGCATAATTATGTACCAATCAGGAATCTTAATAAAAGGAATAACAAATAACTCCCTTATTTTCTGATTCTCAATCAATTAAGGATTCCATGATTTGAGGAAGATTTCTATCAATTTGCTGCAGTCATAAAATCCATGTTTGGGCTCCTAAATTTCGTCCAGAAATCTCTAGATATTTCTGGTTTCCTTCTTTGCCTCTGACACCTCCAGCAAATCAACTCTTTAATTTCCTTTCTTCTTTTTACTCAATTTCTTGTCTCACCAAAATAGAAGGTTTCTCAAAAATGATTAAGGAAAGTCCGAATAGGAAAGTTTCACATATAATAAGTTTCCTAAATCAAAATAAGAAAGTTTCTTAAAATGAAATAGGCAAGTTTCCCATTTTGAAATAGGAAAGTTTCCTAAATGACTTATCCTTTGATTTACCCATTTCTGCACCTAGTGAGATTCCTTGCTTGAGTCGGAATTGTTTCCTAGTTTGACTAGGATTTCTCTTTAATTGCTGGTTTTAGCATCCTTTTCTGCTTTTATGCTCTTTTGCCTTCACAGTAACAAAACATGTTAGAAATGGCTTTATTATGAAAATATCATAGCTAAATAAGGAAGGAAATACATTAAATATAGCACTTTGTGCTCTGATCATAGGTACAAGGAGTGGAAGAACGAGTTGCGGACCCATTGGACTACGCACGGGAACGCACGTTCTGCTACCCCTGCTGAGTTTCAGTACAGAGAGTACGAGTGGCGTTGGCTTCTGACCTCAGAATTCAACAACCCTCGTAAACAGGTATTTAAATAAATTAATTAGTTAATTTATCATTAAGTACGTGCGTTTTAAAATATTTTACTAATAGTTTACTTTTTTCTTTCAAGGCGGTTTCCCGGGCGAACGCTCAGAACCGGTAACACAACACAAGGAACCATCATGCTGGTTCTAAACCTCGTTCGTCTGTCTTCATGGACGAGGCGGCCAGGGAACATCTAGAGGTCAACCAGTACGTCTATACGTACGAGAAGGCATATCCTGACTCCCAGGAGGATATAGTAAGTAATCTTTTCTTTTTACGGAATTTTTAATTTTACTTATATATATGTTAAAATGTTGATTAATAATTTTTTCCTATCCAATTAGTCAAGGGTGAGGGAGGCTAGTGACGAGGTGATGAGTGCTATAGTGAGGGAGACATGGCCGGACACGCAGGAGGAAGAGATGTCCGAAGCCATTTCCCGGATCGACACTTCAGATCCGAGGGTTGGGGCAAGGATCATGGGCACAGCCTTCCCACCGCAAGAAAGAAAACAACTTCTACTGCCGGGGTCTAGGAAAGAAGGGCCAGGGGGTCTTGAAGACCACTCCAGGATTTCAACGAAAGGCAGCCTCGACTAGCAGCAGGACGACTCAGCTAGAGTCGGAAGTTGAGAGACTACGGGAAGAGCAAGCCACTCATGCTGCCGCTTTAGCTGCCGCTCAGGCTGCTCAGGCTGACCTTCATGCTGCTCAGGTTGCCGCTCATGCCGCCCAGTTCGCCGAATATAGAGCCTATACTAGAGCCCTACATGCAGCCCAGCAGCAGCAGATGTTCCAGTACTTCCAGGATTTGACAGCTGCCCACATTCAGGGACTTTCACCTCCGCCCATGCCTGCGCCTATAGAGATACCTCAGCCGCCGCAATCTCCTCACCAGCAGGCCCCAGATTCGGATATTGATTTAGACCATTTAGATTTTGTGTAGTTGATACCTTATATAGTTTTATGAATTTTGTGTATTTTTTTTTTATTACTGGAATGGAGTTATAGCCGACGAAATATGCCACAATTCGTCGGCTATAGTATTTTTATTTTTTTTTCAATATAGTTTAGCCGACGAATTATAGAATGTTTCGTCGGCTATAATTATTTTTTTATTTTTTAATTATATACTTTAACCGATGAATATCTCAGTTCCGTCGGCTAAACGCTTGGAGTAAAGCCGACGAATATTTCTGTTACGTCGGCTTAAGTCTGGCAGTATAGCCGACGACACAGGACGTCGTCGGCTAAAGTTTGGGAGTATAGCCGACGAAAGATAGAGTCTGTTTCGTCGGCTTAAATTCATGAACAAAAGCCGACGACAAAATAGTTCGTCGGCTATTGTCTGGACAATAGCCGACGACGGTCTCTAGGATCGTCGGCTAAAGTCATCGCCGACGACCCTTTCCCGACGACAAATAGCCGACGAGTTAGGATAACAGGCCGACGAAAATTTTTCGTCGGCTAAAGTACTTGTCCTGGTAGTGTAGCCTCTATAAACTTCAGGAGTTTCTTTTGTGGTGATGTGGGCAGGGGCGGAGCCATTTGAAGACTTGAAAGAGTTCTTACCCCCCTATGATTCCACCACAACCAATATTAGATAGCTAACAGCTTGAAATCAACAAAGAAAGTGGTAAGTTTAATTACTATGAAGGAAATCTTGATTTAGCTACATAAGTACGTAAACAACAATAACAAACTAAATATAATAAATAATAAACTTTGGTGGAATATTTTTAAAAGTATGTTGTACTTGTGGTTTATGTATAGACGAATAATTTGTCTGTTATATACTAACTTTTTTCTTCACATATATGTATACAGTTATTTAACTTTTTAAAACTAATAATAATATTTTGTGTTAACATAAAAATCACAAGCTTATTCTCAAACTAACAGTTTATATATCGGACCCCCCCAGATGATAAATCCTAGCTCCGCCACTAGGTGTGGGTAGCTAACTCAGATATATGCAACCATTCATTTGAAGTTAGTAAAATATTCTTGATCATCTTACAATTTTCCACCATTTATCATCAATGGCCCTCAGAAATAAGGACATAACTTACTGATGTAAGTAAGACCCTAGAAATTTTAGGATTTGTAAGTAGAATATAC
Organism: Fragaria nilgerrensis; assembly: GCA_010134655.1. Taxonomy (NCBI): domain Eukaryota; kingdom Viridiplantae; phylum Streptophyta; class Magnoliopsida; order Rosales; family Rosaceae; genus Fragaria; species Fragaria nilgerrensis. The sequence continues at coordinate 24,739,427 of CM020982.1, forward strand.
TTAAGAAATTAAGGGTATCTACTCTCTACTTATATTGCTGGTGGTTTTAGGTTAATGGAGCCATACACAATAGTTAATAGCATTGAGAAGGAGAAGAGATGTGGCTTTAGCATCACATTTACAGTTCCAGATGAAGCCGTTTTTTTTTTCTTTTCTCTCTAGAGGTACGTACAGATATCTATCGAACCTCTTTGAGCTCATTTTTGGGTTGAAGTTCAACCTCTGTAAGAGCACGGTTGAGTAACTCCCTGAATGGAATTAGAGAGTTGGCTGGAATGTTGGAAGGTTCAATTTCATAACGCTAATTCAAGTACTCAAATTTAACATCTAGAGTTGATCTGGAACCAAACGAAAGTGGTGAAAGAGAAATAAGAGATTTGATTCATAAAGACATTGAGGAAGAAAGAGGAAAGAAGAGGATAAATTAGAGATGTGTTCTAGGATATTCTATATTTTTTTAGATATTTTTATGTGTGTCTTGGCCTTATGCCAATAGGATATGTAGTTTGACTAGATCTATGTATTCTTATCCTTACCATATTGGTATTGTGTAATTCCCTATATAAAAGGCTCCTATCAATGAATAAGATGATGATTGTCTTGCTATCTCTTTGTCTCTACACTTTATCCTTCATCACGTTATCATGCACTTTGTTCTAACCCTAAAGCTAATAGTCCACCATTTTTTTTTTTCAAAACCCTAAAAGCCAAAAGAGTCTCTCGGATCCTCTGTCCGACCGCCGCCGCCATCAACTTGCTTCCCCGACCTCTGTTGTCCGACAACCTCAGGCAGCAAATCTTCCTGCCATCTGCCATTGATTCTTGGCTTCCTTCAGCTTAAATTTTCAGCTTTTTCTTTCAAATTTTGAAAGTTTTTATGGTTTATATCTATATGGTGAATATGGCTAACCATATATTTTGTTTTTCATGACATAATCGTGTGACGAATCACAACGGAGTTACGCGAGCAACTTCGCCTCACGCACGTGGAATTAAGCTTGAAAAATTGCAAAGCAGCTCCTATAAACGTAGTTTATTTGGCAAACTAGCAAGTAAGCTTTAATATTACAGTTATTTACTTTGGAATAACTAGGGGGGATAAAATTCTTTCTCCCTTCTCCATCTCATTCTATGCTTGGGATTTTGTGTGTGCAGGTACCAAAAATCCCGAAATTTTATTCGCGGGTCAAGAGTGTGTTTGATCACTCTTGTTTCCTTGTCAGGGTTGTGTATGATCAACCCCGACTTTTCTCCGGATTGTGTTTGATCAATCCGAGGCCTTTTTCGAATTGTGTTTGATCAATTCACGGTTTTTCCGGATTGTGTGTGATCAATCCGAACGACAAACCATTAAAAGCATTGTTTGTGACCTCTATCGAGTTTCATAACAGCTTGGTTTTGTATGCAAGAGCAATGTAACATTCTGCTCCTTTGAGTTTTGACGTACTCGATGCCTAAGGCGAATCTTCGCTTGGTATCTGTGGAACCTTTCATTGAAAAGGATTAGACCACATGTTTTGACCCCCAAGCTAACAAGCCTAGATGCCGAGATTTCACATCTCATGTGCTCAAAGTCTTTGACGCGCCACATCGACAAAAGTCTTCAATGACAATCTGTGCAAAAAGTAATGACCACAAAGTACTGTGGAATGCACTCATGGAGCTTCTTGAAACATCATAGAACTCTACTTGTTGAGTTATTAGTCAAGTGGATTGCTTACCACCTTAATTGACTTCATATTGTCGATGATCTTTTGTGGCATCATGATCCATAATCTTTAACGGATTCGATCATCATCAAGTTCTCTAGGTCTTCCAAGTTGGTTTAATATTACCAACGAGATTTGATTTTGAACATACAATTGCAAACGGGAATTGTATATACGCTAATGTGATAAAAAAATTTAGGATTGTCCCCTAATATGGGGACAACAATATGGGTCACGGCAAAGGCAGAAAACGCCGTGCTGATGTCTAGAAAATAGGGGGAGGTATCGCCGGCCCTAATGGCGACACTCCCAATCTATACACCAATTTGTCAAAACTACTTATGCCAGCTCATGACAATGTAACTGTTGTGGATCTCCGTATCACTGGTTCAAGAGTTATCGAGCTCTCCTTCAAATTATGAATGCATACAAAAAGGTACGGAAAATTCATATGAGGACAACAACGTCATCCTCATGATCACGGATTTCAAAGATTCGGATCCAGGTCTAGCTACCCCTGACTTTAACGTCATCGGCTAGATCAACTTTGATTTTCTTTCCAAACTATATGAAATACGGCATCATATCGACGTCCTTCGTCTATTTGAGACCTCGATGTACTCAAATTAGCAATAATGAATGCCTTGAGAATTTTTTCGAAGTAAAACTATTCTCCTCTTATGGTTCGTATTGATTTACAATCAAAATGTACACTTATATCGTCCTTAGAAACATGACATATTGTGCCGATTTTGGTCCCTTCCTTTGAAGGTGACTCATGGCACTGCATCCTCAAGGAGGATTGCCCACGTGTTTTCCGGTTAAGTCTTCTACCCTATAACGGATTTTTCATCATCAATTGTTCAACTAGGCTTATCCAAGCTCAGTGTCATGTCTTAGAATTGTCTGAAATTAAGGAGATAGTGGTTTCAAGTGTGCCTCGCACTACCGACCCTCCATGAACATGTCTGGTCATACTGACTTGAAGTTACCGAAATCTTTTGATTTTGGATCTCGCGCTATTAAATCAATTGTCGTCTTGCAAAAGACGTTGAAGACTTATCAAAACCGGACAATCATCATCATGATCGAATCATCTAGGTCTTCTGAGTTAGTTTATGTTCATGTTAGGGAGCTTTTGCTAACTAGTCATAGAGTTTAGGGTTTAAGTGGTTCAAGTGGAACCATTTAAATGGTTCAAGTGGAACTATTTACTCGTCTATCTACTCCTTCTTGTCGATATGTCTCATAGAGACATTGAGTACATCACAGATAGTGGAATTATCCACAACATTCTAAGGAACCGGCAACTATCTCTGGATTTTGTGTCTTATAAATCTTCTGTGACTACAATAATTGAATCATGTACCAGTCATTTAGGGATGCGATTTAGCTTACATCTTGATGCCTTATGGCACCATGATCAACGTCACAGATGCCCTCTATGCATTGAGAGGCAACCGAACCATGTTGAGCTTTAAAGACATTCATGCTAATAGTTTTCATTTGAAAACACATTGTGAGAATGAATAAGGATTCTTTTGTGTATACCTTCTCATGAATGAGGACTGAAATGCATCTTAGAGAAGTTTATGAGTCAATCTAGTGGACTGTATATCCCTATGATTCGAATATCGAATCACATGTTGTCGTCAAACATGATATTTGGGACACCAACTCATATAGGCTTTTTTTTGACCAATTCAGTTCATCCTGGAAGAGATATAATGGTCCAAATTTTGAGAAATTCTCATGGACATCCATTCTTCCACTTAAAACGAAGACTTTTGGGATCTAGCTTCATCATGAAGCATGATGGTGACGCCATGGTTGTAAATGGCGGCACCCGGGGGACATTGACGTCACTTGAGGGACATTGACGTCACCCGAACACGGCTCCAACTTATCGGAGGCTGTCCGGTCAATCCCTCAAGCAATTAAGGTGCACCAGCCTTCCCTCAATGTCTCATTGGCCCCTTGCAATGCTCATTACTCGTTTTGACAGCCTATTCTTTAGCTAAATTAGGAGTAAGACCCTCCTACGTTAAATGACACAAAAGTGAACATTCCATTCTTATATCAAACTATGTAGATAGATACAACCAACTTGCGGACACCTTTTTATGCTTTATGGTGTTGGTTGAAGTGTTAAGATACATTCCATTCTTAACACACTGGTCACGTGTTACACTATTATCTACTACTTATGCTTCTACGGGCTCACTACCCATTCTTTAAAGAAGTTTATCGAGATATAAGTTTATGTGTCCTGTACCCCATGTTCACACGCAGTATGGTCTCACCGAGGCTACGACCAAGCAACTTCAGCTTGCCGCTTGAACATTATTGATGTGCACCAAATATTTCTATTGCATCTTGGGGCTATGCAATATTTGCATGCAGCTTTACTATTCATTTACAACCCACCATCATTAAATATTTTTGTACTACAGCTCGTGATTGTGTACGAGGATTGACACAAAATTGCAATCTTTGAGCTCAAACAAGATTGAAACGGATCTTAGCTAGATGTTATTTCTAGGTGCCAAATCATAATGCCACTGCGCACAATGATGAGTCATTTGAGATGAATAAGTATTTAGGTTGGATATGAACCTCCACCTATAATCCGCATATGTAGAAACCTTGTCAAGCGATGTCATTCACCGCTAAATTATGGATTGTCACTTTGGTGAGACAATATTCCCGCCGTTAGGGGGAGATAAGAACACAAGTGTTCAAGTGGAATGACGTGAATTGTCGTGGTTTGTCCCCACTAAGTCTCATCTTAATCCTAAATGCTTAAAGTGTTAAAGTGACGAGGTCACATGGTGCAAATATGTCTGCAAAGATTGATGTGCTATTAAGAGGACATGGCGCGACCAAAAGTTGGTCTTGGCGCCATCACCATAGATGGTGATATGGTGACACCATATGATGGCAAAATTAGTGTCACAAGGCCGTGTGGCTCCCCAAAAGGAGGGAGGCGCTTAGGTTCGATACTTTCTCGCACTAGGAAGAAAGCGAGCTTGGCACAACCTGATCCATTGATCAGTGATACTCAAATCTGTCTCATGAAGTTGGAATTGTGATTATTGTTGGGGGACGCCTCAATGTCAAATTCGATTCATATAGAGATCTCTACAAGTATTACACTAGTGTACATGAAGACGTGGGATAATGAGTCTACTATCAAACCACTCTTCGTTGATGGATATCAACTTAGTTGATTGGCCTGGAAAGATGCGATCCAACATTAACAAAGAGATAGGTCGTTGGGCAAGTGATGCCGACACCCGCAAGCTAAACCCTATCAGCTATGTCTTTGTTAGATAGCGTAGTGAGAACAAGTGTTTAGACTCACCTTATGGCTCAAGGTCTCTCACTAACACGCACTGGGATCGACTACGATGAGATATGCTCTCGTAATGGATGTCATTGCATTCCACTACTTTGTCAGTTTGGTAGTTTCCGAATAACTGAACATGTAGCCTATAAATGTGGTCATAATAACATCTCTACTGGATCAGAGATATACATAAAGATCTTAAACGGACTTCATTCATCCGAATTAAGTGGCTCCAGACCACAAGAGCATGCGTTTGCTAAATGTATTGAAACGCACATGGACTCTATTTGATTTGGAAGGGATATGGTGAATTATGCCTTTGCGTGTTCATTCCGGATTTACCTGGACTCTTGATGGATCAAGAGATGCCAATATGTATCAATATCCGAATAAAAAGATCTTGGGAAGACACGGTCTCGATAAGGTACTCGATGACTGTATTGATGATGATTTTCCATCAATTGGTTTAGGCGCTCTATAACTAATGAGGCCTACATATACTCTCATGATTAGTCAAGGTCTTTGCTCTAAAGAGAGATATGTTGTTTTGTGTAAAGCAAGATGACAAATATGTGTTAAGAGATGGAGTTCCCATCTAAGTACAATAAGACGCATCAATGTACTGAACACAATACGAAGGACTTGACATCTCATTCGCTATGAAAGGTTGTAAAGCTAAATGTAGCTATGCGTACACATAACGCCAATGTAATAGTAGTAACTCCTTTTTCAATACTTAATGGTATGAAAGGTTAAGGTTTATTCTATCCCTACATACGAAAGACATATCAAAAGCGAAATCAGAATCTGCTAAGTTTTGTAGGTCAACTTCCACGGAACCTACAGGAAATCTCACTCACTGAAAAATGATGAAATTAGTACCATTAGAAAGGTCTATGTGTCTACTTTCTAGGGACATCAACCATTTGATCATACCTATCATATTGAGTGAGTTATGGCCGTTTTCGTAAAGTAGGATGAATCTATCCGAGAATCTGATTTTGGCATAACAGTCAACTTTGACGGAACTTTGTGAATAGCTCTTGACGAACCAGAATGTGTGTAATATACGGTTGGAAAGCTAAATGAGTTTAGTTTCCAAAACCGTTCGATTTGTTCATATGTATTTCCTAGAGGAAGTTACGGCTGTTCTAGTAACTAAAGGTCATGCTACGTGAAAATTTAATTTCCTGCACGGACTTATGTTTTGAGTTCACAAGCAGTCTTCTCCTCAAGATCTAAGTGTAAAAGATCATTTGAGGACAATACAACATGATTTAGTTAATCATTGCCTAATGCCACATTTGAAGACATGTTAAAGAACATTGACATGCTACGTTGTTGAAATTTCCGTGATTAGTAAGAATCAGGAAGAACCCTATGATTGATGTAAAGATCAAGGGGAGGTGCGAACTTCAGGGGGAGTCTAGCACACAAATACATGTCACTATCAAATGTGAATGGTGTGTTGTACTCTTTTTCTCCTACGATCAAGGTTTAGTTTTTCTCCCACATGGTTTTTGTGACTTGACGAGGTTTTTGACGAGGCAAAATATTAGCACAATTGGCATAGCAGCGCGCGGCACAAGGGGGAGTGTTCTAAGATATTCTATATCTTTCTAGATATTCTTTATGTGTGCCTTGACCTTATGCCAATAGAATATGTAGTTTGACTAGATCTATGTATTCATATCCTTACCATATTGGTATTGTGTAATTCCCTATATAAAAGGCTCCTATCAATGAATAAGATGATGATTCTCTTGATATCTCTTTGTCTCTACACTTTATCCTTTATCAAGATGATATATATGTATATATAAATTGAATATTCATAGGGCGTCTGAAAATCTAAGCAAAATTAAATCCCATAGTTAACTTCCTATTGAAACCAAATAGATTTTAAATTCTCCCATATTGATTCCTTGAATTCATATAAGAATCTCAAAACAGTAATTTTTCTTCCTCATAATTTTGCAGGTTGAAGGTATCCAGGTTCACGCAAATGAGGGCGGGGCCACACAAACACATGGTGGCATATATTGGCTTATCTTGCCTGCAGGATGTAATATACCTCTGTTCCCACACTTACATTTTCTTTTTCTTTTTTATCAAAGAAGATATGAATTATTGGTTCAATAGATTTGAAATGCAATTTTGGATGTTTTAAGGACCGAAAGTTCTTGTATGCATGCTGTAACCAAAAAAAATAAAAAATATTCTTGTATGCATGTAGGGGTCATCATGGCCGGGCTAAGGCCCGCCCTACCTTAAAATTTAGGGCTTTGGGTAGGGTAGAGTAGGGTAGGGTAGGGTAGAGCTTGATCAAAGTAAACAAAATTTAGGACCGAGGCTTGAATATGCAAGCCCTTACCCGCCCTTGCGGCCTATTTTGTTAGGGTTAAACCCTTTAAATAAGGCTAAATAGGGTCGAGATGGGATAGTTCAATTTTTTTTCTTTTTCTTACAACTTAGCTCAATCCTCAATGATTTTATTACTTATATATAATACACTCTATTTTGTAGTCATATTTAACATACATGCATATACATTTTACTTAACTTAGGACGTCTATATATAAATATTAATCTAAAATATTATACTCATATATCTCATGAACTATCTCTCTAAAATCTGAATCATCAAAATATTGCATTATTAAACGAAGCAAAAGAAAATCAAAGAAATAGAGCTAGAAAATCAATTACAAATAAAGAAGATTAGTTGTATTATATCTAAAAAATAAGAGACATATTAAAACAATAGAAAAAATAAGAAATTTTTAGGGCCTAAAAGGCGGGCTTTTAGGGCCGGGCCTAGCTTGGCCCTAAACGGCTCAATAGGTTAGGGTCGTAGGGTAAGGCCGGGTTTCATTTGCTTGACCCTGGCCCTACCCTACTTGAGAAGGCTAGGGTGGCTAGGGTCGGCCCGCCCTAATGGAGGGCAGGGTATGGCTTCGGCCCTAGAAGGTAGGGCGGGTTTTAGGGCGGGCTAGGGCCGAAGGGCCAAATGATGAGGCCTATATGCATGTGAACCAACTATGACTGACCAATCACTATCATTCATTTAATGCAATGCAGTCAACTATATAACACTAACACCAATACTAACACCGTTAAAGAGAATTGAGACAAAAAAAAAATTAAATGAACATGGTAAAAGTAAGGCTATGGTAAATATTAATTGACAATTAATTCCAAAACGTAATTAATATAATTTTTAAATGTTTTAGCGAATCTTCTTTATTTATTATGTTAAAACACATTAAATATGAAATTTACATATTTACCCATTCTGAATGCTGTAGATCCCATGTGCTCTTATAAGGGGTAGATGTGTAAAATTTGCTATTAGAATTAGGATTAGGTATGATTATCTATTTGTAATATATAATTTATTTTGAAGTAATCGAATTACATTTTTAAAGGGAATAAAAAAATTACAAGAGTCAACTAAAGTTGAATCAAAATTATCTCTTGAGATTGTAACCAAAAAAAGAAAATATCTCTTGAGATTATTTTCATTTTGTCGGATTGAGCCAACTCCATTTCGTTCTATAGTTATTTTTCAAATGAGCTACATTATCTAAATAAAATGTTATGTGATGATATCAAAACATATGATTCCATTACTCATGATCAACCTTGTATAATTTTTTTTTAGTTTTAGAATCCTACATTATTTAGATAAAATTTTAGTTATGAGTATCGTTATTTAATAGAGTACATATTTGATCATGTCGATTGTGACACAAACGAATATCATAGGGACAATTATTTTGCATAGCTATTTTATCCTAAATTGCATTATGTGAGAAACAAAAAAAACATGAGTCACTCGACATTGCCTATACATACTTGAACAAGGACAAGCGTGGCATGTAGATCACCATTGTATCGATACTGTTTTAATTTAACCACCTTTAAAGAGTTGGTTTTTAACCTCAAAAGGCTTTGATACAATTAGGTATGATCCATCCAATTATAAGTTATATTTTTTAATTTGGTCTATTTTCTAATGTGAGATATTTCCTCTCTAACATATATATGGCTTGGTAATATGTATTGTGTGAAAGAAATACGTAATCATGTCTATCATTGTTTAGGTTTAAATTAAGATAATGAATTGTTAATTTTTTATTTTCCTAAAACGATATAAATAACATTCAAATCCGATCTCTAAAATTTGGTGACTATAAGCTTTGATCGATTGCTGAATTTCAACAATTATTGTACAAATTTTTGACAATTTGACTTTATCTAATTAATCATGTATTTTCTCGGTAGTTAATTATCATGTTATTCAAATATAAGTAGAATAGCTATACATGGTAAAATACATTTGGTGAATATTCAGTTTACTAAATCAAGCCAGAATAAATATCAAAAGAAATTTTCCTTTTTTTTTTTTTTTTTTTCGTATAGGGTTTGAGGAACGATCAAGCTCCCCTAGTCCACGTACCATTCTAAAAAAAAAAAAAAAGCTCCACTAGTCCACCGCCGTCATACCACCACCAGCATCATAGTTTCGAGCTTTGAACGTCGCCTGATGGGAAATTCTTGCTGTCGCGCTCGGGCTCCTTGGAGGCCTTGATGACGAGAGCGGCGCCGAGGACGACGGAGACCCCGGCTTGACGGTACTGGACGAAGAGCTTGACGGTGAAGAGGAGGCCCGTACGTTCCAGTGCTTATTGGCGCTCTCCCTGGCGATAGGTTGATCGATGGTCTGATCCTTCCGTCATACTATCCGATCTTCTTGGTGGAGAGACGATAGGACCGATCTTGGGAGCGGTGGAATTGGCGGCGTCGACCTCGCATCCGGGTGGGGTGTCTAGGGTTGAACTTGGGAGGCAAAGGGTGGAGAGGCTGGGTTATGGGAATTTGGGGAGATGCAATGCGTTAGTTTCCTTCGATGAGGTAAAAAAAAGTATTCTGGGTTTCTAGATTTCTGGGTTTTTAGATTTTACTATAGTTTTTTTTTTTTGTTATTGTTGTTGCTAACCCCCGTTTGTTTTTCTGTTAACATAGGTGAGTGGTTCAAGTGCACTGAATCCGCTCCATTTAAGGACAATGAGTGTCTTACTGGATACGTGCGTACATTTTCCTCTTCAGTATAAGTCTCATCTTATCACCCGAACATTAAATGTCCTTATGCTAGCCCACTGAGATCTGAGATAGATTGAAGAATGTGTCTCTGTTTGGTCATGTTGATACTTGGGCGTTGCATATGAATCTCTAATGACTCCCTAAATTGTGCCTTTCGTACTGTATTTTATGTATCCAAGGTGTTGTATGAAATCTGTGAAGGCTTTACAGTTGGCAATTTCTCATCATCCTATTTACAAATTGGCTTTTCTGTTGACTAAAGACTTTTACTTTTTTCTGAATGTGTTTCTACAATATCATATCCAATTACATGAGTATTTTAATGGTATTCTTGTTCTGTGAATTCCTTTTTGCATCCAGATCTAGGTTCATCATTTGGGGAATGACATTGATGCTTGCGTCAACGAATCTCCTTACTGCTAGAATTGCTGCTGGTTGTTTCGGTGTTTCCCTGCTTGTTGTGCTTTTTGTGGCCAAAAATGTAAGATTTAAGAGTAGAGAAATTCCCTATTGACTTTGATCCAAAACGGACATTCGTACTCACGTTTATGTGGTTTTATCCCTAGATAAATGATCTAGGAACTCGATTAAGCGTGGTCTTGTTGGATCAAGCTCTTCTACTCCATCTCTTTTTGGAGATGAATATGTTCGACGTAGAAAGTATTTAATACTCTACAAACGTATTCAATAGAGTATTGATTTTCTTGAATATGCATTGTATGAAAACACACTTCCCACTTCTCAGTTCTTTTTGCAGTACAATAAGACTGATAATTTTTAAATTTGGATTATCTTTTGTTTGTCAAAAGAAGCCAACTTTGTAGAATGAGCATTTTTCTTACCTGCTTTTGAGTCAAGCAGGCTCTGATACCAACTAGGACGGATCTAACCAATGCTCAAATAATCAAGGGGTTTTTGATTTTCTTCAAAAGTTTCTTTGAGAATTTTGACCTTTTCTTTTGTCTGATAGATCCTTTTCTAGATCCGATAGATAATATCCCAGTAATTTTTAGTACTTCTATAAAGCTTATATCAGAATTCTTTTAGTTTTCTTAATTTCTTTCTTTCCTCATGCAATTCTTTATAAGACTGTCTAACTTCTACTAAGTAATCTAATCTTGTATCAATAGATTCTCCAATGATGAAAAATTAACTCTTTACCTTTAAGTAAAGATGATAGATTTAAATATTTGCATTATAGTAAATAAACAAATTCATAGGTCCACCATGCTCCGTCAAATTTTATTACCGAAGGTAACATAAAAGAAATTAAGATAACATAAAAGACAAAAAAGACTAAAACGCAAATATTTGTCCTGTTAAAGAAATTATGCAAAGGACTTTTTTGTGAAATGAAATTTGGTTGGGTATTAAATTGTAGTTTGCTACAAACTTTTCCGCATCACTGGAATTTACTCTTCTAGATATTAAATCATTATAAATATCTGCGAGAATGACACTGATATGATTCTGTGATCGGCCGTTAAGATAGAGCATATAACTAATAAAAAGGTTCATCGAACAAACCGTAAACAGAAAACAAACTGTTCATCACACCTGCAATTTGAAATCAAAATCATGTGACCTTTTTTAGATACAATGACAATGATGCAGTATTCATTAGAACTGTCTCAGAAGGTAAAGGTACCGAAAGGTAAGAGTATACCAATAAAGAGAATGACCTAGCGAAGCATGTAGATACATAAAGCATATGCTGTGTTGCACAAGGGTTATAGTACTCACCTATACAAAGTCCTCGAAGAGTCCACTGTACAAAACAGTAAAAATTAGAAGCTGGACTAAAGAAACCAAGATAATTAAAGCTCTAATGCTCTACCAAAGAACATGAGAATGAACAAAAATATTATTGCCTAGGTTACGGAACAACTCGAGAGATTAATCTAATGATTAATGAACTTGAGGAAATAAATTCAAAAATTGCTAGGCTTGAAATCAAGCTAGATTATCTCAAAGAAAAACAATATCTAATAATATTGAAAGAAAATTAGTTCGCATTGAGAATCTTGCAAATAATATTCATCAGCAAGCAGTGGAATAAAGAAATACCCAAGAAAACTTGAAAAAGCTTTTAGAAACTCTTATCTCCATGATAGAATGAATCAAAGAGTAGATCTAAAAGTAAAACAAGAAGATGTTAAAGCTATCAGCTTTCATCGTCCTACAGAAAAACTTGCTGAGAATGTGGAGGCAATAATTCATCAGCAGAATTATAATATCGCTTATCTCCAAGAGATAAATATCGACCTCGAAATTCAATTTCGAGAGTTATATAGAAAGATCTCAAATCTATAAAAGATTGTAGAAAAAATGAAAGAAGGAGAAATTATGAAAGAATCAATGAAGAAACGCTACCTCAAAATGTAGCTAGTAAAATCCTCATACCCCCTTCATCCTCATCAATGGGAGAAAGTGGGTTAAGATTTAGGAACCAAAGCTACTTGAATGGAAAACATCATCGAAAAAATCTACAACAAAGAGAGATGTTAAGATGCTGAGCAGAATCCTCAGTAAAAGGAACATAGTTCTGGTACAGTTAATAAACGCTCAAGAATTTGAGTATAATGAAATCGAATCTAGTGTGCGATAAGCATCTGCTCCTAGATTTAAATTTAACGAGATCTTTAAGAAATGATCTTTCATTATGGATTCTCACAGATTCAAGATACTACAATTAACGGTTCCAGCCATAGGTGGAGAAACATATAACAGTTAATAACTCCAAAAGAAGTAAGTGAAGCTTTCCAGAAAAAAATATTCCTGTATGCATATTGGAGCAGTCCAAGTAGGAATAAAACTCTTAACCAGAGATGAAATTGACTGTTTAGTTCTATGTGTCTGTTTAAGAAATGTCAGATTTTAAGAAATGTCTGTTAGGAACAATAGAAGCTTCTTTATGCAACCAAGTTGCATATTTCAATGTGTTTCCAAACTTCACAACGCATCTAGGAGAAAAATCTTCTCAAACTTCTCCTAGAAAGAGATTTTTCAAAAGAAAGAAGAAAATAAATTATTCCTCTAGAGAAGTAAAAAAAATGCAGATGTTGGCTTTGTAAGGCAGAGGGACATTATGCAAACGAGTGTCCAAAAAAGGACAAGAGGTCTTCTAACTTAATTGCTAAATACGATGAAGCAATAGAATATGCTAATTTAAAAGGCTTTGAAGTTGCATATTTTGATGAAGAGAATGAATCAGTATATTCTCTTGAGTACCCATCAGAAAGCTCTGAAGAAGAAGAAGATATATGATATCGTCCTATATTTTTATTATAGATACAAAATTGGAAGGAAGAAACCTCTGATATTATCAGTACCTTCCATCCCAATCTGGGAAAGTTTACATGTGACTATTGCAAATGTGATGATAATAATACAATTCTCAAGTATTGTGAAAGTACAGGAGAAACTTATCATCGAGAATGCTTTATTGCAGAACTCAGAAAAAAAAACCTAGGATAATGATGCTCATATCCTGGTAGAAGAGGAATATAATATATTCCATATAAAAATGATGAAGTTTGTGACTTCATTAAGCCAGAACAAAAAAATAAAAGAGTCTCTTAATTCTCTTAATTCCATACCTGATGTGACAAGTGTCAATTCAATAACTCCTATGACAAGTGTCAATCCTCGTGATTCCATAACTGCTGTGAGACGTGTCAATCCTTTCACAGAATTACTTGATGCTCCAAGGAAGCTAGAAGTAATGTCGGTCCAAACAAGCATATATAGTAATTATATTACTATAGGACTGAAGTTTTCTAATTACAAGAAGTATCATCTATATGCATTTGTAGATAGCGGTTCAGGGTACTCTCTTGCTAAAAGATATGCAATCCACGAAAATTATTGGGAAAATCTCCAAGAACAGTTACTGGAATTGCAATGGAAGAAAATAAAATAGTCATGGATACAATGGCCTGAAATGTAAAAGTTTCCTTAGGAGGAGGAAATTTTATCATCAAGATCCTCTGGCAATGTGAAGGCAAGATATCTGATATGTTGATTGGAAATAACTTTCTTCTTCAACAAATAGTAAAAACACCAGAAATGATTGGGTTTGAGAAAAATCAAAAATTCTATTGGGAATCTCGATTAACAGACGCAGTGCGCGTTACAAGTGAAAGATTTACATATCAATATCAGAAGTCGCCAGCGAAGAGTGGTGATTATGAGCCAATTTTAGAGCCAGTTTTACTGTTACAAGACCAGCTTAAAGGTCACAGTGAAATCTTGATAAACGAAGCAACAAGTTCAAAAGACTCTGAATCAAAGGAAAATTCTGAACATTCTAATAATGAGAGTTCTGATGGAGAAGAAGAATACATTAGAAAGCATAACCTAAAGGTATATGCTAACAAGGTAGAACAAAAGAAAATTCCGACTCTTTCTGAAATAGAAAAATTGTTGAAACCAGTGATCAGTGAAGATCCTCAGTTGTATTGGGAAAGAGACCCAATATATTGTCAGTTGAGAATGATGCAAATGATATTTGCCATGTTAAGGTCATCCCTCCTTATAGGGAAGAAGATAGGAAAGAAATGGAAAGTCAGATCCAAGAGCTTCTGGAAAAGAAGTTAATCAGGCCTTCAGATAGTCCTCATCATGCCCTAGCATTCTTGGTAAGAAATCATGCAGAACAATTAAGAAGAAAAGCCAGAATGGTAATTGATTACAGGGATGTATATAAAAAGACCGTTAAAGACGGTTATCGGATAGCTCAGGTGAGAGTTCTCATCAATAGGCTTAAAGGAGCAAAGATCTTCTCCAAGTTTGATGCAAAATTAGGCTTCTGGCAGGTCAAAATGCATCCTAATTCTATTGCTTTAACAGCTTTTGGAACTCCTCAAGGGCATTATGAATTGTTAGTTATGTCATTTGGTCTAAAACAAGCCCCGTCTATTTTCCAAAGGAATATGGATAATATTTTCAAGCCTTATTCAGATTTTTGCATAGTTTATATAGATTATATTCTTCTCTTCTCTAGAACTATGAACGAACATCTAAAGCACTGAGAACAAGTGTGTAAACTTATTGTCCACAAGAGAATCATCCTAGGACAAAAGAAAATTCACCTCATAAAAGGGGAAATTGATTTCCTTGGCATCCATGTTAAGGATGGGGAGATTCGTCTCCAAGAACACATTGTCAAGAAAATTAGCCGATTTCCAGACAATATCCCAGATGTAAAATCTCTGCAAAGATTTTTGGAAATTGCTAATTTTGCAAGAGACTTTATTCCTCAATCAGCAGTCTCACTGCACTTCTCTCTCCAAAAACAAGTTTTAAATAGAAATGGTCTTTCACAGAAGATGACAATAATACTGTCAGAAAGATTAAAGAATTAACAAAAAAATCTTCCTCCTTTACAGTTACCTGAAGAAAGAGATTTGATCATCTTGCAAACTGATGCAAATGATTATTACTGGGCAGAAGTTGTTTTAGTTGTTGCTCCAGATACAAATCATGAAAAAATCATGAAAAGATTTGTAAATTTCTATTAGGAAAGTTTAATGCAACATAATTAAATTATTCTACTGGAGACAAGGATGTCCTTGCCTTAATTAAAAGCATTAAGGGTGTTGAGGCATCTTAGAAAATAAATTTATAGTAAGAACTGATAACAAAAGAGTTAAGAATTTCAAAAACTACAAATTAACTAATGCTGCTGATAGAGAAAGAGTTTTGAGATGACAGATGTTTTTAACTCAATATGAATTTGATGTTGAAATGGTTGCAGGTGACAGAAACTATTTGCCTGACACTCTTACAAGGGAAATGGCGACATTTGAAAGAGAATGTCACAATCCAAGAACCAGAAACCGGTATCAGAGGAGAAGAAGCTTTGGGAAAAATACAAGAGTAGTGATAAAACCGTAGGACCTCTCCATGACAGACCGGGTTATCAATACATTGTTTCTTATGGAGCTGCTGAGTCAAGCCAGTCTTCAGAAATTCAGAAAGAATCAAGCCAAGACCATATCATGGATGGGATGAACATTCAGACCATTCTAAAACCACCTTGAAAAATACAGATCAACTCGTTACTTCTGATGAAGAAAAACTTCCAAATGGGTTCTTGCTGTGTCCGAAAGGAACAACCTCAACTGACCGGTCTCAGGGTAAAAGACCGGTTAGCCCGTCCCAAACGGCAGACGATAAAGGCATATCAAGTCCGTTTATGGCTGCTACTTTGCCAAAAAGCAGAAGAGCCCCTTTTAGGCCTAACAAGCTACCATTAGTTACTAGGAAGAAGGTTATTCATCAGCCTTTAAAAATATTTCAAAAACCAGTTTTCAGGACAAATAGGCTATTGGCCTTTAAGTAGAAGATTATTATTGATAATATTCTGCAAGCATTCTATGAGGAAAATGAAGCTCACTTGCTTCAAACACTTAAAGCTTTAACAGAAGAATTGTATGGATTCCATACAAAAGACAAAAGTGTACAAGCAGAAAATCCAGCAGGAAATTTTAAAGTTTTCTACCTTGAAAATCCTGAAAGTGCTAAAATCCTAATGTTAGCACTAAAAGAATCTGAATGGTATAGCTTTCATAATCTCTTAGGTGAAGGTAAAGATATTCTTCCAAGAACATTATCAGTAGCCCCTGGCCCATATTATGAGAGATATTTGGTTGATGTTCAAGTAGAGCATCCCCAAAAACACAAGTTATGGCTTGTGGAAAACGATTTTGTTCATAATCTTTGGACAAAAACTAATGAAGATTTGAAAGGATTCTCAGATATTATATCTGAAACTGTCAAGAACATTAGACCTGATGGATGTATTTTGAGGTTAAAATTCATTTCAAGTCCTCCAGAGTGGACAATGGTAGATCGACAGACAAATTATATCTCTCCATATCATTATGTCAAGTTAATCCAAAGTCCAGTTCAAAAACCAGCCGTTGCAGGTGGCAATGGTAGACCAAATCAAAGCAATTGACGAACTCGTTACCGGGCATGCAACAATTAAGAACCCTTTTTGACAATCGTAGTATAAGGCAAATAAGGTTCGATCAATCCTGGACTAAGGGTGCTCCTGTAACAATGGTCATGTAAAAAGACAGTAGTTATCAATACAAATATTTACAAGTCTTTGATTTACAAATATACATATGATACAAGGTAAAAAGGGGGGTTGAGAGTGATTTTATCTAACATTCCTAAAAACAGAAAATAAAGTATAATATATACAAGTGATCGATCCATTCAACACATCCATAAGAGAGAAACTCAAATTCTGACCACACATCAAAGTTCACGTTTCAACGTTAGCAATTCAATAACATGCCAATTCAGAGAACTAGAAACTATCTCAAAATACAAGCCTACGAGGTCATGCATTTTATAGTTCTACTTACTTATCCCTAACACAGAACGTTTAGAACTAGGAAATCTCATGCAAGGTTGCTATCAATACTCAGCATATCTGTCTACACTTAACATGAGTCCTTAGAATCTATAGAACGAGATTGAACACAATTATATCATGAACGTCACAACAGGGAATTGCATAGTATACGTATTCAGCTATATCTGTGACATAGCTTCCACCACTAGAGATCTACACTTACCTATGAGGCTTAGCATAAATCATGGCATTAGTTAGCATGCATTCTAACATAGGTATATCAAACAACAACGCATACTTTCTAACCTATGAGTTGACAAGATTAGACTGCTAAAATATCATGAACGAAACTTTAACATGCTTTACTAAAATTCTGAATTTACTAACAACATAACAATCAAAACAACATCCAAATCCAATATTTGAAAACCGAAAACTGATAGGGTAAGTGCTATATTTTGCATCTGTGCTTTATATTCCTATATTTTGCATGTTTCTTTGCTTTGCTTGTAAGTGCTAGGAGGTTTTACTATACTAACGCAGCAGTGATTCCGCTAGAATAGTAACCCGAAAGACAAGGTGTCGTTAGGTGAAAATGGCATGTTGAAGGCAGGTAAGTCTTAATCTTACTGAGTAAAGGTAAAAAATAAATTAAAAAAAAAAGGAGTAGGACTAAACTATATAATTGAAATTGTTTAAAGAAAAGTTGTCGGGTAGTGTTTTGTATTTCTTCCAAAAGTTTGCCCCTGTCCCTGTGACGCGCTCGTTTCCGAGCGTGCGACAATTATGAACCCTGTTTTGACAATTGTAGTATTGGTAAATAAGGTTCGATCAATCCGGGGACTTTAGGGTGCTCCTGCGTTTATAAAACTAAACAGATTAGAATCTAAATTAAGAGTTATTTACAGAATATAAACAGCAATTACATTTACATGATTTCTGGGGGGGGATTTTGAGAGTTTGTTCTAGCATTCCTACAAAAACAGTAAAGAAAAGATACTAACCTACTATTTACAGGTGATCAACTTCATTCCACACAAACATATAAAATCATGTAACAGATTGCTTCAATCTACATAACTTAAAGTCATGCCAATCAAGTATGAAGAAACAAATTCAGAATTACACGCCTCAGCGGTCATGCAACCTATAATAATCTTCTTATGTATCCAATGTTTGCCTCAGCGGTTTAACATAGAAAATTCCATGCAATATGTCATGTTAATACTCAGCGCAACCATACAACATATAACATGAATCATTAAGATAAAAGAAGAATTCGAACATGTAAACTCGTCTATCTCAGCGCTTAAACAGTTCACATGCAACTCATGATCAAAACCTGACCTATTCCCATGAATCTAAGTTTTTGTCACTTATTCAATCTATGTTTGCCTCAGCGGTTTAACACAGATCGATGACACTACTAACCTTGCAGAAGTCAGTTATTTAAATAAAACAGACCATAAGTTTTCAACATCAAGAATGGAATAGGAATAAGTTACGCAAATTTCATTAACAATCTAAGAACAAAACTTTATACAATTCATGCATAAAACATATTGTCAACAATAGTACTCATAATCCATGCAATTAAAAATACAAAGGCAGTAAGAACAAGATAGTAAATCCAGAGCATAGTTTTACACTTTTGAGTCTTCTTGGCCTTAAAGCTTCAAAGGGGTGTCGAACTAGTGCAGGAAGAACTTTGGCAGCGTGAGGAAGCTCTTGTGGCTGCGTGCTTACTCCTTTTTGGCTTGGCACTCACACGGACTAGAGAACAGAAGAGACAAAACGTTTTCTGAATTTTTGGTGGAAGAAGTAATGCTGAAAACGTTGTTCTCTGCTCCTTTATCTGGTATGGCCGAAACCCTAGCTGTCCTCTTAGCCCTTTTATTGAATTGTGATCCAACGGTGCAGAATTACTGCTTTAAATCCTGATTTAGACATTCCCAGAATTCTCTGGAATGTCTTGTGTAGTAATCCATTGCATAAGGCTTGAATATGGACCAGGTACACTCCTTGTTCTCCAAAGTAAATCTCAGCGATTAAGAACTTTCCCTCTCTGCTATCAATCAGGCTTTTGACGAAAATTTCCTTCCTTTATTTGTGCGCAATTAGGGTTCCTGCAAGGGAAATAAAATCAGATAGATCTGGTAGGGGAATAACAGAATTCAAATGACGAATTTAAAGGAAAGTATCTCCCTCAATTCTCTGATTAGCACATATAAAATCCTTGATTGCTGCAGAATTCGTTCTCCCCCTTTTATAGACATTCACAGATTCCTATTCCAAGTTGGATTAGGTTTTCTGACTTCAAATGGTTTCCCTGTCTCATTAGAAAAGAAAGTTTCCTAAATATTTTAGGAAAGTCAGAATAGGAAAGATTCAAAAGTAGTAAGTTTCCTAAATCAAAATAAAAAAGTTTCCTAAAATGAAATAGGTAAGTTTCCTTTTCTAAACAGGAAAGTTTCCTAAACGACTTATCCTCAGATTTTGCGACTTAATGAGACTCCTTACTGCAACAGGAATCCTCCTTTGATTAGGATTTCACTCAATTCTTGCGTTTTAACCTTCTTTCGTGTAAAACTGCCTCTTTTGACCTATAAAACAGAAATAAGCTAGAAATGACATTATTAAGGAAACAACAAAGCTAAATAAGGTCGGAAACACATTAAGAATATAGCATAAAATGCATGTATCACCCTGCAATGGGGTTGGATGGGGAGTCGTATGGTGAGCCCTCCCTGTAGCATCTCTTACATAGTGCACATAGTGCAGTAACCTAATAAAAATATTAGATCAGTATTTGCTTAGAGATGGACACAGAAGAATAGGTTATTTGCTTAAAGATAAATCTCAGAATAAGTTGTCTCTATGCTCTTATGAGAAATCTCAGAAATAAGTGACAACTTACATATGATGTTGTCCTCACCCTGCAGGGGATTGATATCTTTCACATTTCTTTGTGCATCTGTATATCTTGGACTTGTCATCTTGTCCTGAGGTATAAGTTTTCTTTCATCCAATTGATTTTACTTCTATATATCTGCTGAATAGATTGCATGTAAAGGCACCGATTAACTTGTATAGGTTCAGCCATGATGTAGTCAGTGACCATAGACAAAAATGTAATTATAACAAATAACATTTCTTTTTCATATCTTACGTTAATATTGTTGGTTAATTAAAGATGAGGATAGTGGCGCCTGGTAAAGAGAAATAAAATATCTGCACCAAATTAAAGAAAAAGAAAAATTAAAACCTGATCCAAATATGCTCCCTAATGAAGATCATTGTGAAACGAGAACTGGATGGGTTGTCTTCGAGAAATTGTCTACAATTAGGAAGTAAGAAGATCCTTACATTAATAATATTCTTATACCATCTTGTTTGTTACACCGGATTAACAGGGATTGGACTAGCTTAGGTAAAAAAAAAAAGCCGAAACCCATATTTGGAGGAACACGGGACTGAATTAAATGAGTATACGTAGTCCCCGTATCCCGTTGCCTTCTTACATAGTCACCCCAATTTTAGGCGGACTATATACCGCATCGTTGTTTAACGATTCGACCTACCTCAGCTTCGACTCTCTCTGCTCTCTCTTCTACTGGACATGTACGATCTCCTCTCTCTCTCTCTCTCACACACACACATCTTGAAACCCTCTCTGCCGTTTTTTTCTTTTCTGATCTGGAATAGAGTAAAGATCGATTTCATAGAAAATTGGTTATGGGTTGTATGTATTTGATAGATTGATTAAGGATTCGGTGTGTAATGTGTTGAATTGATCAATTTCATGGTTGGTTGAGTAAGAAATATGAGGAGACGAAGTTTGTGTTTGACCTTATGTTCACATTCCATATATATAGTGTCAATAAGGTTTGTGTTTAACCTTAGTGAAGATCAAGTTCGTAGCTTTCCTGTTGTTTGCCAACCTATGGTTGTTTGATGATGTAATTCTCTTTTCAGGATTCTAAACAAAAAAGTTCAAGGGGTCCTGAACCTGGTTTATCTTGCTGGAGCCTGGAAGTGAGCGATTATCAAGAGGTGGTGCAAATGGAGGCCGTTTGAAGCAAACTCAGGCCCGTTCCTCTTGAGAATTTGATGTACTTCTGTTATTGGTTTAAGGTGTCAGACTGTCATTTCACTAACAACCAGGCTGTTGATAAAAGTCTGTCATCCTTAAGCGATGTGATATTTGTTCTGGCAAGGAAGGACGATCAGGAATTCAAATAAAATTGGGGAGTTGTTGAAAAAGAAGTAGGAGGAGAAGAAGTTTGTACTAAAGGTTCTCTTTATAGTTTTGTTGAAAAAGAAGTAGGAGGAGAAGAAGTTTGTACTTAAGGTTCTCTTTATAGTTTTTACCAACTGTTGAATGATATGTCGAAAATAGGCTTCCTATTTATTTTGAACTTTGAAGTATTGTTTCTTTTGCTGATCATTATTTGTTGGCAGGAGAGTGCCTACAACTAGCCGCATATCATGAAAACCTAATGGTACTTAAAGGTTCAGAAAGAACATCTGCTTGAGGTGGAGACGGTTCAAAATTTATTCAATGCTGCTGAAGAGAAGTGTGTGGATACTGGTAAGTTAGTAGCCTTATTATCAGAATTGTCTTCTACAATGTGTTCATCCCACCGACTCAAACTAGTCATGGTTTCCAATGAAATTGACAAATCTACTTCAATGATCATTTAGTCCAGTACAAGCCCCAAACATGAGATTGGACTATTTTTATTGTTCTGCTATTTTGTCCCAACTCCCAAGTAGTACCAAACATGAGACTAGCTTAATCACAACATAAGCCAAGGTTAGATAGTCCGGGACTGTTTTATAAATCAGTCCTGCCTTAGGCAGTCCTGTGTAACAAACATGTTATAATAGTTCACAGGTTCAAGGATGTCGGATCATAATCTTCTTGGGGCCACAGGGTGTGGCAGTTCTCAATTTTTATTTTATATATAAGTCAATTTATGTTAACTGATATGGTTTGTATTGGCAACTATGTACCCATCCTCATTCATTTCACCCTATTCTCGTCATAGTTCCTGTACAGTAGTTTGTAGCGGTTAACATACTGTACACAAAACAAAAGGCTGTAAAGGTGATTAAAGAAGTTGAAATGAAGCCCAAACTTCATGGGCGTTAGCTGCAACCCAGTTTTGAATATTTTCTAGTATAATCTGAAATTGATTAAGCATGTTTTTAAAAGTGTGTTCTCTCTTGGTATATTTGTGAATTGTGACCAACAAAACAAATATGAACAGAATTAAGAAAGATGGAACGGAAAAAAAAAATGAGAATAGTACCAATCATTTTGCTCTATTTTTAAATTTGTATCCCCAGTTTCACAGATATATCTATGTTATCTCAAGTTTTACTGGCAACTATTGAAGTAGGGCTCCTGTTAAGAGTGTGGAAACTTCTCATAGGTACCAAAGTGATATTTGGGAATACACACTCTTAAGGGTGATGTTTCCATTAATTTCCGCGGAGATAGAGGCGTGTTTCTGTTTGTGCGGAGCTGAAAGGAAAAGCAAAGCAACAAGTCTGTTTGTTCACTTGTTGCAGTAGTACTAGACTGTATTGGTGTTTGTGTCACATCTCGACTCTTGATTATCTTTTAATTGCTTACGTCAATGTTTTTACTACCTTACTGTTTAAGGACCTTGAGATGACTTTTCGTAGGATTATAATTTTGGAAAATTTTCTTAAGGGAAGTTGTAGAGGGCGTTAAAACGAATCCATAGACACGCTATACGTTTTAATTAGAGTTCATATGTAAAAGTTATGGTGTAAAAACTAAAGTTACTAATTTTGGTCAGGGGTACAAAAAGGAAAACTTACCAAAAGTGTCAAGGTAGAAAATCAGAAATTCTTTCTCTTTCTCTCTCTTCCCTGCATCTCTCTCCCGCAGCGACTTTGTCACCGCCGTCCGGCTGAGTTGGGTGGCGAGCTTGGTATCAAATCGAAGCTTGGACTCTCCCCTATTGATCTGGGTAGCTGGTCGGTAGAGTCTCGCCGTCGTTTGGGAGAAATCACGTCGTGAAGACGCAACTGTGCACGGTGGAGTTTTTGCTGGAAAACTTCCTGCTCTGGCCATCATTGTCGGAGAACCTTATACCAACTTGAAGCACTTTTTTCGGGTAGCAAACCCTCAACAGGATTCGACCTAATTCGATCTAGGTAAGGAGATTCGAAGTTTTGAAACTCTAGGGTTCTTGATTTTGGGATTTTCTGTTTTTGGTTCGATTTGCATGTTTAGACTTAAAATTGATCTCCGGCCTAGTTATGAAAGTTTTTGGGCTTGTTGAGAGGAATATTGTGTTAAAATTTGGTAAGCATTGGAGGTGGTCAGATTTTGGGTGGCCGGCCACCGTTGCCACCCGGCCGCCTCTTTTGGGTAGGTTTTCAAGTTATTTAACTTGTTTATGATGAGAGGAGTCCAATGGTATGAAGTTTGTAATTTTTGGAGGAGTTTTGGTTAGGTTTGAGATTTTCCAAAGATTGAAGAACTATTTAATTTGTTTTCGATTAACGGACTAGTATCCGGCCATCGGATTATTGTCGATTAAGCTTTAGAAAGTTGATTTTGGGTTTTCAATGGTAGTGCTGAAGTTCGGACCGGATACTAAGAATGGAGGAGTTGGGCAAGGGCGAGCAATTTGTAGGCTCACTTTTGTTATTGCACATTTATGAGTATTGTTTTAGCATTAGGATTTAATAATATCTATTGAACATGACGTGAGAAGGATCGTGTTGATGAAACCTTGGATCGATGGCAGGGATAGCCGTATATTGTGAGTGGACTTTTATTTTGTATAAATTGCATGCGACAATTTAATTTATAAATATCTTCTTCTATAATTATTATTTTTATTTGTCGACTTTGAGATTTATAAAAGATTACCGAAAATGAGATTTTCAATAGTTCTCCATCATAATTTTCTCGTTTATTTGTGGGTCATCGATCTTGATATTGAGAGTGTAATAACAAGGATTTCGGTTTGAGAATTTAACTATGATTTATACTTGCTAATTTAATCTCGCTTATAATCATAGATTTAAGAATATTTTGACGTGTGAGACACGTCAATGAGTGTTGTTATATTCATTGCTCGAGTGGGCCGGGATATCTCGTGAGCTCTATCTAGTGCGCCAGGATACTTTTCTCGTGAGCTCTATCTAGTGGGCCAAGATACTTATCTCGTTTTTGTTTGACCTTTTTATTTCACCATATAAAGGTTGCCGTATATTTATTATTGCTAGTTACCTTTAGCGTGGGACGTTATTATTTAGACCCTGGGAGGCTCATCTTTATTGGTTCAAATCTTATTTTTCCATTTTGACCCTAATATTTTTTTTCCCCTTTCGATGATTTATTTTAACCAATGGGATTGGTTCGTCACTTTAATTTCTAATATTTGGTGAACTTCAAATGTTGCATAAAATGTGTTTTATTTATTCGATTGTTTGATTTTATTTTTGTCCACTCATTCCAACGTTTTCAAATGCTTTTCTCTTGGGCCCTTCGGTTTTAAATGTCAAGTTTGTAGGATAGCTTAGTTGAGGTCTGTCGTACATGGAGTCGAGGCATAGTCAATAATATAGCTTCCGCTTATTTGTATATTTATGTTTCATTTCTTCAGTATTAGAATTGCTTTGAACCTATAAAACGTTGGTTGTGGGTTACCTCTAGCTTAATATTTAAAGATTTTGGGAGGTGTTTTGATCGTAGGGAGCACGATGGCTGGGAGTTAAGTTGGATTGTCATTAGAAACATTTTTCAGGTTTTCCTTAAGGAATGGTTGTCCATTTTCAAGGGAGGTTATGCTGAATTTTCGGTAGCATCTCCTTTGGAGGCGGTCACTATAGGGTTCATTCTGGATTTCAGGGTGAAATCTGAGGTGGGTCATGATAGTTTGAAAGTAGGGAAGAGACGTAGATGGAAGATGAGATTTTTTGTTGTCTCTTTCTGAAAGACCCGACTTCCTCCTATGCAAATAAAGAAAAAAACAAAACTACACTGAAAGAATCGGGTTGCAATTTGCCAGGGAAAATCGCATCGTCGTCTTTGGTCGTTCTAGAGAAGCTAGTACAGGCCTGGTGGTTTCTTTCAACTCTTCGATTGGAGACACAGATTTGCCAATAAAAAGCTCTTCTCCCCATAAATTGCTTTGTCCACGTCAGTTAGCTTGTACGAAACAACTGCAGAACAACTTTGGAGATGACAAGATGCCCGTTTCTAAGAGAGATTACCCATTTCAACTAACACTTCACTAGGGGAGATTACCCATTTCAACTAACACTTCTCTAAGGGATTTTAACCATTGTATTTGACGCGCCCGTTACCGGCGTGTGACAATGGTGAAACATTTTTAACAATCGTAGTATAATGTAAATACGGTTCGATCAATCTAGGGACTGAGGGTGCTCCTGTAACAATGGTCTTGTAAAAAATCAGTAGCTAACAAAATATACAAGTATTTATTTACAAATATTCACATGATACACAAGATGCTTGAGAGTTTGATTCTAACGTTCCTACTAAAAGATAAAGACAAAATCTAAACTAATATATACAAGTGATCATCTTCAACACACATCAACCAGAAACTTTAGAACCAATCAAACAAGTATCAACATGCCTTAAACATATAATCAATTTATCACCAAGTGATATAAAAAACAAACTCGAAACACAAGCCTCAGCGGTCATGCATTCCTTTAATTCTACTTACTTTATCTCCTAAGCACAGAGAAGTCTAGAACCTAGGATATTTCATGCAAAGGTTGTGATCGATACTCTGTGTCACTCAGAGTACCCGTCTCCACTAATCATGAATCATTAAGTGCTATAGAATTCTGAATTTGAACATGCCCAAGTTTACAGGAAGCTGCTTAACCTGCAAACATGTAACACATAGTCTCGGCTATTATTACATAACCTTCACTACTGAAGATCTACACTTACTTGAAGAAGCTTAGTATAAATCATAGCAACACTAACCTACATATTAGAGTTTTAGTTCAAACAAAACTATAAATTTAATGAAATCAACAAGGCACAAAATGAATCACATGCTATCATAGAGAAGTCGAAATATGCTTGAATTTATTCTGAAAATTAACTTATTCGTGTTCTTAACAACCAGCCAATTCTAACTTTGAAATCTAATACAAGAAAACAAAGAACAATAACAAGATAGAAGAAACAAGACATGAGTTACACTTTATGAATCTTCAAGGAAGCTTGAGATGTTCGAAGGATAACACACGCTTGATGCTTCTTAGCAGCCTTCTGGAGAAATCCTACAAAGGTGCCAGCTTGGATTGCTTCTTTACTGGAGAGAGGAGGAGGCTAACATGTTTTACTGATTTTTCTGCGAAGAAGAGATGATCTGAGAAGTACACAAGGCTGTCCTTATATAGTGAAAATCTTGGTGAAACTTCTCTTCCAAAAAGATGTGGGACTAGCTCCACATGTTTGACTTTTCTTCTTCCTTTTTAAAGTTGGAATCCAAATTCACTTCTCCTTCCAAAACGATGTGGGACTAGGTGAAATGTTTTGACTTTTCTCCCTTTTTAGAGTTGGAATCCAAATTTACTTCTCCTTCCTTCCTTAGGCTGCTTGGGCCTTGTCTTCCATCCATGGACTTTTTGGGCCTTATTTTGGGCTTTCTAAAATTTTCTCTTATTTTCTTGATTTAGCCTTCTTTTCTCAATTAAGCTCTTTGTGCCCCTAATATCAAAAAACATGTTAGAAATAACATTATTATGAGAATATCATAGCTAAATCAAGTTTGTGGTATGACCACAAATAAGTCATGTTAATACTCAGCGCAACCATACAACATTATCAAAAAACCACAAATATTATCAAAAAACATCCAGAAATAACAGTATTTCTGAAATACTGATATGACCACATTATTATGAGAATATTATAGCTAATTCCATGTAATAAGTCATGTTAATACTCAGCGCAACCATACAACATATAACATGAATCATTAAGATCAAAGAAGAATTCGAACATGTAAACAAGTTTATCTCAGCGCTTAAACAAGTCTACGTGCAACTCATGATCGAAACCTAACCCATTCCCATGAATCTAAGCTTTTGCCACTTATTCAATCTATCTTTGCCTCAGCGGTTTAACACAGATCAATGGCACTACCAACACTGCAGAAGTTATTCATTTAAATAAACCAGATCATAAGTTTTTAACGTCAAGAATGGCACAGGAATAAGTAACGCAAATTTCATCAACAATCTAAGAACAAAACTTTATAAAATTCATGTATAACCAGTTCAGAAAACTCATATGTTTGTACCAAGCATTCGAAATCCAAACTAGAAAGCAAACTACGCAAAGTTTATGAGTCATAGTTACACTTTTATTATTCTTCGGAACGCCTTTCTGAGATCGTAGAGTGCAGCTACACGTCAAGACTTCAAGGTAGGAACTTGAGGAAGCTCTAAGGACTGCCGTCGGTTTGCTTCTTCTTGTGAGGATGCACGGCTTGGTGGAAGAACTGAGCAAGAGGTTTCTGAATTTTTGGTGGAAGAACTGATGCTGAAAACGTTGTTCTTTGCTTCTTTATATAGTAGTCTGGCCGAACCCTAGCTCTTCTAGCCCTTGATTAGTTTCCGATCCAACGTGGTGACTTATTGCTCAAAATCTCCCCATAATTCTCTAGAATGCTTGTGCAATAATTCATCGCATGAGGCTTGAATAAGGACTAGGTACATTTCTTGTTCTCCAAAGAAAATCACAGCAATAAAAATGCTTCCTTATTCTGCCTTCAATCAAACCTTCACAAAAATCCTTGATTTCCCTTCCTTTATTGGTGCGCAATTAGGGTTCATGTAAGAGAGATAAAGTCAGATAAATAAGGTAAGGATTAACAGAATTTGAATGATGAATTAAAGGAAAGAATCTCCCTTAATTTCTGATTTATATATTAGCAAACATAATCTCTTAATTACTGCAGAATTCGTCATCCTCCTTTTATACACGTTCCAAGAATTCCTATTCCAAGTTGGATTAGGTTTCTTGACTTCAAATGATTTCCTTGTCTCATAAGAAAAGAAGTTTCTTAAATAGTTTAGGAAAGTCAGAATAGGAAAGCTTCATAAATAATAAGTTTCTTAAATCAAAATAAGAAAGTTTCTTAAAATGAAATAGGCAAGTTTCCCTTTTTAAAACAAGAAAGTTTCCTAAACGACTTATCCTCAGACTTTGCGACTTAATGAGACTCCTTGTTGCACCAGGAATCGTCCTTTGATTAGGATTTTTCTCAATTCTTGCGTTTAGCCTTCTTTTGTGTAAAACTGCCTCTTTCGACCTATAAAACAGAAACAAGCTAGAAATGACATTATTAAGAAAATAACGAAGCTAAATAGGGTCGGAAATACATTAAGAATATAGCATAAAATGCGTCTATCAAGAAGAAGAGACTAGAACAATTGAATAAGAAAATATATATATATATATATATATATATAGTAAGAGTGGTTTTAAATACACACTCCAAATAACTTAATACACATCCATATTATTTGATATTTCAAATAAAATTTGATTGGTATGTTAAACGACTGAAAGAGGCATGTGTAATACAATTTAAATATTAAAAACAAACTTTTATTTGGAAACTAATAATGTGAAATATAAACCAAATTAAAATTAAAATATTAAAACGAAAACTTATTTTTGGAAACTTATAAAGTGAATTAGAAAAAATTAAATTTTAAGATCGAGAACATATTTAGCGAAACTATTAAAGTAAACAAAAAATTTGCAAGGAAACTTGGATAAACAATTAATTTCTTTTTGTTCTTAAAGATTCATAATTTCCAAATTTAGAGTGTCAAAATGTCAAACGATGTAATTGTTATGCATATGAACATCTATTTCGTTATATTTACATATTTTTCTTTTCACCCAAACACACTATTCAAATATGTATTTTTTATCTTGTTTATCATTTTCATGTTTAAGAATTTGAATGAACAATGAATTTATAAGGATTTCTCAAGAACTAACACAAGTAATAGATATGAACATCTATAAATGTTAATTTATACAAATATATAATAATTATACATAATAATAGTGTTAATATAGTCACATAATATGATTAGGGTATTTTAGGTACTTTGGGTTGTGTATTTAGTAAATATCCGAATGAGAAATTAAATAAGTGGTGTATTGAGAAAAAGATGTGTATTAAGTTATTTGGGATGTGTATATAAAATTTCTCATATATTAATTACACCTATATATGACAAATGAAAAAAAAAAAAAAAAGTGCCCCTTCAGCCCTAGGCCCCGGTGCCAGTGCACTGCCGGCACTAGGCCAGGACTGGGCCTGAGGAGAATTAGGGGGGGGGGGGGGAGCATTCGCCGCACTTGCAACCTAACATGCTTCCACAAACTTATTAGCTATCCCTCTACTTTCTTTTTTTTTGGTTACAAACGGAACTCAAATGAGCACAAACAAAAAACCAACAACTAAATATTAAAGCATGAAGCAGATCTTCTAGCTCTAACAATAGAACTCAAATCATCAAGAAAGGCTTGTGCAGCATGCACAGGGGATCTTCAAAGCTTATGAAGCCCAAATCATGGGAGATACTACTCTTTGCCAAAGCATCAACAATCATATTAGATTCACGAAAAATATGGATGAGCTTAACATTTTCCATTTTAGACATGAGCTTGATACACGCATTTTATGCTATATTCTTAATGTATTTCCGACCCTATTTAGCTTCGTTATTTCCTTAAGGAGTAAATGTTTGTGACACCTGTAGTTTACACCTAAAATCAGTTTTGTCCCTCATTTTTTTTAAACTGGTATACCCCTATACTTTGAATTCTCGACTGATTTGCCCTTGTCGTCAATTGAACCCGTTATGTAAGACTGTTAAGTTGCTGAGATGACCGATCCTGCGATTCCAACTTAGCTAGAAACCTGCCACATCGACATAATTGATGACAGAACCGGTCATCTCAGCAACTTAACAGTCTCAAACTCTGCTTCCAATTCTACTTCACTCTCAAACTCTAGCTGTCTAAATGTGTTGGGGGTTTGAACAGGAAGATCAAGAATCTGGGAAGGTTCTCCACCTTGCTTAAGGCGCTGTATCCGCCTCTCCAAGTTTGTGAAAAACTCGTTGGTTAATCCAGGAATACGGATTCCATCATCGGACATTCATAACCCTACAGAATCGAAATAACAAAATAAGAAATAAACTAAAAATTAAACAAAAAAAAGTAACTAAAAATTTTTAGTTGAGCTCAAACATAAAAGGTCTTAGAACGAAGTAAACACTTTACATTTTACAAAGGTTCTAAATTACAACAATCTGTTTGAGTTAACAGTTATAAGTTTTATTAATTTTCAAGCTCAAATCTTAAATGGTAAACCAATTGCAATAAGGTATGAACGTCTTGATACAAATGCTTCCGTGGTTTCAGAAGACTTGGATGGCCAGGCTGAGTGAAACGGGCTGGTAGGACTTCATTTTAGTGGGTTACGGAGGTCGAAACCCCTATCGTGCTTACGCACAGTCTATAACTCTTTGAAGTCCAATTTTGATCCCAGGCGCTTACTCGGGCCTAAACACCGTCCAAAATGTCCCTTACTCAGTTAGGAAACACTTGTATGTTTGACAGTCGTACAAGAGTTAATAAGATCCGCCCTCAACTCCAAAAGACCTTTGAAAAGGTACTAATGAAGGGTTTAGGATCCTATTAACTAAAGTAACCTTCAATGGTTTACAAAACAGATAAGTGCCTGAAAATAAATAAAACAAACAACAATTAGTCAGATTTACAGTAGTAAAAAAAAATAAGTAACTGAAAACCAAAAACCGAAAACCGTTAGAGACTTATTAAGTCCCCGCAACGGCGCCAAAAATTGACGTGCTCGTTACCGGGCGCACAATTTAAAAACCCTTTTTTATCAGAATGTAGTATTGGCAAATAGGGTTCGATCAATCCGGGGACCTAAAGCGCGCTCCTACAGTCACGGTTACACTAAAAAAAATCAGTAACTATAAGTATTTACAAGTATTCAGTTACAAATATATACATAGTACAATGGATAAAGGGGGGGGGTTTGGACGTTTGTTCTATGTTCCTACTAAACAGAAAACAAAGTATAATATATACAAGTGATCGATTCATTCAACATATCCCTCAGAGACAAACTCAGATTCTGACCACACATCAAAGTTCACGTTTAAACCTTAGCAATTCGATAACATGCCAATTCAAAGAACTAGAAACAATCTCAAAATACAAGCCTACGAGGTCATGCATTTTATAGTTCTACTTACTTGTTCCTAGCACAGAACATCTAGATGTAACAGTCCATTGAGATATTGTCCGCTTTGGGCCCAACGACCCTCACGTTTTGCTCTTGAGGTTTCACCCTAAAACGCGTCTCAAAGTAAGGTGCTAGCTCTGCACATATAAGCATAACAACATATCTCTCCCGGACGATGTTGGACGGATGCACCTACTAGCTTGCCAGCCTAGTCAGGTCATCACAGTCCACCCAGCTTTGGGCCCGACGTCCGCGTTGGCACACTTCCTGCGGGGACAAGCTCTGATACATACTGTAATGGCCCGGCCCAGTCCATTGAGATATTGTCCGCTTTGTGCCCAACGACCCTCACGGTTTTGCTCTTGAGGTTTCACCCCAAAACGCGTCTCAATGTAAGGTGCTAGCTCTGCACATATAAGCATAGCAACCTATCTCCCCCGGGCGATGTGGGACGGATGCACCTACTAGCTTGCCAGCCTAGTCAGGTCATCATAGTCCACCCAGCTTTAGGCCCGACATCCGCGTCGGCACACTTCCGGCCGGGGACAAGCTCTGATACCAACTGTAACAGCCCGGCCCAGTCCATTGAGATATTGTCCGCTTTGGACAAAACAACCCTCACGGTTTTCCTCTTGAGGTTTCACCCCAAAACGCGTCTCAATGTAAGGTGCTAGCTCTGCACATATAAGCATAGCAACCTATCTCTCCCGGGCGATGTGGGACGGATGCACCTACTAGCTTGCCAGCCTAGTCAGGTCATCACAGTCCACCCAGCTTTGGGCCTGACGTCCGCGTCGGCACACTTCCTGCCGGGGACAGGCTCTGATACATGCTGTAACAGCCCGGCCCAGTCCATTGAGATATTGTCCGCTTTGGGCCCAACGACCCTCACGGTTTTGCTCTTGAGGTTTCACCCCAAAACGCGTCTCAAAGTAAGGTGCTAGCTCTGCACATATAAGCATAGCAACCTATCTCCCCCGGGCGATGTGGGACGGATGCACCTACTAGCTTGCCAGCCTAGTCAGGTCATCACAGTCCACCCAGCTTTGGGCTCGACGTCCGCGTCGGCACACTTCCGGCGGGGACAGGCTCTGATACCAACTGTAACAGCCCGGCCCAGTCCATTGAGATATTGTCCGCTTCGGGCCCAACGACCCTCACAGTTTTGCTCTTGAGGTTTCACCCCAAAACGCGTCTCAAATGATCGGTGTGCAGAGCCAGTCCTTACATTGAGATATTGTCCGCTTTGGGCCCAACGACCCTCACGGTTTTGCCCCAAACGCTTCTCAATGTAAGGTGCTAGCTCTGCACATATAAGTATAGCAACCTATCTCCCCCGGGTGATGTGGGACGGATGCACCTACTAGCTTGCCAGCCTAGTCAGGTCATCACACTAGAACTAGGACATCTCATGCAAGGTTGCTATCAATACTCAGCGTATCTGTCTACACTTAACATGAGTCCTTAGAATCTATATAACGAGATTGAACACAATTATATTATGAACGTCACAGCATGGAATTGCATAGTATATGTATTCAGCTATATCAATGACACAGCTTCCACCACTACAGATCTACACTTACCTACGAGGCTTTGCATAAATCATGACATTAACGCATGCATTCTAACATAGGTATATCAAACAACAACGCATACTTTCTAACTACGAATTGACAAGATCAGATTGCTAAAATATCGTGAACGAAACTTTAACATGCTTTACTAAAATTCTTAATCTATTGAATACAAGAACAAGCAAAACATGCTTACAAATCCAAAGTTTAACATTCGAAACATGCTTTCAAGTTGTAAAGAAAATCAAAACAAAGTAAAGGCACACTTTTTCAGTTTCCAATGAAGCTTAGCGACGTCAAAAGGATGTTTGGCTTCAATGCTTCAATTATCCAACTCTGCTACCTTCGTGGAGAAGTCCTTCAAGGTCTGGCAAGGAGGATGAACTCGGTAAAGGAGGAAAAGAAGGCATGCTGCTGCTCTCGTATTTCTCTGGTTTTATGTGAATGAATGATGAAAATTGTGAAACAGAGAGCCTCTATTCATAGTGAACACACCCAGCCCTAGGTCTTCTCCAAGCCCTTGATCAACTTCTGATCCAATGGTCTGGAATAATTGCGTTAATATCTTGAATTAAAAGTCTGGCGCAATAGTTCCTTGAATGTAGCTTGAATAGCAACCAGATGCATGTCTTAATCAGCAAGAAAATCTCCTCCTTATTTTCTTCTGCGTCAATCATATCCTTGAGGAAGATTTTCGATCTTTTCCTTTCCTGCTGCACACAATTAATCCTACAATTTATGGAAATCAGATTAGGGCATAATTATGTACCAATCAGGACTCTTAATAAAATGAATAACAGATAACTCCTTATTTTCTGATTTTCAATCAATTAAGGATTCCATGATTTCAGGAAGATTCCTACCAATTTGCTGCAGTCATAAAATCCCTGTTTGGGTTCCTAAATTTCGTCCAGAAATCTCTAAAGATTTCTGGTTTCCTTCTCTGCTCCTATCGCATCCAGCAAGTCAACTCCTTAATTCTCTTCCTTCTTTGACTCAATCATGTCGCATAAGAATAGGAGGTTTCTCAAAGTAAATAAAGAAAGTCAGAATA
This sequence comes from Fragaria nilgerrensis, assembly GCA_010134655.1. NCBI lineage: Eukaryota > Viridiplantae > Streptophyta > Magnoliopsida > Rosales > Rosaceae > Fragaria > Fragaria nilgerrensis. The sequence continues at coordinate 24,773,942 of CM020982.1, forward strand.
GGAAAGTTTCACATGTAGTAAGTTTCCTAAATCAAAATAAGAAAGTTTCTTATAATGAAATAGGCAAGTTTCCCATTTTGAAAGTTTCCTAAACGACTTATCCTTTTGATTTACTCATTCCCGCGACTTAGAGAGATTCCTTGCTCGAGTCGGACTTGTTTCCTAGTTTGACTAGGATTTCTCTTAAATTGCCAGTTTTAGCTTCCTTTTCTGCTTTTCTGCTCTTTTGCGTTCACACTCACAAAACTTGTTAGAGCTAGTATTATTAAGGAAATAACATAACTAAATAGGGTAGGAAATACGTTAATATCATAACACTTTATGCGATTATCAAGTCCACTCAAAATTATGCAAGAGAAAGGATTTTGAGGCATTCAAAAAGCTTGCATTTATAAGAACAAAAGCACATGTTTAAACAAATATAAAACCTCATGAAAGAATATAATTACTCACACAAATGAACCATACCATATGCTCAACTCTTGGAACAAACTCCACAGATCAAGTTTTACTCATCTTTCAGATCAAAAGAAACTTTACAAGGTATTAATTGGGCTAAGCTAGGGTATGAATTGAAGGATAAGGAATTGCAAAATTCCTAAGGACCTAGCAGAGCATTATCAAACACCTTATGTCGCCAAAACAAGGACCAAAATGTCTTTTGGACCTCCAAGAACATCACCGCACCTCCTTATACAAAATGAAACAGAACAAAGGCCAACTATTTCAATTTTAGGCCTTCCATTTACATCACAACTCCTGATTCACAACATAAAGACAATGTCCAAATTCCTTTTATTTTAATTTTTTTTTCCTGTCGTAATTTACTTTTTCCTTTCTTTTTACTGTTCACGGCATTTTCTTTTTTCACAAGGACAAGTCATTTCCCCCACACTTGTTTCACATCATCACTTCATACAGTACACCACAATTGCTCTATTCGGTCAAAAGGACAAGGGTAGAGATATAACTGTACTAAGCTCAAGGTGAAAATTGCATTGGTGATGAAAGAAAAGGCTCAATGTAGGCTCAAAGGGGGTTCAAACTAAGGGGGTGTGCAGCGCACACAAATAGGGACACAAGTTTATTTGGCATTGGTGATCATCCTAAACAGTTTCATATATCCTTTCCAAAATCAGAGTATTTTATAATAAAAGTTTTGAAAGTCCACAAGAGTGAGTTATAGTCATCTAGAGTTCATTAAAAGCTATGGTGAGCAATCAATCAAATTGAAAGAATAATGAGGTTTTTGAACAATTATAGCCAAGAAAACGAATCAGAATATTGAAATGAACACTCAGAAAGAATAGCACATATAAAAGCTCAAAAGCTCACATTTAGGGTCATATGAATCAAAACTTGTCTTAGCATGCTCATTTCTGTACCAGAGATTCAAAACCACATCCACTACATTTCATATGGTTTCCATTCCTTTCAATTAACCATAGAATATCAGTTGGAAATCATCTCAATCTTGTGATCTTTCTTTATCCATAATTTCAGAGATCATAATCATCATAGACAGTTAAGGGCTCCTATGACTCAAAAACAAAAGACTCAAAAAGCAAACGAAATTTTTTAAATTTTTGACATTTTTCAATATAAGACACAATAAACATGTAAATCGTTCCCCCACACTTAAACTCTACATTGCCCTCAATGTTAACAAAATAATGTGTAAAATCAAAGCATGGAATAGGAACTTACAACAAACAAAACAGATACATAAATATAACGAAAAGTAAAAGAGAAGAAATGATGGAAAACAAATCTGCGTTGATGGCTCCTCCATATCTTTGGTTAAATTGGGTTGCCTCCCAAGCAGCGCTTAATGTTTATAGTCTTTCAGCCTAGACTTGCACCTCCATTTTGGGTCTGTGTGAATGGAGCATCTTGAAGGGGTACATCCTCCACATTGTATTCTTTGAAAGCCTCATAGTATGGCTTCAATCTATGGCCATTCACCTTGAATTCTTTCCTGGTTTTTTCACTCTTAATCTGCACAGCACCATGTGGAAAAACTTACGTAACTATGAAAGGACCAATCCATCTAGAATGTAACTTACCAGGAAAAAGTTTAAGTTTAGAATGAAACAATAAAACTTTCTGGCCAACAACAAAAGATTTTTCACGGATCATTTTATCATGGTAGGCTTTAGTCCTCTCTTTGTAGATCCATGCATTGTTGTAGGCATCATTTCTGATCTCCTCAAGTTCATTCAATTGGAGCTTCCTGTGTAGGCCGGCATCATCAAAGTTCATGTTGAAATGCTTTACTGCCCACCATGCTCTATGTTCAAGCTCCATTAGAAGGTGACATGCCTTCCCATAGACCAGCCGAAAAGGGGATGTCCCAATGGGGGTCTTGTAAGCTGTGCGGTAAGCCCACAATGCATCGTTTAGCTTTTGGCTCCAATCTTCCGTGTTGGCCCCACTGTCTTCTCCAAAATTCTCTTAATCTCACGGTTAGAGATCTTTGCTTGTCCACTGGTCTGAGGATGATAAGGTGTAGAAACCTTGTGTGTCACATTGTACTTCTTCAGCAGAGCCTCAATTGATTTGTTGCAAAAATGTGATCCTCCGTCGCTGATGATAACTCGTGGCATTCCAAACCTACAAAAGATGTGAGAGCGAAGGAAATCTGCAACAACTTTGGAATCATTAGTTTTGGTGGCTATTGCTTCCACCCATTTGGACACATAATCAACTCCCACAAGAATATACAGATAACCATTGGATGAAGGAAAAGGTCCCATAAAATCAATACCCCATACATCAAAAATTTCCACAGTTATGAAAATATTCATGAGCATTTGATCCTTAGGTCCTAGGTTTCCTAATCTCTGACACCTATCACAAGTCATGCAATACATATAGGCATCCTTAAAATTGTAGGCCAAAAGAAACCTGCATCCAACACTTTAAGGGCAGTTCTTCGAGATCCAAAATGACCTCCACATACTTCAGAATGGCAAAAGACAAGAATAGATTTATGTTCATTTTCAGGGACACGTCTCCTAATGATTTGATCTTAATAGTGTTTCCACAAATAAGGGTCATCCTAAATGTAAAGTGTCCGGGAAAGTCTTAGACACAAGATAATTCACAATATCAGCATACCATGGTTCACTTAGCTCAATTCCGAAGAGTTGTTCATCTGGAAACGTCTCACACAAGGGCAAGGCGTCCTCTTCGCGTACCAATCTGCTCAAGTGGTCAGCAACCACGTTGTCACTCCCCTTCTTGTCTTTAATTTCAATGTCGAATTCTTGAAGTAACAAAATCCATCGTATAAGCCGCGGCTTCGCCTCTTTCTTTGTAAACAAGTACCTCAGTGCTGCATGATCAATGTAAACAATTACTTTAGATTGAAGCAAATAAGAACGGAATTTATCTAAAGCAAATACAACAGCAAGAAGCTCTTTTTCAGAGGTAGAGTAGTTCAATTGTGCATCATTGAGCGTTCTTGAGGCATAGTAAATGGCATAGGGCTTCTTGTCTTTCCTCTGCCCTAGCACAGCTCCAACGGCATAGTCAGATGCATCACACATCAACTCGAAGGGCTTGTCCCAATTTGGGGGTAGCATCACTGGTGCTATTGTCAACAATTCCTTCAACTTCTCAAATGCCTCCTTGCATTCATCGTCAAAGTCAAAGGCTACCTCCTTTCGAAGGAGGCGAGTCAGGGGTCTGGCTATCTTGGAAAAGTCCTTGATAAACTTGCGATAAAAACCTGCATGGCCAAGAAACGAACGTATCTCCCTCACAGTAGTGAGGTATGGTAAGTAACGAATAAGATCAATCTTGGCCTTATCAACTTCAATTCCCCTGGCAGATATTATATGTCCCAAAACAATTCCTTGTGTCACCATGAAATGACATTTCTCCCAATTCAAAACCAGATTAGTTTCAACACACCTTTTTAAAATGAGTTCTAAATTTCCCAAACATGAATCAAAATCCTTACCAAAGACACTAAAGTCATCCATAAAGACCTCAACTTGAACAGGAGAGACCCACTTACTATCAGATATGGGGTAGATCACTCCACAATCCAGCAACTTGATGACTTCATCTTGAACCACCTTCATCATTGGCTGGTGTAGACGTCTTTGGGCCTCTTTAGTGGGTTTTGCTCCATCTTCCAACAGAATTCGATGGACACATGTGGTTGGCTGATTCCCTTGATGTCTGCTAAAGTCCATCCGATAGCAGTCTTGTATTTCTTCAATACCTCCACCAATCTCTTTTCTTGTTCCTTGTCTAGCTTGGAGGACACAATTGCTGGCAAAGTCTCACTTTCTCCCAAGTATACATACTTTAAATGATCAGGTAGAACTTTTAATTCCAACTTGGGTGCCTGTTCCACAGATGGTAATAATTTGTTAGTGGAAATGGGAAGAGACAATAAAGGATCAGACCTTGTAAAATGGGGAAGGCTTTCAAGAGAGGCGACAGTTTCAAGCACAACGTCGTCCCATATTTCCTCTAATTCTACCTTTGACACAAGGGTACCATCAGCATTGTATCCCACTCCTTGGGAAATGGTGTATTTCAATTTATCGTCAATCATTGAATTTAGGAAATTCTGCGCAACAGAGTCAACGATATCAATAGAATAGCATTGACACGACCCGCCCCGAATTTCACCCTGAAGCCGGAGTAAATCGTGCGGGTACCACCTCCAAGGAAAGATTTACCGCAAAATTTGGTACAACCTCCCTTGAAAATGGACAACCCTTCCAATAGAAACCTGCAAACACGTCTAAAGGTTCCAAATCCAACCTTAACTTCTGGAGCCTTCGTGCTCCCCAGAAACAATCACCACCAACAGGATAATAAACATTATCTAAGATAATATACATCATCCGAAAATATTCTAAAATATCAACAAGCCTTCACCCACAACCAAAAATATATACATTAACCCAAGTATTCAGAGCTACTAGACACTAGCGGAAGTAAGAAAACACAGGTAGGCTAAACAGGTAACCTACTGGTGAAAGGTGGTGGAAATACGGGTGACTATACCTCGTCTCCTACTAGATCCAATCCGAACTCTGCAGACTGGACATTTTAAAACGAAGGGCCCAGGGGAAGACATTTAATAACATTAGAGTGAGTGGACAAAAATAATTTAATAACAAAAATATTTATGCATTCCTATTTTAATTTCATAGAAAAATATACTGCATGCGGCAGCTTAAAAGTGTTCAACTTATAAACTGGCAATTTCACGACTAGTACTGGCTAGTCACAAACTCAAATAAAATGAAGTCTTTCAGGCTAACTATATATAATCATATATTCGTATGTATTTACACTCGTCAGACTCCTTGTATGAATCTTATAAACAATTTAGAAAAATAGAAATTCATACAAGGCTACAACGCTGGCGTCTAACGCTCACGTTGCGCCATAATGGTATTTTTCCTCATTATGACCGAAAAGACGGTGTATATATATATACGCGCATATCCCCTATATAAATTATTATATTTATATAGGGCTATGACGATTGCGTCTAACGCTCACGTCGCACCATAATGGAATTTTACCTCAATATGGTGGAAAAACACGTATAGCTAGCTAGCATTTATTTATATACAATACTCATAAACATCCAAAATACATATCCACTGAAAATCTCATTTTCGAGATCTCTCCAAAGGAGGAAAAATTGTCAAATAGCCGAGAAAATCAATAAGTCTCATCATAAGAAATAAATGATCAATAAAATCATTTATCGCATACTTTTCAATTAAAAACAAAGGTCCACTCACAAATTAGGCCTAAGCCTGATGACGCTCCGAGGCTTCTTCTGCTCGGGCCTCCTCACGTCCTGTTCCAAATATATAATTAATTTCCCACTAAAATCCAATATTTATACAAAATAGGCAAAATTAACCGAGAGCCATAACCATGCTCATCATTGCCTAACTTCGATATTCTTAAATCGGAATGACCCAAACTTTAATATCAAACTCGGCAGCCGTAAATACAACATTTCCCAGAAATCGATTTAAATCCTACTATCGGATTTTACATTATTTAACCGCCTAAATACCAAACTTCGCAAATTCACAAACCTATTCAAAACTCATCCGAAAATTCCACAATTCACTTTATTAAACTCCTCTAATTATTACACATTTAAAATTATACAAAACCCCAAAACGGCGGCGCCAGCTCCGCCGGCAGCGGCGGCCGGAGGCCGATTCTGGCGACCTCTAATTCCTATGAAATTTCAACAGCATCTTCCTCTCAACATCCCAAACAACTTTCATAACTATCACTAAGTCAAATTTCAAGCCTAACTAGGTCAATCGAACGAAAACATCTTAAAAGCCCTAGAATTTCACCTTCGAATTTCTCCTTACCGAGCTCAAGAGGGAGTGAGCCTTTTGGAGGGGTTGTTGCACGGGAGGAGAGCTACAAAACCGTACCAAGCTTGCCCGGATTGGTGGCCGGAGGAGGGAGTTCCAGCGACGGAAGGCTCTAGGCAGCCGCGCCTTTCGGGCGGCACTACTCCTTCACGGCGGAGCTGGGGCGGCTGTCAGCGGTCTAGAATGGAAGCTGGGTTGGTGGCCGACCTTTTGGGACCGGTTTGGCGGTGAACGGTGGCCAGACGGCGGCGGACTGGCGGCCGGAAAATCAGGCAGCGGGAGGGAAAATCGGGAGAGAGAGAGAGAGAGAGAGAGAGAGAGAGAAAAGAGTTTTGGGCCTCACCCATCCGGCCAAACTCTTCTATATACAACCCAAATCCAAAATTTAACACCCCCAAAAAAAATTACCCTAATAAAAATTACCTTTTATTAGCTAAAATTTACCATTTTTACCGTTGTTACATTTTTCTCCTACGAATAACTCTCCGAAATAATCGTCCCTCAAAACTCATCTAGGGACCAATTAAACTATATCTCAGTGTCGGAGACGGTAAAATTCTTATTACAATCAAGCTAGTAAATAAAATAAAATTTTACGGGTCGGGATGTGACAAGCATGGTTTAAGCTCAGACAAGGGATACCTCATGGCTTCAAAGATGTTGAAACCAATAACTTCTCCATCAAACTCCATTGTCAACGTGCCAGCATGCACATCAATCTTTGTTCTTGCAGTTCTCATGAAAGGACGCCCTAAAAGTATAGGGGTTGAATTGGAGGGTGAGTCTTCCATATCAATGATGTAGAAATCTGTAGGAAAAATCAAGTGATTAACTTGCACAAGAACATCCTCTATATATCCCTTAGGATAATTGTTAGACCTATCTGCCAATTGAATTATGACATTGTCTTTCTTAAGTTCACCTAAGTCCATAGATGCATATAAGCTATATGGCATAATATTAATGGATGCACCTAGATCAAGCATGACACTATCAAAAGTAGTATCACCAATTACACACAAGGGATAGAAAAACTCCCTGGATCCTTTAGTTTGGGTGGTAACTTCCTTTGGAGAACTGCAGAAACAGTCTCACTCATTTTCACAACTTCTTTCTCTCTTGTTTGCCTCCTTGTGTTGCACAACTCCAAAAATTTTGCATATTTGGGAACTTGAGTAATGCAGTCAATCAAGGGCATGTTCACTTAAACTCTCTTAAAAACCTCCAAGATGGCTTGATCATATTCTTCTTTCTTTGATTTTTGAAACCTGCTTGGAAATGGCGCACGTGCATAGGGAGGGTTAGTAATAACTGAACTTTGAAAGTTAGAATCATTACCTTTTTGTGGTTCGGTTGGTTGGGGCAGTTTTGCTTCAACTTTGGAAGTAGCAGGATCTGCCTCCAAATCATTTTTGGTCATTTCAACTCATCCTCCTCTCCTTGTGTCTTCTTTCGGACTTTCCTTAGAACCTCATTCAACTCACGTCCACTCCTTGTTGCTACTATTTTTGCAGACTCAAAATTGAGTTTGGATTTGGAACGGTGCTAGGTGGAAGCTTTCCACTTTCAGAAAATTTTCCCATGAAATCCATTATTTTCCCCACCTGGTTCTTGAGCTCAGCTATATCCTTAGTATTATTTGTTTGACCCTGCACAAGAGCTTAAGTAGAATTTGTCAAATTTTGCTGCCCTTGAAAAAGGGCTTCAAGCATCTTATCATATGAAGGAGTAGCATTATTAGAATTAGAAGTAGAAGCAAAGTTTTGAGGAACCTGGGGCTTCTGAAAGAAGCCTTGTGGACATGGAAATGGGCCTCCAGAACATTCTCCGTATTGCTCCATTGGAATTAGGATGATCCCTTAGACCCAGATTGTAGGTGTTGGAAAAAGGATTGTACCTTTGTTGTCCAATAGCATTGAGAGTCTCCCATCCACCAATTTCAGACAATTGAGGGCACTGATCAGTTGGATGCCCTTGATTTGAGCACACACCACAAGCTTTCACCTCTTGATTTTTCCCCAGCACAAGATGAGCTAATAATGCATCAATCTTGCTTTCAAGAGTGGTGCTCGATTTTACTTCATTGACCTTCCGAGAAGATGCCAATGCACCAGCATATTGCTGATCATTTAGGGCACGATTATCTAACAATGTCCATGCTTCTCTAGGTGTTTTGTCAAGGAAGGACCCCCCAGATGCCGGGTCCAGCAACTGGCGCTCCAAAGATGAAAGTCCTTCATAGAAGTATTGCAGAAGGTTGTTTTCTTTAAATCCGTGGGAGGGGCATGCTGCAACAAGGGCCTTGAATCTTTCATAATAAGCAGAGAAAGTTTCCTCGGGTCCTTGCTGGATTCCGGTGATCTGCTTTCTCATCACCGTGATCTTTGACGCTGGAAAGTACTTTGTCGATCAGGAACTCACTCATCATCTTTTCCCATGAGTCAATATGTCCGGCAAGTAGATCTGCATTTGGAAATGCCTTTGACTTTGCCCTGTCCTCTAGTGAGAATGGAAATGCCTTCAACTTCAAAATGTTAATATCTGCATTTCTAGGGCACATGCTCACACACACAAATTGAAAAGCCTTCAGATGCTTGTTGGGGTCTTCGTTGCTAAGCCCATGGAATTTTGGGATTTGATGTAGAAACCCACTTTTCAACTCAAATTCTCCTTCCTTAGTGAGTGTCGGCTCAGGATAAGTGATACATGAAGGTGCATTACCTCCGGCTCCTGGTACTACCGAATTAGATAACTGTCTAATAGTCTACTGTTCCATTTGTGGAGTGTCTTCATCGGGATCTGAAGGTTGTGATGAGACTATAGACCTTGTTTGTACTTCTTCCTCTTCTTTCGACTCTGCGCCACTTTGAAGATAGAGAATCTGGGAAGGTTCTCCTCCTTGCTTAATGCGCTCTAATCGCCCTTTCAAGTTAGTTAAAAACTCGTTGGTTAATCCAGGAATACGAATTTCCTCATCGGATATTCATAACCCTACAGAAATGAAAGAACAAAATAAGAAACAGAAATAAAACATTAAACATAAACATAGTAACTAAAATTTTAGAATGAGCTCAAACAGAAAAGGCTAATAAATGAACACTTTACATTTTACAAAGGTTCTAAGTTACAACAATCTGTTAAACAGTTATATTTAGAAATAAAAGTAACCGAAAAACCGTTAGAGATTTAACAAGTCCCCGGCAACGGCGCCAAAATTGAAGCGCAAGTTACCGGCGTGCGACAATTAAGAACCCTTTTTGACAATCGTAGTGTAAAGCAAATAAGGTTCGATCAATCTGTGGACTTAAAGGGCACTCATACAGTCACGGCTACACTAAAGATTTAGTAAGTTATGTATTTTCAAGCATTCAATTGCAAATATACATATGGTACAAGGTAACAAGGGGGGTTTGAGAGTTTGGTTCTAACATTCCTACTAAAAGATAAAGATAAAAACTAAACTAATATATACAAGTGATCATCTTCAACACACATCAACCAGCAATTCCAGAATCAAACAAACAAGTATCAACATGTCTCAAACATATAATCAATTTCATTACCAAGTGATATAAAAAAAAAACTCGAAACACAAGCCTACGAGGTCGTGCATTCATTTAATCCTACTTAGTTTATCTCCCAGCACAGAACGTCTAGAACTGAGAATATTTCATGCAAAGGCTGCGATCGATACTCAGTGTCGACTCAAAGTATCCGTCTACACTAAACATGAATCATTAAGATCTAAAGAATTCTGAGTTTGAACATGCCCAAGTCACAGGCACTGCCCAAACTGTACACATGTAACACATAGTCTCGGCTATTATTACATAACCTTTACTACTTGGATCTCTGCCTAAAACTATTAGGTAAATTAGTTCAGAGACCTAGCAACACTAACCTGCAAAATTAGAGTTTTGGTGAAAACAAAACTATGCATTTAATGAATCAACAAGGCAACAGAACAGAACATACACTATCATAGACAAGTTGAAATATGCTTGACTTTATTCTGAAAATTAACCTATTCATGTTCTTAACAACCAGCCAATTCCAACTTTGAAATCTAATAAAAGAAAACAAAGAACAATAACAAGAAAGAAGACACAAGACATGAGTTACACTTTATAAATCTTCAAGGAAGCTTGAGATGTTCAAAGGAACACACAGACCTGATGCTTCTCAACAGCCTTCTAGAGAAGTCCTACAAAGGTGCCAACTTAATTGCTTCTTTTCTGGAGAGAGGAGTTGAAAAGGAGAAGGAAGGCTAATGTGTTTCACTGATTTTTGTGTGAAGAAGAGATGGTTTGAGAAGTACCCAAGGCTATCTATATATAGAGGAATTCTTGGTGGAACTTCTCTTAAAAACTAATGTGGGACTAGGAGAAATGTTTGACTTTTCTTCTTTAGGAGCACATGTTTGACTTCTCCTTCCTTGGACAGCTTGGGCCTTCTTTTGAGCTTTCTGCATTTTTCTCTTTTTTCTTTGGACTTGGGTCTTCTTTTGGGCTATCTTCTTCCTTGCTTGGACTGCAAGAAGGCTTCACTGTCTTTTTCTGCATTTTTCTGTTATTTCCATGATTTAGCCTTCTTTTCTTGATTTATGCTCTCATGTCCTTTACAATCACAAAACATATTAAAAATGACATTATTATGAGAATATCATAGCTAAATTGGGTATGAAACACATTATAAACATATCACTTTGTGCTCATATCAGCTTGCAACAACCATTAAGGAGGGAGCCTAAAGGATGGAGAGCTAGATTAGAACTTTGCATCAAATTGACCAAAATTGCAGAATCTAATTCAACTTCCAAGTTTGAAATCTGCTGCTTAAAACCATAAAATAAACCCCAGGCTTCACCATCTAGAACACCACCGACTCCCATATTAATCCGAAAACCACCAATCCATACACCAAAGTGATCTCTAATTACCTCCCCTGCACCAATCTTTTCTGAATTAGAAGCACGACTACCATCAATGTTAAGTTTATAAAACCCTGCTGGGGGCATTTTCCATGAAAGCATAGAGTAGCTATACATAGTGGCAGCATTAACTCTATTTTGAGCCTTTTTCCAATCAACAACATAATCCCATATTAGACTCTCTCCATCCCTTGGGATCTCTTCTCAATGGTTGCAAAAGCATGATGTCCCAAATGGATGATGTGAAGCTCTCTCATGTGTTCAAAGAGTCCAACATGACAGCTGATGTCCTAGCAAAGTGCAGCATCTCAAATGATCTTGGTCTCATTCTCTTTGAAGAACCTCCAGCTCATGCCATTCCAGTTTATCTTGATGATTTAGCTGCTGTTACTAGAGCTAGGAGAACAGGCTCTTGTTTTTTTGTTTTTTGTTTTGGTTACAAACGGGGCCTAAAAGACCCAAAAAAGAGAAAGAAAAAGATTACAGATTAAAACAAGAGCATGTTATCCTAGCTCTAGTAACAGCAGCTAAATCATCAAGATAAACTGGAATGGCATGAGATGGAGGTTCTTTAAAGAGAATGAGACCAAGATCATTTGAGATGCTGCACTTTGCTAGGACATCAGCTGTCATGTTGGACTCTCTGAACACATGAGAGAGCTTCACATCATCTATTTGGGACATCATGTTTTTGCAACCATTGAGAAGCTCTTGTTTTAGTCTGTAATCTTTTTCTTTCTCTTTTTTAGGTCTTTTAGGCCCGTTTGTAACCAAAAAAAAAAAGAAGGATACCTCTTTTGATTCCGGAAAATGTTTCTAGGCCTTAATAAGGCTTAAGATTTATGGCTTTAGATTATTTTGTTTTTATTCTATAAAAAGATGTTTTTAAGCCATTTTTTTCATTATTCATGCTTAAATTTAAAATATGAAATATATATATATATATATATATATATATATATAATTATACTCAGTTTGAAAATATGAAATCATTTGAATATATATATACATATATATATAATTATCATATTTGTTGGTTAAACAAGTGGTGTCAAAGTGATAACATCTCCAAAATCTTCACAAGCTGCTCTACTCCTAGCATCAGCCCAAAAGACGTTACTTAGTCGACCTTCGTCATCAACATCAATAGAATAAAAAAACTCAGGATTATTCTTTTACATCATAATAAAGTATCTGTGAAGGGCATCTGCATCACCACTCTGAAGCTTCAAAGTTGTTCTCTTATTAATGAAGGTTTGTGCATCTTTCACGGTGTATCCCAAATTGGCGTATCCACCTTTTTCGGTCAGTATAGCATGAATGCTTTTGGAAGGTCGAACACCAGCATCTTGATTAGAAGAAAACCTATGTTTTGAATGTTGATCCAGCCCCTATATTGTCTTATACGTCTGGTTGCTTCTGGGCACAAATGATGATTGTGCTCTAGACATACTGTGGTCAATTTGTACTCTCCATCTGAGTTGAGCACCGCTCGAATACGTGTAGAACACCCAGTTATCTGCGAAGATTTGGGCTCACTTTCTTTAAGGGATTTACCTCTGAACGCTCTTGAACATACAAGCTGGACATACTTAAGTGCGCCATCTCTTTTTGAGTTAGATCTTCAACTGATTGCCCAACATGTCTTCATAGCATAATCTTTGCAACAATCATACATAACACTGTAGCAACTGAATATAATTCCTGTTTTCGGAATATCTCCATCATCTAATTCTAGGTCTACTTCATTGGATGCAATTAAGTCGTCATCTTCCTCCACATATGGTACTTGTGAAGTATTATTTCCATCCATCTGGTTCAATGTAAAACCACGAACAAAAAGATTATCAACAATAATAGAAAACCCCAATGTAAGAGAAAACAAAAAGACGCATGACATACCTTCCAAAATTTTGTATGTCGTCGTTGGCCACGCTTTAGTTGGTATGCTCTTTACGTCTTCTTCATTTTTACTTTTCTCTATTTTTGTTGATACATGTAACTCTCAAGTTTGAGTTTTGTCTTCGATGCAGATTATCTATGGCAATTAATGGTTGCTAATATGGAATCTTTTGTTATGATCTTAATACATACAAGCATATATAGTTATATACCATAATTTATTGATAACGATCTATCTAAAACCAAAACACCATCAATTCATTGATTCATTATAGTTTCTTACTTATTCAATCCCTATATTTCATGCATCAATTCGAATAATTATTGTTTATTTTCATCAAGATGATTTAGTTACCATTTTTATGTAGTTGATTTTGTTACTATACATGAACTAAATTAAATGCATTTCTTTATGTAGTCAAATATTATAATAATTCATTACATTTAGGGCCAAAATTACGATATTAGTAAAAAAAATTATCTGTGTGAATCAAATAGTTTTAGACTTCATAATTCACCATTAATTTTTCTTTTTACTTTATATATATATATAATTCACCATCGAACTTTAAAAATGAAATAAAAAAAATAAAATCTCTATCGAATTTATATTGGATGAACTATATACAAAGGTTTTTCGGACAAATATATATATATATATAAATAATTTTTTCAAAGAGAAAATTATGTATGTGTATATTTTTTTTTTAAACAAATCACATTTTAAATTTAAGCATGAGTAATGAGAAAAATGACTTAAAAACATCTTTTTATAGAATAAAAACAAAATAATATAGAGTTATTGGATATGAAATGATAAGATTGTATTTTTACCTAAAAATGACATAACATGATTTTTTTATTTAATGATGTGAATATGTGATTTGACATGCCATCTAGGATTAAGATCATAAATCCTAAGCCTTATCAAGTTCTTTTAGCGTTACCCTTGATTCCCCGGTGTTTGCAAAAACAAAACAAAAAATATATCTAGTTTTCCTCGTTTCTGAATGGAGACGAAAAGGGGGTCGTTGTCCTCCCTACACTCTACAACTGCTTTCAGACCGATAACACTCGGAATCTTCTTATTTCTCTTTGACCCAAATACAGGAGATGGATTCCTCCGGTGATGGGGTCAATTTCAGGAGCCTCCAAGAGGACTCAATCGTGGACCCTTTCCTGGTCGAGGCTCTCCACAATCCCCGCCACCGTCTTACTAGTCAGTATCTTCTATCTCTTATCCTCATTAATTGCCAAACCCTAATTCAGTATGGAATTTAATTGTCTTTACACAATTGGGAGTTTCCGTGTTAGGTTAATTGGATTGGCCTTGGGTTGGGGAAGTTATTGTATGTCGTTTGTAGTTATCTGAGATCTGAATGTTCTAGGAACTTTTTATTTTTGGCTGCTGTGGATTTTTGTCAACATAATTCTGAATCTGTTTCATTCTTACGGTAATTCTCGTCATAATAGTCCTACCTTTTCCCGGGGGTCTTCGGTGGGAAGTGAGGTTCAGTTTATTATATGCTCTAATATTTATATCGAAACGGATTAGGTGAAATGAATCGTATGTTTCTTTATAGGTAATAGGATCCAAATTAGTGTAGATAGTAAGAGAAGCACTTGCCCATTTGTACTCCATGTGGCAATAAATTTCACCCAGCATCTCTTGTACATCTGATACTGGATTCAGTTATGTACCATGTAATACTGAATTCAGTTCTGTACCATGTAATACTGGGTTAATGATTGGATACATGAAGAGAGCTCGGTTTGTACTATTCAATTTGAATTCCTGTTTTAGACCGTAACATAACTTTGAATAGTGTAGGAATATGAAAAGTACAGTCTCTTTTATTAGCAACTTTCTTTTCTAAATTTTCACTCCTCTGGATCTTGGATTACCCTAGTGGTTCTGCTCAGCTGCTTAATGAGTTTCTGGGTTTTCTGTAAGGATATGGTAATATTGCCGGTGATGCAGTGGATATCCAGTTCGTAATGGCTAGTGAAAGTTCTTATCTGAATGGCACAGACAGAAAACTTTTGAAGAACTTCTTCTTCTTTTTTTTTTCACAAGGATACATGATTCTTTTCTTAATTTATGTTTTTCTGGTGGCAAGCTCTGATATACATTCATACATATATATATACATATATATATATATATATAGAGAGAGAGAGAGAGATTTTCTCAGCTAAGGACATCTTTATTTATTCTTATGGTGCGAATTTCCACTTTAGACTCATTTTTCAATCGAATTTTCACATCTCCACCGTCTAGTCTTTAGGTTCTAACGTGTGGATCATCTCTGCAAATTTTCAGCCAAATTGGTTATTATTAATGCACTCAAACTCAATCAAACAAATGGACGAACTGAATTCTGTCGAATTTGAACCGTTCATGTTTATAACAGAAAAACACAGTTTTGAGTGCCTTAACGATTATCAAATGGGCTGAAAATTTGCAGAGATGATCTACATGTTAGTACCTAAAGACTAGACGGTGGAGATGTGAAAATTCGAACGAAAAGTTAGTCTAAAGTGGAAATCCGCACCGTAAAAGTAAATAAGGACATCGTTAGCAGAGAAGGACTGATAGTGTGTGTGTGTGTATACAATGTTGATCAGGTAAGGACCTCCTTATCTTAGCTAAGGTACGGATTTTTTTATCCGACCCATTTTTCGATCACATTTTCTCATCTTAACTGTTCAGTATCTAGGTATATATGAGTAGATCATCTCTACAAATTTTTAGCGAAATTGATAATCGTTAAGACATTCAAAACTGTGATTTATAGTTAAAAGAACGTACGGTTCAGGATGAACAGATTTGGTTCGTTCATTGATTTAATACATTTTCGATACCGTAACGATAACCAAATTAGCTGAAAATTTACAGAGATGATCTAATCATGTATATCTAAATACTAAACGGCTATGATGAAAAAATATGATCGGAAAGTATTAAGGAAATCTGTACCTTAACTAAGGTAAGGAGGTCCTTATTTGAAAAGAACTGCATACACACACACACACACACATATTGCATATGTATTGAAGTGGAGGGATTCAATTAGTTTTGTTTCTTTCCGTGGGGTTAGGTGCGGCACAGTTGGCTACTTTCCTTTTCTCATGAGACATGCTTGCTTGTGCAAGCATTCTATTCTTTGTGGTTTATCTGATATGCTAGTTTTTGTTATTCAGTTTTGCGGATGGAACTTGATATTCAAAGGTTTCTGGATATACCTGATCAGCGGCAATTTGAGTTCCAATATTTCCCAACCTCGTACCTTCGACTTGCCGCATACCGTGTTTCCCATCTCTATGGTTTACAGACTTTGGTTCAGGATAGTGGCTTAGATGGTCAAGGAAATAAGATTGTCGTGAGAAAACAGTAGAAAGCAAGTACCCGACTATTCAGCTATCTGAAATACCTGTGAAGCAGTCTGAAAATGATAAATCGGAGCAGATTAAAATTGTCCTCAGGCATAGGCCTAATAAAGCCAATGTGACTGAAATTAGTGGAGCTGGGATGAAAAGAAGTACTGTTAGAAGTGTAGAAGAGAGGAAGGAGGAGTATGATAGAGCACGTGCTCGTATCTTTAGCAGTTCTAGCGGTCTTGACTTGAGCAATACATCGTTTCAAGTGCTGACTGATGGTAAAAATTTATCTTTGAGCAAGGAAGAGAATGAAAGTTTCAGGAACTCCATGATTGACCCAGAAAATATTTTAAACATAAATGATCTTTGTACTTCATCTCGAGTTGCCATATTCAGAGATAGGGAAAAAGATCGTACTGACCCAGATTATGATCGCAGTTATGATAGGTATGGGTAATATAGTTACATCAAAATTGAGAATATGATCCTATCTACACAAGATAAATACTATTGTGATACTGTCTTAGCTTTGTATAAACTTTGGTAATTTTGGTTCTCAGTCTTTATTTTTAATTTTTTTTTCCTCTTCTTTTAACTGTGATACCCTGTTCCATCTTTCTTCTTCTTCCTTCTTCTTCTGCTTCTTCTTTCGCTGGCCCTGGGTGGTGGTGGAGCAAGAGGGAGAGGGAGGGGGTGAGAGGAGGGTTCTTCTTCTTCTATTAACTAATAAAATATAATGACAGGTATGTGAGGAGTCTTCCTGCCAATCAAAGGTTCAACATGGCACCTTTCAGTATGCAAAAGTTCCAACCTCAGTTTTTGCAGTATGAAGTGGGTTTATCTCAATTGCCAAGGATTTTGGCTCCAATTAGTTACAGGGCTCATTCAACCCCAGCGATGACCCCTTTTTGTGCTATGGGACTGAGTCAGACATCTAGAGAAGCTACATACATTCAGTGCCCATGTGCTGCAATGATGTATGCACATCCGTATGATCAGTTTAGACAAACTGTTGTCCAGGTAAACAACATTCCTTGGAAATTATGATAGAGTTTAAATTGAATGGGGCATTTCTTTCTTGAATTTCCTTTATTCTCTGGATGGTCATATGTTCATGGCGGCAAGTGCTTCATGTCTTCTGAAATGTATTGTTAGATCTAGACAGAGAATATGTGTTCTGGAGTTCAGAATGATTTATCTGAGAATCAGTGGGTGTAGAAGGAAGAAAGTTTTCTTCTTTTCCAGTCATTACTGTGCGTGTGCATTAATAGCTCTTCTGTTGCGATAGTTCGTGTATGGTTTTACAAGGCTACGTGGACATCTTAATTTTTTAAACTGCAAAAAGCATTATATGGATATGCTTTTCTGATTGAGGTTTACTGTAGTAAGCTTTTTCCCTTAGCAATTTTTCAATTGTTTTAGTTGTTTCTTATTATGTGGAAGATAGTGGGATAACTTTGTGGACATCTTATCCCTGCTTCTTAGACTTGATGATCTCCCTCTCAGTGTCCTACCTGCTTTTAACCATGATCAATATTGATGGGCATAATTGGCCATTTGTACCCTAAACCTTACTATTACTTTGCTAGACTAGGATTTATTTCAGCCAATTTGGTATTGTAGGATTTCAAAATCGGTCAATTTGCTACCTTCAGTCAATTTTTTTTTATTTTTTTTTTATTTTTGAAGAATCATCTGTTAAATTTGCTACTCTAGGCTTTCAAGCGAATGAAATTTGCTTCCCTAAATTTTAAAAATTACCCATTGCTACCATAGCTTTTCAAAATTTCAAATGTTTGGACGAAAGAATGGATGAATTATAACAAGTTAATTTGACTTAACGGTAGTGGATTGCCTAATTTTGAAAACAAAGGGTAGGAAATTGAGTAGAAATAAAACTTAGGGTAGTAAATTGGCTAGTAATCCATTTGGATTAGGTTCCCTGGAGTCTTCAAGTTGTAGCTTTTTTATATCTTTTTTTTTATATTTAACTTTAGTTTATTGAGCCAAGATATTTATTTTTATTTTATTGAGCCAAGCATGACTTTTTCACAAAATGAAGGACCATATGTAGTCATCTAAGATGTTCCTTATAATTTATAGTCTCTAACATACACTAAAGAAAAAACATAGGAAGAGAAACAGGTCAATACTATTTTTCAGAACAAAATCTTACTGATGTATTTTATATTTTGTTCATGAGCAAACTGTGGTTTACTGCCCTGATTCCATCTGACTGTCTACTGTCTACTGTCTCTCCCTTTTGATTTGGCAATAAACTAGGATGTACTTCCAAAGTGTTCGATGGATCCACATTTAGTTTAGCTGTTCAAATTTTCTGTTATCCACTGATGTGAAGCTAGTGTTGCCTACTTGGGTCCTAAATTTGGGGCAAGATGCATTATTGAGAGAGGAATAGGAAAAATATTTATTTCCTGGTGAGGTTGGCGAGTTCTGGTAAACAAAATGTGGGACCCAAATTTGTGAGCCGAATATGCATCGTGAGTGCTACACCAGTTTTTGACAGGAAATTAAACATTTGGCTTGTGCTTTTTTATAATAATTTTCAATTTTGAAAATACAAGGTTTGCATATTTATTAAATTAATTGGGCAGGACTAGATTTTCTGAATGGAGTTCTACAGGGAAATAACTGTAATTTTTCTATTATTATTGGTTCTTTAGAAATGCAAACTCTCTAGATCTGAGGCTCTAATCTAGTCTACCCTTTTGTTCTTAATTGGTTTGGGTTCTGTACAATTTATGAAAAGAAAAGAAGGTTATTAAGGCTACTTGCATTTGGACAAATGTTGACTGTAATATAACTCTGTGATCTGCGTTGTATGTCCCTCTGCTGTCTTCTGTTTGTGTCCTTAAAGGCATGTACAATCGGCTTAAATTCTCTTTTGGTCTCTGCAGGCTCCATTCAGTCAGCAGGCTCTAAGGTTTGACTATCCTCAATACCATTAAATAATTGCAGCAGGGGTTTTCCTAACTTCCTGGTGCTGCAGAAATTCTTGGAACACATGTTTCATTACTATTTTGTGGTGGTTTGTACTGTCCAGATGCTATTACTCTTTTCAGACAACTGCCTTTTTGTAGTGAGGCAATACTTACTGATTGATAAGAGGATATTATATTTTCCCCTTCATCTTGATTTGTCTTTGCAGTGTTTTGGATATGCCCAATAATTGTAGTTTACTTTGTCTTAAGTTTCGGACATTTATTACATGGAAAGAGGTAAAAAATGTAAAATGGAGGAAGTGCTAGAAAATCATCCAAAAATGTTGATAGATAGTCTCCAACACAACAGAGGAAATGTCCTATGAGTGGAGAATTTTTAACCAACCATTTTCTTTTGCATCTTTAGTACGAGATCATTTGTGTCAACTGGATCTTATCAAAAGAGTAAATTTGTCAGTCCCTTATTTGTCAATACGGGCTAGTATGTTGGACATTTAGAAACAGACAACATTGTTTCCTAGTGTGCCTAGGAACGTTATCGAAAATATAAAGATCTATGATATTGGTTTGCTGTTTAGAAAAAGCATTGAGAACATGTAGAATATCTCTGGCAGCTGTAATAGATGAAATGATCTGCATATTATGAAGAACATGTAGATATCCATGAGGGCTTGGCATAAATTAAAGAACCATCTGCAAATGCATTGATGAATATAGGTTACTATATCATTAGTTCATCCTTATCAGAACCGCTTTGACATATACCATCGCACTAGGGAAACACTCAAACTGTACAACTCTTTTACTTTTTTGTTCTAATCAATAACCAGAACTTATGTTGACTTCTACATAGAAGAGCTTTCTTAATGATCCAAGAAATCCTATCATCAAATGTGCCAATCAACTCTGATATATCTTTAGATGAGTCTAGAAAAATAACTAGCACCTGACAAACTAAAGTTTTGAGAAATGTATCTTCATCTGCACTCCCAAAATTTGTGAATCGTTGCTTCTTCCATGAAGATTATGAAATCACAGAACACAGTCCATTCCTTACTTGGGACAAATGAATCTCTAGAAATCCAAATATTAGAATTAAGATGTCCCTTTTTTTTTTTTTTCCTCAGGGAAGAGCTTCAAAACACTGCAGTTGCTCAAGTGACATCACAATCAGTATCTATGTCAGCTTGAGATGACGGGAGATATCATTAAACCAGTACAAGTCCAATATAAACAGATACCAAAGTCAACTAGAGTCATAAGGTGAAGCATACAACAAATGCATAATTATCTTGAATCGGGAAATGGAAGTTGGATCTCATTTCCCACAACAAATACATATGACAAGCACCACAACTGTATGTAATAAACCCTTGACAAGTACAACAAGAACTATTTCACAAAACCTAGAATTGAAATGCAAAGAAGTTGAGAGCAAGTGAAACATGAGAATTACCCAAAATCAATTATCCCCAGTAGGAAAAAGAGTAAGAACTTTCCTGCCAGTAGCACCAGTTGCATTCGCTGATTCCATGTCCTCAATATACCCTGGCACTGCTGGACTGTGAATTGGTGCCCCCATCCTATGCACTGGCTGAGACTGCCTAGCCAGGAACGGATGCTCAAATTGACCGTTTGGATTTGGTGGGGAACCAAAATGCCCCACCTGGGGCTGCCTGTGATGGTGATACTGAGGAGTCTGCTGCATCTGGGGATGGGTGGCAGCTGCTGCCATGTGCTGCTGTTGCTGCTGATGGTGATGCTGAATAGTCACAGGAACAAACGGCAGGAAATGGTCGGAATTAGGCCTTCCTGGGTGTAAGAAATGAGCTGGAACTGGTGAGCTGGCGAATAAATGATCAGTGGCAGGATCAGCGGAACCTCCTCCACCAGCACCAGCACCAGTCCCAGCAGATAATCCCTGCATTCGTTTGAGATAAAGGCGGTACTTCTGCAAATGGCTGGCAACATTCTCCCTAGTCAACCCATCCACACTCATAAGCTGCATTATCGTCTTGGGAACGGCATTCTTGATCCCCAAATGGGCGACGGCATCGACAAAGCGCTTGTGGAGCTGTGGAGTCCACACTAGGCGGGGCCGCTTAAGGGTGCGGGCGGGCTCATCCCCGGGCCCTCCTCCTCCTCCGGAGCCCAGGTCAGCGGAGTCAGCGAAATCAGCAGACGAGTTGGGATGGGCAGGAGTAGCAGGAGGCAAAGAACTGGCCGGTGGGGGTTGGGGTGGAGGTGTGGGCGTGTGCTGTGGGCTATCGTTAGCATTGGTATTGGTATTTGGATTGGGATTTGATCTGATGTCAAAGGCCAGAGCAAGATCAGGACTTATTAGGGTTTGGGATAAGGGCATAAGCTCCTCAGGAGATGGGAGTTGTTCTTCCCATCTGGAGAACCAATTGGAGTCGTCTTCCCTCATTATTGATATGGAAAACAAGTTGCAGTGGAGACTTACCCAATTGATTTTGCTTCGATCCGGATCAGCCTCAGGGCTTGATTAATGATCAATCCGGGCCTAGCTAACATACTGTCTAGGAAGAATCGGTGTTGCTGTTTCAGACAGTCAGTGACAGAGACAGGAAGGACTCGGAAGACGATTGTGGCGCCGGATAGGCGAGGAGGATGAGAAATTGAGAAGAGAGGTTCGAGGTAGATCTTGTTTTTTTTTTCTTTCTTTCTTTTCAGCTATCCTTACGTTGACTTATGGGTCCTCTAGTGTTGCCAGGCCCGCAGTTATATTCATTTCCGCGTTAATTTCCTTCTGTTTTTCCTTCATTATCTAGTGCACGTACTAGTTAGTCAGTTACTGTTGTGGGTTCTCTTAATTGATTTGGGGTTTTAATCAAGTTTTTTCTTGAATCTAAGGGCAGAAGGCAGCCCTCCGTTATTATGAAACCGCAAAATATAAGGTGGGCATATAAAGTCTAAATCTCATTGTGTAAGAATACCTGCAAATAATATCATGAGACCCCACATAACCTATGTCTTCAAACAAGAACCATTTAGCAAATAGTGCATTATTGACGACTATTTGCTTTGCATAAAACATGACGACATAACGGAAAACTAAAACTCATATGGACCCATAAAAGACTATGTATATCCGCTTTCCATTATGCGAAAATTTTACTTTGCCGTAAGGAGGCTGCAACCATTTGACCAAGTAAGAAACTCGTTGCCTCAGTAAAACAGTCATAGCACGTCCCGTGCGCTTATCAAGACATAGCCCACGTCGCCCTATAGTAGATGAGCTTATTGTCGGCATGAAGCCACAAAGATTTAACCAACTCCAATTTATTATACTGAAAACACAGCAAAGAATAAAAAACAACAGTCCAAGCTAGGCCCAGAATAAGAGCCCAAGCCTAGACAACAAACCTAGGGGAATAGGGATCACGCGCAATCAGCCGCCATTGCAACAAACCTACTGTCGCCGTGAAAGACATGTTTTTTTGGGAAAAGAAACTCGACAAGAGGGGTCAGCCCATACTGATTCTGATATCAAACAGCGACAAGCGTGGCCCGTGGATCATCCTAGTACCAATATTGTCCCAACTTAACCACCTTTAAGATGTTAGGTTTAAATCACAAAAGGTCTCGGTACAATTAGGAATAATCCACCCACTTATAAGTTATATTTTATTTGTCATTTTTCCAATGTGTGATATCTCCTCTCCAACACTCCCCCTTACGTGCAACCTAACTTTTAGGTATGCACGTGAAACTGATTAACAAACTGAACACAGGCCCCATGACAACCGAAAGAACCCCAAACTCTCAATGACAACTGAAAGAACCCCAAACTTGAAAGAACCAAACCAGGGTCATGACCCCTGAAATAACCAACCTGGGGTCGTGGAGACGCAACTGGAGAGGGGCTCGCTCTGATACCATATCAAACAGCGACAAGTGTGGGTCGTGGATCATCCTAATACTGATATTGTCTCAACTTAACCACCTTTAAGGTGTTGGGTTTTAATCACAAAAGGTCTCGGTACAATAGGAATGATCCACTCACTTATAAATTATATTTTATTTGTCATTTTTCCAATGTAGCCATGTAAGATCTCTCCTCTTCAACATTTGAGTCATCTAGCCCTGCATGAACCCATTGATGAAAAGGAAAAATTTCACAATTAAGGCCAGTGAATCCATTGATGGAAAGAAATTTAATTTCACAATTAAGGCCAGTGAACCCATTAATGGAAAGGAAAAATTTCACAATTAAGGCGCTAACGGAAAAAGAGAAAGCTGAGGCGAAATACAACAATCCCATGATTGCATACAAGAGGGTTGTTAGAAAAGAAATGGCGGACAAGCCAAAAAAAATCAACAGCACAAAATCCCATACTTGTTGGAGTGCAAGCAGACCGCTGTTACTGAGAATAATCTCCAATTGATTCAACATCTTAAGAAGAAGCTTCTAGTCGTCGATATTACCTTGGTAAGAACCGTGCCGAAGATATAAACTGATGCCTTACAAAAGCTTAAGCCTCCCCTCATATTTCATGCTCAGCCGCATTTCGTAACGTGTAATACCCTTAATCTGAATAAAATATAAGAAATTTTCTCTTTAATTGGGACTAATATGTGCCCGCGCGGGTGTTGGAGCTTCGACTAAATTAAGAAAATGTTCATTCATTTAAACGATGCATTGTCTTTGCATATACACATTTTGAAACACATCAATATCTCTACTAAAAATGGTTGCTTTCAGTGGGCTAGATTTTGTCCTGCATTCATTTCATGAAGGTGTAAAACACTTGCTATTATCTACTAAACATGGTTGCTGTCAGTCGGCTAGATTTTGTCCTGCATTCATTTCGTGAAGGTGTAAAGCATAATGATTTCATCATTTGTCTTGGCTGGAAATTGCTGCATATGCTTTAACTCTGTCGAAGGCAATCTTTCTCTCCTGAGTCTGCAGTTTCTTCTTCTGTTTAAGAATTCCAGTCATCTCCTTGTGGTCTCTACAAACTACTCAGCACCAAGACCCTTCTTGACTTGAGTGTCGGCCGACCTAGGTTTACAAAATCTAAGGCTGTAATTCTGCACACGTAGACAGTTGACTCTGCAAATCTCTCCGAAACTTGAAGCTGCTCCAAATATCTTTTTGCAACCTGAAATCACCTTGACAAACCAATCAGTATAGTTGAATACACATTTCAATTTCTATTAAATTTTCCACCATCAGTGTTACACCATCTTAAAAGTTAACTACCTCCCTAAGTTTACAAAATCTAAGGCAGTAATTCTGCACAAGTAGACAATTGACTCTGCAAATCTCTCTGAAACTTGAAACTGCTCCAAATATCTTTTTGCAACCTGCAATCACCTTGACAAACCAATCAGTATAGTTGAATACACATTTCAATTTCTATTAAATTTTCCACCATCAGTGTTACACCATCTTCAAAGTTATAGAAGAGCATACTTACACTGAAACTATGAAGCAAAAAATGAAGTGGGTGATTCCTTCAATTATCAAATTCTCATTCCAGAGGTAGTATAGTCGGGTATAGAATATTAAATAAGCCTTATAGTACAGGCCTCTTCCGTCTCCAGAAGATTTCTCCTACACAGCAAACCAAAAGAAAACATTGAAAATCCCATAGTGTAAAGATCAAAAGAAAATTATGACCAGAGTTGAGGAGACAAGAGAGCAGGATATGAAAATTAAAAATCTACTTCTCTACTTCACGGAATTGACTTGAAAAAAGAGTTCTTTACAGGGCTAAACTCAAAGAGAGTACAAAATATAAACATGAGGAAAATGATTGAATAATTACACTATATATTGAATCTGCTTCAGTAATTTCAAACGTAAGCTCTATCTCTATCAGGCTAATAAATGACAGAGAAAGGTAAAATGCGATGTTTGAGGAATTCAAGTACAATAACCAAAGAACTCTTCAATACATCAGGATGCCATAAAAAGAAGGCCTGAAAGGCTGTAATGTTGCAATAAATAGAAGGTCTCCCGACATGCAATTCTAAGAAAAATGCAACATAGCAACCAAAGTACTTTCATGGACAGTTACCCACAACAACATGCAACATATCTACTTATTCCTAGATTACACATACTTACTGGGCACAGGTCATTGTCACTTTTATCAAGTGTTTCTTTGCGGTTTTGAATGTGACCGGATAAGAAAATGTAAATTTCAGGACAACTTTATCATAGATATTTCACTATTGTTGTTGTAATTAGAAAGCAATGGTTAAGATAAGATTCAAAAGATACCAGGTATCCTACACTTGCCTACTATGCTTCAGTTCATCCCACGCTGACCCTGTAGACTGCATTTTTGTTTATTCAGCAAGAGTTTATATCACAAAAAGGCAAGGTGGAAATAATTTGGAAGAGTTAAGCAGACAAATAATTTGACACGACTATTACAAATAGTTCAAGGTATTAACACTAATACTAATAACCAGCTAAAGACGGATACCTACACTGTCATGGAAATGGACATATGAGTCACCAAACTGCCATTTTTAAAATAATAACCAAATCTCTAGTTAGTTAATCAATTACAGAGTATGCCAATTGGAATGTACATGAGACATTTAGTGTATAAAGCCATAGGCTAAACCCATCAACTAATGCATTATAGCATTAATTAGCTTCTTATAATGTGGTGAAGAAGAAGAAGAAGAATATGTCGAAAGGTGTTCTGGTATGATCTATAATACCTTTTTTGCTAAAAATTGGTAAATCTCAATAAATCAAGACACAACTGTAACAAACAAAATTGAGATTGAACATGTTCTTATGGTATGATCTATAAATTTCACTTATTAAAATCAAAACCAAATGTCATTAAGCATTTAACTTAAAAAGGGAAAAGATATTGCCGAAGATAGATCACATATTTGTAAACTACAAATAATTATGATAAAAAAAAAACTACAAATAATTAACTTCGTAGTTATGTAAGTTTAAGATTTTGGAATACTATACAAAATACTATGCAGAAACAATTGCAACAGACAACTGGTAAGGAGACAATTCATAGGCACCTAAACTCACCTTAAGGTCCTGACAAATATCCAATATCGTATATCAATTCATGCTATACGGATCACTCTTGTAGCTATCAATTCATGCGATTTTCGTTTTCGGAGGCAGAAGAGAAAGAGAGGAAGAAAAGGGCACTGTCGATCTTGAGGGAAAAATAAGAATCTGTGGAACCACGGAAAGCGAAAGAAAAGAACACGCCGATCAGCAAGCTAGAAGATTTCGAGAAAGAGTCTGGATTCTTCTAGGAGAGAGTGAGAAGGGAGAGAGCGCAGATTTATCTTCTGGTCTGGGTTTCAAGAGACTGAGGTTCCCAGAGACTGAGAGAAGTTGAACGTGGCAACAGGGGCAGAAACGGAACTACCCATACCCAAACCGGGGCAAAAGACGGAAAGGCCCTGTGCCTAAACTGTTCCCGTGAGTACGACAACGAATAGTAATATAATAAATGATGCATACACACACATTAGTTGCTAAAGTTCATGAAGGTGAAAAAGAAGAGATTTATTTTCAAACGATAAACAACAAAACAACGTTTAGAGAATATATATTTAATCATAAGCTGCAACTGCTATATAAACTATATGGTTGCAAAATATAAATCAACTTGTTCCGTCCTCCTTCAACGATCTTCGGCTCACCTGTGTGAAAATATAGTGATTTGGTGTTTGGGTTTTTGTACAAAATTCGTCGAAATCAGCTAAAGACTTTAACCATCTGTACATGCTGTTAAAGCAATGGAAGAAGAGAAGGGTCACTATGTTGTCACAAAATCAAATACTGTGATCAAATACTGAATCCACACAGTATGATTCTGTTTGAGCATAGAGAGAGCATGAAACAACATAGACAACAACTAATTGCTAGCACCAGAATTCACTTACCTATTTATATGAACTCCAAGCGAGGCCTCACTTCCCGAATGAAAGATGAATTTGTCAAGAAACACCTGAAAGAAAACAACATAAAAAAAAACTCAGAACATCTGAGGAGAGGCCTTACTCCCAGAAATCCTATATTAAAGAAAATTCTCCCATACTAAAACCATATCATTATCGTACATAACCATATTAGTATCGTATACTAAAACCATATCATTCTCCTATACCAAACCATTTGCATTGCTGTCTCACTTTTTTCTTCTTTTTAGATGTTATACAGCTTCATACAAAACCATCAAATTATGGTCCTTGAAGATCAAAACATTCTCCCATACTTGGCTCAAACAACATGTTCTCAATAATGATATGGTTTTGCTTTTGAAATAGTCATATCTCAATAGGTCTACAGATAGTTTATTTCCAAAAAAATGTGTACTGATCAGTAATCCAAAATAAAAGGAACTGCATAACACTTTTATTATGTTGTAACAAAAGTTATCAATTATAGCACTTTTATTTCAACAAAGACTCATGCAGTAAAATAATTAAATATCAAGAAAAACACTTCATCCACATCATGATGTAGATCCCACTGTCATATTTGTTGTATGTGGTATGAGAGGCGAAAGGAGGGAAAATTGTAATAAACATCGGAGGACTTTGACATTGCACTTGCAAACACCATCTGCAGCAGAAGCATCTAAATCCAACAAAATATAAGAAAAGATAGCAAATAAACGCAACCGAAATCCGACAATTACTAACAAAGGCCTTACGGTGGCTCTTGCTATCTCAATTCGTCTATTCAATGATGTCAATTCCGGCACAAAATCCCACAACTCGGCAATTTTCTCCTTTAGTTTCATAACCAACAAAAACCAATGGTTTGTGATTTCATGCAACAGGATGAAAATCTGCAAAAGCACAGGAAATTATACACATGACAAGCAACGTAATATCAATGTGATGAATTAACCCTTAATTACCTGAACACAATGCTTTAATCGCCTATGGAGCCTATGCAGCCAACAATGAACAATTGTTGATGCCACTGAAACAGGGACAACAGATGGATCCTCATTTATTTAACCTGGCTTGTTCCTATTCATGAACATAGCATTCATTATTAACATTGTTTGTATCTAGGTATAATAGCAGAGTTATTATTCCTAATGTGATTTCTTTATACCCCAAAGAAAGTAGGCAAGAACCATGAGTCGGAGTTGGTCTGACACAAGTACGCCGCTCAAATGTTTATGACCTGAATCATTTTCAGTCATCTCACATAGTTAAGATTACGGCCATATAATGTACGTGCAAGACTAGCTTAGAAGAAATTGGCACGGATAATTCATTCGCATACCTTCGAAGAAATTGAGACGGTCGGGCAAAGACATTGGATATCCTCAAGGGACACCCCAAAATCCCCACCGCGGGCAACTTTTTCCCTGTATTAATCAAATGCACTGGTCAAAAACAATAATGCTCTTCTGCGGTCACAATATCAACCCAGACTCAAATAAATTATTGAAAACAGAAGCACAGAAGCTTCATATAGTGTTGAATGACCAACTGAAAATCCTAAATACAAGTCACAAAACTTATAATGTCTTTACTGACCTGGATGTCCTCCTTTCCTTGGCTTCCCAAATAAGAACTTTAAGACCTTAGAATCCTTTTGTGATATCTTTCCGATCAAAGGAAAATTCTTGTTTCTGTTTCTACGTCTGGCCTCTTCCATTGTGTCACTTTTTTCATTTCCTTTGTCCGTCTCTCTCTTATCTGCCAAATGGTCAACTTGTAAAACGGTTCAGCATCAATAGGTCATATATCGCTAATGCCATTTTGGTAACTAGGAATGTTTTAACATGTTACCTTGTTTGTAGGGATTTCCCCATAGATTCGGTGCTGTCCACCGTTGTCCAAAGTTATTGGGGTGTTGAGACTAAAGTTCTGTTTTTGTGACTCCTTGCAAATGTCTGCCACCAAATCATGCTCACCATTCTCCTTCATGGGAGGGATAATATTTTCAGCAACCTTATAGATGGTGTTTG
Source organism: Fragaria nilgerrensis (assembly GCA_010134655.1). Taxonomy (NCBI): domain Eukaryota; kingdom Viridiplantae; phylum Streptophyta; class Magnoliopsida; order Rosales; family Rosaceae; genus Fragaria; species Fragaria nilgerrensis. The sequence continues at coordinate 24,803,472 of CM020982.1, forward strand.
CCCCCATTATCGTCACATCATGTATTACCTTACTAACAATACCTTCAATACCACCAACTTTCAGTTTACAGACCAACTCTTGTACTTGAATTACTTGTTGTTTCAATGTCTCATTATTCGTAACTAAACATCCCACTGTTGATTTAAGCCTCCACACGTCAGATTTTACAGCAGGTACTCCCGATTTCAACAATGATATACCTTCAAACACACTAATGTGGAATCCAGGACTACCATGGGTCGATTCATTGGTCTCGCCTTTCCTGGCAGCAAACCTTTCTCTGAGTTTTCTTCTCTTATTTCTTCCTCTAGAGTCGTCACTTGAGGCCTCATCATTTGACGCCATCACCTACATGCGTATATATTATCTCATTACATCAGACTAGATATCATGATATCACAAATTCATGATCAAATAAGGTAATATAGAGGTATAAACAAGACAACTAACAAACAGCATGAATTAAATGCAGCAAAACAAATAACAAATCTATAAGCAGACGCATATGAGATGATTACAAAATATTTGATTATAAAGACCCAGCTAATCAGCATATCTACACGCAGCTAAACATGGAAGGTAATCAAAATTCGAAAACGAAGCATCAGTCTAAATACATAGACGTAGTACCATCAAAAAGTCTTCTAACCCAGTAAAACCAGATCTCGAATTGAAAAAATATCTTCCAGTTCAACTTCTACAAACCAATTCAACTCCATTCAAATAATAGTAATCATCAGGGAGAGAAGAATAACTTAATCTTACAACTGAAGAGAGAGAGGCGCAAAATCTGAAAAATTGAATGTCAATTTAACTCTGAAATCTAGATTATGCAGAGTGAAACTGAAAGAAAATTTGCGTGGGAGTACTCCCCACGAAAACAAGTTTAATATTTACCCTTGGGAGGAGTCTTTGAGTGGGTTTTGCAGGAACAAGGCAGTGCTCCCACTCAACTTGACCCTTGCAATTGAATATAGGGGAACGAATGGTGGGTTTGTTCTCTTGGATCTTGGAATCGATGTACTTGGTCACAATCGGAGCAAATGACTGCAATACTCGATCGGGAAATATTCGTACCTTGATTTGTAGTCGGTGCAGATTTAACGATGATTCGGATACCGCGTGGGTTTTTAAGGTTTGAATCGGAGACTTCGAATCTCTTCGTCGGAGCTGCCGTCGTGGGATTAGGCCGGAGAGCAAGAAAAGTTTGGATTTTCTTTTTAGGTTTGGGTCGACTGTCTGCCTCCCATAGTAAAGATAATTTCGTTTTTACTGCTGTTTCTTTTTTCGTCTTCATCTGACTAACTAACCGAAACGCTCCGTCTTACCAATGTCTGTTAACAGACGTTAGACCCACGTGAAAGGTTCAAGTGCACCAATCCGCTCCGCGCCAAACTGAGCACTAGACACCGCTGCAACTACCGCCGCCTCGCCTCGCCGTGCACCGTCATCATCGTCGCGATGCTCCTCCTCTGTTTATAAAGTAAAGATCCGCTGGTTTTGGTGCGAATGAGAGAGGTGATGATCGGCGCCGGGAAAAGGTGAAGCAGAGATCGACAAAGGTATGGGATGGAGAAAAATATAAAATCACTTCGATTGTTGAGGACGGTTGTGGGTGACGTGCAGCGGGTAAGGGCATCTCTAACAACTTTTTCATTTTCCTGATAAATTAAGAATTTTTGTATTATTTCATGACTTAAACAACTTTTTCTTTTTATTTATTTATTTATAATATTCCATCATCACTCCCAGTACACGTCAGCGTTACGGGAGAACCACATGGTAGTATGATCTTACATTCCAATCAAATATTGACACTTAGATTTTACTAAGAAAAAATTACATCAGCTATTTTGTCAAAGACAATTTTGGTTTGTTGTTGCTTTTTAAATCCTAAACTCTAAACTCTAAACCCTAAACCCTGGACCCAAAACCCTAACCCCTAAACCCAAGGATTTTAATCTCTGCGATATATCTGATATATCTCCCGATATCTCCTTTTTTTGAAGGACCGATATATTTAAAGGTGTAAATATTTTATCTTCCACCGTATCTCTGATATTTCTCCGATACCGTCAAAAATCTCTGATATTTAGGATAATTTATGATATATCTTCGATATATTAATGATATATCTGTAAAAAAAAAATTCACATAAAGAAAAATCACGTTCCAACAAATATTCGAGAGATGGGTAATTCCCTCGAGTATATCTCAATGAATATGGACAATCTTCTACAGTAGGAGAATTGAATAATTTTTCATATGAACAAAATTACGATCATGCCTCCCAAGATTATGATCATAACTTTAGAAATACTAGGTATGGAGCGCAAGAGGATACCATGTATGAAAGGAGCAGAGGTGGAGACATGATTTTTTTTTAGGGGGGCCGGCTAATATATAGTCAAATGAAAATCGATCTAATCTTTACCAATATATTTTACTCAGCACAATTGTTAATGTACATTAGATTACCTGCTTGCTCTTATTTTTCCCATAAATTCTCCTCCATTTTAAATAGGTAGTGACTTATAAAGCTTTTTCTTTATCGATGGTGATCGGTCATGGTATACATCATGTCACTTGGTTAGTACGTTTATTTAAAAGAAAGATTGAGTAATTAAATTGAAGTATGTACCAAAATGAAGCTTATTGGTCTTTTAATTATTCGGGTCAAACTGTTCTTGCATTTTATTTGCACAAACTGATAAACAAATATATTAAACTTTTACAACTTGAATTTTAATTTTTTTAGTTATGAAATTGGAAATAGATTACAGATTGAAATTAATTCATATATTTTATTCATTTAAGAAAGTAAGAAGCTAAGAATTGAGTAGGGCTGGGCATAAAGCCTGCGGAAGGAAAAAAAAACCCGACAAACCGACCCGGACCGGCCGGGCCAGGCCGGGTTTTTTTTTCGGGTTTGATATGGGAAAAGTTCAATTCAGGCCGGTCCCATTCTATACCGGGCCGGGCCCGGGCCCTAATATTATAAACTAGAAAAAGCCCGAAGGCCCGACGATCAGTTTTCCTTTTAATTCTCACCAGTTCCTCAGCCATTATTACTTAATAATACTAAACAGTTCCTTATGAGTTTTGTGAGACACCATCGAACCGCCTCTTAAACTTACAAAATCCTAAAGTCTCCTACGGTCCTACTAACCACAACCTTCGTCGAGCCGCCTACACGCCTCCGTCGAGCATCCTCCGTCGTCTAGTGAGACACAATCATCCATCTTTGAGCAGCCTCCATCGTCAACCTCCAAAAACCCAGCAAAATCCTAAATGCCCACACCTTGAATTGGATAAGAGAGAGATGATTCCTCGGCGCCGATCTCTGATTCCTTAGCACCAACGTCGGCTTTGGCTTGCTCAGAGGCATCAGACGACGGCGAGAACCTGATCTTCAGAGAGGACTGGTTTGGGCGTCGGGGTTACTTGAGAGAGAGAGATGACGACGAGGAAGAAGATCTAGAAGAAGTGCGCTCGGCCTCGACGTGATCCTATCCTTCGCCTCCCAATTTGACGATTCCGACCACGACGGCTCCATCGATGTCGTCATCAAGCAGCACCAGCTCCAGCCCTGTAATTTTTTCTCCTCTTCTTCATTCTTCAGTTTCCGATCTATTCAATCTTTTCTGATTCCAACTGAATTTGTGTGTTTTGTGATTTGTGAATTTGATTGGTTTCTTACAATTCGGAAAATTTCAGATGTGATTATCAGTTTTATTGCGTTTTGCACTTGAATCGATTACTTGATAAGTTGATATGCAGCTATTTGCCTCTTTCCCTTTTTTTTTTTTGGGTTTGTGACTCTCTGGCTTTGGGTAGTCACTGAGACTTTGATTGAATCGATTCTTTGAATGTATGATGAGGTTGTGAATTACAGAATTTCTGAGCAGGGTTTGAAGGACCGAAGGCCCGAAGGACTGGCCGGTTTTTGGTCGGTCCGGGCTTTGACCAGTCCCTGAAATTTTAAGGTTAAAACCCGGCCCGGTCTAAGTACAGCCGGTTCGGTCCCGGTCCCTCCAAAATAGTGGTCGGGCTGGGCCCGTGCCCAGCCCTAGAATTGAGTGCAAAGCTTGCCACGTCTCATTAGTGTTCCTTGCATGAGTAGTTTCCATATTTGTTTGGGGGGGGTGCCATCCAGCATTATCAACTATAAGTGTTTTTTTTTTTTTTAAATCAATAGCTTCCTAGTTAGTAATCACTAATCAACCAAAGAGTCAAGGGGTGTCATGGCACTCTTTGGTCCTAACTTAGCTCCGCCCCTGGGGAGGAGAACTAAAGATGCAAATGATGATCAAGATGTTGCTTCAGTTGCGCTAAGTTTTGACTCTATCAGTTTAGGTAGTGGGACTGGAATCTCAAATGAATCTCAAGAAGACAACAATTAATATGACTATAATGTTTATGGTCATAATCAATGCGCAGAAGTCAGTGTTCAGTCATCTAGTTGGATTCATCCTTATTATCCACTTACAGGTTGACTACTCTAAAGATATATATGATTATCATATTAAACACCACAATTCGTTTTATATGAGTCATATGTCTTGTTCTGATTATTGTATTTTTGTGGATCATCGTGCGTCTTATCAACAACATAGATTCTCATTATAAATGTAGATAAAATTGATGGTTGTAATATTTATATGTAAATTCAATAATTTAAATATTTTAGAAAAAAAAATTCTTCCTAAAATCCGGTACTTTTTCCCGGATATATCCGATATCTTTTTTTTTTTAAAATACCGATAAATACACCGATATCGATTTTTAATTTTTGCCTAAACCCCGAACTTTAGTCCAAACTCAACAAAGACCCATAAAGGTCTTTTCATAAAAAATAGAAAACATTAATTTATAGTTTATATTTTAGTTATAATAAATGCGTGTCAAAAATAAAAAAATTTCCTTTGATAACCTTGAACCCCTTGAATTCCGTACATCTCATCATCTCCTCTTCAATTTCGGATAGGAGGAGAGCTCCACTTAAGGAAAGGTTTTGCAAAGTCCTTGCTCTTCTCTCTCTTATCCAATTTCTGTTTTGTTTTGACTCTTGGTGTCTCTAGGTCTGGATATTTCGTGGTGGGACAGCGAAATTGGCGGGAACTAACGACCGGGTTGTTTGGGTCTGAATCGAATTTTGGTGTTCGTTAATGGCCAATCCTTCTGGGAACCATCAAGAACCGAGCCATGCCTCGTCGTCTTTCAACCCGACTAACGGAAACTCCACTCCGGTGTCAGCCCCCCCTGAGAGTTTGGGTGCCATGAAGCACAACCCGGGTATTTCTATGGATTGGACCGCAGAGGAGCAGGTCATTCTTGATGACGGGCTCGCCAAGTGAGTATTCAATTTAGGGTTTTCTTGAATTTTATCTTCAATTGGAGATCTGGTATGAAATATCAAACTTTTTTTTATCAGCTCTCCTGTTTTTATTGTTACTATTATTATTATTATTATTATTATTATTATTATTATTATTTGGTTCAATATTTGGAGATGAAATATTATACTTCATATCCAGGTTTCCAAACTTTGAAAGAGTTATGGTTATTTGGTGACCAGAATCATGGTTTTTAGTGGATGTGAAATAGTGGAGTAGCTTTCAATGAATTCAGGTTAAATATTGCCAACTATAATGCATCTTGGCGGTTGAGTTCATCCCTCTGATACGGCACAGAGGAAAGCTGGTTTTCTCATTGCTAGAGTGTTGGCGATTTTAGGGTTTTGGATTCATTGACCCTATAACATTGTAGTCCTTCGGAGATCATAGCCACATTGTTCTGTGATGCAGCAAACCTACTGCCTAGATACCAGGATCGACAAACTCTAAAGCACTTTTATTTGGGAATCACTCCCTGGTCTCACCCAAAACTAGGTTTCTCACCCAGAACGAGGCTTCACTCCAATCTCATCACTAGAAAACTCAGAAACACTCTGATAATTTTATTCATATAACATACATGGGCATTAGGCCCTGACACTTATTTATACATGAGCAGACACTAACATTAACTAGCATTAAAGACTCATTAGGACTCTTAAATTTCTAAAACCGAAACATAAAAGACCTATTAAAAGAACTTTTTTGTTTTGTATTGTTTTATCACGTTTTAACTATTTTTTTGGTGTGTTTTTGATACCTACTTTCAGTTATGCAACAGAAGCTAACATAATCCGGTATGCAAAGATAGCTATGCAGCTACAGAATAAAACCGTTCGAGATGTGGCACTGCGTTGCAGATGGATGACTGTAAGCCATGTTCTTTCTGTTTTTTTGTTTCTGCTCTTTAGTTTTTGGGAATATTTATAATAGTCAATTATGCCTTTATTTGATGTGGACAATTACTATTACAGCCCTCAACATCGATAGTCTGTATAATGCTAGATTAGGGTCGGTTCCATCAAGTGATGTCTTTTGCCCAGTGATTGTTGTAAGAACAATGGAGGGCTATATCAGTCATTAATTTAAGTGTGGTTTGAAAATATTTTTTTACTCATCTTATTAAAGGATCCAGTGGTATTATTTGTAGGGTATTATTTGTAAAGGGAGCGTGGGAGTTTTTATTTTAAGAACAGGATGAGTACAACCAACTGCATTTGTTCAGTATGACTTTTGTTATAAGATCAGCAGAAGAACCATCTCTTGTGCTGGCAAACATGTTGAGCTCCATAGTCTTGTACATTTAGTTTTCCAAGTGTTTAACAAAATTTACATTTGCAATTATTTGTATTGCAGTTTCAAAAATATCATTTGCATGGTTCGTATTTATTCTCTTCTCTTTTACAACATAATTTATAATCAAGTGACTACAATGTGAATAACATAATTGTCCGTAGTAAACTAAAGAACTTGGTTACCAACTATGTGATGTATTTAAGGGTTGTTCCAGGAATGCTACTGGATAATTTAATTCCTTATTTTGATTTTATTTCAAAAAATGCTGTACTTTGGTTCATCATTTTAATGACTTAAAATGGAAGTTTGCTACCTAGTTCTGAATCTACCCAATTTTTTTATCAAGACAAAAAGCAAAGAGCAAGGAGGCGGGCAAGGAGTCCGCTTTAAAAGAAAAGAGAGCAGCTACAGCTAAAGGCATAGCAGCTCATCTTTAAGAACTAAAACTAAACAACAAGATTACTACAGCTGCTTCCCAGTTAAGAATAATGGAGGAGAGACTATAATCCTTAAATTCCTTAGATGCCCAGAACTTAATGCTCATATAAGATCTTGGCAGCTTGATGCTCATACTATTTCACAACAAAATGGTTCCTAGTATACCAATTTTGAAGAACATATGGATTTTGGAGATTGAAGGTGTAGAAAAGCTACAAAAAAAATTAATGCATTAGCATAGAACTGAAAGTAGTATCTCTTTTGAAACAGTCTATTATCTTTGAAGCTGGTCGTTGATCATTTAACTGGTTTTTTTTTTTTTTTTTTTTTGCCAGAAGAAGGAGAACAGCAAGAGAAGGAAGGAAGAACTTAACTTAGCAAGGAAAAGCAAAGATAAGAAGGTCTGATTGTTTCTCTCTTTTCTGTTTTTATTACATGGATTTTTGAAGTTAGGAGGCTAACCACACTGTACCCATCAATGCCACTTTGTTTGAACGTAGGTTTATACATGATATCTTCTTCTAATTCTAGAAAGCACTTCTATTATCCTAGGGTTCCGCTGTTGCATGTATCTCTCTGGAGGGGATGATTATCGTTGAAGTATCCATCTCTTTTAATTAAATTTGTGAAATTTGATGGTTTAGCTTTGCAGCAAACGGAATTGAATAGTGCCAAACTTTTTGGCAGTAAAAGTAAATTTATAATCTGTATATACTAACTGGAAGTTGTAGTAATAGGAAACATTAGTCGCTTTTCCTGTGTAAAATCCAGTTTTTAATGACGTGTATACTTGAACTTAATTTTATAAAGAGAAATTCGTCTGAACTTTTGCTCCTTATAAACTTTGGTATATCAAGTTTTAAAAATATCAAATTGGTATCTCATGTTTCCATCCCGACCTAAGATTGGTATATATAGCCATCAAGATGACTAATTTACCCTTAGACAAAAAAAATGACCAATTTAACCTTAAATTCTCTCTTTTTTTCTTAGTTTTTCTTCTTCTTTGTTTTCATATTCCAATTTTCTTTTTTTTGGCTTTTTATATTTTTAGGAACGTAAAGAAAATATTCATCGTCACTTTCTCCTTGCTAATAATCTGTTCTTCATCTCAATCATCCTTGAATGTCAACGGCAACAACAAGATCCAAATCATAGAAACAACAATGATTGAACTTCTATAAGTTTCCCCTCTTCAATCTTCAAGTTTATAAAGGTCAACCCAAATCATCAAATTCCAAAACCTCTTCTAATATTTCAGGAATATGAAAACCACAAAAAAAAAACTAAGAAAAAAAGAGAACTTAAGGGTAAATTGGTCATCTTAATGGCTATATATACCAATCTTAGGTCGGGATGGAAACATGTGATACCGTTTTGATATTTTCAAAAACTTCATAAGGAGCAACAATTCGTATACCATTGGGACAAATTTCTCTTTTATAAAACACAGAAGTAAACTTCTTGTAGCCCCAAGTCTTCAGAGGCTGAGTAAACTGTCTTGTATTTGAATTGGATGTATCTTATTGTCTTGTATCTGATTTGTATGTATCTTATTGTCTATTTGTCTTGTAATTGATTTGAAAGATCTTATGGGACAATGTTATTGACTTATATAGGTTTTATTAAGTTTTCTGTTGAAATAATGATCATTGCTCTTTGTTACCTACAATATATATTATCCATATGAAATGCTAAAAAAGCTTACACCTAAACAACTTGACGCTTTTGAGGCACAAGGCTGAGGCAAAACTCCTTGCCTCATGCTGTCATGCTTTGAAACATTGATTTATATATCACTAAGCAACCTGGTGGATGGGCAATTCACATCCAGTATCTAACTGAAGCAATGTAACTGCAAATAAAGTTAGGATTAAACTCAGTTTACTACCTTGTACTTTTGGTCATTTTTTCAGTTTTGTCTCTTACAATATTTTAATCAGACGTATCCATGTCCTCTCAAAATCCATCACAGTTTCCTAAATTTGAAATTCTCTCCAAACATGACGTCAAAATCTGATGTGGAGCAGACAAGGAGGGCAGAAATGTCATTCGAGTAAACTGAATTTAATCCTTAAAATTACACCTTTATAACTCATTTTGGATTTTGTGAAATAGCATGATGTAATTCCCTCTAGTTCTCAGTTTGCTGATATGTTGTGTGTCGAACTGCATTACATCCAAACACTACAGACTCAACAGTTGCTAAGTTTCTTTTTGCGGCTGAAGGCATGATTCCATTCTGTCCACTCTCCCCCCCATTGGGAAACAAGAAATCCTACTATTCATATTTAGTTAAACCATGCCTGTATATTGTTGTAGCCTCTAATTTGTAGTGGTATTACACAGGAAAGAGTAGTCGATACTTCAGCAAAGCCATCACACTTTACAACCCGACCCAATGTAGCTCCTTATGTTCCTCCAATCATATCTATGGACAACGATGATGGCATCTCATACAAAGGTGAGGTTATGTAGTTCTGGAAGTGCTATATACGTGTTTTTCACCAAAGTGCAGCATGTGTATGTGCTTAAATCATACAAGATAGGATTCTACATTGTTCGCTCAATCTATAGACACACTCCTGCCTGACTTGCATGCATGTTTTATTAACTTTGCATATAAGAACGGTTACTAGATTTTTTGTGGTATGTTGATTTGTTTCATGCAAGTGTTATATCTGCCTTGATCATTACCATGGTTTTAATGTGCATTTTACTTATCTTTCACAACCTGTAGAGCATATTGTCAATTAATTTTCTCTGCGGATATTTGACTGCCATCAATAATGTCAATATAGTCCTAGTAGTCAAATTTTGATTGAGAAATGTACTTTTTTTTTTGGTAGGAAAAACTTTTTCAATTAAAGGAACAGTATAAGCAATTCAATGCAGGAGACAGGAACCCTTGAACAGCTAGAGAACTCTATAGCTATGAACTACCTAAAACAAAAACAATTAAGAGATTACATGAAAAGAAATAATCCATAAACTTAGAACTTATCGATGCCCAAAGGGAGGCCAGAAAATCATCTTCTCTCGCGAAGAGCCACCGTTTACCCCCTTTCTCCCTCCAGAGTCCTCCTATTCTTCTCTGTTAGCTCCGCTCAAAGATTGCCAATCTCAGAAGATATCCCTGTTATCAAACCAGTTGTGTTTTTTAGGCAAAATTCTCTACGTATCACACCTGTTTCTACTGCAATTTGGATTGACAGGAACTGCTTGGTATAGTTCACAAACACATGCGGACACGATATATCTAGTGGTTCACTCAAACTATGCTACTTCCACTTTGTGATACTTTAGTGATTTCACAGTGTCTCTAGTAAGGGCTTCTGTAAAAAATGTGGAAAGCCTCACTTAAAAGATAAGGCTAGACGATCTAAACCACCAGTCTTGTAAGTCCCTTTTTATTCCTGCAAACTTTTAGTCAACTTGGATATTTGACTAATTTAGCCGTTGGATTACAGTTTAATCATTTCAGTTTAATGGATTGCCTATATTTTCTGTATCATTTCACCATTTTGGATGGTCAAATGGTTTCCGACATTACTGACCTGTCAATGTGGAATAGATGAATGGTTTGGATTGTTAAAATTCATTGCGTGCTTCTTGAAATGACAATCTTTTAGCCCCCTGCACCATGTTTTATAGGGAGAGGGGCCGATATAAGGTCTTAATGGCATGAATCCTAATGAGGTGAGGGACTCCCTATATAAGCTTGTGGGAGGTCCTTCTCTTACAAGTTTCAATGTGGATTCAAGCTGTCTAATTTTTACGTTATTCCCATGCATACACCGCCTATTTTGTAGACTACACCAAGGAAACACAAGAATTTGGGTTGTCCAAAGCTCATTTGGATTGGCAAGGATGCAATGACTGGACAATGGTTCTGCACTTGGTTCTCAATTCAAATATTCATCCTGTTGTGATCGCTTTGAATGGGAAATAAAAAAAGAGAACAAAAATAAAACATAGCAACTAAGAAAATCAATCGGAGGTAGTTCCCCACTCGCTTAGATGGATTGCCTCACTCTCCTATAGCTGTGGTATTCTTGCCAGCAAGTGCGAGCTGCCTCTCTGAGCCGCTACGTTCCACTCACCCTCGCCTTTTGCTGCACATACAAGGATCTCTGCACCTCTTTATATAGGCACAATAGTAGGTGCTCTTCCTTGTTGGCACCAAAGTTAACTATCCATAAATCAAAGTATTTTTCTTATCGGCTGTAGCTGTGCTCCTATACTTTGTAGGTGTAGAAAACTTGTATACGAATTCAGAACCAGAGTCTAGCAGACCATTTAAATTTATGACCTGTTGCGTTGGAGGGAATCAAAACCATGGTTCTTAAACTTGTTATATTGCACGCAGGAAAAACCTGGGTTTAAATTGGACCTTGTTATATTGTACGGATAACATGTGACATATAGTCTGGGGAAGTCCTTCCATGCCCCATACCCATCAGAAACATTTATTTTGATTGAGAATTTGCGGTAATATATGGACATCTTGTTTCATAAACATAGTGACATGGACTTTACTCGTATATGTCTCAACTGGTTACGCACCTATGACAAAGTTTCTATCACAATGGTTCTGTAGAAGTTATTTAAATGAAATTTGTGACGGAACGCACATCGTCCCTATCTTTGTAATTATAACATTTGGCAGGGTTCAATTATAAAGCATAATTTGCTCGTAATGGTTTGTTTAGAATTGCTTGTTCTGTTTGCAGCTATTGGTGGGGTTACAGGTGAGCTTCTGGAGCAGAATGCACAAGCCTTGAATCAAATTTCTGCCAATCTTCAAGCTTTCCAGGTAGAGCTAATGATTATGTTTTAATTTTTTTTAAATTTTTTTTTTAATGTTCTTTCTAACTGTCTTAGCTATTAATATAACATGTTAGGAAATTCAAACTCAAATTTCGGTCGTCATTTCTTACGGATATCCAGATAACCAACCAAACACCAAGTATTGTTCGCATGTTTCTCATTAGGTAACATGAAGTTGTTCAATGTCGTCCTTCACTCTTTGTTCAGACATAACTGATATATCTGGGTCACATTCTAAAACTTCTACCGTAGATGGCTCAGTGCTCTGGTTGATGAGTTGGAGGATAAGTTCACATATTTTGCTTGCAAAAAGCTATGATACATAACTTAACATTTAATTGTGTTTAAGAACTAAGAAGAATGGTCTTTTAATCAAAGCTGGAATTTAGTGACAAATGGGTAATAATCTTGCCTGGCGTTCATATACTACGTATTTAATGAAAACCATAAAAATAGTAATAGTTCTAATGAAAAACTAAAAGGCCAAAAGTTGCATTGTAGTTTATCCAGAGAATGTTCCACATTCTTGGTGCCTTTAATTTGATTAAGTTATTTTCCTTGTCTTTTAGATACAGGAGAACATCAACCTCTTCTGTCAGGCTCGAGATAACATCCTCAAAATTATGAATGAGTATGCTAACCTCTGCCTCCTCTTCTGTTGTTCATATTAAGTGCAAATAGTATCACTTGACACCAGCTTTTCTCCTTATAGATACACTTTTCTTTGTTTTTTTACTTTCATTTTTTAATTTCCTATTGCATGTGTGAACTGTGAAATAACAGTGTTTGATGATTTGACATGCTAACGTTTGCTGGAAATTTTTCCCTTAATTCTGTCATTTATATGAATACATCTGTGTTAAATTAATAGGTCATTACCAAAAGAGAGGTGCATCTTTTTCTTTGGTAGTAGATGATGTACAAAAGAAGCGAATGAGCAAATCTACTTGCCTGAACTGTCTAGACATTGCATCATATAATTATAATCTTGTCAGACATTCAGTTGCTGCTACATTTGCTGACGACATAGGCTCTTATCAGATTGACCTTTGCCATTTTGTATTTACCAATATCACCTCATCTATATTGAGCTTCTGATATGCATGTTTCTTTTTGTTAGTTTGTTTTGAACTAATTGTATTCACATACACAGAAATGTAAAGTTGAAATCAAGATTCCATTCTATTAGCATTTTTTTAAAAGGCTATTAGCATTGTTATGCAATTTGCAATTTGTTCCAGTTATAATCTGAAGTTTTCAATGGTTGAAGTTCGTATTGTGCTTTTGTAATAGTTGCACACCCATTAGGAGATGCATTTGGATCGGTAGCTATATATGTACTTGTCCCACTGTCTGTGATCCCGTTATGAGTTGTACATGAAAAGGAGGCCTGTAATAGAGGATACTAAACTATTATTTGAGAATTTTGTTTAAACTTCTGTTATCACATTTGCATACTAAGTTTTTCCATTTTTTTTTTGCCAATTTCTGTACAGTTTGAATGACATGCCAGACGTAATGAAGCAGATGCCACCACTTCCAGTGAAAGTGAATGAAGAGCTTGTAAACCATGTCCTTCCCCCACCTGCACATCAAATGCAATGATAGTGTGGCATGTGGGCTTCTGTATACTTTCCAAAACATATTGTGCGTCCTAATGTGGCTGGAATTTCTCAATTCAGTTCTTCATCTCTGGAGGAAATATGGAGTTGATGGACCACCTTAGCCAACTCTTATAGTGCAGGCAATCTAATTGTTTATGAAGGTCTCAGTTTCATTTTTGTTTTTAAGTTTTTAGTTTCTCTTTTATTCGTTTCCCCTTGACGCTTGTATTTCATCTTGGGTTTAGCACTGACTTTTAACTTTATAAAATAGGTGTTGCTTAGTATTGTAGAGAGTAGGAAATAGTTTTTCATGTTGGTCATGTATAATATGTAGATGTTTTGTATTCGCTGTCATTTTGTGATGCTCACTAACGCATTAGTAAACGGGTCTTGGTTAGAGCAACTCTTAACAAACTCTGCAAATCCTTTTTTTTACAAGGGATGTCAAGCCATAGATTAATAAATTTTGCTAATAGTACACGGACTAAAGGCCAATGATAATTTATGTACATCAATGTTATGGGTGTAAAAATGGGGTGAAGGAGTTTATGAAGAAAGGGTTGAATCGCATGGAAAGAGCTGTGCGGACCGAGAATTGTTCGGAAAGGCGATTATCTGGGTTTCACCTGCAAAATGAACACGTGGTTGAAAGGAATATCCATGGAAATTGAAGAAATGAGTTGAGGGAATCCATTGAACCCAAGTTGTTGTTCTTCTCGGGACCAATATACACTAATGACATTGATCTCTCAACTTATTTCATCAATTTTCTGAGAAAACTGTTTGTTTTTTATTAACAGTTTAACACAATATCTTACAAGATTGCGAACGATTCCACATTCTTAGAATATGTCGAAACCTAAGTCTTTGTTCTTCTTAAGACCTCTATACACCAACGACATTGATCTCTCAACATATTAAAACAATTTTCTTAGAAAATTGTTCGCATTTTAGTGCCAGTTTAACAATTTTCTGAGATAACTGTTTGCAATTTATTGGCAGTTTAACATTTTTCTGAGAAAACTGTTTGTGTTTTAGTTCCAGTTTCACATTTTCCGAGAAAACTGTTTGTGTTTTATTGCCATTTTAACATTTTTCTGAGAAAACCGTTTGTGTTTTACTGCCAGTTTTTTTTTAGAAAATTGTTTGCGTTTTATTGGTAGTTTAACATTTTTATGAGAAAACTGTTTTTTTTTAATGGCAGTTAAACATTTTATGAGAAAATTGTTTACGTTTTATTGCCAATTTAACATGATCTTACAAGATTACGAATAAATCGACGGTCTCAGAATCTGTTGAAAACTAAGTCATTGTTCTTCTTGGGACCTTTATACACTAACGACAAAGAACTCTCAACTTATTTCATTAATTTTCTGAGAAAACTGTTTGTGTTTTAGTACCAGTTTAACATTTTTGTGAGAAAACTGTTTGTGTTTTGTTGAGGGAATAGTATTTCACTATGTCCACAACCGCTCGGATCACACTCACTCGTGGGCCCGAGCTCTTCGCACGGCCTGAGCCGGAGGTCCATCTCGAAGATTGAAGCGAAAGACACTCTTTATATGTATTTATTCCTATTTCCGTGTAATAGGGCATGAAACCTTTTAGAAGATTCCCCCACTTGCATATGCTATGCCACATGTCACTTGTATGTGAGGAGAGAGGTAGCACCCCATTTCTATAAATAGGAGTCACCTCCTCTCCTCACCTCCTCATTATTCAGTATCTCATTCTTCTTTCAGTGGACGTAACCTCTCACTCTAGAGAGGTGAACAATTTTAATTATCCGTCAAATGATTTGTCCGCTAAAGATCTAAAGTTCTCATCTCCCAAAATTCTTTTCTTAACAATTGACGCCATCTGTGGGTTTCGAACAAAAAATCGTTCGAAAACCATTTTCTGGGGATAATTCTTTTCAGCGGACAAAATTGGTCAGCGGATAAATTTGGTATAATTGAGGGAGAGCATTCATCAATCACATCCTCCCCCGAGCGTAAAACAAAAGTCGCGGATAAATTGAAAAGTCAGCGGACAGATCGATAAGGGTTTGAATTAAAAGCTCATGCTGACAAGCCCGATCGAAGATCAGTTATGCGGAGCTTCTCTCAATTTATCCGTTCGGGACATACTGGATGATGATCATGAAAGGGTCCAACCCCAAGCTGCCAAGTCCACTTGTGAACTCTCACATCGCATGGAAATGAACCAATGTTGTTCGCCCAGCGATCGACTCTCACATCGCCAAGCCATTTCGCATTAATCAATTATGCCACAAAAGACAAAGGATTGCTACCACTCAAACCCGTTCGTCATATTTACAATTTCATTTGGGAGAAGGTCCAATCAAACGACACCCAGCTCTCCTCATAACATGCAAATGGAAGGACCTGCCACACAAAGACAAATTCCACCGTGCGCAATTCCAAATACAATGCAACATATACAATTCATGAAGCTC